>CM044987.1:20914949-22114949 GCA_024586325.1 Stellera chamaejasme | reverse complement strand
GGATGAACCCGGCAGATGAAGAAAAGACGTCCTTCATAAGCGACGCCGGAACGCACTGTTATACCAGAATGCCCTTCGGACTTAAGAACGCCGGGGCAACTTATCAAAGATTGATGGACAAGGTGTTCTCCGGGCAGATAGGAAGAATTCTTGAAGTTTACGTTGATGATATCATCATCAAGAGCAAGGAGGAAGAAGACCTCGTCCGCGATATTGAAGAGGTATTCGGGCAGATCCGAAAGTATGGACTACGATTGAATCCGGACAAGTGTGTTTTCGGAGTAACATCCGGGAAATTTCTCGGATTTATGGTGTCCGAGCGCGGCATCGATGTGAATCCAGCAAAGATCGAAGCCCTCCTAAACGTAAGCACACCTTCATCGATAAAGGACGTGCAGAGACTTCTCGGGAAAATTACGGCCCTAAGTCGTTTTATATCTCGATATGGAGACAAATGCCGCCCTTTCTTCAAACTCTTGATCAAAGAAGGTGCGGAGCCCGAGAGAATTGGGGTACGAAAAGGAGAGAAGAAATCTAAGGATGAGAACGCAAGGGAACGAGCTAGGTTCAGTTGGAATCCCGAATGTCAGAAGGCCTGGGAGGAAATCAGAGCCTACCTCTTGGAAATACCTACGCTTCGGCAACCAACCGAGGATAGACCCCTCATTGTATAGTTGGCAGTAGGAGAAAAGGCCGTAAGTTCGGTACTTGTTCAAGAAGACGAGCAAGGAAAACAGTGGCCGGTCTATTACGTGAGCAAATCATTGCACGGAGCCGAGCTCAATTACCCGATGATCCAAAAAGCAGTTTATTCTCTAGTCCTCTCAGCCAGAAGATTGAAGCCGTATTTCCTCGGATTTTCCATCGTTGTTTGGAGTAACGTCCCTATCAAGGACATCCTAAAGCGGGTAGACCACTCCGAAGACTCACAAAGTGGTGCGTAGAACTAAGCGAGTATGAGATAAAATACGAACCTCGAAGAGCGATCAAGGCACGTGCATTGGTGGATTTTATCGCAGAATTACCCAAGGAATCCAAAGTGAGGATTCTTTGAACGGAGACAGCGCGGTTTGGACCCTGCATGTAGATGGAGCCTCAGGCTCAGACAAACAAGGGGCCGGGATAGTTCTCGAAGGCCCAGAAGGAATGAGGGCAACAAAGTCAATGAAGTTCACTTTCCCGGTAACAAACAACGCGGCCGAGTATGAAGCCCTTATCACGGGTCTAGAATCGCCAAGAAAGCAGGAATCCGATCACTAAAAGCATGTAGCGACTCAAACCTCCTTGTTCAGCAGATGAATGGGGAGTACGAGATCAAGGAACCAAGTCTCAAGAAATACGCCGAGGTAGCTAGAAAACTGGCCGCGGATTTTGAGAAATTGTGTATCGAGAAGATCCCGCGGTCGCTCAATTCGGAAGCCGATCAGCTTTCGAATCTGCCTCTTACGATGAAGTAAGAAATGAACCTTGCGTCGACTACTCCCGTGATATGCCGCATTACCTCGGGATGGAGGGTCCCCTACTAGAAGTACCTCGATGAAGGGATACTCCTGCACAATCCGATCAAGCCGCGAACATCGAGAAAGGCAAGCAAGTTCGTTATAATTGGTGATAATCAGACCGAAGGGATTCTCTTCCCGATGCAAAAATGCGTCGGAGAAGGAGACACCGAGGACATTCTGACAGAGACCCATGAAGGCACTTGCGGGTCGCACATTAAATCAGATGCGTTGGCTGTGGTCATACTGAGACAAGGGTTCTTTTGGCCTACCCTCAAGGAAGACGCAAGGAGGCTAGTTAACAAATGCAAGAAGTGTCAGGAACACGCTCGAATACAGAGAATTCCCTGAGTACGTATCATCCTCGGACTACCACATACCATTTGCCGTATGGGGAATCGATCTGATTGGGGCCTTGCCTACCGCCCCCGGAGGACTGAAGTACTGAGTAGTCACCGTGGACTACTTAACCAATTGGATAGAATCCGAACAACTGGCCACAATTACAGCTGAAAACATCCGAAAGTTCGTGTGGAAGAACATCATTTGCAGGTTCGGATGCCCGAAGGTTCTAGTTGCTGATAACGGAACTCAGTTCACTGACGGTGGATTCCAGGATTTCATCGAGGAGTTCGGGATCAAAATTCATTTTGCTCCGGTCGCCCACCCGCAGAGCAATGGCCAAGTCGAAGTATCTAACCGAACTTTGAAAGATGGGTTAAAAACAAGACTTGGAAAATCAAAGGGGAAATGGCCCGGAGAACTCCCTCATGTTTTATGGAGCTACCGGACCACGCCCCGAAGGTCTACTAGAGAAACCCCGTTCTCTTTGGCATATGGGACCGGGGCGCTAATCCCGATTGAAGTAGCGAACTCTTCCCTCCGAGCCGAGGTGTTCGAAGAAATGGCGAATGAGCAAGGTTTGCGGGCAAATTTTGACCTACTCGAAGGAAGAAGAGATGAAGCAGAGCTGCGAAGGGAAGCTTTCCAACAGAGAACCGCATCGACAACAAATTCCAAAGTGAAGGCAAAGAATATCAAAGTGGGTGATTTGGTCCTACGGCAAACCAAACTAGGATCCCGAAGACCAAAAGGGCGCGTCGCCCGAACCGGGAAGGTCCATTCGAGGTTGTCGCCAAGAAAGGAAAGGAGTTTACAAGTTATTGGATCCCGGAGGAAGGGAATTAGCAAATTCTTATCATTGAATTTGGAAACAAGTGTTGAACCAATCCTTGAATGTTTTCATTAATAACGCCCGAGGCTGGGATTACAAAAATGGACTTGAAAGAAAATTACATCATTGAGGATCAGCGAAGTCGTCTACGGTGACTGGTTCGGGCGGCTGCAGAAACTCCTCGCTGTACCAGCTAGGATCTTCTTTGGGCTCGCCATCCCGCCAAGCCTGGATAGGTCAGCATGAGGGTTGCGCTTAACAATTTGCCTCCCGGCCGCATGTAACCCGAAGGTGTATTTGTCAACGGCCAGCCTTACGTAATCCTTCAAGACCTTCTCGATACTTCAGGATTTTGTCTCGAATCAGGCAAGTTCATCCCGAAGTCTCTGGATTTCCTCATCTTTAGCCTTCATATCCTACTCCTCCTGAAGCTTGCGGATCTCTTCATCCGTGACCCGCTGCTCGTGCTTGTGATGCTCTTTCAGATTGGCGAAGTCAACCTGAAATTTCTCTTTTTCGGTTTCGAGCTTCCGAACTTCTTCCCAAAGAGCGTCTTCAGAATGGCGGTGGTCTTTGACCGCGCTTAGAAAGCAACCTCAGCCAAGGCAAAATCATCAGCCTTCGGTCGGGCCGAGGTTCTCCCGAATGTGAGTGTCCTTGTGTTTGTTCTGCTTTTGCAGTTCAACTTAGCAGCACTTGTACAAACTGTATCTTACCTCAGCCCTTACTGGGTCATCCCGATCGGGACTCACCCCTTTCTGTTTACTACCTTTCAGGTCTACCTGACAAGCAACCTGCGGACTAGGGATCCGCGGTGCTTTTGGTTGTTTTGGTTTTCAGGTATTGACAGTTCCCTTGTGGAACTTCTGTTCTGTTTTGTTCTGTTCGGGTTAAGGGGTGGTCCCGGTAGAGGTTTCTGATTGGTGTATCTGATTTCAGTTCTGTTGGATTTACGGTTAACTAACTCTCCTCTCTTTAGTTGTGCTCTAGCAGCAGCAGCAGACTCGCAAGGGAATCTTCTCGGGCGAGAGGTTTTTCTCGATTCCGCACCTAGGTATTCTAGGGTTTACTTTGGTGGCTCTGTAGGTGTAGTTGCATGCATGTATGTCGGATCATGATATTGTATATGACGTATATTCTGGAATATGTGATGGTTTGGTATCTGTCTTCTGAGTCGAGGGCGGAGCCCCGACTTGCTTATATTGGTTTTATGTACGAAATGGTTTCTGTGATTTGGTTATCATGAGTAATGAAAGGTATTCCATGAACTGCATGTTGGTTTGTTAAGTTGTTTTGTATACTTGCCATGTATGTGTTCTGTAGGTTGCAGGTCGTAGTACGACCATTCTGTTATTGCGGGCCGGGTCGTGGGACCACTGCACGTAGCGGGTTTCGGTAGTACCGTTACCGCGCTTTCCGCCGTAGCTTCCGCTTCCGAACGTCGCGGCCGGCTCCGCCTCCGCAACCGGGCGGGGTGGTCGTGACAGGGCTTATCCGACTCCTCCCCACCTCCAGCTTCACAAGCAAAGTTGTTTGCCATGATGGAAAACTTTGGTCGAAGAATGGATGAAATGAGTTCGGTTCTTGCAACTACATGTGAAAATGTTTCAAGGCTTGATGACATTAGTGCCCAACTTGCAACAAAAAATGAGAGGCTTACTAAAGTGGAAATAGCTCAAGGGAAACAACCCTCAAGCTCTCGGCCTCAAGGGAAACTGAAGGGTCCAAGGGATTTGGACACACCACCCAAACCACTTTTGACCCATTCCACAAGCAACAACAACAAACCCCCTTGTCTCGCCTAGACAACAAAGGAGAGTTTCACCCATTGTTCAAGCCATTTCGGAAGAAGGGGAAGATGAATACCGAGAGACACCTCCTAGAGTGAATGCAAGGAGGAGAGTCTTTCAAGATAGGGCACAATCAAGGGCCTATCTTGAGAGAGACCTTGAAGATGAAGAGGAAGCCGAGAGAGATCATCACCATAGGGGTTTCAACCGAGATCTTTCATGAGAGAAGACCAAACTGAGATCAACAAGCACTCATCAATTTGAAGCTTCAAATCCCACCGTTCCATGGTTCAAGTGATCTAGAGGAGTACTTGAATTGGGTGGTCAAAACCGAGAGAGTTGTTGATATGATGGGGTATAGTGATGCTACCATTTTGAAGCTAGTGGTGATTGAGTTCCAAGGATATGATGGCGGTTTGTACCTACTTACTTCAAGAGAGATTGTGCACAAAAGCTTCAAACGCTCATTCAAGGCAACCGGAGTGTGGAAGACTATCAAAAGGACCTTGAGTGGGCCTTGATGAGGGCGGATGTGAAAGAGGCTCAAGAGGCCAAAATGGCAAGGTTCTTGTATGGGTTGAGAGAAGATGTGTACAAGACCGTGGAGCTATGTGACTACCAAACCTACCAAGAGCTTGTGCACAAAGCCATCAAGGTGGACAAGCAACTTAAGAGAGGTCACTCCTACCACTCCACCACTAATAGCCGAAACACTTGGGCAAAACCCAACCCCTACAACAAACCCACACCATCCAAGCCTTACCAAACCACCATCTCCAAACCTACTTGAGTGATGTGGACATCAGCCCCATTTTTGAGACAAGGCGCGACCCTTCATCCAGAAGGTCTAAAGGGCCCTTGGCGAAGGCACGGGCGAAGAAGAAGCGGCATTCTAGGCACCGGCGAAGCCCCAAGGCAGAGCCGCGCTCGCCAGGATCTTGGCGAACCCATGCCCCATTGGCGAACCCTTGGGCTTTGGCGAGGCCAAGCCTCAACGGCGAACCCGTGGCTATTGGCGAGCCCATTGACCCTGGCGAACCCATGGACCTTTTGGGCGAACTCAAGGCCATCTGCGAAGCCACGGTTCTTTGCGACCCCCATGGTCGTTGGCGAAGACCCTGTGCCTCATTTCCAGAAGCAAGCGAAGCCCAGGTGTTCGCCAAGCAGAAAGGGTCTCCATACGCAAGTCAGGCGAACCCTTCAACTTGTGCAGAGGCCCTCTTCTTCCCTTTTCCCGCCGAAAGCAATTCATGGGGAAATGGGAGCCGCAAAAGCAGGTAGCCTACAATGTCACATCCGCTGCCACCTCTCATTTCGCCTACCATAGATCCAGGAAGCTGTTCCCTTGTCAAGACATCCTTTATTATTTACTTCTTTCTTTCTCCTTCTATAAAAGGAGGTTGTAACCTAAGTATTAGGCAGAACTCATTTTGTAAGAACACATATTTGCGGAAGTACGCATATTGTTCTTCGTGGGTCTCAAATCTTGCTCCACCAATCCATTAGTGATCCATTGCAAGAGGATCCAATATAATACCTAGCATTGTTTGATCTCGTAGTCAAAAGGTTCTAGGTCCCATTTTCCTTTCCCAGGCATTTTCAAGGGCATTGCCTCACCTCGTAGTGAGGAGGTTCCCTTGGCCGACTCTGTTTCCTTTGTGTTCTTCCTCTGTTTCGTTTCCATTCTTGCTGGAAACCGCCTCCTTCGAGCTAGATCCGAGTTCGTGATCACTTACCCCCCCTGTGATCACATCAGTTGGTATCAGAGCCAAAGTGCTTGCTGGAGGTACCGTATCAGTTGTTTGTTTTCTTCAAGTAAAACCATTGCCTTCTTTCTTACACTTGAAGAAAAACGTTTTGTTGTTGTTCGAAGAGAAACCGAAATATTTGTGTTTGTGCGTGGTTCATGTGATTCGAGCAAAGCTCATATTTGGATGTTGTTTATTGAAGTTGAGTAAAGAAAGAAACATTTTCGGATTGGAAGTTGAAAAGAGAAGAAAAGTTGTTGTGGTTGTGCACAAAAAGAACATTTGAAGAAAGAAAAAGTTTGAGTGTTCTTGAGTGTTCTTGAGTGTTCATATCAAAACACATCCGAACAGTGATTTGATCCGAAAATATTTGAGGAACTTGAACAAAAGTGTTTGTGTGGATAAAAGAGCCTTCTCTCATACATACCTTACTTCTTTCAACCCCCATCTCACCCTAAACTCTCAAAGCTAGTTTCAAGTAACTAGAACTTTGTGCTTTACTTGTTTCGGATATTGCTAAGATTTCATTGGATATTCTTTGCATGTTCGCATTTGATCTTAATCGAGATTGGTGGTAAGTTTTGAGGCTTGAAAGAACCGTTGTGTTCTAAACACGAGAGAGAAGTGGTACTGAGTGTGTCCCTAAACACAAACGAGAGGCCAACCATACACGTGAGGAAATGAGTGGTATTGACATTATTGTCTAAGTGTGTAGGTATACAATGGCGCGAACCCTTAAGTTTCGAGGGATGATGACCTTTTCGGGTTTGAATCATGGGAACACCATCTTGAGGCATTCTTTGCTAAAAGAGGTGTTCACGAACTTGAAAAGCTTGACATAGCGCTCGAGCTGCTAAGAGGCGAAGCCTGGTATTGGTGGTGTGAATACGCCACAAAGAGAAGTGATCGAGGTTAGAGTTCATACCCTCTTGGGACCGCTTGAAAAGCGTGATGAGGCGGCGGTATGGCACCCAAACCCCCATCGCCCACTTGGCCCCAGCCCCTACCCACAGATCGCGACCCCCCACCACTCATAGCTCATTTCGGTGTCCCACATCCGACCCCACTATCACACCCGAAGGGACTGCCACACCTTCAAGAGCCTGCTCACCCCCTTCTCCAAAAGCGTACCCAAACCCTCCTTGTGAACCAATCCCTTTGAGAAATCTCACTCAAGAAATTAGAGCAGATTTCGAGGAGATGGAAAAAGATTTAAAGGAGATAAGAAAGGAAGTCTCACAAGTGGGAGATCTTATGAAGGAATGGTGTGAGAGTGAGAGGAAAAGAGAGAAAGAGAAAAGAAAGAAAAAGGCTCTTCAAAACCCAGAGAGTGAAGCACCCCAACTTTCAACCGAAATCAATGAAGGACTAACGCTTGAATCTTCTAATGATTGTCGTTCTTCTTTGAATATGCCAGGAAATGATGACAAAGAAACTTTGGGGTGTTTACAAGAGGAAGAAGACGCCTCGGTGTCGGAGCAGGAGCCTCCCTCCCCTAACTTGGGGAGAGGTAACATACCATTTCCTCCTAGTGATGAGACTTTGCAATTTTGTGACCATGAAATGATTTATGCTAAAACTGTCATGTGCATGCCTACTTTAGCTAGGAAGCACTCATACATTTTTTATGTGAATATTGATGGAACCATGGTCATGCGCTGCGCTAAAATGGATGAACCCACCCGAGTCTATGCGATGCAAATGGATGGGTTATGCATGTTGCGAATGATAGGGAAACTTGCCAGGGTAAGGTTCATACATGACCCCGGCACATGTAAAAATAATTTGTTTGGAAATGAGCATGCCATGAATCCTAGTTTTGAAAATCATGTTGAAAGTGCATGCTATTTTGTTAAATTTATTTTCGGCCATAAGGAAGACTTTGGACATAAGGCCCTTGTGTGCTTTCAAGGCACGGGAGCAAGAAAGAACGGATTGTTCATCTTGCCCCAACTTGGTGCTTCCTTGTTTGCTACCCATGAGCTAGGTACCATATGTTTCGAGTATAAGAATGCCCATCACCTAGCCATGTATATAGTAAGTCGAGGGCATCCCCACATTATGCCCCTTTGTCTAAATGATTGGAAGTATATCATAAATTCATTTAGACTTTTGTCGCTGCACATAATACATATTAGGATCTTTACAATCCCATTTTTGATATGGGCACATCCACTTGACTTTAGTTCACTAACCCTTGATGCTTCTTCAAGTTTGTTGTGGTGTCTTAAGATTTGTAGGGACAATTTCCTTATGAATCCGAGGACGGATTCTTCTGAAGAGGGAGGGTATGATGTGGACATCAGCCCCATTTTTGAGACAAGGCGCGGCCTTTCCTCCAGAGGGTCTAAAGGGCCCTTGGCGAAGGCACGGGCGAAGAAGAAGCGGCATTCTAGGCACCGGCGAAGCCCCAAGGCAGAGCCGCGCTCGCCAGGATCTTGGCGAACCCATGCCCCATTGGCGAACCCTTGGTCTTTGGCGAGGCCAAGCCTCAACGGCGAACCCGTGGCTATTGGCGAGCCCATTGACCCTGGCGAACCCATGGACCTTTTGGGCGAACTCAAGGCCATCTGCGAAGCCACGGCTCTTTGCGACCCCCATGGTCGTTGGCGAAGACCCTGTGCCTCATTTCCAGAAGCAAGCGAAGCCCAGGTGTTCGCCAAGCAGAAAGGGTCTCCATACGCAAGTCCGGCGAACCCTTCAACTTGTGCAGAGGCCCTCTTCTTCCCTTTTCCCGCCGAAAGCAATTCATGGGGAAATGGGAGCCGCAAAAGCAGGTAGCCTACAATGTCACATCCGCTGCCACCTCTCATTTCGCCTACCATAGATCCAGGAAGCTGTTCCCTTGTCAAGACATCCTTTATTATTTACTTCTTTCTTTCTCCTTCTATAAAAGGAGGTTGTAACCTAAGTATTAGGCAGAACTCATTTTGTAAGAACACATATTTGCGGAAGTACGCATATTGTTCTTCGTGGGTCTCAAATCTTGCTCCACCAATCCATTAGTGATCCATTGCAAGAGGATCCAATATAATACCTAGCATTGTTTGATCTCGTAGTCAAAAGGTTCTAGGTCCCATTTTCCTTTCCTGCATTTTCAAGGGCATTGCCTCACCTCGTAGTGAGGAGGTTCCCTTGGCCGACTCTGTTTCCTTCGTGTTCTTCCTCTGTTTCGTTTCCATTCTTGCTGGAAACCGCCTCCTTCGAGCTAGATCCGAGCTCGTGATCACTTACCCCCCCCTGTGATCACATCGACTATAGCATGGGAAAGCCAACAAGTACTCCCTCACACACCTCGGCCGCCCTACACCTTGCTACCTCTCACCCCTACCCAAGCTCTCCAAGACCAACTGCACTTAGCTTCCAAAGCCGAGAAGAAGAATAGGGAAGAAGGAAGAGAGGAAAGAGAGAAAAGTGAGAAGGTGCAAGGGACCTTGAGTGGTAAAAAAGAGTGTTCATCTAAGGGAAACACTTTGAGGAAGAAAGAGAGAAAACAAGAGAGTTGTCCCTCCATGGCCAAAGAGAGAGATTTGAAAAAGGCACTTTTGGGAAATAAAACTTGTTTTCTCATGATTCCAAAACATTGCATGCTAACTCTTGACAATGTAGTTTCTCTTCCTTTGTATGTGCAGGAAGCCCTCAAGGAGTTTGATGATGTTTTCAATGAGCCTCAAAGCCTTCCCCCATACCGAGTGTCACGACCACCCCGCCTAGTTGCGGAGGCGGAGCCGGCGCGGCGTTGAGCGAAGCTACGGTGAAAGCGTAGAATCGGTACTACCGAAACCCGCTACGTGCGGTGGTCCCATGACCGGCCCATAACAGAATGGTAAATGCGACGACCTGCAGCTCTGAGAACACATACATGGCATACAAAACAACTTAACAATCACACATGATGCATGTGTGATTGTTAAGTTGTTTTGTATACTTGCCATGTATGTGTTCTCAGAGGTTGCAGGGTCGCCGTAAGACCATTCGTATCAAGGGCGGGTCATGGGACCACCGCACGCAGCGGTTTCGTAGTACCGCTGCTGCCTTAGCTTCCGCTCAACGCCGCGCCGGCTCCGCCTCCGCAACCGGGCAGGGTGGTCGTGACAAGTTGGTATCAGAGCAGGTCGGGTCGGTGTGACACGAGAGACAAGGTATGATCAGTTTAGTATGGGTTTCTGGGAGGCAAGTATACTAGTCCTGGAGTGGACCTTTGGAGCGGTCATGGTAGTTCGTGGAGAGGTATCTGCGGGAGATCACTTCGAAGTGTGGGCTGCTGTTCTGTGTTCTATTCTGGGGCGGTTCGGTACGGAGTCTGGCCACCTCCTTATTTGAACCACTTTGGAATGGGTGTGGAGCAGCGGGCGGTACCTTGAAGCATTTTGGAAGGTTTGGAGTACTTTGGCAAGATTTTGGGGGATTTTGGACTTCGGAGCATGTAGAGAAGCGCAAAGCTCGAGTGAGGGCTTCTGACATAATCTTGGTACTCTTATTTGTTGGTTGGTATTGTGGTGTGGTTCTGTGTTATGAACATAATCTGATTCTGTGCTTAAGTTTTGGTATTTGGTTACCGTGATTCTGAAAAGAATTTCTACATCATGCATTGCATTACACTACTGAGCCTTAGAATCTGCTGCTAGCTTTTGTAGAGAAAGAGCGTTAACTGTTTTGGACTTTATGGTTATGGGTTAAGTTGAGATTTGGTTGGATTGGTTTAAGGAAATGGTTACCACACGCAGATAGCGTGATTGGGTACCGGAGGGTCGGGATCGGGATCCCACACCTCCGAGGTTTAGGAGATGGGTTCAGCGTAACCCAGGGCCTGAACAACCACACTCACCACCCCCGAGGTTTCAGCAATCACAGCGACCCCCTCCCAATTTGGTATAGGTGTTGGGATGGGTTGGCTGTCGAGGAATTCTGTGCATATTGACTGTGCTAACCGTAGTATTACGGTTTACGGAAGCTGTTATCTTTCATGAGTTACGATGGGTTGGAGCCGGTTAGGAGCAGCATGGAGCTGCAGGTTCTGGAATGTGTTCCGAACGTGGACTTGGAGCAGGATCAGAGTGCGCAGAGCAAGCGTAGTGGGCCCAAGGTATATCGGTCTTTAAGAGATTCTGGAGCGAGTGGGCAGGTTGGCTTTACCCCCTGAGTATGTTGGTAACATACAATGTCTTCCAGGATGGCCTGTTGAAGATCAGTTAGGTATAGATTCGGTACTGTCTAGGGTTTTCAGGTAGAAATACCGGCAACTGACTCGGGGCGCAACGAGATGTACCTTGAGGGTTGAGACGCCGCTGAGAGGCTCAGGATGGTAGTCTAAACTACCACTCTCGCCGCACCAGCAACGATGGTCCGAATATGTTAGGGAAAGAGAAATAAGAATTGTGCAGACGAGTGTCGGGATTTCCATAACTACAGTCGGTCAGGTTACTCTTGGAGGACCAAGAGTTTTAAGAGGGGGAGAATGTTACGGTCACCCCGAGCGGGTTGTGACTTGGGTGACCCGGGGCTCCGGTTTTGGCCTGCGGGCCATGTTTTTGGGTGATCAGACAGCTCCCGAGTCTTATCTGGATATCATCTTAGGGAATCCTTTCAGATTTTTCTGGGGCCGGGACTTGTCTCGGGCGTACACTGGGCTCGGTAGCGCTCCCGGGACCTCAAAATGAGAAACCGTTCGTATATTTGGAATCGTGGTCACGTCCCGCAGCTTTTTACGGAGTATTTCTTTTGGGACGGGACGTTCGGTCCCGGGCGACTTGGACGGGAATCCCGGGGCTCGGGATGGAAATTTTCCGACGGCTTCTGTGTGAAGTAAGGTATATTTTAAGACGGATTTTATGGTAATATTTGTGGAATTTTGGCATGGCGGGATTTGGATTTGGGTTAGCACGTCGGGATTTGCTCGAGTTCAGCGGGCCCGGTAGGACACTCTGGATGGGTAATTGATCATGTGAAAGATGTTTTGTGTATGATAGGAGGTTCCGAGGGTTGAGTTCAGTTTTCGTTCCAATTGGAGGTTGGAAACTGCGGTTGGGCTAAATTGCAACTTTTTGGGGAAAGTTAAAGGACTAAGTTGCAATTAACCGAAAAGTTGGCAATATTTTGACAAAGAAGAAGGCTGAAGTCGGCTGGAAGGGAAGGAGATAAGGGACACATGTCAATTGTTTGGTTAAAGATGGAATAAGAAAGGAAAAAGAAAAGAAAAGGAAGAGATGAGATAATTTCTTCATTTTCTTTCTTCTTCTTCTTCCTCTCTTCATAAACGCCATTTTAACTATTCACCCAAGCTCCAAGTGTTCATCAATTTTTGGCAAGGAAACTTCAAGTTTTTGGGTTTAATTTCTTGGTAAGCTTCTCCTCTTTAAGATTCTAATAGGTTGGAAGCATGATTTTGGTTGGAAGATGGGTTTAGGAACCATTTTGTGTTTGTTCTTGGCTATGAGTTGTGATGATCTTCTTGCTTCCATCTTTTAGTATGTTGTTTGTGGTATGGAGAAGAGTAGGAATTAGGGTTTAATTGATGGAAAAACATTAAGATTGAAGGAAACCTAATTTGGAGAAAATTTTATGGAATTCTAAACTTGGTGTTTGGTTGGATTCTTGAATCATGCTTTGGAAATGTTGTTCCTAGCATGATTCTAAGGCTTTCTATGGTTTCAATTTGATGGAAAACAGGTTACGTGGGAAAGCCCCAAATTGGGTGAATAGTGTAGTTAGGGTTCATGTATGATTTTGGTGTTTAAGGTGTAATTGGATGGTAATCATGCTTAAGATGTGTAATTGGTGGTTAAAGTGGGTAATTGGAACCTTAATTGGATTGAATTGGAAGTTTGGTGGAAATTTGGCAAAGGGCCAAAATTAAAAGGGAAACTTTATCTATGTTTGGGTTATGTTTTGGATTAATTGAATGGTGATTTGGTATCGGGAATGGAATTAGGTGCGTAACGATGTTTGAAACGTCGTTTTCAGATAATGGGAGCAAAATTCACCTTTTTGCGGGATTACGGGTAAAATGTCTGGAAACTGGGATTTAGTGGCTTGGATGTGTTTGTGGGTGTATGAATAACGATGTTCTAGCTCAGTTCGTAAAACCGAGCTTTCTGTGGATTTTTGCGGGAAAGTGCGGGATTCTACGTGTTTGGTTTCTGGGGGTTTGTGTCACAGCCACCCCGCCCGGTTGCGGAGGCGGAGCCGGCCGTGACGTTCGGAAGCGGAAGCTACGGCGGAGCGCGTAGCAGTACTACGAAACCCGCTGCATGCGGTGGTCCCATGACCCGACCCGGCCGGGTCATGGGACCACCGCATGTAGCGGGTTTCGTAGTACTGCTACCGCGCTTTCCACCGTAGCTTCCGCTTCGAACGCCGCGCCGGCTCGCTCTGCAACCATGCGGTGGTCGTAACGATGCATTTGGTGAGTTCTGGTTTGTGGTTGTTCAGTGTGTTTCTGCTTTGGTGGAGTGGTGCGGGACCTTATCGGCACACTACCATGTTTCGGGCCGGGAGCCGGGAATTCCCGGGGTTTGTGCCGCGAAGCAGATTTTCGAGGTAAGGGCTCAACTTCTCTCGTTATGCATTCTGGAATGGGACTTTATGTATATCGGGTTTAGTTGAAGCGGGTTCCGGGTTGAGGACGGTGGTTCGGTGATCCCGGGACCTGTCATATGGTAAGGTATTGTTTGTACTTTGTTCTGCTTCAAGGCCCGGTTGGTCTTCGAGGCCACGGGTTACTTATCTGTTCTGTATATCCGCACTAGGTGCCGATATTCTGCTTATATCTTTTGGTATAGTCTGTTCTGTTTTGCATATGCATTATGATATGTTTACATTACGTGACGAGACCGGGATGGTCTTAAAGACCACGGGTACTCCTTAGTTTAGTTTGGTTTGATTGTGTCCGCACCGAGGGTGCCGACATGCTTTGTGTATCCGCACTGGAGTGCAGTATTACATTCTATGTGTCCGCACTTTGGAGGGTGCCGACACTTTGTGTATATCCGCACCGTGAGTGCAGGTATACTTCTGTGACCCTACGACAGGTTGGGGATCACGACCCCAGCCGGTACCGTGCTTCTGTTATGTATATTCTGACCTCTTAGAGAGGGCTGTCGTTCTGTTATTTTAAAAGTCATTCTGGCGGTTGGACCGCGTACGATGGGTTCCGGCTCACCTCTGACTCTACAGACATGCATATATATATATAAATATATATTTGCTTGTGTTTGTTCTGTTTTGCAGGTTCGGCTCAGTAGCACTTGTACAAACTGTATCTTACCTCAGCCCTTATTGGGTCCTCCCGAGGACTCACCCCTTTCTGTTTACCACATTTCAGGTCAATCTGACAAGCAGCCGACAGAGATCCGCGGTGCTTTTTGTTTTTGGTTTCAGGTATTGACAGTTCCATGGTGGAACCTCTGTTATGTTCTGTTCTATTCTGTTTAAGGGGTAGTCTCGGTAAAGGCTTTTGGTTGGTATATCTGAGTTCTGTTCTGTTGGTATACGGTTGACTAACTCTTTTCTCTCTCTTTGGTTGTGGTTTAGTAGCAGCAGTAGTGCTACGTGCGGGAATCTTCTGAGCGAGAGGTTTCCAGATTCCGCACATAGGTATTCTAGGGTTTCTGCTTTGATGGCTCTGTAGGTTTAGTGCCATGCATGTTAGAACCAAGATCATGTTGTATATGGTATATATTCTGGGATATATTCTGATTTTGTACTTATTTTACGAGTCGAGGCGGAGCCGAGACTTGTCTATATTGGATATGTTATGAAATGGATTCAGTGTTCTGTTTTCATGAGTAATGTATGTTACTCCATGAACTGCATGTTTGGTGATGGTCGGGTGCTCGCCTATTTACGTGGAGCGGGGCTCACCATGGACGATTAAGATTATATTGTATACTTGCCGTGTTCGAGTTTTGTAGGTTGCGGGTCATAGTACGACCATTACATTAAGTGAGCAAAGTGCTCTTAGGCACCGGGCCTTCGAGAGCGAGACTTTGCGGGCCGGGTTATGGGGCGACTGCACGTAGCGGGTTTTGGTAGTACCGTTACGCGCTTTCCGCCATAGCTTCCGAACGTCGCGACCGGCTCCGCCTCCGCGACCGGGCGGGGTGGTCGTTACACCGAGGTATTGAGCACCAAATCGACCTCCTTCCCGGGGCTCCCTTGGCCAACAAGGCAGCTTACAGAACCAACCCCCAAGAATCCAAAGAGATCCAAGCTCAAGTGCAAGAGCTACTTTAGAAGGGATTCATTCGGGAGAGTCTCTCCCCTTGTGCAGTGCCGGTCATTCTTGTGCCAAATAGTGATGGCACCTGGAGGATGTGCATGGACTGCCGACCCATCAACACTATCACTGTAAAGTATCGCCATCCTATACCTCATTTGGATGACATGTTGGATGAATTAAGTGGTGCATGTGTGTTTTCGAAGATAGACCTTAGGAGTGGCTACCACCAAATAAGAATTAAACAAGGAGATGAATGGAAAACTGCTTTTAAGACTAAAATTGGTTTGTATGAGTGGAGTGTCATGCCATTTGGTCTATCTAATGCACCTAGTACTTTTATGCGCCTAATGAACCATGTCTTGAGGAAATTGATAGGTAGGTTTGTGGTTGTGTATTTTGATGACATATTAGTGTACTCCAAGAATCATGTTGAGCATGTTGAGCATCTGAGGCAAGTCCTTGATACACTTTGGTTAGAAAAGTTGTATGCTAAATATGAAAAGTGTCTTTGCGTTGGATGAGGTTAATTTTCTTGGGTATGTTGTTGGGAAAGATGGAGTCAAAGTTGATGAGAGTAAAGTGAGTGCAATCAAAGAATGGCCTAGCCTAGTTCCTTGACAGAAGTTAGATCCTTCTTAGGACTTGCTAACTTCTATCAGAGATTTGTTAAGGATTTCAATACACTAGCCGCCCCCTTGCATGAATTGGCTAAAAAGAATGTTACATTTAATTGTGGAAAGTTACAAGAGGAGTCCTTTGTTGCATTAAAGGGTAGGTTAACCAATGCACCATTACTTGCCCTAATAAACTTTGACAAAGTCTTTGAGGTTGAGTGTGATGCAAGTGGGATAGGCATTGGTGCGGTTTTGCATCAAGAAGGCCGTCCCATTGCGTTTTTCAGTGAAAAGCTAGGTGGAGCTACATTGAACTACTCTACCTATGACAAAGAGCTTTATGCTCTTGTAAGATCATTGAGGGTATGGAGTCATTATTTGTTACCTAGGGAGTTTGTGATCCACACGGATCATTTGTCCTTGAAGTATCTTCAAGGGCAAGGTAATTTGAGCAAGAGACATGTGAGATGGGTAGAACTCATTGAATCTTTCTCCTATGTGATTAAATATAAGAAGGGCAAAGAGAATGTAGTTGCCGATGCACTTTCTATGAGATATGCTATACTCATGACTCTTGACACCAAAGTTGTTGGATTTGAATGTTTGAAAAGCATGTATGAGCATGATGTGGACTTTGATGATATTTTTGCTAACTGTGCTAAAGAAGGCCGAAATGGCTTCTATGTGTTTGATGGTTTCTTGTTCAAGTATAAAAGGTTGTGTGTTCCAAGGAGTTCAATGCGGGAAGTCATCCTCAAAGAAGCACATGGTGGCGGACTCATGGGGCATTTTGGGGTCCAAAAGACACTTGAGGCCGCCAAGGAAAACTTCTATTGGTCGGGCATGAAGAAGGACGTTGCCAAGCTTTGTGCCAAGTGTGTGACATGCCACCGCGCCAAGGCCACTCTTCAATCGAAAGGGAAGTACACCCCTCTCCCTACTCCTTCCATTCCTTGGGTTGATATTAGTACGGATTTTATCAGTGGCTTGCCTAGAACTTCTAAGGGTCATGATGCAATTTTTGTGGTAGTGGATAGGTTTTCTAAGATGGCACATTTCATTCCATGTCACAAAACTGATGATGCATCTCATGTGGCCGAATTGTTTTTCAAAGATATTGTGAAGTATCATGGCTTGCCTAGATCTATTGTGAGTGATAGGGACTCAAGGTTCCTTAGTCACCTTTGGAGGACTCTTTGGAATCGGTTGGGGACGAGCTTGATGTATTCTACATCAAGCCATCCTCAAACCGATGGCCAAACAGAAGTGACTAACCGAACCTTGACAACCATCTTGAGAACTCTCCTTAGGAAAAATTTGAAAGAATGGGAGAAATGCTTGCCTCATGTTGAGTTTGCCTACAACCGAGATTATCATTCTTCCACCTCTCATAGTCCCTTTGAGGTTGTGTATGGGTTTAATCCTTTAGCTCCATTGGACTTGATTGTTTTGGATCTTGTGGAACAATTAGATGTTGAGGGTATGAAGAAAGCTCAAAATATGAAAGTCTTACAAGCTAGAGTTCATAAACAACTTGAAAAGATAAATGAATCTTATGCAAAGAGGGTAAATAAAGGGAGAAAATTTAGGACCTTTGAAGAAGGTGATTGGGTTTGGTTGCATCTAAGGAAAGAAAGGTTTCCCCAAGCTAGAAAGAGCAAGTTATCACCTAGAGGGGATGGACCTTTTAGGATTGCAAGAAAAGTTAATGATAATGCATACATGCTTGAATTGCCTTGTCATGGATCATACAATGTGCATGCTACTTTTAACATTTGTGATCTTATTCCTTATGAAGGTGAACTTGAAGAAATGAATCCGAGGTCGGATTCCTCCCAAGCGGGAGGGAATGATGTCGGCATCGACCAAGTGATCCCCGAGCATCCAAAAGAAGCATCAAGTCCCTTCCAAGGACTAAGAGGTCCCATGACAAGGACTCGGTCCAAGAAACTACAAGAGAAGCTCCAAACATTTATGAGGTTCATGGCACAAGGAGAGGAGCGGGAGGAAGGCCAAGAACGGGCCAACAATCTTCGAGACTTGGGCATCCAATTGGAGAGGCATCCCAACACCATGGAGAGCATCACCCTTACCATCCTCTCAGGCGAAAGGTCAGGCGAGCCCAACCCCTGGATCAGGCGGTCGCCCGTTCAGGCGAAGGATCCAGGCGACTAGCCCTTCAACCAGGCGGTCACCCGGGCAGGCGAAGGTTCCAGGCGACCCCAATCTCCAGCCAGGCGGTCACCTGAGCCCCATCTACAGTGATGTCCCGCGAGTTGGGCGAAACCCAGGCGACCCAATCCTTCAAACAGGCGGCCGCCCGGACCAGGCGAGAGAAACCAGGCAACCCCATCCTCTAGTCAGGCGGTCGCCTGAGTCCAACTACAGTGATGTCCAGCCAGTTGGGCGAGACTCCAGGTGACTCCACTCTCCAAGCAGGCGGTCGCCTGAGTTCCGGAAAAGCCTTTCCCTCCAACTTTTGAAACCATAGCCATTAATGTTGACTTTTCAAACACTTCCATTTTATGCCTATTTTGTAAAACCTTTAATTTCCATAAACCATATAATATCCAATATGAATTATATGATTTATGGAAAATAAAGAAGAGGGATTCAACCCTTCCCATCCATCTCTCACACCTCTCACCTCACCCACCTTAATCTTAGGGTCTTTCTCCCTTAGCCACATCTCTCCTCTTTCCCCTCACCATTTTAGGAAGCTTGTAAGTCATTTGGACATTCGAACTCATTTGCAAAGAACACCATTGTAGCCGAATTCTCCAAGGCTTGAGGTTCTTCATTTGTTCTCAATTCTTGCTTCATCAATCCATTAGTGATCCATGCAAGAGGGTCCAATTTAATACCTAGCATTGTTTGATCTAGTAATCAAAAGGTTCTAGGTTCCATTCTCTTAACTTGGCCGATTTGTTGCTCCCATTCCTTGGAGTTCACTTCACTCAAGCTAGATCACAAGTTCTTGATCATACACTCCCTTGTGTGATCATACCAGGTACTGCCTCCCCCTGTTTCAGCCGATGTGGATATCGTGAAGCACAGCATGGAACTGCAAGTTCAGAGAAGGGTTATGATCTAAATACGGAAAACACTCGACTGGAGTTGGACCAGATTCCAGTGTTTCCAGAGGTTTTGCTCGGATACGCCGGAGCGGAAATTGTGTTTGAGATCCTTTTGCAATCGGGTTCGACCTCGATTTCCGTCCGTCCTTATCGAATGCCGATTGTAGAGATGGTTGAACTGAAGAAGCGGCGGGAGGTTCATCGACAACACCGACGCGTCGAAGAGGATGATCACCTGTGACATCGAGGTTTCCGTCAGTCTCACCAACGTCCGGGTGGTCGAGGCACCCGATCGGCGAGGACAGACTTACGGAGAGATTTTAGCGCTTGAACCTGATGTGGACATCGCCCCAAGGATTCCCCAAGCTCAAGTTGGCATGTAACCTCAGGCGCGCGCACCCCCAAATCCACTCCAAGGCCAAGGCGGACCTATAACAAGGGCCCGGTTGAAACAAGTTCAAGCAAGTCTCAACGCTTTCATGAGGCTCATGGCATAGGACGACCACGAGGAAGCTCGAGAAAGGGCCCTACAGCTTCGCCACCTCGGCATCGCATTGGATGAAGAGTATGCGAAGCCCTTTGGAGCCTTGAACATAAGCACACTTGAAGAAGGAAGCGGCGAAACTCACATGCCAGGATTCTAGACGAGGGCGAAGCCCCTAGGCGAATCCAACTCCGCGAAACCTCTCGGCGAGGCTCTAGTACGCGAATCCTCGACCCAGGCGAAGCACCACGGCGAAGACATCCCAACGAAGCCTCCAGAATAAAGCGAAGCCACCTCCGCGAGGCCTCCATACTTCACCAATTGGCCAACCGCTACAGCTCGAAATGTCCCTTCTCTGGAACCACTTGGGAAGATAAACACCTACTTTACATGCAAAAGACACCTGAACACTTTTGAGCTAGCTTTTGCCTTTTCACCTTTTAGAAGCTTTTTGTATGGCATGCATGCAAAAGCACTTTATGCTTTCGCATGCATGCACAGATGTAAGAGCCGCTTTGCCCCTCACATCACCCTCACCATTTAAGCTAGTTTCACACACATTTGTAAGTAGAACATAATTTTGAATCAAAGAATTTGGCCAAAACTCTCCAAGTGAGACCTTGGCTTTTGTGTTCTGTTTTCTTGCATTTCCGTCTCCCTAGTGATCCATGCAAGAGGATCCAAACATAATATCTAGTATTGCTTGATCTTGTAATCAAGAGGTGCTAGATCCCATCTGCTTTCCCAAGCATTATCAAGTGCATTGCCTCACCCCGTAGTGAGGAGGTTCACTTGTCCGAAATCTGTTCACTAGTTCATGTCCGCCTCCGCCAAGCTAGATCCGCGATTGGCTTGATCACGCGTTCAAGAACCGTGATCACATCAAGTGGTATCAGAGCCAAAGCGCTTGCTGGAGGTATCGTGTTATTTGTTTGATTTTTCTTCAAGTAAAACCTTTTGTTGTCTTTCTTACACTTGAAGAAAATCTCGGTTGATGATCCTCGTTGAAACCGAAGTGTTGTTTGAATGTGTGCTTGTTAAAGCCAAGTATTTTCGGGTTTAAGCAGAAAAGAATTGTCTTGTGGTACAAAAGCACAAAGAAAGGCGTTGAAGAAAGAAAAGTGTTGAGTAAGTTTGTGTGTTCATGAGTGTTCTTGCGTGATCTTATCAAAACACAAGTGAACAGTGCTTTATATCCGACAGTGATTTCTAACCCTGAACAAAACGTGTTTGTGTTTCTAAAAGGCCTATTCTAAGACATACCCCTACTTCTTTCAACACCAACTAAACCTTAACATCTCAACAAAACTAGTTTCAAGTAACTAGTCATTTTCTTGGGTTTCAAGTTACGGTTTTACTAGAGTTACTGTTTGTGTCTCTTTGCGTGTTTATCTTTGATCTAAGGTTGAAGTCGGTATCAAGTTTAGAGATCTTGTGAAAGCCTTTAAGTGGGAACAGCCGGAGTGAAATAATCACTAAAGCCTTTGTGCGAAACACGAGAGTGAGTGTAGACACTCAGGGAGTGGTGAGGTTCTTTTCTAACTGTATATTTTCAGCTGCACTTTGATTGCAGATGGCTTCTTCAGATTCAACTCCTCCTCATCCATCCCAACTAGGAATGCATTACAAAGGTTGGATGACTTGGGAGCTCAAGTCGCCACTACAAATGAGCGACTAACAAGGGTAGAGATAGCACAAGGGAAGCAACCGGAAAGTTCGCAAGTCAACAATGATGCCCATGCATCGCGAGCTCAAGGCGGGGTCACCCATCTCAAGGCGTGGTCACCCATACTACCCTTAATCCGAAACCGGCGAAGCCAGAAGCCACCCCTCATAGTCGCCCAACTCCCTCTACGAAAGTGGACCATGATGTTGATATTTTGGATAGTGATGATCAGGCGTACTATGCGGAGCCACCACTAAAACAAACAAAAAGAAGGGTCTTTCCAGATAGAGCTCAAGCAAGAGCTTATCTTGAGAGAAACCTTGAAGAAGAAGAAGAAGAAGAAGAAGAAGAAGAAGAAGAAGCAGAGAGAGGACGTGTTCATCGAGGTTTCAACCGAAACCTTGGAGGAAGAGAACAAGCCCAGGATCAACAAGCCCTCAACAATTTAAAGCTTCAAATACCGCCCTTCTACGACTCCAATGATCCGGAAGAATATTTTACTTGGATGGCCAAAACCGAGAGGATCGTTGACATGATGGGATATAATGATACGACCGCATTAAAGCTCGTTGTCATTGAGTTTCACGACTATGCCCTCACCTGGCGGGAGCAAGAACATTACGAGAGGGCAAGGGACCGCGGTCGCCCCATCGCCACTTGGGAAGAACTTAAACGGGCCATGAAAAGTCGGTTTGTGCCAAGCTACTACGACAGGGATTGTGCCCAGAAATTGCAACGTCTTATTCAAGGTAACCGCAGTGTAGAGGAATATCAAAAGGACCTTGAGAGAGCTTTGATGAGGGCTAATGTCAAGGAGGATGATGAGGCTAAGTTGGCAAGATTTTTATATGGTTTAAGAGAGAACATCGCCAAAATAGTTGAGCTGTGTGATTATCGGGATTACCAAGATCTGGTGCGCAAGACGATACGGGTGGAGAAGCAGCTGAAGAAGCAAGTCTACCCCCTTCGCCAAGCCGACTCCAAAACCCTATTAACCAACCCCGACGATACCCCCCTCTTGCCATAATAATCCAAACGTGAGGCCCCCATCACACCCTCAACCAAAAACCAGCACCTACCCTTATGATGCCCCTCGCCAGACAAGGAGCGTCGAATGTTTCAAGTGTTTGGGCAAGGGACATTATGCGAGGGACTGTCCCAACAGAAGGGTCATGGTCATTCGGCCGAATGGGGAATTATCTAGTGAAGACGAAGGGGAGATTCCCCTTGAACCCCAAAACCCAGAGAGCGAAACGGAAGGAGAATTGCCTATGGAAGGCCTGATCTTGGTCACCAAGAGAGTTCTGCAAAGCTCCCCAAGTGTTATTGAAAGCACTCAGCGGGAAAACTTGTTTCAATCCAGAGCCTTGGTCAATGGGAATCTTTGTAGTCTCATAATTGACAGTGGAAGCTGCGTAAACGCGGAAAGCGAAGACATGGTTTCCGAATTGGGTGTTCACACCATCGCGCACCCTAAGCCATACCAACTCCAATGGGTTGATGATAGGACCTTTGTGAAGGTTGTGAAACAAGTTGAAGTGCCGATAAAGATTGGCAAATATGAAGATTCTATCACTTGCGATGTGGTGCGAATGCAAGCCACACACATTCTCTTGGGACGACCTTGGCAATATGACAAGGAGGCTATACACTATGGCAAGGCCAACAAATACACCCTCACTCATCTCAGTCGACCGTACACCCTGCTTCCCCTCACGCCAACCCAAGCCCTACAAGACCAAGTTCACCTTGCGAGTAAGGCCGAGAAGAAAAGAAAGAGCGAGGGCAGAGAGCGGAGAGAAAATGGAGAGAGGGTTCAAGGAACCTTGAGTGAAAAGAAAGAGTGTGCATTGATGGGAAACACCATGAGTGAGCAAACGAGAAAACAAGAGTGCATCCCTCCCATGGCCAAAGAGAGAGACTTCAAAAGAGCACTTTTGGGAAACAAAATTTGTTTCCTCATGATTCCAACTCATTGCATGCTAACTCTTGAAAACGTAGCTTCTCTACCTTCATATGTGATGGAAGTTCTGAAGGAATTCGATGAAGTATTCGAAGAGCCGCGAACCCTTCCTCCCTATCGCGGCATAGAGCATCAAATAGACTTACTTCCGGGTGCGCCTTTACCCAACAAGGCCGCCTACCGAACCAACCCCCAAGAATCCAAAGAGGTCCAGTCGCAAGTGCAAGAGCTACTTGACAAGGGATTTATCCGCGAAAGCCTCTCGCCCTGCGCGGTGCCAGTCATCCTCGTGCCCAAGAGCGATGGCACTTGGCGAATGTGCATGGACTTCCGCCCCATCAACTCTATCACTGTAAAGTATCGCCACCCTATACCTAGACTTGATGACATGTTACATGAATTGAGTGGTGCTTGTGTGTTTTCAAAAATTGATCTTAGAAGTGGCTATCACAAAATCCGAATGAAGAAAGGTGATGAGTGGAAAACTGCATTCAAAATCAAAATTGGTTTATATGAATGGAATGTTATGCCCTTCGGGTTATCAAACGCACCTAGTACTTTCATGCGCCTAATGAATCATGTCTTCAGGCGATTATTTGGGAAATTTGTGGTAGTATACTTTGATGATATACTTGTATACTCTAAGAACCATGATGAGCATGTTGAGCATTTGAGGCAAGTCCTCGACACACTTAGATTAGAAAAATTGTATGCTAAATTTGAGAAGTGTGTCTTTGCATCAAATGAGGTTAATTTTCTTGGGTATGTAGTGGGTGCGAACGGTGTCAAAGTAGATGAAAGTAAAGTAAATGCAATTCGAGATTGGCCTACTCCTAACTCATTAACTGAAGTAAGATCCTTTCTAGGACTTGCTAGTTTTTATAGGAGATTTGTTAAGAATTTCTCTTCCATCGCCGCCCCTTTGCATGAGCTAGCTAAGAAAAACGTGCCATTTGAGTGGAGTAGATCACAAGAGGAGTCTTTTAATGAGTTAAAATCTCGACTGACAAATGCACCTTTGCTTACTTTACCAAACTTTGACAAAGTTTTTGAAGTGGAGTGCGATGCCAGTGGAATAGGCATTGTCGCTATCTTGCACCAAGAAGGCCGCCCCATCGCCTTCTTTAGTGAGAAGTTAGGTGGAGCAACCTTGAATTACTCCACATATGATAAAGAGTTGTATGCTCTTGTGAGATCATTACAAACATGGAGTCATTATTTACTGCCTAGGGAATTTGTCATCCATACGGACCACTTGTCTTTGAAGTATCTTCAAGGGCAAGGAAATTTGAGCAAAAGGCATGTTAGGTGGGTAGAGTTCATCGAGTCTTTCTCCTATGTAATCAAGTATAAGAAAGGCAACGAAAATGTCGTTGCTGATGCGCTTTCTAGGAGATATGCATTACTCATGACTCTTGACACAAAAATTGTTGGCTTTGATTGTTTAAAAAGCATGTATAAGCATGTTGCCGATTTTGGTGACATATTTGCTAACTGTGCTAAAGGCAGCCAAAATGGCTACTATGTGTTTGATGCCTTCCTGTTTAAGTTCAAAAGGTTGTGCGTTCCAAGGGGATCGGTGCGCGAAGTCATCATCAAAGAAGCACATGGTGGCGGTCTCATGGGACATTTCGGTGTCCAAAAGACACTTGAGGCCGTAAAAGAGAACTTCTTTTGGCCAGACATGAAGAAGGATGTCACCAAGGTCTGCGCTAGATGTGTCAAATGCCACCAAGCCAAGTCTACTCTCCAACCAAAAGGGAAGTACACTCCTCTCCCTACGCCTTCTCTTCCTTGGGTTGATATAAGCATGGATTTTATAAGTGGTTTACCTAGAACATCCCATGGTCATGATGCCATATATGTTGTAGTAGATAGATTCTCAAAAATGGCCCATTTCATTCCATGCCATAAAACTGATGATGCATCGCATGTGGCCGAGTTATTCTTTAGAGACATTGTCTTAAGGGTTCGGGTTGGCATACCGGACTCTAACCGGCGTCCCCCTCGGTCCTTAACTCACGGACTTCTCCTACCCGGTTAGGAGTTTCATGCCTCCCCCAGGACTCGAACATGGGACTCCGGGCTTAATGTCCCATTTTTGTGTTTCGGTTACGGCATACCGATTTTGCATTTTCTGGGATACTACTGTGGAGCCTCAGGGGACCCCAGTAGATTATCCGCTTCTATCGAGGTAAGGGGTTTAACTTCCTTAATGAGCATTTTATGTGTATTAGGTTAGTTAAGGGCTAGTACTTGGGTCGAGGGTGTGGCCCAGTGACTCCCGGGTCTAGTCACATGGTACGTAGTGGTCTGCAGGGTTTTTGCTTAAATATGGGTTAAGGACATATTTCATATCGGACTTGCTTATCGGGGGTCGACAACGGACCCATATTTATATTATGTACGTGAGAAGTCAGTGAGTTCTGCTGACGGGAAAGCCGGGACCTAAACCGGTATGCCAACCGTGGTCGTTAACTCACGATGTTATGTGCTGGCTTTGTGCCGTTTTGGGTCCGACAGTTAGGGGCGATATCCCCTCGCTGGTACCACGCGTTATGACCCGATCATCAGTGTGAGCTTAACAAGCCGCTGTAGGGTGCTGTCGAGGGTTCGGGGAACCTTTGTATTGGTGTACCACTAGTCCGACGGGACTTATGAGCATCATCACATGTGCATGTCATAATCCTGATATACTTAGGACTGTATTATTTAGTTCATTGCATACTAACCCTTTTATGCAGGAAAAATGTTTTTAAGGTTTTACCGCTACCGTACCTACCCCCTTACGGAGTTCTTTCGAGAACTCACCCCCCCACTTAATATGTTTTCAGGGGATCCGGGCAAACGACCTGCGGTGTAGATCTCCCGCAGTTATCGTTGTGCATTTTGGCTTTAAGGTACTTATCCATTAAGTTGGGGGTGTTTTCTCGTTAGATACTTGTGTGATCTTATTGAGTTGAGTTTGACATTTATGTTCTCCTGTTTATGTTCAGCACGCAGCAGTTGTAGCTAGCAAGGTAACATTGGTTTTGGACTTGGCTCTGTAGGTAATATTGCATATAGGATGTTTTCGGTACTTGGGTCTGCATATTATTCGTAGGAAGTTTTCGGCCCTACGAAGACGGCGGAACTTCTTCTGCCTGTATTCTTTACTATCTTCTTTTTCCTACGCGCGCGATATTCTGCAAAACCACTAACTTGTCTCGGGTGCAGGTTTAGGACTAGAAAGATGTCGTAAAATCTGCAACACGACTTGACCTTAAAACTGAAGGGAAAATATTTTAAGGGTTGGGTTTCGGGTGCACACTAAAACAGTTTTAAGAGAACTCCATTTTCACCCGCCGCCGATTCAGCAAGCTTCCGCAACCACTCGACAACCGCGCTTCCAGCATCCCGGGCGGTGGGGTGACAATGGTCTCCCTCGGTCTATTGTTAGTGATAGAGATTCTAGGTTCCTAAGTAATTTCTGGCGAACCCTTTGGTCTAGGATAGGCACCAGTTTGATGTACTCGACATCAAGCCATCCTCAAACCGATGGCTGATGTGATTTTTGGAAGTGACCAATAGGACTCTAACCACTATCTTGAGAACCCTCCTTAGGAAGAATTTGAAGGAATGGGAAAAGTGCTTACCCCAAGTTGAATTTGCTTATAAGTTGAGCCTACCATTCCTCTACATCTTAGAGTAAGTCCCTTTGAGATCGTATATGGTTTCAACCCTTTAGCTCCTTGATAGTCTCGTTCCTAAGGAAGGCCCGGACTCTCAGTTGAAGTGGTGGAGAAGATGATGTTCTTGAGACTCCAAGCTTGCTTGTTATGAGTAATCTGTAAAAGATAGAGAGAATACTCAGGAGTAGCAAGAGAGGAGTGGGGGGGGCGTGTAGTAGCTTACCCGATTTAGGGTGGACATCACCCTATTTATAGAGTGATGCCAGGAGAAGAGCCTCCCCCAGTTGAAGCCCTTTAGACAGGCTGTTGAGATAAGTCTGTGTCAGACTGATTGGAGATAAGGCGGCTGTGATGATGAAGATCTCAGCAAACCGCCTTAGGTGATTCACTTGTCGAGAATGTCCGGCGTATGAATCTGGTGAAGATCTCCTGTGCTCGTGCTGCCCTCCTTATTGGCCGGTTGATGTCGACGACCAAGTGGTCTATCTCCAAGTGGAGCAAGTGGCGGACGAAGGCCTGTAAGGGCGAAGGCCCAGATAGAATATAGCCAAATAAGGAGTGAGGTTGCACGAACACAGGTGTAAGGGCCTTATTCAGGCGGGGCCGGCAGGATAGGCGAAGGGAGGCTGGGAGTAAGACCCATGAAGGCGAAGGAGATCGCGGCGGCTCGCCTCGAGACCGCGAGGGTGGCCCGCGAAGGCTTTAGAGTTGCAAGGGTGAGTATGAGACGTCGCCCATGCGAGACTTGAGGCCCACGAGGGCAGGACCCCGCGAAGGTGAGGCTGGAGACCACAAGGATGAGACCTCACGAAGGCTATACTGGAGACCACAAGGATGAGGCTTCCTCAAAGGCCTTGTATGATTATAATATGACGCGAGGGCGCGTTTGCTTGGGTAGTGTACCAAGATGCCTCCTCCCGAGAGCGGAGTATGGGCGGGGTCCCGTACTCCGTTTTTGAAAGCTTTGAGGACCGACGTAGCAGCCATAAGTGAAAATCTTGCTGAGGACCGACGTAGCAGCCATAAGTGAAAATCGTTTGTGATCCTTGTGAGTTTTGAGGAGGGGGGCATTTGCTTGGGTAGTGTACCAAGATGCCTCCTCCTGAAGGCAGAGTATGGGCAGGGTCCCGTACTCTGTTCAAATTCCAAGTCTCTGGAGTTGGCGAAGGCGCTTGGGCCGTTTGCGGACCGTTTGATTGTGAAGGCAGCGAAGAGTCCCTTCAGCATTTAATGCAGGAGAGATAAAGGAAGATGGGAGGTTTACTGACCGTTATGGGACGCAACACGTGGCGTCGTAGGGGTCGATTACTCTTTGCAAAAGCGTTTCGCCTTTTCTGCACGGCAGGGGAGAGGCTTAATAACCGCTGGATGCTGACACGCGGCGTCTTTAGGAGCCGATCACGCTTTAAAAAGCGCTTTTTCATTTTGGCGGGCTTATAAAAGCGTACCCGAGAAGATTGAAGCCTTTCTTCTCCACTCTTGCATTTGTTCGCTCTGCTCTGAGTAACCCTTTCGTATTCTTGCGTTTCTTGAATATTTCATCGGCGGTTGAGGGGTTTTTGCGGTGGTTCCTCCTTTCTTTGGAGGCGAAACCAAAGTTGCCCTTGCGGTGGTGAAGGCCCAAGTTGAGCGGCGAGGCCGCAGGCTGAGGAGGCGAGGCCAAGCTGCGCCCGAGGCTCAATTGGCAGAGAAGAAGGTGGAGGAGGGCAGGCTTGCTGCTGAGGCTGCAATGAAGGCACGCCTGGAGGTCGCTACTGATCTGGAGAAAGCAATGGCCTCAGTGCGGGAGATGGAGAAGGCTCTGGGCCTTCCCTCCTTTGAAGGTGAGGATCACGAGTCTGTTCCTCTATCAAGGTGTCCATCCCGAGCGGATGCCTCGGCGAGTGGAGAAGCTTGGCGAGATCCAAGCCCTAGGCGAAGCGGGCGCAAGCCTACGAGGAGGGCTGGCTACGATGCCGCTTCCAAGTGGAGAAGGCGTTCCCAGAACTGAGTCTTGGGATCCTGGATGCTGCTAATACTAGTAGCCCAACAGTAGAGGCTCTGCTCGACTGGGGAGAGCAGGGAAAGAAAATGGGCGAAGCCTGGTATGCCCTTTTGGATTAGGGTGGAGGTTCCAACATGTGGATGCCCCCCCTTTCTTTTTTGCATAAGGAACACCTGCATTCATGCATATTTTTGCAAATAGTAGATGAAGTAAAGTTTCATTTTACCTTCCTTGTCTTGTAGCCTCGCTTTTATTTCGCGATAGTAGTGTAGGGTACGTTAGCCAGGTTAACAACCCTAGGCTATGTCCTGTTTGTGGGGAGAAGCCTTTCTGAGGCTCGCAACAGCGAAGCCACAGAGATTACCTTGTCCAGAAGCTGAAGACTCGGTTTGAGTTTGTAGTGATGAGGCACTTATAATCCGCAACGGCGGGGCCCCAAATATCATTCCAGATAACTTATGGGTTCACTTGCTGAGACAAGCTGAGATGGAGACCACTTGTTGGGACAAGTTATAAGGGTCTTTTTAGGGCTTGCAGAGGAGATACCCCTCAAGCCTGAAGTCGCGCGTTGGCGACGGCAGTAGGGCACCTGTTGAGACAAGCGAAGAATCATCTGAGGTTTTGGGGAGTGAGACCCGTTCTTTGTGTTGAGGAGCCCGGGCGGAAGGTCTTGTTACGGTCACCCCGAGCGGGTTGCGGCCGGGTGACCCGGGCTCGGTTTTGGCTGCGGGACACGTATTTCGGTGATCAGGCGGATCCCGAGCCCTATCCGAGTATCATTTTGGCGAACCCTTCCGTATTTGAGTTCGGGTGGGTCCCCCGGACGTTTCCGCCGAAAATATTTTTAAGCGCCGGGGTTGTCGGCGTCGTCTCGGGACGTACAGCGGGCTCGGTAGCGCTCCCGAGACCTCAGATTGAGATGCCGTTTGCAGTTTTGGAGTCGTGGGAATGTCCTGGAGGTTTTTATGGAATATAATATTTGGGTCGGGACGTTTGGTCCCGGGCGACTTTCGGGGCTCGGGACGGGAATCCCGGGGCTCGGGATGGAAATCTTCTGACGGCTTTGGGGTAAATCATGTTATAATTCAAGATGGATTTTATGGGTATTTTTATAGAATTTTGGAGTGACGGAATTTCGGTTCAGGTTGACACGCTCGCACGTCGGGTTTTGGTTCGGGTTCAGCGAGCTCGGTAGGACACTCCGGAATGGTAAATGAACTTTTGAAATATGTTTTATGAATGTTATAATATTCTGAGGGTTGTGTCCAAGTTTCGTTAATTTTGGAATTCGGTAATTATTTTTGGGCCAAAAATATTGGAACTTTCGGAAAAGTTGGGAGTTAATTGGAATTTGGTTGCAAAATTAATAAGTTGGGTATGGGCAGCATCTGATTTTCGGCAGCAAGTGGGAAGAAATAAGGGACACATGTCCTTTCCTCATTTAAGTAGAAATGGTATGGGAAAAAGAAGAAGAAAATATATAAGGCTTTTATGTTCTTAAATGAGATATTATCTCATTTCACTTCTTCTCTTCTTCTTCTTCTTCCTTAAGTGCCGCCACCATTAGAGCATTTCTCCAAGCTTCTTGTTCTTCAAATCTTGGCTCAAATCAACAAGGAAATGGATCCTTTTTGTGGTAAGCATCCTCCCTTGATCTCTTTTCTTGTTAGAAACAAGAGTTGGATGGAAAAAGAGAAGAATTTGTGAATTATGAGTTTGTTCTTAGCTACTAGCTAGGATGATTCTCTTCCTCCCATCTTTTAGTATGTTGTTCTTGGGTTGTAGGGGAGTGATAATCAAGTGTTAGATTTTGGAAAAACTCCTTGGATGCTAGAAACCTAAAGTGGCGAAATTTTGGGAATTTTCTAAAATGGTGTGTGTTTGGTTTCTTGAATCATGCTTCTAGTATATTGTTCCTAGCATGATTCTAAGCTTATGTATGGATTCAATTTGATGGAGAACAAGTTGGGTAAGAAAACCCCAATTTGGCGAATTGTATGTTGATGTTCAATGTTGAATTTGGTTGTTTTGGATGCAATTGGTTAGCATTCTTGGTTTAGAAGTGTAATTGGTGGTTAGTATGATTAATTGGAAGCTTGAATGGATTGATTTGGAAGTTGGGTAAAAATTGGCAAAGGAGCCGAATTATTGGATGATTCTTTTTCCATGTTGGGGTTTGATGTTGGTTGAATTGGATGTTAAAGTGGTATTGGGGTTGGATTTAGGTGTGGTTTGATGTTTGAAACGTTGATTTCGGGTGTGGAATGGAAAAGTTACTATTATGCGGATTTATCGGAAAATGTCGGGTAATGAAGGGTTTTAAGGTTGGATTTGATCAGTTCTGCTTGTTGGATTATGTTTGTTAATGTATAATCTTGCATTGTCTAAGTTGGTTCTGAATTCTGACGTTTCTGTGGAAATCTGGAATTTTACCGAAATTCTGCCGGATTTTCGGTTTTGGGGTCGGGGGTGTAGTTTGGTAGTGCGGTTGGTAGGGTTGCTAATTTAGCTTGAATTGACAGATTCTGAGGTCCGGAAGTTAGAAAAAGAGAGGTTTCTGAGGTTTGGGTCGTGGTGTGGAAATCGTCCAGAATCGGTCTATTACTCTGGATTTGTGAGGTAAGGGTTTGGTTCTGCTATTTTTGGTAAGATAGGTGTATGTTTAGTTTTACTTTCTGTTCTGCAAGTATTTCGGTATTATATGCCTAAGGCATATTCTGTAGTCTGTAGGTGTATGTGTTGTTGCACTTCTGTTTTGCAGGTATTTCGGAAATTTCTGCTTTAAGGTACGTTCTGTAATTTGTAGGTGTATGCCTTGTGGCATACTTTGTCGGTTAACCCCACGACAGTTGGGGGTTCGCTACCCCAGCTGGTGCACCATGCTTCTGTAATAGCTTCGGCTTCTGACTCCCTTAGAGGGAGGCTGTCGTTCCGATTTGTTATAAGGGTTTATGGCGATTTAGAATCGCACATCCTTCGGGATTATGATCTGTTATCTTTACATGCACGATATTCTGTATTCTGTTTCATATATTTTATATATTGCTATCTTTCTGTTTTGCAGGGTTACATATGCTTATCTTACCCCAAATCCCTTACGGGTCCTTTCGAGGACTCACCCTTTTTGGGTTCTGTTTTTGGATTTCAGGTAGGTCTGGTAAGCAGCCAGCGAAGTAGGTTTCCGTGAGGCTTCTACCTGGGTTGTGTTGAGCAGCAGCAGTACCTTGCGGGCTGGGATTTTGTCCACTAGGCCTGAATCCCGCGCGAGGTATTTTGATGTTTAGGCCTAGGGTCGGCTCTGTAGCTGCATGTGCATATTTTCTGTTTTATTATTGTGATGATTGTATATATATGTATATATTCTGTTCTGTTGCATGTTCTGAGCGCTTGGCGCTTGCTAGATACCCTAGGTTCGGTGAATTCTGTATGTATCTATGTTATATGCGTAAGTACTCGTCCCCGGAGGGCGGTGCTTACTTTGTTGTTATTACATGAACTGTTTGCATGGTTATACGAGTATATGTATGTATTTGCAGGTTGCTTCCACAATCGCTTCGCTTTTCGGGTCCGCTACGCGCGGCAGGTCTCGATGGACCTGCCATTCTGTATTCATTCCGGCTTCCGCTTCCGACGTCCCGGCGCCCCCGCCTCCGCAACCGGGCTCGGGTGGCGTGCGGTGACAAGTTGGTATCAGAGCAGGTAAGTGACCATATTGGTCGTCAGTGGTGACTTGTAGTGACAACTATTGTTGTACATTTTATTTTAGTATGGTTTGGTACGGAGATTGGCCACCTCCTTACTTGAACCACTTTAAAATAAAATTGTGGAACAAAGTTTGGCCCTTCAAGTTATCACAGTAGTTGCAGAGTATGGAATCCAGAATTTCTGGATTTTGGTAAAACTATTACAAGGAAGGGATTGTGGAAATGTTTCAGGTACGTAAAATTGTGTGTTAGGGAAAGATTTTGTGAAATAAGCATGAACTGCTTATGTGATTTGGTGTAATACATGATTTTATCATTCTGAGAAGTAACTTCTGTGTCAAGTACTGCATTGCACTACAGAGCCTTAGAAAACTGCTGCTAGCTTCTGTAGGGATTAGGAGTGACCGATTTGTCTGGACTCTGTTTGGTCTGAAATGTCTCAGGTTTGGTTAACACGCGTAGACAGCGTGTTTTGCGACCGGAGGGAGGGGACTGTAATCCCACGCCTCAGAGATAGGGTTTGGACTGCTAGTTATGGGTTGAGTTGGTATATGGTTTGGAAATTTGGTGTGGGATAAGTTGTTTTTCAGGTTGGACTTGGTTTGAGGAATTGTGTACTACACGCGAATAGCGTGATTTGGTACCGGAGGGGCGGGACTGGGATCCCACACCTCCGTGGAATAGGATACGGGTTCAGTGTAACCCAGGGTCTGAACAACCACACTCACCGCCCCCGAGGTTTAGCGGTCGTAGGGACCCCTCTCTGATTTGGTATTACCCACCAGCCTAGCTGGTTCAGGGGCGGCAGTAGGCAAGGGAAGATCTGATTATGCCACAGTAAGGGCATTTTGATCAGGTGGTGATAGCGAGACTTAAGCCACTGCTCGCCATAGTTTTGGGATTGGTAAGTGAGTGACTCTGACGAGGATGGTCACTACGACACCTAGACTTCTCGTCGGTCCTATTAACGACGGGGAGATCTGGGCACCAGTCTGACGAGGTCAGACTTCTGGAGAGGTTGCAGAGTTTGAACCCCCCCGAGCTTCAATGACCGAGAAGGGCCAGAGGTAGTAGAGATTTGGTTTGCAGGAGTTGACAAACTCCTGGGGGAGGCTACATTTTCCACCAGCAGTGCAGCGGGGATGTAGCCAGGGATCTGCGTCAGGCACAGTTTGATGAGCTTCATCAGGGAGACAGGATTGTCGGAGAGTTTGAGTGAGAGTTTGATCGGCTGGTTTACTATGTACCGTAGTATCATGGTATGGAAGAGGAGAAGACCAAGAGGTTTATTCGTCGACTGCGCCCCGAGTACAGGTGGGCTTTGAGACCTTTAGACATTACTTTGTTTCGGGAAGCGGTTATTAGGGCTCAACTCCTCGAGCAAGAGGAGGTTGAGAGTCGCCTCACATCGCAGAGAGGTCAGGGTAGTTTGAGGGGCTCCACATAGTTGGGACCCCGGCAGATTTCTGGACGGCCGAACAGGCCTGGGCAGTCTAGTAGAGGCAGAGTGGGAGCATCACCGGCACGATCTTGTCCGACTAGTAGTAGGTATCACCTCGGTCGACTTTGTTACAGGCAGGAGGGCCGATGTTTACGTTGCAGGGTCGGCGCAGGCGGGGTTTTGGCGATACTCACTGGGTGGCCCGAGCGGGATTGCCCTCCACCACGCCCCACCGTAAGGCAAGGGTACTTTATACCGGCCGGCGGGGAGACTTCTGGATGAGGTGTCGGTTCATGCATTATTTGATACGGGAGCATCTGTTTCCATTGTAACACAGAAAGGTGTTACATCTCTGCATCTGTCTGTTAGTACTTTGCCTCAAATGTACTTAGTAAAAAATGCTGGGAGTCAGTTTCTGTTTTCCAATGAGATGGTTCGGGGTTGTACGATATCTGTAGGCGGACATATGATAGTATCGGATTTGTTGGTTTTAGACACGCCGAACTATGATATTATTCTTGGGATGGACTGGCTATCCAAGAATTCTGTGCACATTGGTTGTGCAACCCGAACCATTATGGTTTATGGAGAGGTACTACCTCTCACGACTCCGGCCGGGTGTGACTATCGCACGGCACACGGTGCGAGTTGCGGATTCTGGACCAGCTGTCGGTAGTTGGTGTAGGGGAATGCTATGATCTGAATGAAGCTGGTACTAGGTTGAAGTTAGATAGTATATCAGTGGTTTGAGTTTTTCCGCAGGTATTTCCGGAGGAGTTGCCCGGATTACTACCAGAGTGGGAAATTGTGTTTGAGATCTACCTGCAGTTGGGTACTGTTCCGATATCTATTCCTCCTTATCGGATGCTTATTTCTGAGATGCAAGAGTTGAAGAAGCAGTTGGAGGAATTACAACAGAAGGGCTTCATCCGATCGAGCACTTCACCGTGGGGTGCTCCGGTTACATTTGTTAAGAGGAAAGATGGGACGCTTCGATTTTGCATTGATTACAGACGGTTGAATGCACTTACTGTGAAGAATAAGTATCCGTTGCCGAGGATTGTCGATCTTTTTTATCAATTTCGGGGTTCGAGAGTTTTCTCAAAGATTGATCTCCGATCTGAGTACTTTTAGCTTAGGGTGAAGGATGAGGACATACCTAAGACTGCTTTCCGCACCCGATATGCACATTTTGAGTTTACGGTCATGCCATACGGGGTGACCAATGTTTCGGCGGCATTCATGGGTCTGATGCATCGGGTGTTCCGGCCGTACTTGGATTCATTTGTGGTGGTCTTTATTGATGATATTCTGATATATTCTCGGGATGAGGACTCGCATCGGGAGCATCTGAGGGTAGTTCTGCAGACACTTTGGGAACATCAGCTTTATGCTAAGTTCTCAAAGTGTGAGTTCTGATTCGGGAGGTCACCTTTGCAGGACAAGTTATTTCGAGCATGGTCATGCGTGGACCCAGAGAAGGTGAGGCGATTCAGATCGGAAACAACCTACCACGTGCAGGGGATCGGGAGCTTCACAGGGTTAGCGAGGATATTATCGGAGGTTCGTCTTGGGGTTTTCTATTCGGCATCTCGCTTACGCAGTTGACCAGGAAGGGTCAACAGTTTATCTGGTCTGATAGGTGTGAGCAGAATTTTCTGGAGTTGAAACGGCAGTTGACTAACGCTCCGATTTTGTCTCTTCCAGATCCGAGCTTACCGTATGTGATATATACAGATGCTTCCACATCAGGTTTAGGGTGTGTGTTGATGCAGGATCGTAATGTGATAGCTTATGGGTCGAGGCATTTGCGACCGCATGAGCCGAAGTGAGCCCGACACATGATGCGGAGTTTGCTATAGTAATTTTTTTTGAAACATTGGAAGCAATATCTGTTTGGTAATAAATTTCAGATTCTTACCGACCATGAGAGTCTGAAATATCTGTTTACACAGAAGGAGCTTAACATGAGGCAGCGCAGATGGCTCGAATACATTAAGGACTATGGTTGTTGTATCGAGTACATACATTACGGTCACCCCGAGCGGGTTGCGACCGAGTGACCCGGGGCTCCGGTTTTGGCCTGCGGGTCACGTTTTTCGGCGTTCAGACGGCTCCCGAGCCCTATCCGAGTATCATTTTGGCGAACCCTTCCGTATTTGAGGTCGTGTGGGTCCCCCGGACGTTTCCGCCGAAAATATTTTTCTGGCGCCGGGGGGTTGTCGGGGTCGCCTCGGGACGTACAGCGGGCTCGGTAGCGCTCTCGAGATCTCAGTTTGGGAAGCCGTTTGTAGTTTTGGAGTCGTGGTGACGTCCCGGAGGTGGTTGTGGAGTTTAATATTTGGGGCGGGACGTTCGGTTCCGGGCGACTCCCGGGGCTCGGGACGGGAATCCCGGGGCTCGGGATGGAAATTTTCTGACGGCTTTGGGGTAAGTTGTGTTTGAATTTAAGATGGAATTTATGGGAATTTTTATGGAATTTTGGAGTGACGGAATTTCGGTTCAGGTTGTCACGCTCGCGCGTCGGGTTTTGGTTCGGGTTCAGCGAGCTCGGTAGGACATTCCGGAAAGGCAAATGAATTTCTGAAAAATGTTCTGTGCATGTTATAATATTCTGAAGATTGTGTCCGAGTTTCATTAATTTTGGAATTCGGTAATTATTTTGGGCAAAAGAATTGGAACTTTCGGAGAAATTGGGAGCTAATTAGTAATTGGCTACAAAAATCAACAATAATTCAGCATGGGCAGCAGCCCACTTTCGGCTGAATGGAGAAGGGATAAGGGACACTTGTCCCTTTGTGACTTAAGAGGAAAAAGAAAGGAAATTATATAAGGGTTATTATTATTATTACATGAAAAATCTATTTCATTTCTTTCTTCTTCTCTTCTTCTTCCTTTCTTCTTCTGCCGCCATGATCTTCAAGCTCCAAGCTCCATGGTCTTCTTCATTTCTGGGCTGTTCCTTCAAGGAGTTGGATCCTAAGTGTGGTAAGTATCCTTCTCATCTCTCTTTCCAAGCTAAAAACAAGATTTGATGAGAAAAGAGAGGGATTTGTGGAATTTGAGTTTGTTCTTGACTACCACCTAGGATGATTCTCTTGCTTCCAAATTCAAGTATGTTGTTCTTGGGTTGGAGGGGAGTAGGAATCTATGGTTGAATGTTGGAAAAACTCCATGGAAGGAGGAAACCTAGGGGTGCCGATTTTGTGTGAGAATTTCCAAAATTGTGTATGTTTGTGTTCTTGATTCATGCTTGAGATATGTTGTTCCTTGCATGATTCTAAGACAATCTATGGTTTCAATTTGGTGGAAAACAAGTTGGGAGAGAAATCCCCAAATTGGCCGAATTGTTCAAAGAAGGGTTTTGTTGATTTTGATGCAATTGGTTAGTAATCTTGGTTAAGAAGTGTAATTGGTAATTAAAGAGAGCTAATGGAACTTTGTTTGGATTGAAATGGAAGTTGGGTGAGAAATCCCTAACTTGGCGAAATTATTAAGGAAGAGGTTTTGTGATTTTGGTGTAATTGGTTAGTAATATTGTTTGGGTAGTGTAATTGGTGATTAGTGTGATTAATTGGAAGCTTGAATGGTTTGTTTTGGAAGTGTGGTGAAAAATTGGTTAAGGACCAAATTGTTGAAGTGATTCTTTTTCAATGTTGGTGGTGTGTGTTGATTGAATTGGATGCTAAATTGGTAATGTGGGTGGAAGTAGGTGCGTTATGGTGTTTGAAATACCATTTTCGGGTTAGAAATGAGAAAGTTAGTTTTATACGAGTTTATCGGGAAAAGTGTCTGGAATGCGGGTTTAAGGGTTGGAATATGTTTGCGGGTGTTGGAATAACAAGGTTCTAGCTCGGTTCTTAAAACCGAGCTTTATGTGGAATTTTCCGGGAAAGTGCGGGTTTGTGCGGAAATTGTTTTACGGGGTTGTTTGGATGTGTTCGATCCAACTATGGTTGTGACTTGATTCTGCGTTGGTGGAGTAGCGCGGACCCGTAGGAGCCAAGTTGTGCATTTCGGGTCGGGAGTTGGGATCTTAGAGTGTTGGGCTGCGGGCGGCGTTTACGAGGTAAGGGCTTAATTTGGTAAAATGTACGTTTGTTCTGTTTCAAGGCCGGATGACCTTAGAGGCCCGGGTTCCTATTACATTACGTATATGGTTATCGGGTAATGTTACTTGTTTATGTTTATGTATTATTATTATTATTATATGTTACATTACGTGGCGAGACCGGATGGTTGGAGAGGCCACGGGTGCTCTTTGGTTACATTACTGCGTATCCGCACCGAGTGCCGATACTTACATTACGTGTCCGCCGAAGGGTGCCGACATTACTGCGTGTATCCGCACCGGAGTGCCGATATACATTACGTGACCCTACGGCGGTTTGGGGCTCGCGACCCCGGCCGGTACCGTGCTATACATTACATTACGATCTGTATATTCGACCTCTGTTGAGGGCTGTCGTTCTGAGTCGTTACGGCGGTTGGACCGCATATGTTGGATTCGATTTACGTTATGCTTTATGTTTATATGTACATGCATATGTTGTGATATTCTGTTTTGCGAGTTGATTGTCGCCACATGGGCAAACCGCACTTTACCTTAAGCCCTTCTTGGGTCCTTTCGAGGACTCACCCTTTTATTTGTTTACCATCTTTCAGGCGATCGACAAGCAACCAGCGGAATAGAGATCCGCGGTGCTTCCTGACATTTCGGGTTCTGTAGCAGCAGCAGTACCACGTGCGGGAATTCTTGAGCGAGAGGCTTCTGATTCCGCACTTAGGTATATATATAGGATTTTGTTTAATGGCTCTGTAGTTGTAGCTGCATGCATGTAGGTCAGATCATGAATTTGTATATGCCATATGATCGGAAATATATTCTGCCTTTGATGCCTTCTGAGTCGAGGGCGGAGCCCCGACTTGCCTATATTGGATTTGTTATGATATGAATTCAGCTTTTCTGTGGTTGTTGCGATGAGCAATGTTTGATGTTTGGTATACCATGAACTGCTTGGTTGGTATTTTGTCGAGTCATCATGTATACTTGCCATGTATGGGTTCTGTAGGTTGCTAGTCGATACTCGTTTGTTCTGTATTTGAGCTTGATGCTCATTGCCGCGTTTTCCGCCGTAATTCCTGTTTCCGGCGTCGCGGCCGGCTCCGCCTCCGCAACCGGGCGGGGTGGCTGTGACAAGTTGGTATCGAGCAGGTTGGGTCGGATTGACCAAAAGGTAAAGTATGTTTGGTTTTGATATGAAATGTGGAAGGCAAGTATACAAGTCCGAGGTGGACTTTTGGAGTAAGATAAGTCTGTTCATGGTTAAGTACTGCGGAAGATGACTTGAAGGGCAAGCTCTTGGTTTACACCTCATGCAGGGTGGTTCGATGCGGAGCCTGATCAACTCCTTATTTGAACCATTTCGGAATGCGTGTGGAGCGGTGGCGGTTCTTTGGAGCATTATGGAAGGTGTGGGTGTTATATGAAGTGATTAGTGATTATAAGCATGATCGATTCTATGTTAAGGATTATTATTTAGTTTCGGGATTACGAAAGAATCCTTGCATCATGCATTGCATTACACTACTGAGCCTTAGAAAAGCTGCTGCTAGCTACGTAGAGATTAGGAGTGACCGACTTTTATGCGGATTCTGTTTGGTCTGAAATTTTTGAGATATGGTTAACACGCGTTGATAGCGTGATTTGGTACCGGAGGCGGGACTGGGATCCCACACCTCCGTGGAATAGGATACGGGTTCAGCGTGACCCGAGTGCGAACAACCACACTCACCGCCCCGAGGCTTAGGCGTCGTAGGGACCCCTCTACGATTTGGTATTACCGCCAGCCTAGGCTGGTTCGAAGGCGGCGATGGCGGGGAAAATCTGTTTATGCCACGGTAAGGGCATTTTGATCAGTGGTGATAGCGAGACTTTAGCCCTTTGCTCGCTCTGACTTTGGAATTGGTAAGTGAGTGACTCAGGAGCGTGGTCACTCGACACCTAGACTTCTCGTCGGTCCTATCAACGACGGGGAGATCGAGACACCCGATCGACGAGGTTGGACTTTTGGAGAGGTTTGAGTTTGAATCCCCGAGGTTCGGCGGCCGAGGAGGGCCGGAGGTAGTAGAGACTTGGTTTGCGAGGAATTGACAAACTCCTGGAGGAGGCTATTCGAGCCGGTTGGCGCCGGGCCAAGCGGCTACTCGGTCGGTGCTTCAGTTCGAACCGGAGTTGGATTGACCCGATATCGATTTCTAGTGTCTGGCGTGTCTAGGACATTTCCGCGGAAAATATTTTTGGGGCGGGGGTTGCCGTCGGATGATTTTCGGGATTACAGGCGGAGAAAGCGGCTCGGGAGTGACCGGGACTCAGATTTGCGGTTTTGAGGAAGATCTGGAGTCGGGGATATAATTTACATTTTTACGTGAAGAAAAATGTTACGGTCGAAATTACGGTTTGGGCGGTTTTCGGGCTCGGGCGAGCCAATTTGTGACACTTGGCGAAATGTGATTAGTGGAAAGTATTGGACTTGGTCTCTTGTTATTTCTAGTGATTATGATTCACTATGATGTCAAAAAGGATGTCATGTGCAAAGCACATGACTTATTATTACAAGACTTAAGTTTTGGCAAGTCTTGCAAAAATGCAAACGTATTCTTCTTCCTTCTTCTTTGCCGAATTCTTCCTCTCTCTAAAGCCACCATTGTTGTGTTTTACAAGCTTCCAAAGCTTGCTCTAGATTGCTTCTTGATCGAGAGTTCAAGCTGGGAAGTTGATCGGCAACTCGAGTACTACGTGCATGTCGAGGTATGGTTCGATTCTGTTGAGTATTTGGCAATATTGGAAAGTTGATGTTCTTGGCTTAGATCTGAGTTTTGATGGAATTGAACCGTTGGATCGTTGTGTGGTTCATATATGTTGATGTTGGGTAGGTAAGGATTAGGGAAATAACGTTGGATCGTTGGAAACACAACACGGGTGAGAACTCACCTTTTGGCGAATTTTTGGTGATTATGTTGGGAATTTCTGTTGAATTTGATGTGTTACGTGGATTGATTTGTGATTATTGAAGTGAATTCTTGCATGTTACGAATCGGTTCTGAATTACGATGTTTCTGCGGAAAAGCTGGAATTTTACCGAAGTGCCGGATTTTCGATTTTGGGTCGGGGTGTAGTTTGGTAGTGTGGTTGGTAAAGTTGCTAATTCAGCTTGAATTGACAGATTCGAGGTCAGAAGGTTGAAAAGAAAGGTTTCCGGGTTTGGTCGCGGGAAATTGTGTTTGAGATCCACTGCGGTCAGTCTTGCTCGATATCTATTCCTCCTTATCGGATGCCTATTTACGAGATGCAGGAGTAGAAGAAGTAACTGGAGGAATTACAGCAAAAGAGTTTCGTCCGACCGAGCACTTCAGCGTGGGGTGCTCTGGTATTGTTTGTTAAGAAGAATGATGGGACACTCTGACTTTGTATTGATTACAGACGGTTGAATGCTCTTATTGGGAAGAATAAGTATCCGTTACCGAGGATTAACGATCTTTTTGATCAACTTCGGGGTTTGAGGTTTTCTCAAAGATTGATCTACGATCTGGGTATTTTCAGCTTAGGGTGAAGGTAGAGGACATACCTAAGGCGCTTTTCGCACCCGGTTTGGATACTTTGAGTTTACGGTCATGCCGTTCGGGCTGACCAATGTTCGGTGGCATTCATGGATCGATGCATCGGGTGTTCCGACCGTACTTGGACTCATTTACGGTGGTTTTATTGATGATATTCGATATATTCTCGGGATGAGGATTCGCATCGGGATCATCGAGGGTAGTTCTGCAGACACTTTGGGAACATCAGCTTTATGCTAAATTCTCAAAGTGTGAGTTACGGATTCGGGAAGTCACCTTTACAGGACACATTATATCTGAGCATGGTGCATCTGTGGATCCGAGAGAAGGTGAGGCGGTTCGGGATTGGAAACAACCTACCACGGCACGGGAGATCAAGAGCTCCACAGGGTTAGCGAGGATTTTATCGGAGGTTTGTACTTTGGGGTTTTCTATTACGGCATCTACGCTTACGTAGATTGACCAAGAAGGGTCAACCGTATTTACGGTCCCGATAAGTGTGAGCGGAATTTTCAGGAGTTGAAAGCGGCGGTTGACTAACGCTCCGATTCGACTCTTTCAGATCCGATCTTACCGTATGTGAATTATACGGATGCTTCCACGTCTGGTTTGGGATGTGTGTTGGTGCAGGAGCGTTTTGTGGTAGCTTATGGGTCGAGGCAGCTACGACCGCATGAGCTGAACTATCCGACACATGATCTGGAGTTGGCTATAGTAATTTATGCGCTGAAACATTGGAATCAATATCTGTTTGGTAATAAATTTCAGATTCTTACCGACCATAAGTCTGAAATATCTGTTTAAACAGAAGGAGCTTAGCATGAGGCAGCGCAGATGTCTCGAATACATTAAGGACTATGATTGTAGTATCGGGTACATCTCTGGCAAGGGCAACACGGTTGCCGATGCTCTGAGCAGGAGGCATACCGGCTTAATTAAGAGAGGAAATGTTGGTGACCGATCTGAGGAGAGTGATCTGACGTGCCTTTGGCACAGGTGGCGGCTACGGGAGCGTGCTCGGGTTATTACACTTATTATACATTACGAGTGGCTTGATAGGATGCGCGAAGCGCAAGGTAGAATTTGGTATTGAAGAAGTTATGCAGGGAAGATAAGGGTTTATTTGTTACCGACGTTTCGGTATAGGCGAGGATTGCTATACTTCGAGATCGCCTTTATGTACACGAGGATCGGGAGTTACGGAATGAGATTTTCGAGGAGGCACACTCGGCGGTTTGAGCATCGAAACCGGCGGGGACACTGCAGACTTTGCCCATTCCGGTTCGGGAGTGGGGTAATGTTACTATGGACTTTCATTGCCTTGCCCCGACACGGTCTCGCCATGATGTTATCTGGGTTATTGTGGATCGGCTAATAAAGTGCGCACACTTTCTGCTTATTCGGGTCATAGACCCTCTGGAGAAGCTTGCCCGGCTTTACATCAGGGAGATTGTACGTTTACATGGAGTACCAGACTCCATTGAATCTGACCGTGATCCGCGTTTCACAGCACGGTTCTGGATTGCTTTTCATGAAGCATTGGGCACGCGACTCCATCGAATCTGACTTATCACCCACAGACGGACGGGCGGTCGGAGCGGGTGATTACGATATTGGAGGATGGGTTGCAAATCTGTACTTTGGATTTTGGAGGAGTTTGGGACTAGCGATTACTTTGATAGAATTCTCATACAACAATTGCTTTGATTACGTTTGACGTGGCACCCTATGAGGTGTTATGCGGGAGGTGTATGACACCATCTTGTTGGACAGATGCGTCGATCGGGTTAAGCTAGGACCCGAGCTTTTGAGAGTCTACGGCAAAGATCATATTATTATAGGCGCGGATTAAAACCGCGATGACTGCACTGCTGCTTATACGAACCGCCGCCGTAGGGCTCTGGAATCGGAGTTTGGTGATAGAATTAGATTTGGTGGAGGTAGCACCGTTCGGAGGGACGATAAGATTTGGCAGGCGGGGCAAGTTACCCCGAATTTTATCGGTTCTCATGAGTTTCTAGAGTAAGTTGTTAGGTTGATCTTTCCCCCCCCAACTGTTCCTGTTTTATGTGGTACCTTCCAGGATAGCCTGTTGTGGATCGGTTAGATTTAGGTTCGGATCTTATGCAGGGTTGTCTGGTAGAAATACCGGCAAGCTGACTCGAGTGCAATAAGATGCACCGGAGGGTGGGACGCCGTGAGGCTCTGTATGGTAGTCTAAACTACCACTCCCGCCGCACCGATACGGTGGTCCGATTGTTCAGGTTAGAGGAATGTTTATATTTTACGGTTGGTAGCGACACTGTCTGGTTGGTTCGAGCTACTCTTGGAGGACCAAGAGTTCTAAGGGGGAGAATGTTACGGTCACCCCGGCGGGTTGCGGCCGGGTGACCGGGGCTCGGTTTTAGCTGCGGGTCACGTTTTCGGCGTTCAGACGGCTCCCGAGCCCTATCCGAGTATCATTTTGGCGAACCCTTCCGTATTTGAGGTCGTGTGGGTCCCCGGACGTTTCCGCCGAAAATATTTTTTGGCGCCGGGGTTGTCGGGGTCGCCTCGGGGCGTACAGCGGGCTCGGTAGCACTCTCGAGATCTCAGTTTGGGAAGCCGTTTGTAGTTTTGGAGTCGTGGTGACGTCCGGAGGTGGTTGTGGAGTTTAATATTTGGGGCGGGACGTTCGGTTCGGGCGACTCCGGGGCTCGGGGCGGGAATCCCGGGGCTCGGGATGGAAATTTTCTGACGGCTTTGGGGTAAGTTGTGTTTGAATTTAAGATGGAATTTATGGGAATTTTTATAGAATTTTGGAGTGACGGAATTTGGTTCGAGGTTGTCACGCTCGCGCGTCGGGTTTTGGTTCGGGTTCAGCGAGCTCGGTAGGACACTCCGGAAAGGCAAATGAATTTCTGAAAAATGTTCTGTGCATGTTATAATATTCTGAAGATTGTGTCCGAGTTTCATTAATTTTGGAATTCGGTAATTATTTTGGGCAAAAGAATTGGAACTTTCGGAGAAATTGGGAGCTAATTAGTAATTGGCTACAAAAATCAACAATAATTCAGCATGGGCAGCAGCCCACTTTCGGCTGAATGGAGAAGGGATAAGGGACACTTGTCCCTTTGTGACTTAAGAGGAAAAAGAAAGGAAATTATATAAGGGTTATTATTATTATTACATGAAAAATCTATTTCATTTCTTTCTTCTTCTCTTCTTCTTCCTTTCTTCTTACGCCATGATCTTCAAGCTCCAAGCTCCATGGTCTTCTTCATTTCTGGGCTGTTCCTTCAAGGAGTTGGATCCTAAGTGTGGTAAGTATCCTTCTCATCTCTCTTTCCAAGCTAAAAACAAGATTTGATGAGAAAAGAGAGGGATTTGTGGAATTTGAGTTTGTTCTTGACTACCACCTAGGATGATTCTCTTGCTTCCAAATTCAAGTATGTTGTTCTTGGGTTGGAGGAGTAGGAATCTATGGTTGAATGTTGGAAAAACTCCATGGAAGAGGAACCTAGGTTTGGCGAAATTAATGGGAATTTTCCAAAATTGTGTATGGTTGTGTTCTTGATTCATGCTTAAGATATGTTGTTCCTTGCATGATTCTAAGACAATCTATGGTTTCAATTTGGTGAAAAACATGTTGGGTAGAAATCCCCAAATTGGTCGAATTGTTCAAAGTAGGGGTTTGTTGATTTTGATGCAATTGGTTAGTAATCTTGGTTAAGAAGTGTAATTGGTAATTAAAGAGAGCTAATGGAACTTTGTTTGGATTGAAATGGACGTTGGGTGAGAAATCCCTAACTTGGCGAAATTATTAAGGAAGAGGTTTTGTGATTTTGGTGTAATTGGTTAGTAATATTGTTTGGGTAGTGTAATTGGTGATTAGTGTGATTAATTGGAAGCTTGAATGGTTTGTTTTGGAAGTGTGGTGAAAAATTGGTTAAGGACCAAATTGTTGAAGTGATTCTTTTTCAATGTTGGTGGTGTGTGTTGATTGAATTGGATGCTAAATTGGTAATGTGGGTGGAAGTAGGTGCGTTATGGTGTTTGAAACGTCATTTTCGGGTTAGAAATGAGAAAGTTAGTTTTATACGAGTTTACGGGAAAAGTGTATGCGGAATGCGGGTTTAAGGGTTGGAATATGTTTGTGGGTGTTGGAATAACAATGTTCTAGGCTCGGTTTGTAAAACCGAGCTTTACGTGGAATTTTCCGGGAAAGTGCGGGTTTGTGCGGAAATTGTTTTACGGGGTTGTTTGGATGTGTTCGATCCAACTATGGTTGTCAGCTTGATTACTGCGTTGGTGGAGTAGCGCGGACCCGTAGGAGCCAAGTTGTGCATTTCGGGTCGGGAGTTGGGATTTTCCGAGTGTTGGGCTGCGGGGCGGCGTTTCCGAGGTAAGGGCTTAATTTGGTAAAATGTACGTTTGTTCTGTTTCAAGGCCCGGATGACCTTAGAGGCCGGGTTCCTATTACATTACGTATATGGTTATCGGGTAATGTTACTTACATTTATGTTTATGTATTCTTATTATTATTATATGTTACATTACGTGCGAGACCGAATGGTCGGAGAGGCCACGGGTGCTCTTTGGTTACATTACTGCGTATCCGCACGGGAGTGCCGATACTTACATTACGTGTCCGCCGAAGGGTGCCGACATTCTGCGTGTATCCGCACCGGGAGTGCCGATACTTACGTTACGTGACCCTACGGCGGTTTGGGGCTCGCGACCCCGGCCGGTACCGTGCTATACATTGCATTACGATCTGTATATTGACCTCTGTTGAGGGCTGTCGTTCTGAGTCGTTACGGCGGTTGGACCGCATGTGTTGGATTCTGATTTACGTTATGCTTTATGTTTATATGTACATGCATATCTTTGTGATATTCATTTTGCGAGTTGATTGTTGCCCATGGGCAAAGCGCACTTTACCTTAAGCCCTTCTGGGTCCTTTCGAGGACTCACCCTTTTATTTGTTTACCATCTTTGAGCGATCGACAAGCAACCAGCGGAATAGAGATCCGCGGTGCTTCCGGACATTTCGGGTTACATGTAGCGGCGGTACCACGTGCGGGAATTCTTGAGCGAGAGGCTTCTGATTCCGCACTTAGGTATATATATAGGACTTTGTTTAATGGCTCTGTAGTTGTAGTTGCATGCATGTAGGTCAGATCATGAATTTGTATATGCCATATGATCGGAAATATATTCTGCCTTTGATGCCTTACGAGTCGAGGCGGAGCCCGACTTGCCTATATTGGATTTGTTATGATATGAATTCGGTGTTTACGTGGTTGTTGCGATGAGCAATGTTTGGTATACCATGAACGCTTGGTTGGTATTTTGTCGAGTTATCATGTATACTTGCCATGTATGGGTTACGTAGGTTGCTAGTCGATACTCGTTTGTTACGTATTTGAGCTCGATGCTCCGTTGCCGCGTTTTCCGCCGTAAGTTCCTGTTCTCCGGCGTCGCGGCCGGCTCCGCCTCCGCAACCGGGCGGGGTGGCTGTGACAACATCTTCTGTGCACGGGCAACACGGTTGCCGATGTACTAAGCAGGAAGTATACCGGGTTGGTTAAGGGAGGAGGTGTTGGGGACCGATCCGAGGAGAGTGATTTGACATGCCTTTGGCACGATCATAAGGGCAGCTGAAGAAGCTTAATATGAGGAGCGTGCTCGAGGACTATGTTTATACACTTACTATACATTACCGGGTTGGTCGAGTGGCTTGACACGAGTGCGCAAGGCGCAAGGTAGAAATCCGGGGTTGAAGAAATTATCTGGGAAGATAAGGGTTTATTTGTTACCGACGTTTCGGTATAGGTAGGGATTGCTATACTTCCGAAACCGCCTTTATGTACACGAGGATCGGGAGTTACGGAATGAGATTTTAGAGGAGGCACACTCGGCGGTTTGAGCATCGAAACCGGCAAGGACACTGCAGACTTTGCCCATTCCGATCTGGAAGTGGGGTAATGTTACGATGGACTTTCTGCCTTTGCCGCCACGACACGGTCTCATCATGATGCTATCTGAGTTATTGTGGATCGGCTGACAAAGTGCGCACACTTTCTGCCTATTCGGGTCACAGACCCTCTGGAGAAGCTTGCCCGGCTTTACATCAGGGAGATTGTACGTTTATATGGAGTACCAGACTCCATTGTATCTGACCGTGATCCGCGTTTTATAGCACGGTTCTGGAGAGCTTTTCATGAAGCACTGGGCACGCGACTCCATCGAATCTGACTTATCACCCACGAGACGGACGGGCGGTCGGAGCGGGTGATTACGATATTGGAGGATATGTTGTGAATCTGTACTTTGGATTTTGGAGGAGTTTGGGACTAGCGAGTTGCCTTTGATAGAGTTCTTTTACAACAACAACTTCCATACTACGATTGGCATGGCACCTTATTAAGCGTTGTACGAGAGGAGGTGTATGACACCACCCTGTTGGACAGATCGTCGATAGGGTTGGTGGGACCCGAGCTTTTGAGGAGACTACGGCGAAGATCAGTTATTACAGTGCGGATTAAAACCGCATGACAGCGCACCATTGTTTATACGAACCGTCGCCGTAGAGGCTCTGGAATCTGAGTTTGGTGACGAGAATTTGGTGGAGGTAGCACCGATCGGAGGGACGATAAGATTTGGTAGGCGGGGCAAGTTACCCCGAATTTTATCGGTTCTCATGAGTTTCTAGAGTAAGTTGTTAGGTTGATCTTCCCCCAACTATTTACATTTACGTGATGTCTTCGAGGATAACTGTTGTGGATCGGTTAGACTTAGGTTCGGATCTTATGCAGGGTTGTCTGGTAGAAATACCGGCAAGCCGACTCGGGTGCAATAAGAATCACCCTGAGGGAGGGACGTCGTGAGGCTCTGTATGGTAGTCTAAACTACCACTCCCGGCGCACCAGTACGGTGGTCCAATTGTTCTTAGTAAAGAGAATATTTGTACATTCTGGTTGGTAGCGACACCTGTATGGTTGGTTCAGACTACTCTTGGAGGACCAAGAGTTCTAAGGGGGGGAGAATGTTACGGTCACCCCGAGCGGGTTGCGACCGGGTGACCCGGGGCTCCGGTTTTGGCCTGCGGGTCACGTTTTTCGGTGTTCAGGCGGCTCCCGAGCCCTATCCGAGTATCATTTTGGCGAACCCTTCCGTATTTGAGGTCGTGTGGGTCCCCCGGACGTTTCCGCCGAAAATATTTTTCGGGCGCCGGGGATTGTCGGGGTCGTCTCGGGACGGACAGCGGGCTCGGTAGCGCTCCCGAGACCTCAGATTGAGATGCCGTTTGCAGTTTTGGAGTCGTGGGAATGTCCTGGAGGTTTTTATGGAATATAATATTTGGGTCGGGAAGTTTGGTCCCGGCGACTTCGAGGCTCGGGGCGGGAATCCCGGGGCTCGGGATGGAAATCTTCTGACGGCTTTGTGGTAAATCATGTTTTATTTCAAGATGGATTTTATGGGTATTTTTATAGAATTTTGGAGTAGCGGAATTTGGTTCGAGTTGACACGCTCGCACGTCGGGTTTTGGTTCGGGTTCAGTGAGCTCGGTAGGACACTCGGAATGGTAAATGAACTTTTGAAATATGTTTTATGAATGTTATAATATTCTGAGGGTTGTGTCCAAGTTTCGTTAATTTTGGAATTCGGTAATTATTTTTGGGCCAAAAATATTGGAACTTTCGGAAAAGTTGGGAGTTAATTGGAATTTGGTTGCAAAATTAATAAGTTGGGTATGGGCAGCATCTGATTTTCGGCAGCAAGTGGGAAGAAATAAGGGACACATGTCCTTTCCTCATTTAAGTAGAAATGGTATGGGAAAAAGAAGAAGAAAATATATAAGGCTTTTATGTTCTTAAATGAGATATTATCTCATTTCACTTCTTCTCTTCTTCTTCTTCCTTAAGTGCCGCCACCATTAGAGCATTTCTCCAAGCTTCTTGTTCTTCAAATCTTGGCTCAAATCAACAAGGAAATGGATCCTTTTTGTGGTAAGCATCCTCCCTTGATCTCTTTTCTTGTTAGAAACAAGAGTTGGATGGAAAAAGAGAAGAATTTGTGAATTATGAGTTTGTTCTTAGCTACTAGCTAGGATGATTCTCTTCCTCCCATCTTTTAGTATGTTGTTCTTGGGTTGTAGGGAGTGATAATCAAGTGTTAGATTTTGGAAAAACTCCTTGGATGCTAGAAACCTAAAGTGGCGAAATTTTGGGAATTTTCTAAAATGGTGTGTGTTTGGTTTCTTGAATCATGCTTCTAGTATATTGTTCCTAGCATGATTCTAAGCTTATGTATGGATTCAATTTGATGGAGAACAAGTTGGGTAAGAAAACCCCAATTTGGCGAATTGTATGTTGATGTTCAATGTTGAATTTGGTTGTTTTGGATGCAATTGGTTAGCATTCTTGGTTTAGAAGTGTAATTGGTGGTTAGTATGATTAATTGGAAGCTTGAATGGATTGATTTGGAAGTTGGGTAAAAATTGGCAAAGGAGCCGAATTATTGGATGATTCTTTTTCCATGTTGGGGTTTGATGTTGGTTGAATTGGATGTTAAAGTGGTATTGGGGTTGGATTTAGGTGTGGTTTGATGTTTGAAAGCGTTGATTTCGGGTGTGGAATGGAAAAGTTACTATTATGCGGATTTATCGGAAAATGTCGGGTAATGAAGGGTTTTAAGTTTGGATTTGATCAGTTATGCTTGTTGGATTATGTTTGTTAATGTATAATCTTGCATTGTCTAAGTTGGTTCTGAATTACGGCGTTTACGTGGAAATCGGAATTTTACCAAATTCTGCCGGATTTTCGGTTTTGGGGTCGGGGGTGTAGTTTGGTAGTGCGGTTGGTAGGGTTGCTAATTTAGCTTGAATTGACAGATTCTGAGGTCCGGAAGTTAGAAAAAGAGAGGTTTCTGAGTTTTGGGTCGTGGTGTGGAAATCGTCCAGAATCGGTCTATTACTCTGGATTTGTGAGGTAAGGGTTTGGTTCTGCTATTTTTGGTAAGATAGGTGTATGTTTAGTTTTACTTTCTGTTCTACAAGTATTTCGGTATTATATGCCTAAGGCATATTCTGTAGTCTGTAGGTGTATGCCTTGTGGCATACTTTCTGTTCTGTAATTTGTAGGTGTATGCCTTGTGGCATACTTTGTCGGTTAACCCCACGACAGTTGGGGATTCGCTACCCCAGCTGGTGCACCATGCTTCTGTAATAGCTTGGCTTGACTCCCTTAGAGGGAGGCTGTCGTTCGATTTGTTATAAGGGTTTATGGCGATTTAGAATCGCACATCCTTGGGATTATGATCTGTTATCTTTACATGCACGATATTCTGTATTCTGTTTCATATATTTTATATATTGCTATCTTTCTGTTTTGCAGGGTTACATATGCTTATCTTACCCCAAATCCCTTACGGGTCCTTTCGAGGACTCACCCTTTTTGGGTTCTGTTTTTGGATTTCAGGTAGGTGCAGTAGCAGCCAGCGAAGTAGGTTTCCGTGAGGCTTCTGCCTGGGTTGTGTTGAGCAGCAGCAGTACCTTGCGGGCTGGGATTTTGTCCACTAGGCCTGAATCCCGCACGAGGTATTTTGATGTTTAGGCCTAGGGTCGGCTCTGTAGCTGCATGTGCATATTTTCTGTTTTATTATTGTGATGATTGTATATGTATGTATATATTCTGTTCTGTTGCATGTTCTGAGCGCTTGGCGCTTGCTAGATACCCTAGGTTCGGTGAATTCTGTATGTATCTATGTTATATGCGTAAGTACTCGTCCCCGGAGGCGGTGCTTACTTTGTTGTTATTACATGAACTGTTTGCATGGTTATACGAGTATATGTATGTATTTGCAGGTTGCTTCCACAATCGCTTCGCTTTTCGGGTCCGCTACGCGCGGCAGGTCTCGATGGACCTGCCATTCTGTATTCATTCCGGCTTCCGCTTCGAGCGGTGCGTCCGGCGCCCCGCCTCCATGGCCGGGCTCGGGTGGCGTGCGGTGACAGTCGGTGAAGTTGATCATACGGATTGTAGGGAGGTCTACCTCAATAGGCGGAGCGCATCTGCGCCGTATACTAGAGAGAAGGGCGTCTCGCTTTGTGGGGGTTCGCGTTGTGGTGCGATAGTCCCATAAGACACTTGGGAGTTCATCTACCCAGCGGCCCTTGGCCCCCTCCGGGCGCTTCTTGAGGCCTTCCTTGAGGTTCGGTTGGTGACCTCAACCTGCCCATTAGGCGGGGTGCGCCACCGGGGCAAAAGCATGCGGACATTATTGTCCCGCGCCCATTGTTGGACACTGTGTGGTAGCGGAGTGCCATTATGCTGTAATAATAGCACGAGGGCTGCCGTGCCGCAGACAAGATTCTTCCAAAGAAACTTGATAATCTTGGCGGAAGTGATGGAGACCGGGGGTTCTACTTGACCCATTTAGAAAAATAATCAAGCTGCTACAACACGAAGCGGTGCGGCACTGGAGCGTTCGGCATTGGACCAATGAGGTCGAGGCCCCACAGGCGAAGGGCCTTTGGATTTGTCGATCTTTGGAGAGTCCGCGGATGGTAGCCGCTGGATGCGAGAATTGATTTGGCATTGGTGGCATGTTTTGACCAGTGCAGCGGCGTCCTTTTTCAAGGTAGGCCAGTAATACCCTTGACGAAGGGCTTTGTGGGCAAGTGCCTCCGCGGCGATGTGAGCGCCACAATTGCCTTGGTGGAGAGTGTCCAAGACAGAGTGTCCCTCAAGGGTGCTAAGGCACCGTTGTAGAGGCGCCGCAAACCCGCGATGCCATAATTGGTCATCAATGAGGACGAAGCGGAGGGCTTGCTTGCGAACCTGGAGATCTGTGGTGCTGGCCTTTAGCGCAGCAATGATAGGGTTTCTCCAGTCTGTGACTGGATCATGCGTTGCTAGAGAGGCAATATCAATATCTTCCGTGATGGAAGGACTGGTCAGAGTGGCTGAGGTGGAGGGAGTCTTTCCCTTTGATAGCATGTCTGCTGTAGTGTTCTCAGAGCGAGGAACATGTATGAAGATGACTTCTTCAAAGTCGGTTCGTAAGGTGTTTACCAACTTAAGGTATTTGATCGGGGTGGCGTCCTTGCACTCGGCGCACCCTTGGACACAGTGAATCACCATTGCGAGTCATTGTGGACATGGAGGCGGCGAATGCCTGCCCTTGTGGCGAGTTTCAGCCCGGCGGCGAGGGCCTCATATTCTGCAACATTGTTAGTTACTTGAAATTGAAAAGAGACACGAAGGAATACTTCCATACCTAGGGGTCACGTAGATACACACCCCAGCGGGAGATTCAAGCTTGGATGAGCCATCCACAAATAAGTCCCATTCGGGAGGAGTGGGTCGAGGTGCGGGGCCTGCTCGGGGCCGAGAGTATATCAGCATTCGAGAATTCCGCAATAAAGTCAGCGAGGGCCTGGCCCTTAATTGCCTTTCTGGGCTCATAATTGATGTTAAAACCGCCAAGTTCGATACACCACTTGGCAAGGCGTCCTGAATGTTCGGGCCGCCTTAGGATGTCCTGAATTGGCAAGTCCGTTCGGACTATAATAGTGTGCCCTTGGAAGTAGGGCTTGAGCTTCCTTGCTGCATATACAAGAGACAATATAGCCTTTTGGAGGGGAGGATACCTTGTTTCCATATCTTGGAAGTATGGCTGGTGTAATAGACCGGCCATTGTTTGGCGGCCTCTTCCTTAATAAGGACGAAGCGACACTTCTTTACGAGGTGGCGAGGTAGAGGACCAGGTCATCGCACGGCCTAGGGCACTTGAGTGCCGGTAGTTCTTGCAAGTGTCGTTTGATGGAGGCATATGCCTCCGACATTCCTCCGTCCATTTGCAAGCTTTTTCTTGCGAATCTGATCGAAGAAAGGTTTGCAGCGATCACTTAGTTTGGAAACGAATCGTCCCAAGGCCACTAGCTTTCTGCTAGTTGTTGGACTTCCTTGAGCCCCACAGGGTGCGCAAGGTAGTGATTGCCTCAATCTTTTTGGGATTTGCATGGATTCCTCCTTTGGAGATTTGGTATCCCAGAAACTTCCCTTCGCCCACGCCGAAGATACACTTCTTTGGGTTTAATCGCATATTGTATTTGCGGAAGTTGTCGAATGTTTCCTTCAAGTCTGTGAGATGGGTTGAGGTGGCCTTGCTTTTGACCACAATGTCATCCACATAAGCTTCAAGATTTCGGCCAATCTGGCCTGCGAAGACTTGATTTACAAGCCTTTGGAAGGTAGCCCCGCATTCTTTAAGCCGAAGGGCATTCGATATAATGATATACGGCCTCGCTTGATAGTAAAGCGGTTTTACCGCGTCCTGCAGGTCCATAAAGACTTGGTGGTACCCGCTGTAAGCATCGAGAAAAGAAAAGACCGAGTGATGAGCGGTTGAGTCAACCAGTTGGTCAATGGATGGTAAGGGATAGGGGTCCCTTGGGCAGGCCCTATTAACCCCCTTGTAGTCCACACAAAGTCGCCACTGACCGCCCTCTTTATCGGCGAGGACAATATTCGCAACCCATTCAGAGTAGTGAACCTCCTTGATTATATTTGCCTTAAGCAATTTACGCACTTCGGTGCGTACAAAGTCCTTACGGTCGGGGCCATGCCCCTTGTTTTCTGTCTAACCGGGCTAAAGCCGGGAGTACACTCAACTTGTGAGAAATAACAGCAGGATCAACTCTGGCAGGTCCTCGAGGGCTCCATGCGAAGACATCACTTTGTTGGCATGGAGGAGATGGATGAGCGCTTGCTGGTCTTTTCCTCGAGGTCCTTTCCCACCCGAAACTTCTTCCCGGGAGATCTCAACTTCTTCAAAGGCTCCAGGACAAGTCGGGCGGTTTCACCCGTAGGACCAGCTTCCTCTGCGGGTGCCTTCCTCTTAGGCTCGGATGGCCGGGAAGGCTGTGGGGGCCGGCGAGGCGAGACATAATTGCCTCTGGCCACATTACAGTTGACAAAGATATAGGCATCCCGGCCGCAGTGTGAAAAACTAAAGTCGGGGTTCGTACATCACGGCGGACATGGAACTCGGTTTGAGTATGTCGCCCGATGATGGCGTTATATGGCGTAGGAGATCCAGGACAATAAAGTCCACAAAGCTCGAGTGACATACTGCTTCTTTTCCTTGGTGGTTCCCATCATCATGTAGGGCGGGGTGATCGACCCCAAGGTTGGGATTTCATCCCGTCCTATTCCAAAGGTGGCCCCCTTTGCGGGTTGAATTTGTGACAAAGGCACCTTGGCCTCAACCAGTGTGCTTGTAGATCACGTTGGCATTTGCCCCGTATCCATGTAGATTCTGTCAACGTCCCATCCCGCAATACGGGCGGTGATAACCAAGGGATCAGCGTGCGGTCGCCCAGAGGTGCCATCGCTGCGATGCAAAAGCGAGTAGAGGGTGGTCTATCTGGTAGATCTGCCTCATATGTCGGCGTCTTGCCGAAGCGCCTTCACACCGTGTGATTACGCCGATATGTCCCCTTGCCGGGGATCGGGCAGATTCTCCCGACCTGGGTTTCTTTGGGAGCGCCCCGCTGCGGTCCTCCGGTCGGCGCCCTTCACGGTCACCATCTCTCCTACGGCCCCCCTCAGTTTGGAGCAAGTATTCCCTGAGTTTGCCTTGAGCCAGCATTTCCCCAATCATGCGCTTGAGCTCAAAACAGTCCTCAGTGTCGTGACCCTTGTCACGGTGGTAGCGGCAAAACTTGTTGCTTTGCCTTGTTATTTCATGGGAGAGGGGGCGAGGCCAAGTGGGGACCTCCCTCTTTTGTTCCAAGGCATGAAGGATGTTGGTACGAGACTCCCTTAGCGGGGGAAGAGAAATGTACGCCTTCTCCCTACTGGGGGGCGTAGGGTACTGCCTTTGAGACCTAGGGTCCGGTCGCGAGGGTTGTCCCTTAGCGTCTGCCGTGGCGGCTCTGGCGAGTGGTCGAGTGACCTCTTCCGTATTCATAAACCGCGACGCCGTACTTAAGAATTGTTCCATATTGGTGGGAGGGTTAGTGTGGACATCCACAAAGAAAAGAGACTCCCAGCGGAGGCCTTGGATAGCTGCCAGTAGGCGAGCTTCTTCTCCCAGAGTAGGGACCTGGATAGACTCGGCACAGGCGTTGAATATATTCTCTGAGGGGTTCATCCTTTTTCTGCCGTATCTTAAGAAGGTGTCCCGCCGTTTTAGGAGGTGGTTTAGACACCACAAAATGGTTGGAGAAGTTGCGGGATAGTTCCTCAAAGGAATCAAACCGCTTATCCCGGAGAGTGGTATACCAGTTGGCAGCGGCCCCAGTAAGTGTGGAGCTGAAAGCTCTACGAGCGTGTTGTCGTCTGCCCTTGCTATTGCCATTGCGGAGGCGTGTGGCTGGAGGTGAATATCGAGTCGATAGGCCATCATAAGCATCCGGCTTAGGCTGGCCCAGTCGGAAGGGGAGTTTCTAAAACCCCGAGTAAAGGTTGGGTCGAGAGGTGGTCGGACCCATCCTGGAGATATTATGGACACTAGCCCTTTCATCCCTTTTTCCACTTCCTCTAATCGTCTAGTAAGCGCGATAAGTAACGGCGAAGAAGGATCGGGGTTACTTACTTGTTGAGGAGGAGTAGGCTGGGCGTTGGCTGATTGGTCGCAGCGTTCCCACGCTATCGAAACGCCCGAAGAGTGGTGGCGAGAGTTTCGCGTAAGTTGAAAGCGGCGCCTCGGTGATCGTTTGCGAGCGGCGGATCGAGCTCGTTGGAGGGTGTTTGGAGGTGGAGTGTTACGCTCACGAGGCACGTTACGATTAACGTGGGAGGAACTTTCCTCCGTTGAGTGAATAGAGAGTTCTCCCGTTGTGGGGAACATGGTTCGAGGATGGCTCCGATGGGGATCATTGTTCGTATTCGCCCGGGAGGATTCCTCCTTCCTTGGCGATTCTGTTTGCACTCCGGGTGTTTGGAATGACTTATTACTTGTGGTTTGTGTTATGGGCTTATAATAAGAACTTTCGTTCCCACAGTCGGCGCCAATCTGATAGTCTCGTTCCTAAGGAAGGCCCGGACTCTCAGTTGAAGTGGTGGAGAAGATGATGTTCTTGAGACTCCAAGCTTGCTTGTTATGAGTAATCTGTAAAAGATAGAGAGAATACTCAGAAGTAGCAAGAGAGGAGTGGGGGGGCGTGTAGTAGCTTACCCGATTTAGGGTGGACATCACCCTATTTATAGAGTGATGCCGGGAGAAGAGCCTCCCGGTTGAAGCCCTTTAGGCAGGCTGTTGAGATAAGTCTGTGTCGACCGATTGGAGATAAGGCGGTTGTGATGATGAAGATCTCAGCAAACCGCCTTAGGTGATTCACTTGTCAGAGAATGTCTGGCGTATAAATCTGGTGAAGATCTCCCAGGCTCGTGCTGCCCTCCTTATTGGCCGGTTGATGTCAGACGACCAAGTGGTCTATCTCCAAGTGGAGCAAGCGGCGGGCGAAGGCCTATAAGGGCGAAGGCCCAAATAGAATATAGCCAAATAAGGGGTGAGGTTGCACGAACACAGGTACGAGGGCCTTATTCAGGCGGGGCCAGTATAGGCAGGAGACTGGGAGTAAGACCCATGGAGGCGAAGGAGATCGCGAGGGCTCGCCCTAAGACCGCGAGGGTGGCCCGCGCAGGCTTTAGAAACGCAAGGGTGAGTATGAGACGTCGCCCATGCGAGACTTGAGGCCCGCGAGGGCAGGACCCCGCGTAGGTGAGGCTGGAGACCACAAGGATGAGACCTCGCGAAGGCTATACTGGAGACCACAAGGATGAGGCTTCCTCAAAGGCCTTGTACGATTATAATATGACGCGAGGGCGCGTTTGCTTGGGTAGTGTACCATTGATGTACATGCAACATTTAACGTATGTGATTTGGCTCCCTTTGAAGGAAAAGAAGATTTTGATAATCCGCGGACGGATTCTTTCGAAGAGGGAGAGTATGATGTGGACATCGCCCCAAGGAATCCCCAAGCTCAAGTTGGCACGCAACCTCAAGCGCGCGTATCCCCAAATCCACTCCAAGGTCTAGGCGGACCCATGACAAGGTCCCGGTTGAAACAAGTTCAAGCGAGTCTCAACGCTTTAATGAGGCTCATGGCGCAGGACAACCAAGAGGAAGCTCGAGAAAAGGCCTTACAGCTTCGCCACCTCGGCATCGCATTGGATGAAGAGTATGCGAAGCCCTTTGGAGCCTTGAACATAAGCACACTTGAAGGAGGAAGCGGCGAAACTCACGTGCCGGCATTCCAGACGCGGGCGAAGCCCCCAGGCGAATCCATCTCCGCGAAACCTCTCGGCGAGGCTCTAGTACGCGAATCCTCGACACAAGCGAAGCCCCACGGCGAAGCCATCCTAGCGAAGCCTCTAGAATAAAGCGAAGCCACCTCCGTGAGGCCTCCATACTTCACCAATTGGCCAACCGCTACAGCTCGAAATGTCCCTTCTCTGGAGCCACTTGTTAAGACAAACACCTACTTTACATGCAAAAGACACCTGAACACTTTTTAAGCTAGCTTTTGCCTTTTCACCTTTTTGGAAGCTTTTTGTATGGCATGCATGCAAAAGCACTTTATGCTTTCTGAATGCATGCACAGATGTAAGAGCCGCTTTGCCCCTCACATCACCCCTCACCATTTAAGCTAGTTACACACAGATTTGTAAGCAGAACATAATTTTGAATCAAGAATTCGGGCAAAACTCTCCAAGTGAGACCTTGGCTTTTGTGTTCTCTTTTCTTGCATTTCCATCTCCATAGGGATCCATGCAAGAGGATCCAAACATAATATCTAGTATTGCTTGGGCTCGGTTTTGGCTGCGGGTCACGTTTTCGGCGTTTAGACGGCTCCCGAGCCCTATCCGAGTATCATTTTGGCGAACCCTTCCGTATTTGAGGTCGTGTGGGTCCCGGACGTTTCCGCCGAAAATATTTTTCCGCGCCGGGGTTTGTCGGGGTCGTCTCCGGACGTACCGCGGGCTCGGTAGCACTCTCGAGATCTCAGTTTGGAAAGCCGTTAGCAGTTTTGGAGTTGTGGAAACGTCACGGAGGTGGTTGTGGCGTTTAATATTTGGGGCGGGACGTTCGGTTCGGGCGACTCCGGGGCTCGGGCGGGAATCCGGGGCTCGGGATGGAAATTTTCTGACGGCTTTGGGGTAAGTTGTGTTATAATTTAAGATGGAATTTATGGGTATTTTTATAGAATTTTGGAGTGACGGAATTTCGGTTCAGGTTGACACGCTCGTACGTCGGGTTTTGGTTCGGGTTCAGCGAGCTCGGTAGGACACTCCGGAATGGTAAATGAACTTTTGAAATATGTTTTGTGAATGTTATAACATTCTGAGGGTTGTGTCCAAGTTTCGTTAATTTTGGAATTCGGTAATTATTTTTGGGCAAAAAGAATTGGAACTTTCGGAAAAGTTGGGAGGTTAATTGGAATTTGATTGCAAAATTAATAAAATGAGTATGGGCAGCATTTGGCTTTTTCGGCAGCATGTGTGTGATACTTAAGGGACACTTGGCCATTTTCTATTTAAGTGTAGGAGTATGGGTTTAAAGTGAGGGAAATATATAAGTTGACTTATTATTTCATAAAAATGAGTTTCATCTCATTTTCATTTTTTTCTTCTTCTTCTTCCTCTCTTGCTGACTCCATTAGTGAGCACCCCTCAAGCTTGAAGCTCTTCTTCTTGGAAGAAATCAAAGAGGAATTGGGTGCTTCATGTGGTAAGCATCCTTCCTTCTTCTCTTTATTCATTAGAATCAAGGTTTAGTGAAGAAAAGTTGAGTTTTTGCAAATGATGGGTTTGTTCTTAGCTATAAGCTAGGATGATTCTCTTCCTCTCGTATTTTAGTATGTTGTTCTTGGGTAGTAGGGGAGTGTTAATCAAGTGTTGGATTTTGGAAAACACATCTTGGATGAAAACCCTATGTTGGCGAATTTTTGGAAAAATTCCAAAATGATGTGTGTTTGTTATCTTGGTTCATGCTTCAAGTATGTTAATTCTAGCATGATTCTAAGCTTATGTATGGATCCAATTTGATGGAAAACAAGTTGGGTTAAAAACCCCCAAATGGCCGAATTTATGAGTTGATGTTCATTGTTGAATTTTGTTGTTTTGGATGCATTTGGATATCATTCTTGGTTTAGAAGTGAAATTGGTGGTTAGAATGGTTGTTTGGTGGCTTGAATGGATTGAATTGGATGTTGGGTGAAATGTTGGTTAGGAACCGAAATGTTGGAATGATTCTTTTTCCATGTTGGAGTTTCATTTTGGTTGAATTGGATGTTAAAATGGTGTTGGGGTTGAATTTAGGAGTGGTTTGAAGTTTGAAACGTTGAATTCGGTTAAGAAATGGAAAAGTTGTAATTAAGCGGGATTATCGGAAAATGTCGGGTAATGAAGGGTTTTAAGGTTGGTTTTGGTCGGTTCTGCTTGTTGGATGATGTTTGTCAATGTATAATCTTGCATTGTCTAGGTTGGTTCTGAATTGACATTTACGTGGAAATATGAAATTTTACTGAAAGTGCGGATTTTCGGTTTTGGGGTCGGGGTGTAGTTTGGTAGTGTGGTCGATAAGGATTCTAATTCATCTTGGTTTGCAGATTCGAGGTTCGAAGGTGAGAAAAAGAGGGGTTTCGAGTTTCGGTCGTAGTGTGGAAGTTGTCCGAGCGGTCTAATACTGGACTTGAGAGGTAAGGGTTTGGTTACATTATTTTGGTAAGATAAGTATATGTTTTGGTTTTTTTTTACATTACTGCTAGTATTTCGAATTTTATGCCTTAGGGCATATTTTGTAGTCCGTAGAGTATGCCTTATGGCATACTCGTATGTTAACCTTACGGCTTGTGGGTTCGCTACCCAGTGGTGCACCATGCTTCAGATAGCTTGGCTTCCGACTCCCTTAGTGGGAGGATGTCCTTCCGATTTGTTATAAGGGTTATGGAGAATTAGAATCGCACGTCCTTCGGGATTCCGATCTCTTACATGTACATGCATGATAATATGTATTCTGTTGCATATATTGCGATCTTTCTGTTTTGCAGGGTTACATATACATACCTAACCCCAAATCCCTTACGTGTCCTGGTAGGACTCACCCTTTCTCGGGTTTTGTTTTTGGGTTTCAGGTAGACTGATAAGCGACATGTGGAGTAGGGTTCCGTGAGGTTTCTACCTTGGGTGTGTTTTTGCAGCAGTGCACCTTGCGGTCCGGGGATTTGTCTTTTCATCTGAATCCCGCGGGAGGTCTTTTGGACCCTTAGATCTAAGGCTGGCTCTGTCGGTGCATATGCCCCCTTTCTGTAATGCGGTGATGATTGTATGTCGGTATATATGTCTATATTATGTTCTGTACATGTTCTGAGCGCCTGGCACCTGCTAGACACTTTAGGTTCCGTGAACTCTGTATGTATATATGTTTTGGTGCGTAAGTTCTCGTCCACGGAGGGCGGGCTTACTCTGTTGCTAATGCATGAATTGTATGTTTTTATTTTATTTTCAGTTATATGCACGAAATTTTAGTTAGGTTGCTTCCACAATAGTATCGCTCTTTGGGTCCGATACGCGCGGCGGGTCACGATGGACCTGCCATTCCTTTTCATTCCGGCTTCCTCTTCCGGCGTCCCGGCGCCCCCGCCTCCGCAACCGGGCTCGGGTGGCGTGCGGTGACAAGTTGGTATCAGAGCAGGTAAGTGACCATATTGGTTGTCAGTGGTGACTTGTAGTGACAACTAATGTTGTACATTTTATTTTAGAATGGTTTGGTACGGAGATTGGCCACCTCCTTACTCAAACCACTTTAAAATAAAATTGTGGAGCAAAGTTTGGTCCTTCAAGTTATCCTGGTAGTTGCAGAGTACGGAATCCAGAATTTCTGGATTTTGGTAAAAGTGTTACAAGTAAAGGATTGTGGAAAAGTTTCAGGTACGTAAAATTGTGTGTTAGGAAAAGATTTGATGGAATAAGCATGAACTGCTTCTGTGATTCTGTGAAATGCATGATTTTATCATTTTGCGAAATAACTTCTGAGTCAAGTACTGCATTGCACTACAGAGCCTTAGAAAGCTGCTGCTAGTTTCTATAGGGATTAGAGGTAACTGATTGGTCTGGACTCTGTTTGGTCTGGAATGTTTCAGGAATGGTTAACATGCGCCGACAGCGTGATTTACGACCGGAGGGAGGGGACCGTAATCCCACACCTCCGAGAGATAGGGAGCAGAGGCGAGGGGATTCGGGGCAGAGCAGATACATACCCGCCACCGGTTGTACAGCAGGTCGTGGGTCTACCATCGCTTTGGTTCATGTCTTTGGAGCAGTCCAGCGCTTGTTGAGGACACTAGTACCGAACAGTTCCGCACGGTCACAGTGCGAGAGGATTCAGTCATGGCACCGTCTGTGCATTCGATGGGAGGTGAGTAGCCACACCGGACTACCACCCACACTCATGTACGGGCCCGATCTCGAGAGTGAGTCTCGAGGAGGACGCGAGCGCAGGAATCCGCGATCACGGAGGATACGACGAGCGTAGCTCGCGGCTCGCTCCGATCGTTCGACCGGGAGACTTATCAGCCCCTCGACGGCGGCGAGGGTTATTGAGCTGGATTCGATACCACCCGTCGGACCCACCGACGACGGGAGGTTCGGGGCATCACTCGACTCGATGATGTCCGATTGTTGGAGAGGTTCCAGCGTTTGAACCCTAGGAAGTTTGATGGCAAGGGAGGTCCCGAGGCAGCGGAGACCTTGTTCATGGAGATTGACAAGCTCCTGGGGTGGTTACACCTACCTTCTACAGTGATGGTATCCCTTGCCACGTTCAATCTGCGAGGGAGCGGATCATTGGTGGAGGAGCCTTGAGGGTAACCGAGGGCGAATGCGGGGCTAGCACCCGATCGGGAGGTGGATGTTACCGGGAGCGGTTTACACAAGCTGTTCCATCGGAGGTTTATCGGGGCTGCGGCTAGAGATCTGCGGCAGGCACGCTTTGATGAGCTTCGTGAGATAGGACTGTCACAGTATGAGCGTGAGTTTGTGAGCTTATCCACTACGTACCGCAGTACCACGGTATGGAGGAGGAGAAGGCGAAGAGGTTTATCCGTCATCGCGCCCGAGTACAGATGGGCTCGAGGCCGTTGGACATTACTCTTTATTCACGGTCACCCCGAGCGGGTTGCGGCCAAGGTGGCCCGGGCTCGGTTTTAGCTGCGAGTCACGTTTTCGGCGTTCAGACGGCTCCCGAGCCCTATCCGAGTATCATTTTGGCGAACCCCTCCGTATTTGAGGTCGTGTGGGTCCCGGACGTTTCCGAAAATATTTTTTGCGCCGGGGTTGTCGGCCGCCTCGACGTACAGCGGGCTCGGTAGCACTCTCGAGATTTCAGTTTGGGAAGCCGTTTGTAGTTTTGGAGTCGTGGTGACGTCCGGAGGTGTTTGTGGAGTTTAATATTTGGGGACGGGACGTTCGGTTCGGCGACTCCCGGGCTCGGACGGAATCCGGGGCTCGGGATGGAAATTTTCTGACGGCTTTGGGGTAAGTTGTGTTCTACTTTAAGATGGAATTTATGGGTCTTGTTATAGAATTTTTGAGTGACGGACTTTCGGTTCTGGATGACCCGCACGAACGACGGGTTTTGGTTCGGGTTCAGCGAGCTCGGTAGGACACTCTGGATTGGTAAATGAACTTTTGAAAAATGTTCTGTGAATGTTATAATATTCTGAGGGTTGTGTCCAAGTTTCGTTAATTTTGGAATTCGGTAAATATTTTTGGGCAAAAAGAATTGGAACTTTCGGAAAAATGGGGAGTTAATTAGTAACTGGCCACAAAAATAAAAAGTAAATCAGCATGGGCACAACAGCAGATTTTCGGCAGTAGTGGGGGAGGATTTGGGACACATGTCCAATTTTCATTTAGTTGAAAAAAGGGAAGTGATATAAAAGCCAAAAAATTACATAATATTACAAGTAATTCATTTCATCTTTCTTCTTCTTCCTACTTCTTCTCTGCCGCCATGCTCTTCATCTTCAAAGCTCCATGTCCTTCACTCTTCTTTGCTGAAACTTCAAGGGATTTAGCTCCAACAATTGCTTGATTCTGCGTTGGTGGAGTAGCGCGGACCCGTAGGAGCCAAGTTGTGCATTTGGTCGGGAGTTGGGATCTTCCGAGTGTTCAGTCAGGCGGCGTTTACGGCGATCGACAAGCAACCAGCGGAATAGAGATCCGCGGTGCTTCCGGACATTCTGGGTTCTGTAGCAGCAGCAGTACCACGTGCGGGAATTCTTGAGCGAGAGGCTTCTGATTCCGCACTTAGGTATATATATAGGATTTCGTTTAATGGCTCAGTAGTTGTATTTGCATGCATGTAGGTCGAATCATGAATTTGTATGTGCCATATGATCGGAAATATATTCTGCCTTTGATGCCTTCGAGTCGGCGGAGCCCGACTTGCCTATATTGGATTTGTTATGATATGAATTCAGTGTTTCTGTGGTTGTTGCGATGAGCAATGTTTGGTATACCATGAACTGCTTGGTTGGTATTTTGTTGAGTTATCATGTATACTTGCCATGTATGGGTTCTGTAGGTTGCTAGTCGATTCTCGTTTGTTCTGTATTTGAGCTCGATGCTCCGCTGCCGCGCTTTCCGTCGTAAGTTCCGGTTCTCCGACGTCGCGGCCGGCTCCGCCTCCGCAACCGGGCGGGGTGGCTGTGACAAGTTGGTATCAGAGCAGGTTGGGTCGGATTGACCCAAAAGGTAAAGTATGTTTGGTTTTGATATGAAATGTGGAAGGCAAGTATACAAGTCCGAGGGTGGACTTTTGGAGTAAGATAAGTCTGTTCATGGTTAAGTACCTGCGGAAGATGACTTCGAAGGGCAAGCTACTGGTTTACACCTCATTCTGGAGTGGTTCGATGCGGGCACGATCAACTCCTTATTTGAACCATTTCGGAATGCGTGTGGAGCGGTGGCGGTTCTTTGGAGCATTATGGAAGGTGTGGGTGTTATATGAAGTGATTAGTGATTATAAGCATGATCGATTCTATGTTAAGGTTTATTATTTAGTTTCGGGATTACGAAAAGAATCCTTGCATCATGCATTGCATTACACTACTGAGCCTTAGAATCTGCTGCTGGCTTTTGGATAGATGGGGAAGAGTTAGTTGATTTGGACTTTTGGATATGGGATAAGTTGGCTTTGGTTGGTCTTGGTTTAAGGGAATGTTTACTACACGCGAATAGCGTGATTTGGTACCGGAGGGTCGGGACTGGGATCCCACACCTCCGTGGAATAGGATACGGGTTCAGCGTAACCCGTGGTCCGAACAACCACACTCACCGCCCCGAGGCTTAGCCGTCGTAGGGACCCCTCTCGATTTGGTATTACCGCCAGCCTAGCCGGTTCGGCGGCAGATGGCGGGGAAACTCTGTTTAGGCCACGGTAAGGGCATTTTGAACAGGTGGTGATTGCGAGTGTGTCGCCACTGCTCGGTACTGCTTTGGATTTGGTAAGTGAGTGACTCAGAGGAGCGTGGTCGCGACGACACCTAGACTTCTGGTCGGTCCTATCAACGGCGGGAGATCTAAGACACCCGATCAGCGAGGTTGGACTTTTGGAGAGGTTTGAGTCCGAATCCCCCGAGGTTCGGCGGCCGAGGAGGGCCGGAGGTAGTAGAGACTTGGTTTGCAGGAATTGACAAACTCACGGAGGGAGGCTATTACAGCCGGTTGGCAGCGGGGTTAGCGGCTACTCCGGTCGGTGCTTCAGTTCGAACCGGAGTTGGATTGACCCGATATCGATTTCTAGTGTCTGGCGATTATAGGACATTTCCGCGGAAAATATTTTTGGGGCGGGGGTTGCCGTCGGACGATTTTCGAGATTACAGGCGGAGAAAGCGGCTCGGGAGTGACCGGGACTCAGATTTGCGGTTTTGAGGAAGATGCGAGTCGGGGATATAATTTACATTTTACGTGAAGAAAAATGTTCGGTCGAAATTACGGTTTCGGGCGGTTTTCGAACTCGGGCGAGCCAAGTGTGACACTTGGCGAAATGTGATTAGTGGAAAGTATTGGACTTGGTCTCTTGTTATTTCTAGTGATTATGATTCACTATGATGTCAAAAGGATGTCAAGTGCAAAGCACATGACTTATTATTACAAGACTTAAGTTTTGGCAAGTCTTGCAAAAATGCAAACGTATTCTTCTTCCTTCTTCACTGTCGAATTCTTTCTCTCTCTAAAGCCACCATTGTTGTGTTTTACAAGCTTCCAAAGCTTGCTCTAGATTGCTTCTTGGTCGAGAGTTCAAGCGGGAAGTTGATCGGCAACTCGAGTACTATGTCCTGTCGAGGTATGGTTCGATTACATTGAGTATTTGGCAATATTGGAAAGTTGATGTTCTTGGCTTAGATCTGAGTTTTGATGGAATTGAACCGTTGGATCGTTGTGTGGTTCATATATGTTGATGTTGGGTAGGTAAGGATTAAGGAAATAACGTTGGATCGTTGGGAACACAACACGGGTGAGAACTCACCTTTTGGCGAATTTTTTTTGACTATGTTGGGAATTTCTGTTGAATTTGATGTGTTACGTGGATTGATTTGTGGTTATTGAAGTGAATTCTTGCATGTTACGAATCGGTTACTGAATTCGATGTTTCTGCGGAAAAGCGGAATTTTACCGAAGTCTGTAGGATCTTCGATTTTGGGTCGGGGTGTAGTTTGGTAGTGTGGTTGGTAAAGTTGCTAATTCAGCTTGAATTGATAGATTCGAGGTCCAGAGGGTTGAAAAGAAAGGTTTCCGGGTTTGGTCGCGGGAAATTGTGTTTGAGATCCACTGCGGTCAGTCTTGCTCGATATCTATTCCTCCTTATCGGATGCCTATTTACGAGATGCGGGAGTAGAAGAAATGCTGGAGGAATTACAGACAAAAGAGTTTCGTCCGACCGAGCACTTCAGCGTGGGGTGCTCTGGTATTGTTTGTTAAGAAGAATGATGGGACACTCGACTTTGTATTGATTACAGACGGTTGAATGCTCTTATTGGGAAGAATAAGTATCCGTTCTGAGGATTAACGATCTTTTTGATCAACTTCGGGGTTTGAGGTTTCTCGAAGATTGATCTACGATGCAGGTATTTTCAGCTTAGGGTGAAGGTAGAGGACATACCTAAGACTGCTTTTCGCACCCGGTTTGGATACTTTGAGTTTACGGTCATGCCGTTCGGGCTGACCAATGTTCGGTGGCATTCATGGATCGATGCATCGGGTGTTCCGGCCGTACTTGGACTCATTTCTGGTGGTTTTATTGATGATATTCGATATATTCTCGGGATGAGGATTCGCATCGGGATCATCGAGGTAGTTCTGAGACACTTTGGGAACATCGGCTTTATGCTAAATTCTCAAAGTGTGAGTTACGGATTCGGGAAGTCACCTTTACGGGACACATTATATCCCGAGCATGGTGCATCTGTGAATCCGAGAGAAGGTGAAGGCAATTTGGGATTGGAAACAACCTACCACGCACGGGAGACCAAGAGCTCCACAGGGTTAGCGAGGATTTTATCGGAGGTTTGTACCGGGGTTTTCTATTACGGCATTCTCGTTTGTGATTGACCAAGAAGGGTCAACCGTATTTCTGGTCTGATAAGTGTGAGCGGAATTTTCAGGTGTTGAAGCGGCAGTTGACTAACGTTCCGATTCTGATTCTTCCAGATGCGAGCTTACCGTATGTGATATATACGGATGCCTCCACATCCAGTTTGGGGTGTGTGTTGGTGCAAGAGCGTTTTGTGGTAGCTTATGGGTCGAGGCAGCTGCGACCGCATGAGCTGAACTATCCGACACATGATCTGGAGTTGGCTATAGTAATTTATGCGCTGAAACATTGGAAGCAATATCATTTGGTAGTAAATTTCAGATTCCTACCGACCACAAGAGTCTGAAATATCTGTTTACGCAAAAGGAGCTTAATTTGAGGCAGCATAGATGGCTCGAATACATTAAGGACTATGGGTGCTGTATCGAGTACATCTCTGGCAAGGGCAACACGGTTGCCGATGCACTGAGCAAGAAGTATACCGGCTTAATTAAGAGAGGAAATGTTGGTGACCGATCTGAGGAGAGTGATCTGACGTGCCTTTGGCACAGGTGGCAGCTCTGGGAGCGTACTCAGGTATACACTTACTATACATTACGAGTGGCTTGACGGGATGCGCGAAGCGCAAAGTGGAGAATCTGGTGTTGAAGAAGTTATCGGGGAAGATAAGGATTTATTTGTTACCGAAGCGTTTCGGTATAGGCGAGGATTGCTATACTTCCGAGATTGCCTTTATGTATCGAGGATCGGGAGTTACGGATTGAGATTTTAGAGGAGGCACACTCGGCGGTGTGAGCATCGAGGAACCGGCGGGGACACTGCAGACTTTGCCATTCCGATGCTGGAAGTGGGGTAATGTTACTTTGGACTTTCATTGCCTTTGCCCGACACAGTCTCGCCATGTTGTTATCTGGGTTCTTGTGGATCAGCTGATAAAGTGCGCACACTTTCTGCTTATTCGGGTCATAGACCCTACGGAGAAGCTTGCCGGCTTTACATCGGGAAAATTATGCGTTTGCATGGAGTACCGGACTCCATTGAATCGGCCGTGATCCGCGTTTTACAGTGCAGTTACGGGTTGCTTTTCATGAAGCATTGGGCACGCGACTCCATTTGAATACGACTTATCACCCACAGACGGACGGACGGTCGGGCGGGTGATTCGATATCGGAGGATATGTTGCGAATCTGTATTTTGGATTTTGGAGGAGTTTGGGACTAGCGATTGCGTTGATAGAGTTCTCGTACAACAACGGCTTTCGGACTACGGCGGCATGATACCATTTGAGGCGTTATGCGGGAGGAGGTGTATGACACCATCTTGTTGGACAGATGCGTCGATCGGGTTAAGTGGGACCCGAGCTTTTGAGAGTCTACGGCAAAGATCAGTTATTCTGCGCGGATTAAAACCGCGACATGCACCACTGCTTATACGAACCGCCGTCGTAGGGCTCTTGAATCGGCGTTTGGTGATAGAATTTGATAGAATTTGACTGGAGGTAGCACCGTTCAGAGAGACAGTAAGATTTGATAGGCGGGGCGAGTTACCCCGAGTTATATCGGTTTTTATGAGTTTCCAGAGTAAGTTGTTAGGTTGGATTTTTTTCCCCCAAGCATTTACATTTTATGTGGTATCTTCCGGGATAGCCTGTTGTGGATCGGTTAGATTTAGGTTCGGTCTTATGCAGGGTTGTCTGGTAGAAATACCGGCAAGCTGACTCGGGTGCAATAAGATGCACCCGGAGGGTGGGGCGCCGTGAGGCTCTGTATGGTAGTCTAAACTACCACTCCCGCCGCCGATACGGTGGTCCGATTGTTCTTAGTAAGGGAATATTTACATTACGGTTGGTAGCGACGTCTGTTTAGGTGGTTGAGCTACTCTTGGAGGACCAAGAGTTCTAAGGGGAGAATGTTACGGTCACCCCGGCGGGTTGCGGCCAAGGTGGCCGGGGCTCGGTTTTAGCTGCGGGTCACGTTTTCGGCGTTGAGACGGCTCCCAGCCCTATCCGAGTATCATTTTGGCGAACCCCTCCGTATTTGAGGTCGTGTGGGTCCCCCGGACGTTTCCGCCGAAAATATTTTTCTGGCGCCGGGGGGTTGTCGGGGTCGCCTCGGGACGTACAGCGGGCTCGGTAGCACTCTCGAGATTTCAGTTTGGGAAGCCGTTTGTAGTTTTGGAGTCGTGGTGACGTCCCGGAGGTGTTTGTGGAGTTTAATATTTGGGGCGGGACGTTCGGTTCCGGGCGACTCCCGGGGCTCGGGACGGGAATCCCGGGACTCGGGTTGGAATTTTTCTGTGGGCTTTTGGGTAAGTTGTGTTTGAATTTAAGATGGTTTTTATGGGTATTTTTATGGAATTTTGGAGTGAAGGAATTTCGGTTATGGTTGACACGCTCGCACGTCGGGTTTTGGTTCGGGTTCAGCGAGTTCGGTAGGACACTCTGGATTGGTAAATGAACTTTTGAAAAATGTTCTGTGAATGTTATAATATTCTGAGGGTTGTGTCCAAGTTTCGTTAATTTTGGAATTCGGTAAATATTTTTGGGCAAAAAGAATTGGAACTTTCGGAAAAATGGGGAGTTAATTAGTAACTGGCCACAAAAATAAAAAGTAAATCAGCATGGGCACAACAGCAGATTTTCGGCAGTAGTGGGGGAGGATTTGGGACACATGTCCAATTTTCATTTAGTTGAAAAAGGGGAGGTGATATAAAAGCCAAAAAAATTACATAATATTACAAGTAATTCATTTCATCTTTCTTCTTCTTCCTACTTCTTCTCTGCCGCCATGCTCTTCATCTTCAAAGCTCCATGTCCTTCACTCTTCTTTGCTGAAACTTCAAGGGATTTGGCTCCAACAATTGCTTGATTCTGCGTTGGTGGAGTAGCGCGGACCCGTAGGAGCCAAGTTGTGCATTTCGGGTCGGGAGTCGGGATCTTCCGAGTGTTGGGCTGCGGGGCAGCGTTTCTGAGGCAGTCTGACAAGCAACCAGCGGAATAGAGATCCGCGGTGCTTCCTGACATTTTGGGTTCTGTAGCAGCAGCAGTACCACGTGCGGGAATTCTTGAGCGAGAGGCTTCTGATTCCGCACTTAGGTATATATATAGGATTTCGTTTAATGGCTCTGTAGTTGTAGCTGCATGCATGTAGGTCAGATCATGAATTTGTATGTGCCATATGATCGGAAATATATTCTGCCTTTGATGCCTTCTGAGTCGAGGGCGGAGCCCCGACTTGCCTATATTGGATTTGTTATGATATGAATTGATGTTTACGTGGTTGTTGCGATGAGCAATGTTTGGTATACCATGAACTGCTTGGTTGGTATTTTGTTGAGTTATCATGTATACTTGCCATGTATGGGTTCTGTAGGTTGCTAGTCGATTCTCGTTTGTTCTGTATTTGAGCTCGATGCTCCGCTGCCGCGCTTTCCGTCGTAAGTTCCGGTTCTCGACGTCGCAGCCGGCTCCACCTCCGCAACCAGGCGGGGTGGCTGTGACACCGTTGGACATTACTACTTACGGGGAGGCAGTTCACAAGGCTCAACTCCTCGAGCAGGAGGACGTTGAGAGTCGCCTCACCTCGCAGAGAGGTCAGGGGAGTTCGAGGGTTCCACACGGCGGGGACCCCGGCGAGTTCGACGGCGAAGCACTGGGCGATCTAGCGGAGGTAGGGGAGCACCACCCTCACGACCTTGTCCGACTTGTGGTGGGTATCACCCGGGTAGACCTTGTTACCGGCAGGAGGGCCGATGTTTGCGATGCGGGTCTAATACTCACTGGGTACGAGACTGCCCCCAGACGGTAGGGCAGGGCTTTGGTAGTCTTCAGCGTCCGCAGTCTCGGGCACCGCCCAACGCGCCGCGAGGGCGTGGGTTTCAGCGGGGTGGCCCGAGACCTCAGCAGCGACCGCAGCTTCAGCCACCCCCTCCACCGCAGCAGCCTAGAGCAGGGCGAGTTTTCGAGATAGAGCGAGGAGGTCCTAGTCGGCGAGAGGCCCTAGTCATCGAGAGGACCTAGTCGGCGGCGAGGCACCCGGCCGGCGGGAGGCTCGACTCAGCAGGAGTTTTGCAAGGTCTTGTATTTGAATGATACACTGTTCATGCGTTATTTGATACAGAGCGTCTATTTCTATTGTAGCACGTAAATGTGTTACATCTCTCGCACTGTCTGTTAGTACTTTGCCGCAGATGTATTTAGTAAAAGCTTTGGGAGTCGAGTTTCATTTTCCAATGGGATGGTTCGGGGTTGTACGATATCTCAGAGGCGGGCATCGAGATAGTATCGGACTTGTTGGTTTTGGACACGCCGAACTATGATGTTATTCTTGGGATGGATTGGCTATCCAAGAATGCGTGCACATTGATTGTGCAGCCCGTACCATTATGGTTTTACGGAGAGGTACTACCTCTCACGACTCCGATGGTTTGACTATCGCACGACATAGTACGAGTTGCGATTCTGGACCAGTGTCGATAGTTGGTGTAGGGAATGTTTTGATCTGAATGAGGCTGATACTAGGTGAAGCTAGATAGTATACCGGTGGTTCAAGATTTTCCGCAGTATTTCCGGAGGAGTTGCCGGATTACCACCGAGCGGGAAATTGTGTTTGAGATCTACTGCGGTCGGAGCCTTTGCTCCGATATCTATTCATCCTTATCGGATGCCCATTTCGAGATGCAGGAGTTAAAGAAGCGATTGGAGGAATTACAGCGAAGGGCTTCATCCGACCGAGCACTTCGCCGTGGGGTGCTCCGGTTACATTTGTAAAGAAGAAAGATGGGACGCTCCGACTTTGTATAGACTACGACGGTTGAATGCCCTTCTTGTGAAGAATAAGTATCCGTTACCGAGGATTGATGATCTTTTTGATCAGCTTCGGGATTCGAGAGTTTTCTCGAAGATTGATCTACGATCTGGATACTTTCAGCTTAGGGTGAAGGAGGAGGACATACCTAAGACTGCTTTCCGCACCCGATATGGACACTTTGAGTTTACGGTCATGCCATTCGGGCTGACCAATGCTCGGCAGCATTCATGGATCGATGCATCGGGTGTTCCGGCCGTACTTGGACTCATTTGTGGTGGTCTTTATTGATGATATTCGATATATTCTCGAGATGCGGACTCGCATCGGGAGCATCGAGGGTAGTTACTGCGGACACTTTGGAAACATCAGCTTTATGCTAAGTTCTCAAAGTGTGAGTTACTGATCCGGGAGGTCACCTTTCGACACACGTTATTTCTAAGCATGGTCTGCAGTGGACCCGAGAGAAGGTGAGGGCGATTCAGACTGGAAACAACCTACCACGTGCACGGGAGATTAGGAGCTTCACTGGGGTTAGCGAGGATATTATCGGAGGTTCGTGCGGGGTTTTCTATTCCGGCATCTCCGCTCACGCAGCTTGACCAAGAAGGGTCAGCCGTATATCTGGTCTGATAGGTGTGAGCAGAATTTTCAGGAGTTGAAGCGGCAGTTGACTAATGCTCCGATTCGACTCTTCCCAGATCCGAGCTTACCGTATGTGATTTATACGGATGCTTCCACATCCGGTTTGGGGTGTGTGCTGATGCAGGATCGTAATGTGATAGCTTATGGGTCGAGGCAGCTGCGACCGCATGAGCTGAACTATCCGACACACGATCTGGAGTTGGCTGCGGTAATCTATGCGCTGAAACAATGGAGGCATTATCGCTTGGTAACAAATTTCAGATTCTTACCGACCATAAGAGTCTGAAATATCATTTCTGTGAAGGAGCTTAACATGAGGCGGCGCAGATGGCTCGAATACATTAAGGACTATGATTGTAGTATCAGTACATCTCTGGCAAGGGCAACACGGTTGCCGATGCCTTTGGCGCGAAGTATACCGGGTTGGTCAAGGGAGGAGATGTTGGTGACCGATCCGAGGAGAGTGATTTGTCATGCCTTTGGCACAGTGGCGCTACGGGAGCGTGCTCGGGCGTATACGCTTACCATACATTACGAGTGGCTTGACGGGGTTCGCGAGGCGCAAGGTAGAGATCCGGGGTTGAAGAAGTTGTGCAGGGAAGATAAGGGGTCTTTGTTACCGACGTTTCGGTATAGGCAGGGATTGCTATACTTCCGAGACCGCCTTTATGTACCGGAGGATCAGGAGCTCTGGAATGAGATTTTAGAGGAGGCACACTCGAGCAGATTGAGTATTCATCCCGGAAGTGAGAAGATGTATCAGGATCTGCGTACTCACTTCTGGTGGCCTAGTATGAGGAGGCACATTGCCACACATGTGTCTAGGTGTGCCGTTTGTCAGCAGGTGAAGATTGAGCACCAGAAACCGGCAGGGACACTGCAGACTTTGCCCATTCCAGTCCGGAAGTGGGGCAATGTTACTATGGATTTTCTGACTGCACTGCCCCTGACACGGTCCCGCCATGATGCTATCTGGGTTATTGTGGATCGGCTGACAAAGTGCGCACACTTTCTGCCTATTCGGGTCACGGACCCTCTGGAGAAGCTTGCCCGGCTTTACATCAGGGAGATTGTACGATTACATGGAGTACCAGACTCCATTGTATCTGACCGTGATCCGCGTTTTACGGCGCAGTTACGGAGGGCTTTTCATGAAGCGCTGGGCACGCGACTCCATCGAGTACTGACTTATCACCCACGCAGACGGGCAGGCGATCGGAGCGGGTGATTCGAGATATTGGAGGACATCTTTGCGAAAGCTGTACTATGGATTTTGGAGGAGATTGGGACCAACAGTTGCCTTTGCTTGAGTTCTCGTACAACAACGGCTTCAGGACTACGATTGGTATGGCACCATATGAGGCGTTATGCGGGAGGAGGTGTATGACACCACCTGTTGGACCGATGCGTCGATAGGGTTGAGTTGGGACCCGAGCTTATTGAGGAGACTACGGCGAAGATCAGATTGATTCAAGCGCGGATCAAAGCCGTGAGCGACCGCACCACTACATATGCGAACCGCCGCCGTAGGGCTCTGGAGTTTGAGGTTGGGGATAGGGTTTGGCTCAAGGTAGCACCTATCCGAGGGACAGTCAGATTCGGGAAGAAGTGCAAGTTGGCCCCACGATATATCGGCCCATATGAGATTACGGAGCGGGTCGGTAAGGTGGCATACCGGTTGGCATTACCTCCTAGTCATCTGCGGTGCACAATGTCTTCCATGTTAGCATGTTGAAGAAGTGCATTACGGATCCGACTCGGGCGATTCCGGTGGAGGAGGTGCAGTGGAACCCGATCTTTCTTATCGGGAGGTACCGGTAGCCTTTACGGATAGGGATGTCGGGAGACTCGTAGCAAGTTGATTCACATGGTCAAGGGTCAGAGGTCCCATCCTACTGACCGGGAGGCGACTTGGGAGACCGAGAAGGACATTCAGGCTCGATACCCCGAGCAGGATCAGAGGTTGATACCACTCTTGGAGGACCAAGAGTCATAAGGGGAGGATGTTACGGTCACCCCGAGCGGGTTGCGACCGGGTGACCCGGGGCTCCGGTTTTGGCCTGCGGGTCACGTTTTCGGCGTTCAGGCGGCTCCCGAGCCCTATCCGAGTATCATTTTGGCGAACCCTTCCGTATTTGAGGTCGTGTGGGTCCCTCGGACGTTTCGCCGAAAATATTTTTCAGCGCCGGGGTTGTCGGGGTCGTCTCGGGATGTACAGCGGGCTCGGTAGCACTCTCGAGATCTCAGTTTGGGAAGCCATTTGCAGTTTTGGAGTCGTGGAAACGTCCCGGAGGTTGTTGTGGAGTTTAATATTTGGGGAGGGACGTTAGGTTCCGGGCGAATCCCGGGGATCGTGACGGGAATCCCGGGGCTCGGGATGGAAATTTTCTGACGGCTTTGGGGTAAGTTGTCTTATAATTTAAGATGGAATTTATGGGTATTTTTATAGAATTTTGGAGTGACGGAATTTCGGTTCAGGTTGACACGCTCGCACGTCGGGTTTTGGTTCGGGTTCAGCGAGCTCGGTAGGACACTACGGAATGGTAAATGAACTTTTGAAATATGTTTTGTGAATGTTATAATATTCTGAGGGTTGTGTCCAAGTTTCGTTAATTTTGGAATTCGGTAATTATTTTTGGGCAAAAAGAATTGGAACTTTCGGAAAAGTTGGGAGGTTAATTGGAATTTGGTTGCAAAATTAATAAAATGAGTATGGGCAGCATTTGGCTTTTTCGGCAGCATGTGTGTGAGACTTAAGGGACACTTGGCCATTTTCTATTTAAGTGTAGGAGTATGGGTTTAAAGTGAGGAAAATATATAAGTTGACTTATTATTTCATAAAAATGAGTTTCATCTCATTTTCATTTCTTTTCTTCTTCTTCTTCCTCTTCTTGCTGCTGCCGACTCCATTAGTGAGCACCCTCAAGCTTGAAGTTCTTCTTCTTGGAAGAAATCAAAGAGGAATTGGGTGCTTCATGTGGTAAGCATCCTTCCTTCTTCTCTTTATTCATTAGAATCAAGGTTTAGTGAAGAAAAGTTGAGTTTTTGCAAATGATGGGTTTGTTCTTAGCTATAAGCTAGGATGATTCTCTTCCTCCCATATTTTAGTATGTTGTTCTTGGGTAGTAGGGGAGTGTTAATCAAGTGTTGGATTTTGGAAAACACATCTTGGATGAAAACCCTATGTTGGCCGAATTTTTTGGAAAAATTCCAAAATGATGTGTGTTTGTTATCTTGGTTCATGCTTCAAGTATGTTAATCCTAGCATGATTCTAAGCTTATGTATGGATTCAATTTGATGGAAAACAAGTTGGGTTAAAAACCCCCAAATAGCCGAATTTATGAGTTGATGTTCATTGTTGAATTTTGTTGTTTTGGAATGCATTTGGATATCATTCTTGGTTTAGAAGTGAAATTGGTGGTTAGAATGGTTGTTTGGTGGCTTGAATGGATTGAATTGGATGTTGGGTGAAATGTTGGTTAGGAACCGAAATGTTGGAATGATTCTTTTTCCATGTTGGAGTTTCATTTTGGTTGAATTGGATGTTAAAATGGTGTTGGGGTTGAATTTAGGAGTGGTTTGAAGTTTGAAACGTTGAATTCGGTTAAGAAATGGAAAAGTTGTAATTAAGCGGGATTATCGGAAAATGTCGGGTAATGAAGGGTTTTAAGGTTGGTTTTGGTCGGTTCTGCTTGTTGGATGATGTTTGTCAATGTATAATCTTGCATTGTCTAGGTTGGTTCTGAATTCTGACATTTCTGTGGAAATATGAAATTTTACGGAAATTCTGCCGGATTTTCGGTTTTGGGGTCGGGGGTGTAGTTTGGTAGTGTGGTCGATAAGGATTCTAATTCAACTTGGTTTGCCAGATTCTGATGTTCGAAGGTGAGAAAAAGAGGGGTTTCTGAGTTTCGGGTCGTAGTGTGGAAGTTGTCCAGAAGCGGTCTAATACTCTGGACTTGAGAGGTAAGGGTTTGGTTCTGTTATTTTGGTAAGATAAGTATATGTTTTGGTTTCATTTTACATTACGCTAGTGATGTGATCACGGGGGTAAGTGATCACGCGCTCGGATCTAGCTTGAAGGAGGCGGTTTCCAGCAAGAATGGAAACGAAACAGGGGAAGAACTCAAAGGAAACAAAGTCGGCCAAGGGAACCTCCGCACTACGAGGTGAGGCAATGCCCTTGAAAATGCCTGGGAAAGGAAAATGGAACCTAGAACCTTCTGATTACTAGATCAGACAATGCTAGGTATTATATTGGATCCTCTCGCATGGATCACTAAAGGATTGATGGAGCAAGATTTGAGACCCCAAGAAGAACAAACCGTGTTCTTACAATATACGAATTCTCTCAATATATGGGTTCTGAGGGTTACAATAATTCTGACCTCCTTATATAGAAGGAGGAATGAAAGAAGGAAATAATAAAGATTGTCTTGACAAGGGAACAGCTTCTGGATCTATGGTGGGCGAAAAGAGATAGCAGATGATGTGACATTGTAGGCTACCTGCTCTTGCGGCTCCCAATTCCCCAGGAATTGCTTTTGGCGGGAAAGGGGAAGAAGAGGGCCTCTGCACAAGTTGAAGGGTTCGCCTGACTTGCGTATGGAGGCCTTTCCTGCTTGGCGAACACCTGGGCTTTGCTTGCTTTTGGAAATGAAGCACAGGGTCTTTGCCAACGACTATGTACTCGCAAATGGCTTTGAGTTCGCCAAAAAGGCTCATGGGTTCGCCAGGGTCGATGGGCTCGCCAGTGGCCATGGGTCCGCCATTGGGACGAGGCTTCGCCAAAGGCCAAGGGTTCGCCAATGGGATATGGGTGCGCCTGGAACTCTGCGAGCACGGACTTGCCTTGGGGCCACGCCGGTGCCCAGAATTTGGCTTCCTCTTCATCCGAGCCTTCGCCAAGGGTCCGCCAGACCCTCTGGAGGTAAGGTTGCACCTTGTCAAAAAAAAGGGGGCTGATGTCCACATCATACCCTCCCTCTTCAGAAGAATCCGTCCTCGGATTCATAAGGAAATTGTCCCTACAAACCTTAAGACACCACCACAAACTGGAAGAGGCGTTAAGGGTTAGTGGGCCAAAGTCATGCAGATGTACCCACATCAAAATTGGGATTGTAAAGACTCTAATATGTATTATGTTCAACGACAAAAACCTAAATGTATTTACAACACAATTCCCACTGTTTAGAAAAAGGGGCACAATGTGGGGGTGTCCTCGGCGGGCTACATACATGGCTAGGTGATGGGCATTTTTATACTCGGAACATATGGTACCTAGCTCATGGATAGCAAACAAGGAAGCACCAAGTTGGAGCAAGATGAACAATCCGCTCTTTCTTGCTCCTGTGCCATGAAAGCACACAAGTGCTCTATGCCTAAAGCCTTCTTGTTGGCCGAAAATAAATTTAACAAGATAGCATGCAATCTCGACATGATTTCCAAAACTAGAATTCATGGCATGCTCTTTTCCAAACAATTTATTTTTACATATGCCGGGGTCATGTATGAACCTTACCCTAGCAAGTTTTCCTATCGTTCGCAACATGCAGAACCCATTCATGTTCATCATATAGACTCGGTTGGGCTCATCCAATTTAGCGCAGGGTATGACCATGGTTCCATCAATATTTACATCAAAAATGTATGAGTGCTTCCTAGCTAAAGTAGGCATGCACACGACAGTTTTAGCACGAATCATTTCATGGTCACAAAATTGCAAAGTTTCATCACTAAGATGAAATGATATGTTACCTCTCCCCAAATTAGGGGAGGCAGACTCCTGCTCCGAAACCGGGACTTCTTCTTCCTCTTGTAAACTCCCCAAAGTCTCTTTGTCATCAATACCTGGCACAATCAAAGAAGAACTACAATCATTAGAAGATTTAAGTGTTAGTCCTTCATTGATTTTGGTGGAAAGCTTGGGTGTGTCATTCTCTTTGCTTATTTGGCTTCGAAGAGCCCTTTTCTTTCTTTTCTCCTTCTCCCTCTTTTTCTCACTCTCCCACCATTCTTTTAAAAGTCCTCCCATTTGTGAGACTTCATCTCTTATCTCCTTTAAATCTTTTCCCAGCTCTTCGAAATCTGTTCTAATTTCTCGAGTGAGATTTCTCAAAGGGATTGGTTCACAAGGAGGATTCGGGTTCGCATTTGGAGAAGGGGGTGAGTAGGCTCTTGAAGGTGTGGCAGTCCCTGCGGGTGCTAAAGTGGGGCAGGATGGGGGACGCCGAAATGAGCTATGAGTGGTGTGGGGTCGCGAACTGGGGGTAGAAGTTGGGGGCCAGTGCGCGATGGGGGTTTGGGTGCCATACCGCCGCCTCATCACACTTTTCAAGCGATCCCAAGAGGGTATGAACTCTAACCCTCGGTCGCGTCTCTTGGTGGCGTAGTCACTCCACCAGTACCATGCTTCGCCTCTTAGCATCTCGAGGGCTATGTCAAGCTTTTCAAGTTCATGAACACCTCTCTTGGCAAAGAATGCCTCAAGATGGTGTTCCCATGATTCAAACCCGAGAAGGTCATCATCCCCTCGAAATTTAAGGGTTCGCGCCATTGTACACCTACACACTTAAACAATAACGTGAGTATCACTCATTTCTCACGTGTATGGTTGGCCTCTCGTTTGTGTTTAGGGATACTCTCAGTACCACTTCTCTCTTGTGTTTAGAACACAACGGTTCTTTCAAGCCTCAAAACTTACCACCAATCTCGATTAAGATCAAATGCAAACACACAAGGAGTTTCCAATAAAATCTTAGCAATATCCGAAATAAGCAACGCACAAAGCTCTAGTTACTTGGAACTAGGGTCTTGAGGTTGGTCGGTGGTTGAAAGAAGTTGGGAGTGAGATAGAAAAGCCTTTCACAAACACAAAGTTCAGGTTTTCGAAATTATTTTCGATCTGTGAGTACTGTTTACTTTGAGTTTCGGATGAACTCTTCAAGAACACTTAGAACTTTTCCCAGAAATTATGAACTGGTTTGAATATTTCTTTTTCTGTAAACTCTTGTTCTTTTGCACACAGGGAAACTCTTTTCTCTTTCAAATCCGAAATAACTCACAGATTTATGAACCTTTAAGAACTTTAAACAAGGGTAACAAATATTCGGTTTCTCTCAAGAGATCATTAACCGATAACTTTTCTTCAAGTTTTCGAAAAGAACAGCAAAGGTTTTAACTTGAAGAAAGTAAACAACTGATACGGTAAGATACCTCCGACAAGCGCTTTGGCTCTGATACCAACTGATGTGATCACAGGGGGGGTAAGTGATCACGCGCTCGGATCTAGCTTGAAGGAAGCAGTTTCCAGCAGGAATGGAAACGAAACAGGGGAAGAACTCAAAGGAAACAAAGTCGGCCAAGGGAACCTCCGCACTACGAGGTGAGGCAATGCCCTTGAAAATGCCTGGGAAAGGAAAATGGAACCTAGAACCTTCTGATTACTAGATCAGACAATGCTAGGTATTATATTGGATCCTCTCGCATGGATCACTAAAGGATTGATGGAGCAAGATTTGAGACCCCAAGAAGAACAAACCGTGTTCTTACAATATACGAATTCTCTCAATATATGGGTTCTGAGGGTTACAATAGTTACAGCCTCCTTATATAGAAGGAGGAATGAAAGAAGGAAATAATAAAGATTGTCTTGACAAGGGAACAGCTTCCTGGATCTATGGTGGGCGAAAAGCAGAGATAGCAGATGATGTGACATTGTAGGCTACCTGCTCTTGCGGCTCCCAATGCCCCAGGAATTGCTTTTGGCGGGAAAGGGGAAGAAGAGGGCCTCTGCACAAGTTGAAGGGTTCGCGACTTGCGTATGGAGGCCTTTCACCTTGGCGAACACAGGCTTTGCTTGCTTTTGGAAATGAAGCACGGGGTCTTTGCCAATGACTATGTACTCGCAAATGGCTTTGAGTTCGCCAAAGGCTCATGGGTTCGCCGAGTCGATGGGCTCGCCAGTGGCCATGGGTCCGCCATTGGGACGAGGCTTCGCCAAAGGCCAAGGGTTCGCCAATGGGATATGGGTGCGCCTGGAACTCTGCGAGCACGGACTTGCCTTGGGGCCTCGCCGGTGCCCAGAATTTGGCTTCCTCTTCATCCGAGCCTTCGCCAAGGGTCCGCCAGACCCTCTGGAGGTAAGGTTGCACCTTGTCAAAAAAAAGGGGGCTGATGTCCACATCAGCTAGTATTTCGGAATTTTATGCCTTAGGGCATATTTTGTAGTCCGTAGGAGTATGCCTTATGGCATACTGCATGCATTAACCTTACGGCAGGTTGTGGGTTCGCTACCCCGGTGGTGCACCATGCTTCAGTATTAGCTTGGCTTCCGACTCCCTTAGTGGGAGGCTGTCGTTCGATTTGTTATAAGGGTTATGGCGATTTAGAATCGCACGTCCTTCGGGATTCCGATCTATTTCTGTACATGCATGATATTTCGTATTCTGTTGCATATATTGCGATCTTTCTGTTTTGCAGGGTTACATATACTTACCTTACCTCAAATCCCTTACGGGTCCTTTTAGGACTCACCCTTTCTCGGGTTTTGTTTTTGGGTTTCAGGTAGACCTGATAAGCGACCTGCGGAGTAGGGTTCCGTGAGGTTTCTACCTTGGGTGTGTTTTTGCAGCAGCTGCACCTTGCGGTCCGGGATTTGTCTTTTCAGTCTGAATCCCGCGTGAGGTATTTTGGACACTTAGATCTAAGGCTGGCTCTGTAGTTGCATATGCACACTTTACGTAATGCGGTGATGATTGTATGTCTATATATATTTATATATTACATTACTCGTACATGTTACGGCGCTTGGCGCTTGCTAGACACCTTAGGTTACGTGAACTCTGTATGTATTTATGTTTTGGTGCGTAAGCACTCGTCCCACGGAGGCGGGGCTTACTCTGTTGCTAATGCATGAATTGTATGTTTGGATTTTATTTTCAGTTATATGCACGAAATTTTTGTTAGGTTGCTTCCACAATCCTTTCGCTCTTTGGGTCCGCTACGCGCGGCGGGTCTCGATGGACCTGCCATTCCTTTTCATTCCGGCTTCCGCTTCCGGCGTCCCGGCGCCCCCGCCTCCGCAACCGGGCTCGGGTGGCGTGCGGTGACAGGAAGGTACACCACTTCTTAACGTTACATCTGTGGTAGTTCCTTTTTCCGTACGGTATGTCTACATCCATGGTTGCACAGGAAGTATGCTATGTCTCGGGATTTGCCTATCTGTTAGGATCAGTATCTGGTTGTGAATGAACTGGTCAGGAATTAGTTTGTCTGTTCATCTGCATCTTATGTGTCTAGGTTCGAAGCGAGAGTACAGTACCTGTTATCCGTCCGGTGTTTTGTCTATTTTCTGCTGGGTTTCTCAGGGCATGTTGAGGGTATGTTAGGTATAGATTCGATACTGTCTGGGGTTATCAGGTAGAAATACCGGCAACTGACTCGGGGCGCAACAAGATGCACCCTGAGAGTTGGGACCACCGTCGTTCAGATGAGGTCCGAGTATGTCGGGTAAAGAGAAGTAAGAATTGTTCAAATAAATCTTAGGATTTCCGTATCTATGGTCTATCTGGGATTCTGTTTTGATATTCTGATCTGCTTGTCTACATCTGTTCTTGGTACACTACCCAAGCAAATGCGTCCTCGCATCACATCAGAATCACAAGATGCTCCGCCAGACAAGGCCCCGCCTATACTGGTCCCGCAGGTCTCACCCTCGCTGCCGCAGGTCTCGCATCCGCGAGTCTCGCCCTCGCGGTCTTAGGTCTCTCCTCCGCAGGTCTCGCCCTTGCGGTCTCACAGCTCACCTTCGCGAGGTCCCTTATGCCTATACTGGCCCCGCCAGACAAGGCTCCGCAAGTCTCACCCTCACGGTCTCAAATCTCGCCTCCGCAGGTCTCGCCCTCGCGGTCTCACAGCTCTCCTTCGCGAGGTCCCTTATGCTTATGCTGGCCCCGCCAGACAAGGCTCCGCAGGTCTCGCCCTCGCGGTCTCAAGTCTCGCCTCCGCAGGTCTCGCCCTCGCGGTCTCACAGCTCGCCTTCGCGAGGTCTCTCATGCCTATACTGGCCCCGCCAGACAAGGCCCTTGCACTCACGGTTCGTGCGACCCTTACTCTTACCTTTATTGGCTTCGCTTTTATCTAGGCCTTCGCCCCTTGCTGGCCTTCGCCGCTACATGCTCAACTAAAGGAAAGGCCACTTGGTCATCTGACATTAAGCAACCAATAAGGAAGAAGGTCAGCACGAGCCTGAGTGATCTTCACTAGATTCACACGCCAGATATCCTCTGACAAACGAATCAACTAAGGCGGTTTACTGACACATTCATCATCACAGCCGCCTTATCTCAAACAGCCTGGCTAAAGGCTTCAACTGGGGGAGGTTCCTTCTGGCATCACCCTATAAATAGGGTGATGTCCACCTTAAAACGGGTAAGACACTTCACGCCCCCCACTCCTCTCTTGCTACTCCTGAGTGCTCTCTTTATCTTTCACAGATCACTCTGAACAGCAAGCTTGGAGTCCTCAAGAACACAACACCATCAACAAATCATCTGAGAGTCCGGACTGCAAAGGAACGCGACTATACCACAAGAAACAAGCCATGCCAACTACGAGAAGCATAAGTAGGCATAGCCGCCAGGAAGGAGGAATCCACCCGTCAAGGTCACCAACAACGACCCACCATCGGAAGCCACCGAACAACGTCCACCCACAACAAGGGGAACTCTCGGTTCATTCGACGGAGGAGAGCTCCTCCCACGTTAACCGTAACGTGCCTCAGGAGCGCACCACCCCACCAGCAAATCCTTCACCAACAGGCCTTGATCCGGCCATCCTGCAATCAATCACGGAGGTAGTGGCTCAGAACCTGCGTGAAACACTCGCTGCTACTCTCAAAGGAGTTTTGGAGAGTGTGGGAACACTACGAACCAGTCAACCCTAACGCCCTGTCACCCCGCCTCAACAAGTAAGTCATCCTGACCCTCTTCCTTCGTCTGTGCTTATAGCACTTACTAGACGGATAGAAGAAATGGAGAAAAGGGAGGAGAGGGCTAGTGTCTATAACATCACCAGAATGGGTTTGGATCACCTCTGGACCTAGCCCTTCACTCAGCGGGTCTTGGAGACCCCTCTTCCGGATCAGTTTCGCCAACCCAAGCTAGATGCTTATGACGGTCTGTCAGACCTAGATATTCATTTGCAACGTTACGTCTCCGCGATGGCCATCGCAAGGGCATATGACAACACCCTCTGTAGGGCTTTCAGCTCCACACTCATAGGGGCCACGGCGAACTGGTATGCCACCCTTCGCGAGAAGCGGTTTGATTCCTTTGAGGAACTCTCCCGCAGTTTCTCCAATCACTTCATGATATCCAAGCCTCCCCCCAAAACGGCAGGACACCTCCTTCAGATATGACAGAAAAAAAGAAGAATCCCTCAGGGAATACATTCAGTGATTTCAGGTGGAATCCGTCCAAGTCTCAAATATGGGGGAGGAGGTCCGTCTGCTCACAGCCATTCAGGGTCTCCAATGGGACTCTCTTTTCTTTATGGAGGTACACACCAACCTCCCTGCAACATGGCGCAGTTCCTGAACACGACATCCCGGTTCATGAGCACAGAAGAAGTCACTTGACCACTCTCGCCAACCCTTCAATCGCGGAGACTATCGATATTGCCTCACTGGCAAACATGTCATATGATTTGTTCTCATTGATAAGCAATTATGGCATCGCGGATTTACATCACCCCTCCAACTATGCCTCAGCACTCTTGAGGGACACTCCGTCCTGGACACCCTCCACCAAGGCAGCTGCGGTGCCCGCATAAGGGCGGGGGCACTTGCCCACAAGGCCCCCCGCCAAGGATACTACTGGCCGCCCGCCAAGGGACGCCGCCGCGCTGGTCATGGTACACTACCCAAGAAAATGCGTCCTCGCATCACATCAGAATCAGACAAGGCTCCCCAGGTCCCGCCCTCGCGATCTCAAGTCTTGCCTCTGCAGGTCTCGCCCTAGCCAGATCTCAAGTCTCGCCTTCGCGGGTCTCGCCCTCGCGGTCTCAAGTCTCGCCCTCGCCAGATCTCAAGTCTCGCCTTCGCGGGTCTCGCCCTCGCGTTCTCAGCTCTCGCCTTCTCAGGTTTTGCCTTCGCGGGTCTCGCCGTCGCGGTCTCACAGCTCGCCTTCGCGAGGTCTATCATGCCTATACTGGCCCCGCCAGACAAGGCCCTTGCACTCACGGTTCGTGTGACCCTTACTCTTACCTTTAGTGGCTTCGCTTTATCCAGGCCTTTGCCCCTTGCTGGCCTTCGCCGCTGCATGCTCAACAAAAGAAAGGCCACTTGGTCATCTGACTTTAAGCAACCAATATGGAAGACGGTCAGCACGAGCCTGAGTGATCTTCACCAGATTCACACGCCAGATATCTTCTAACAAATGAATCAACTAAGGCGGTTTTCTGACACATTCATCATCACAGCCGCCTTATCTCAAACAGTATGACTAAAGGCTTCAACTGGGGAGGTTCCTTCTGGCATCACCCTATAAATAGGGTGATGTCCACCTTAAAACGGGTAAGACACTTCACGCCCCCACTCCTTTCTTGCTACTCCTGAGTGCTCTCTTTATCTTTCACAGATCACTCTGAACAGCAAGCTTGGAGTCCTCAAGAACACAACACCATCAACAAATCATCTGAGAGTCCGGACCTGCAAAGGAACACGACTATCAGATTGGCGCCGTCTGTGGGAAACGAAAGTTCTCATCAAAACCCATAAAGAAAACCACAAGAAACAAGCCATGCCAACTACCAGAAGCATAAGTAGGCATAGCCGCCAGGGAAGGAGGAATCCACCCGTCACGGTTACCAACAACGACCCACCATCGGAAGCCTCCCCGAACAACGTCCGCCCACAACCAGGTGAACTCTCTATTCATTCGACAGGAGAGCTCCTCCCACGTTAACGTAACGTGCCTCGAGTGCACCACCCCACCAACAAATCCTCCACCAACCGGCCTTGATCCGGCCGTCCAGCAATCAATCACGGAGGCGGTGGCTCGAGAACTGCGCGAAACACTCGCTAGTACTCTCGAGAGGAGTTTTTGGTACACTACCCAAGCAAACGCGCCCTCGCGTCATATTATAATCGTACAAGGCCTTTGAGGAAGCCTCATCCTTGTGGTCTCCAAGATAGCCTTCGCGAGGTCTCATCCTTGTGGTCTCCGGCCTCACCTACGCGGGGTCCCGCCTCGCGGGCCTCAAGACTCGCATGGGCGACGCCTCATACTCACCCTTGCGTTTCTAAAGCCTGCGCGGCCACCCTCGCGGTCTTAGGGCGAGCCCTCGCGATCTCCTTCGCCTCCATGGGTCTTACTCCCGCCTCCCGCCTATACCGGCCCCGCCTGATAAGGCCTCGTACCTGTGTTCGTGCAACCCTCACCCCTTATTTGGCTATATTCTATTTGGGCCTTCGCCCCTATGGGCCTTCGCCCCTATAGGCCTTCGCCCGCCGCTTGCTCCACTTGGAGATAGACCACTTGGTCGTCTGACATCAACCGGCCAATAAGGAGGGCAGCACGAGCCTGGGAGATCTTCACCAGATTTATACGCCAGACATTCTCTGACAAGTGAATCACCTAAGGCGGTTTGCTGAGATCTTCATCATCACAACCGCCTTATCTCCAATCAGTCTGACACAGACTTATCTCAACAGCCTGTCTAAAGGGCTTCAACTGGGGGAGGCTCTTCTCCTGGCATAACTCTATAAATAGGGTGATGTCCACCCTAAATCGGGTAAGCTACTACACGCCCCCACTCCCCTCTTGCTACTTCTGAGTATTCTTCCTATCTTTTACAGATTACTCTGAACAGCAAGCTTGGAGTCTCAAGAACATCATCTTCTCCACCACATCAACTGAGAGTCCGGGCCTTCTTTAGGAACGAGACTATCAGTTTGGCGCCGTCTGTGGGAACGAAAGTTCTTACTATAAACCCATATTACAAACCACAAGCAATAAGTCATGCCAACCACCCGGAGTGCCAACAGGAACAGTCGTCAAGGGAGGAGGAATCCTCCCGGGACAAATACGAACAATGATCCACCATCAGAGCCATCCCCGAACCACGTTCCCCCACAACGGGGAGAACTCTCTATTCACTCAACGGAGGAAAGCTCCTCCCACGTTAACCGTAACATGCCTCGTGAGCATAACACTCCACCTCCAAACACCCTCCAACGGGCCTGGATCCGGCCGCCCCGCAAACGATCACCGAGGCGGTTGCTTTCAACTTACGTGAAACTCTCGCCACCACTCTTCGGGCGTTCGGATAGCGTTGAACGCTGCGGACTAATCAGCCCGAACGCCCAGCCTACTCCTCCTCGGCAAGTAAGTAACCCCGATCCTTCTTCGTCATTACTTATCGCGCTTACTAGACGATTAGAGGAAGTGGAAAAAGAGATGAAAGGGCCAGTGTCCATAATATCTCCGGATGGGTCCGGACCACCTCTGGACCCAACCTTTACTCGAGGGTTTTAGAAACCCCTCTTCCGGACTGGGCGTCAGCCTAAGCTGGATGCTTATGATGGCCTGTCGACCTCGATATTCATCTCCAGCGTTACGCCTCCGCAATGGCAATAGCAAGGGCGGACGACAACACGCTCTGTAGAGCTTTCAGCTCCACACTTACCGGGCCGCCGCCAACCGGTATACCACTCTCCGGGACAAACGGTTTGATTCCTTCGAGGAGCTATCCCGCAACTTCTCCAACCATTTTGTGGTATCCAAACCACCTCCTAAAACGGCGGGACACCTTCTTAAGATACGGCAGAAAAGGATGAGCCCTCGGAGAATATATTCAACGCTTGTGCCGAGTCTATCCGGTCCCTAACTGGGAGAAGAAGCTCGCCTGCTTGCAGCTATCCAAGGCCGCCGCTGGGAGTCCCTTTTCTTTGTGGATGTCCACACAAACCCGCCCACCAATATGGAACAATTCTTAAGTACAGCGTCGCGGTTCATGAATACGGAAGAGGTCACTCGACCACTCGCCAGAGCCGCCACGGCGGACGCCAAGGGACAGCCCTCGCGACCGGACCCTAGGTCTCAAAGGCAGTACCCCACGCCCCCCAGTAGGGAGAAGGCATACATTTCTCTTCCCCCGCTAAGGGAATCTCGTACCAACATCCTCCATGCCTTGGAACAAAAGAGGGAGGTCCCCACTTGGCCTCGCCCCCTCTCCCAGGAAATAACAAGGCAAAGCAACAAGTTTTGCCGCTACCACCGTGACAAAGGTCACGACACTGAGGACTGTTTTGAGCTCAAGCGCATGATTGGAGAAATGCTGGCTCAAGGCAAGCTCAGGGAGTACTTGCTCCAAACTGAGGAGGGCCGTAGAAGAGAAGGTGACCGTGAAGGGCGCCGGCCAGAGGACCGCCGGCGGGGGCACTCCCAACAAAACCCAGGTCAGGGGAATCTGGTTCAGGTCCCACCGGCAAGGGGACATATCGGCGTAATCACACAGTGTGAAGGCGCTTCGGCAAGACGCCGTCATATGAGGCAGATCTACCAGATAGACCACTCCTCTACTCAGTTTTTGCATCGCAGCGATGGCACCTCTGTGGCAATACCGCACGCTGACCCCTTGGTTATCACTGCCCGTATTGCGGGATGGGACGTCGACAGAATCTACATGGATACGGGGGCAAATGCCAACGTGATCTACAAGCACACTGGTTGAGGCAAAGGTGCCTTTGTCACAAATTCAGCCCGCAAAGGGGGCCACCTTTGGAATAGGACGGGATGAAATCCCAACCTTGGGGTCGATCACCCTGCCCTACATGATGATGGGAACCACCAAGGAAAAAAAGCAGGTATGTCATTCGAGCTATGTGGACTTTATTGTCCTGGATCTACCTACGCCATATAACGCCATCATCGGGCGACATACTCAAACTGAGTTCCATGTCCGCTGTGATGTGCGAACCCTGACTCTAGTTTTTCACACTGCGGCTGGGGATGCCTATATCTTTGTCAACCAGAATGTGGCCAGAGGCAATTATGTCTCTGCCCTCGCCGGCCCCCGCAGCTTCCCGGCCATCCGAGCCTAAGAGGAAGGCACCCGCAGAGGAAGCTGGTCCTGCGGGCGAAACTGCCCCTGACTTGTCTGGAGCCTTTGAAGAAGTTGAGATCTCTCCCGGGAAGAAGTTTCGGGTGGGAAAGGACCTCGAGGAAAAAGACCAGCAAGCGCTCATCCATCTCCTCCATGCCAACAGTGATGTCTTCGCATGGAGCCCTGAGGACCTACCAGGAGTTGATCCTGCTGTTATTTCTCACAAGTTAAGTGTACTCCCCGGCTTTAGCCCGGTTAGACAGAAAACAAGGGGCATGGCCCTTGACCGTAAGGACTTTGTACGCACTGAAGTGCAGAAATTGCTTAAGGCAAATATAATCAAGGAAGTTCACTACTCTGAATGGGTTGCGAATATTGTCCTCGCCGATAAAGAGGGCGGTCAGTGGCGACTTTGTGTGGACTACAAGGGGGTTAATAGGGCCTGCCCAAGGGACCCCTATCCTTTACCATCCATTGACCAACTGGTTGACTCAACCGTTCATCACTCGGTTTTTTCTTTTCTCGATGCTTACAGCGGGTACCACCAAGTCTTTATGGACCCAGAGGACGCGGTAAAAACCGCCTTTACTACTGGCGAGGCCGTATATCATTATATCAGAATGCCCTTCGGCTTAAAGAATGCGGGGGCTACCTTCCAAAGGCTTGTAAATCAAGTCTTCGCAGGCAGATTGGCCGAAATCTTGAAGCTTATGTGGATGACATTGTGGTCAAAAGCAAGGCCACCTCAACCCATCTCACAGACTTGAAGGAAACATTCGACAACTTCCGCAAATACAATATGCGATTAAATCCAAAGAAGTGTATCTTCGGCGTGGGCGAAGGGAAGTTCCTGGGATACCAAATCTCCAAAGGAGGAATCCATGCAAATCCCAAAAAGATTGAGGCAATCACTACCTTGCGCACCCCGTGGGGCTCAAGGAAGTCCAACAGTGGCGGGAAAGCTAGTGGCCTTGGGACGATTCGTCTCCAAACTAAGTGATCGCTGCAAACCTTTCTTCGATCAGATTCGCAAGAAAAAGCTTGCAAATGGACGGAGGAATGTCGGGAGGCATATGCCTCCATCAAACGACACTTGCAAGAACTACCGGCACTCAAGTGCCCTAGGCCGGCGATGACCTGGTCCTTTACCTCGCCACCTCGTAAAGAAGTGTCGTCTGTCCTTATTAAGGAAGAGGCCGCCAAGCAATGGCCGGTCTATTACACCAGCCATACTCTCCAAGATACGGAAACAAGGTATCCTCCCCTCCAAAAGGCTATATTGTCTCTTGTATATGCAGCAAGGAAGCTCAAGCCCTATTTCCAAGGGCACACTATTATAGTCCGAACGGACTTGCCAATTCAGGACATCCTAAGGCGCCCCGAACATTCAGGACGCCTCGCCAAGTGGTGTATCGAACTTGGCGGTTTTAACATCAATTATGAGCCCAGAAAGGCAATTAAGGGCCAGGCCCTCGCCGACTTTATTGCGGAATTCTCGAATGCTGATATACTCTCGGCCCCGAGCGGGGCCCCGCACCTCGACCCACTCCTCCCGAATGGGACTTATTTGTGGATGGCTCATCCAAACTTGAATCCCCCGCGGGGGGTGTGTATCTACGTGGACCCCTAGGTATGGAAGTATTCCTTCGTGTCTCTTTTCAATTTCAAGTAACTAACAATGTTGCAGAATATGAGGCCCTCGTCGCCGGGCTGAAACTCGCCACAAGGGCAGGCATTCGCCGCCTCCATGTCCACAGCGACTCGCTGCTGGTGATTCACCAGGTTCAAGGGTGCGCCGAGTGCAAGGACGCCACCCTGATCAAATACCTTAAGTTGGTAAACACCCTACGAACCGACTTTGAAGAAGTCATCTTCATACATGTTCCTCGTTCTGAGAACACTACAGCAGACATGCTATCAAAGGGAAAGACTCCCTCCACCACAGCCACTCTGACCAGTCCTTCCATCACGGAAGATATTGATATTGCCTCTCTAGCAACGCATGATCCGATCCTGTGGAGAAACCCTATCATTGCTGCGCTAAAAGCCAGCACCACAGATCCCCAGGTTCGCAAGCAAGCCCTCCGCTTCGTCCTCATTGATGACCAATTATGGCATCGCGGGTTTGCGGCGCCTCTACAACGGTGCCTTAGCACCCTTGAGGGACGCTCTGTCTTGGACACTCTCCACCAAGGCAATTGTGGCGCTCACATCGCTGCGGAGGCACTTGCCCACAAAGCCCTTCGTCAAGGGTATTATTGGCCTACCTTGAAAAAGGGCGCGCTGCCTTTGGTCAAAACGTGCCACCAGTGCCAAATCAATTCTCGCATCCAGCGGCTACCATCCGCGGAATCTCCAGCACTGACAAATCCAGTGCCTTTCGCCCTGTGGGGCCTCGACCTCATTGGTCCAATGCCGAACGCTCAGTCGGTGCCGCTTCGTGTTGTAGCGATTGATTATTTTTCTAAATGGGTCGAGGTAGAACCCTGGTCTCCATCACTTCCGCCAAGATTATCAAGTTTCTTTGGAAGAATCTTGTCTGCCGGTACGGCAGCCCTCGTGCTATTATTACAGACAATGGCACTCAGTTCGCCAGTCACAGTGTCCAACAATGGGCACGGGACAATAATGTCCGCATGCTTTTTGCCCCGGTGGCGCACCCCCAGTCTAATGGGCAGGTTGAGGTCACCAACCGAACCCTCAAGGAAGGCCTCAAGAAGCGCTGGAGGGCCAAGGGCCGCTGGGTAGTTTAACTACCTAGTGTCTTATGGGACTATCGCACCACAACACGAACACCAACGGGAGAGACGCCTTTCTCTCTAGTATACGGCGCAGATGCGCTCCTGCCTATTGAGGTAGACCTCCCTACAATCCGTATGATCAACTTCACTGACGAAGCCAATGCTCAAGGGCTCCGTGCCAAACTCGACTTAATCGAAGAATTACGCGAAGGTGCTCGCCTTCGCATGACTGCCCTCAAACAGAGGCTCAGTCTTCACCATAATTCCCGGGTAAAACCCAAGGCACTGCAACAAGGAGGCCTTGCCTTGCTTAAATCGACCCTCACCGCTCGCGACCCCAAGCAGGGTGTCCTGCGACCCAACTGGGACGGGCCTTATATTGTTCATAAACAAGTCCGCCCAGGAGTCTATGAACTACAAGACCATGATGGTCGTCTGCTCCCCCGCAACTTTCATGCGGATGACTTGCGCCCATATTACGTGTAAGTCCTTAGTCTTACAAATTCAATAAAATACATATGTATTTCTTCCTGTCTTACAGCTTACATGGCATTTCAAATGCCCTCTTCATCGCCCTCTGTACCCGACCGGTCAGACTGGCTACCTGCCTGAGTTATGGCATCAGACCTTGTCAGGTCTCACTTCTCCACACAGGTGGTTGCGGGTCTCATTCCCCAACCGACCTTCAACTCGCCCCGCCCCAAGGGTAATCCCCTTGCGCTGCGGAAGGGTAACCCCCTTTTGGCTCCTTCAGGAAGGTCTATGTGTAAGTCGTCCTCGCACGCCACAGCAGACCTTCCGCTCGGACTTCTCCACACAGGTGGTTGCGGGTCTCATTCCCCAACCGACCTTCAACTCGCCCCGCCCCAAGGGTAACCCCCTTGCGCTGCGGAAGGGTAACCCCCTTTTGGCTCCTTCAGGAAGGTCTATGTGTAAGTCGTCCTCGCACGCCACAGCAGACCTTCCGCTCGGACTTCTCCACACAGGTGGTTGCGGGTCTCATTCCCCAACCGACCTTCAACTCGCCCCGCCCCAAGGGTAACCCCCTTGCGCTGCGGAAGGGTAACCCCCTTTTGGCTCCTTCAGGAAGGTCTATGTGTAAGTCGTCCTCGCACGCCACAGCAGACCTTCCGCTCGGACTTCTCCACACAGGTGATTGCGGGTCTCATTCCCCAACCGACCTTCAACTCGCCCCGCCCCAAGGGTAACCCCCTTGCGCTGCGGAAGGGTAACCCCTTTTTTTTGGCTCCTTCAGGGAGGTCTATGTGTAAGTCGTCCTCGCACGCCACAGCAGACCTTCCCCTCGGCCTTCTCCACACAGGTGGTTGCGGGTCTCATTCCCAACTGACCTTCAACTCGCCCCGCCCCAAGGGTAATCCCCTTGCGCTGCGGAAGGGTAACCCCCTTTTGGCTCCTTCAGGAAGGTCTATGTGTAAGTCGTCCTCGCACGCCACAGCAGACCTTCCGCTCGGACTTCTCCACATAGGTGGTTGCGGGTCTCATTCCCCAACCGACCTTCAACTCGCCCCGCCCCAAGGGTAACCCCCTTGCGCTGCGGAAGGGTAACCCCCTTTTGGCTCCTTCAGGGAGGTCTATGTGTAAGTCGTCCTCGAGCGCCACAGCAGACCTTCCGCAAGGGCTCCCCAGACACAGCAGTGGGTCTTACCCCCCAGAACCTCAGATGGTTCTCCACTTGTCTCAACAAGCGTCCTACTGCCTTCGCCAAACACGCGACTCCAGGCTCCAGGTAAACTGAACCTTTTTACTGCATGCTTATCGTATAAATGATGAGCAAACTACAGGGGTCTTCTACTTGGTACACCGTCCACTACCCAAGGGCTTACTCCCTAAACAGTTGTCCAAGAAAGGGGCCCTGAACTTATCTCAAAAAGTGGTCTCCATCACAGCTTGGCTCAACAAGTAAACCCACAAGTCATTTGGAATGACTCATGTGGCTCCGCCGTTGCGGATCTTGAGTGTCACTATAAATTCTCCAGCTCCTTGATAAGTAGTCCCTGTGGCTTCGCCTTCGCGGACCCCAGAAGGACATCTCTCCATGAGACAGGACTTAGCCTATGGTTGTTAAACTTAGCTAACGTACCCTACAGGGCTATCGCGAGATAAAGCGAATCTACAAAACAGTGAAGGTAAAAGGAAATTTTACTTCATCTATTGTTCCCAAAAAGTGTGTGAATGCAGGTCTTTATACAAAAATAGGGGGCATCCACATGTTGGAACCTCCACCCTAGTCCAAAAGGGCATACCAGGTATCGCCCATCTTCCTTCCCTGCTCCCCCCACTGAAGCAGCGCCTCTACCGTTGGCTCATTGGTGTTGGCAGCATCCAGGATCCCAAGATTTAGAGCTGGAAACGCCTTCTCCACTTGGAAGCGGCATCGCAGCCAGCCCTCCTCGTAGGCCTGCGCCCCCGCTTCGCCCAGGGCTTGGATCTCGCCAAGCTTCTCCACCAGTCGAGGCATCCGCTCAGGGATGGACACCTTGATGGAGGAAGAGGACTCAGGATCCTCACCTTCAAAGGAGGGAAGGCCCAGAGCCTTCTCCATCTCCCACACTGAGGCCATTGCCTTCTCCAGGTCAGTGGCGACCTCCAGGCGTGCCTTCAGGGCAACCTCAACAGCAAGCCTGCCCTCCTCCACCTTCTTCTCTGCTAATTGAGCCTGGACAATAGCTTGGCGCCTCGCCTCCTCAGCTGCGGCCTCTGCCTGCTCAACCTGGGCCTTCGCCACTGCAAGGGCAGCTTTGGTTTCTGCCTCCAAAGAAAGGAGGGACTCCTTCAAGACAGCATTTTCAAGCTGCTTGGCTTCCAGCATTGCTACCTGCTGAAGGAAGCGTTGCTTCGCAACATCAAGTAAGCAGGCCTGCTCCCACCGGTACCGCATCTTGTGTGCCCGCTCTTGGTTGCCATAATCGCACCAACTCTCTAGTTGGGCCACACGCTTGGCATGCTCCTCTTTAAGCTCCTCCTCCCTCTTCTTTGAGGACTCCAGCTCCCTCCTGAGAGAAGCAATCTCTGATATCTGGGCGTCGTCCCGCTTATTGGCATACTTCAGGAAGTCATGCCATTGCTCAGCAGCAGCATGACCTTTGACAGCCGCCTACATCCCAGTGCTATTAAAGCAGAAGCAGAAAAAGGCTAAACTAAACTTATACATGAAGACCAGAAGCTGTCTTACCTGCAGACTCTGTTGAGCTGCCTCCCTCATGAATTCAGCAGGGGAGTCCAGGCTCCGCTCGGTCACCTCCCTGTCATAGGGGGTGCGCAGCCCTCCAGGCGGGATTGGAGGGTTTGCTCCCCTCCCCGCAGCGGTGAACTGCTGTTCCTAAGAAGGAAGACCGGATCCCATGCATCTTTCACGAGCCTCCCTTGCTCCTGTACACCCCGAGTGCAGTGCGGTGCCTCTGGACTCTCAGGAGGTCTGGCTCCTCAGACCACTTGGGGACCGACTTGGCAGCAACGCGCCTCCGCTCCAAATAGTGAGACCAGACTCCGGTTTTCTCAAGGACCTCGGTCCTGGTCCCCAAATCGGCAGGGATCTCTGTCAGGACCCCTTGGTCCACGAGAGCCTCACAGGGACCGGCCCCTTGGCCTGAAGGGCCCTCGCCTACAAAGAACAGGCATCAAGCAACTAGGAAACAGAAATATGAACTCAAAAACAAAGAAAATACTGTCAAAGTCAAAAAGACTTACCAGCAGAAGGACGCCCCCATCCACCGACTTCCGGTGGCTGCTGGAAGGTTGGGCAATCTCCCAACCACTTGTCCTCGCAGAGGACCGTGTTACAGACCCCCTTCCTCCAGGGGCCTCACTATTAGAAGAGGAAGAAGTCTCCTCAACCACCGGGATCCTCTTCCCCTTTGTTGCAGGGGCCTTCTCCCCTGAAGGGGCCTCTTCAGGGATCCCCTCTCCAGAAGGGATGGCTGCAGGGATCTCTTCCCTTGCATTAGTGGTCTCCGCCTCCTCCGTAGGAATGACTGGTACCTCCCGTTGGCCAGGACTCCCAATGGCCTTTGCAGCTTGGTTGCCCCTCCTTCTCATAGAGATCAGGATGTTAGCCGCTGACATCTTACCCTTGGGAGGAGGCACTCTTCCTCTGGTGATGATCTCTGCCGCGACCACATGACCGGGCAAGTCTTCACCTTGAACTGGTGAAGGGCTCGCGAAGAGCCCAGATACAAAGGCTTCAGCGGCCTCCTCGGAAGAAATAGGCTGCACCACCGAGATGGGCACGGCCTCTATGGGAACAGCGCTATCTGCTCGCGCTCCCTCTGGGCCCTCTGCGAAGGCACGACCTCTTCAACAGTAGAGGCACTTCAAACTCCACTCTTCGGCTTCTTCAGCCATGGGCTCCCACTGGGAACTTCTTCCCAGCGAGGCTCCACTGGCCTCCGCGATTAAAAGACTGCAACGGGCCCCTCCGCCTCGGCGAGCCTCTCCGCCTCTCCCGGTCGGCTCCACGGCCCTGGATCCCTCGGCAACAGCAAGGGCACCCCCTTCTCCGGGCTGCGCTGCAGCCACCTTTCTCTTCTTCTTCTCCGGCTGAGAAGCCATCGAAGGCTTGATACCAGCCCTCTTTTTGGACAGTTTGGGGACAATGGGTCCCAACACCTTGACCGCCCCGGCAGGGGCGTCTTCCCCAAGTGCACAGGCCAGGTGCACTCGTTGGGCGATACGCATGGATGCTTTCTTACCCTGGGCTTCGCCAGACTCTGCAACGGCATCTGCAGACAAAGAGGGACTTCAGACCAGGTTCTACCAGACCTCTTACAAATTTACAGTATATTTGTATGTATGCGCAGCGTACCTTTGGGCGCCGCTAGAGCAGCGAAGAAAGAGTCTATCATTGTCCCACGATGGACGGGAGCCCATCCCTCGTATGGCGGGGGCACCTAGGGTCCAGCACGAAACCCGTGCTAATCCCAGCCCACCTTAGGGTGGTCTCGTCCAGTTGGGCAGCTGAGAAGGGGAAGAACGCCTCGCACGCGCTCCTCGAAAGGACATCGTCTAACCACCCCAGTAGTTGAACGTATGCCTGCCACCGCACTCCCCCGTGAGTCAGCACAGGCCTCCGCGCAATGCTTTGCACGGATTGTCGCGTCCTCGCCACGGGAAAGTCCCATGAGCCTTCGCGGGGCAAGAAGAAAAAAGATCCATGCCAATTATGGTAGGATCGGGTGAGGCGGTGAAGGAGATGGAGTGGTTACCTCCAAGCGTTTATGGGAGTGACGTGAAGAACGCACCCCCACTCCTCGGCTCCAACCGATAGAAAGCGGTTGAACACGTCGGCGAATGGCTTCACGCCGGCCATGTGGCAGGCGACAATAAAGCCCGCAATACTCAGGAAAGTATTGGGCGCCAACTGAGTTGGGGGCATTCCCCAATCAGCACAAAGATCTTGCACCAGTTGCGGAAAGGGATACCGTAATCCCGCCGAAAGCTGCGCCGTGTCTGAGCACGGCACCGGTTCTCCTTGTTCTCCTCGGTAACGGGCCAACCCATCGCCCGACAAACACCCGCACGGGACGCATATACCGGCGTTTTCTCCACGGGCAGAAGGCCTCCACCATATCTGGTGAATTCTCTCAAACTTCACCGTGGTCTTCTCGAGAGGAGCGACCCTTTGGGCGAACAGCTTCCTTGGAATCCATCTCTGCAAAAAGAAGAACAAATAGGCATATAAATCAAAACAGCCCGGCAAAGGCATTTCGTCAAACGCTCGGTGCGCTCGAGAAGCTGGAGGCACTCGGTATGCGAGGAGCGGAAACTTACGATTAGTTGAGAAGTAAGCAAGAACGGACGGAGCGGTTGGCAAATGAACAGATTGACCGGCGGAATCTCAAAGCGAAAAGGAGGAACCACCGCAAATCACCTCTCAAGCTGCCGATGAAATAGCCAAGAAACGCAAGAATACGAAAGGGTTACTCGGAGCGGAGCGAACAAATGCAAGAGTGGAGAAGAAAGGCTTCAATCTTCTCGGAGTACGCTTTTATAAGCCCGCCAAAATGAAAAAGCGCTTTTAAGCGTGAACGGCTCTGAGGCGCCACGTGCCGGCATCCAGCGGTTATTAAACCTCTCCCTGCCGTACAAAAGAAGAAACGCTTTTACAAAGCGTAATCGACCCTACGGCGCCACGTGTTGCGTCCCATAACGGTCAGTAAACCTCTCACCTTCCTTTATCTCTCCTGCATTAAATGCTGAAGGGACTCTTCGCTGCCTTCACGATCAAGCGGTCCGCAAACGGCCCAAGCGCCTTCGCCAACTCCAAAGACTTGGAATTTGAACAGAGTACGGGACCCTGCCCATACTCTGCCTTCAGGAGGAGGCATCTTGGTACACTACCCAAGCAAATGCCCCCCTCCTCAAAAACTCACAAGGATCACAAACGATTTTCACTTATGGCTGCTACGTCGGTCCTCAGCAAGATTTTTACTTATGGCTGCTACGTCGGTCCTCAGCAAAGTACTTTCGAAAAAACGGAGTACAGGACCCTGCCCATACTCCGCTCTCAGGAGGAGGCATCTTGGTACACTACCCAAGCAAACGCGCCCTCGCGTCATATTATAATCGTACAAGGCCTTTGAGGAAGCCTCATCCTTGTGGTCTCCAGTATAGCCTTCGCGAGGTCTCATCCTTGTGGTCTCGGCCTCACCTACGCGGGGTCACGCCTCGCGGGCCTCAAGACTCGCATGGGCGACGTCTCATACTCACCCTTGCGTTTCTAAAGCCTGCGCGAGCCACCCTCGCGGTCTTAGGGCGAGCCCTCGCGATCTCCTTCGCCTCCATGGGTCTTACTCCCGATCTCCTGCCTATCTTGGCCCCGCCCGAATAAGGCCACAGTACCCAGTTCGTGCAACCCTCACCCCTTATTTGGCTATATTCTATTTGGGCCTTCGCCCTATAGGCCTTCGCCCGCCGCTTGCTCCACTTGGAGATAGACCACTTGGTCGTCGACATCAACCGGCCAATAAGGAGGGCAGCACGAGCACAGGAGATCTTCACCAGATTTATACGCCGGACATTCTCGACAAGTGAATCACCTAAGGCGGTTTGCTGAGATCTTCATCATCACAACCGCCTTATCTCCAATCGATCGACACAGACTTATCTCAACAACTGTCTAAAGGGCTTCAACCTGGGAGGCTCTTCTCCGGCATCACTCTATAAATAGGGTGATGTCCACCCTAAATCGGGTAAGCTACTACACGCCCCCACTCCCCTCTTGCTACTTCGAGTATTCTTCCTATCTTTTACAGATTACTCAACAGCAAGCTTGGAGTCTCAAGAACATCATCTTCTCCACCACATCAACCGAGAGTCCGGGCCTTCTTTAGGAGCGAGACTATCACTTGGTAAAGGGGAAGGCTGAAGTCGGCTGGATAAGAGGTGATAAGGGACATGTGGCCATTTTTGGTGAGAGATGGAAAAAGAAAAAGAATGGAAAATATAAAAGGGAAGAAAAATGGAATTTTCTTCATTTTCTTCTTCTTCTTCCTTCTCTAGTGCCGCCATGGCCATCTCTCTCAAGCTCTCCATGGTGTTTTTCATTTTTGGCAAGTAATCAACAAGGTTTTGGGTGCAAATCAAAGGTAAGCTTCTTCTCTTCTTCTCTTTGTAAGTTGGAAGCCTAGGTTTTGGTGGAAAATGGGTTTAGAGAGGATTTTGTGTTTGTTCTTGGCTATGTGTTTGGATGATCCTCTTGCTTCCAAATTTAAGTATGTTGTTCTTGGCATGGAGAGGAGTAAGAATCTATGGTTAGATTTTGGAAAAACATCATGGAGGATAGAAACATATTTTGGCGAAAATTAGGGTTGTTTCTAAAGTTGATCATTTGTTGTGTTCTTGGATCATGCTTTGGATATGTGGTTCCTAGCATGATTCTAAGGCTTTCTATGGTTTCAATTTGGTGCGAAATTGGTTGAGTAGAAAAGCCCCAAATTGGGTGTGTTAGAGACCAGGTTGGCATCGACCAGGTTGGCATCGCCCTTGGCGGTCCCCTGCATCGGTTCCCCTGCATCTCATAACTCACGGACTTCTCCTACCCGGTTAGGAGTTTTATGCCTCCCCCAAGACTCGAACATGGGACTCCGGGCTTAATGTCCCATTTCACATGAGTCTGAGTACCACTTGAGCTCAAGTGGTACTCAGACTCATGTGAAATGGGACATTAAGCCCGGAGTCCCATGTTCGAGTCTTGGGGGAGGCATAAAACTCCTAACCGGGTAGGAGAAGTCCGTGAGTTATGGGATGCAGGGGAACCGATGTAGGGGACCGCCCGAGGGCGATGCCAACCTGGTCGATGCCAACCTGGTCTCTAACAAAAACTCAAGTGGTACTCAGACTCATGTGAAATGGGACATTAAGCCCGGAGTCCCATGTTCGAGTCTTGGGGGAGGCATAAAATTCGTAACCGGGTACGAGAAGTCCGTGAGTTATGAGATGCAGGGGAAACGATGCAGGGGACCGCCCGAGGGCGATGCCAACCTGGTCTCTAACAGGGTGAATAGTGTAATTAGGGTTCATGTATGATTTTGGGTGATTAAGGTGTAATTGGATGGTAATCATGCTTAAAAAGTGTAATTGGTGGTTAAAGTATGTAATTGGAACCTTGAATGGATTGAATTGGAAGTTGGTTGAAAAGTGGGGTTTTGGCCGAAATTAAAGAAGGGACTTTATCTATGTTTGGGTTGTGTTTTGAATGAGTTGGATGGTAATTTGGTGTCAGTAATGGAATTAGGTACGTAACGATGTTTGAAACGTCGTTTTCGGGTAATAGGAGCAAAGTTGCCCTTTATGCGGGATTACGGGTAAAGTGTCTGGAATGTGAGGTTTGATGGTTTGAATGTGTTTGTGGGTGTATGCATAACGATGTTCTAGCTCGGTTCGTGAAACCGAGCTTTCTGTGGATTTTTGCGGGAAAGTGCGGTATTGTGGGGGTTTGGTTCTGGGGGTCTGTTTTGGTGAGTTCTGACTTGTTTCTGGTTGTTCAACATGATTCTGCGTTGGTGGAGTGGTGCGGGACCTTAAAAGGTGAGTTGTCACATTTCGGGCCGGGAGCCGGGATTTCCCGAGATTCGTACTGCGGAGCAGGATTTGCTGAGATAAGGGTTCAACTTTTCTCGTTATGCATTTTGGAATGGGACATTATGTATACCGGGTTTAGATGAGGCGGGTTCCGGGTTGAGGACGGTGGTTCGGTGATCCAGGGACCAGTCACATGGTATATTCTGTTCTGTTTTGCATATGCATTATTATGATATGTTCTGTTCTGTGAGTCCGGATGCATGGCGATGCCAACGCATGGCGATGACGGTTGGACCGGGGAAGATCTAGCCATGGTCGGGGAAGATCTAGCCATGGTCCGTGACATACGGGGTTTGGTACGATACTTCTGTTTTGTTGTGTCCGCACTGAGGGTGCCGACATTCTGTTTGTATCCGCACCGGGAGTGCCGATACTTCTGTTTTGTTCTGTGTCCGCACTGAAGGGTGCCGACATTCTGTGTATATCTGCGCTGGGGGCGCCGATATACTTCTGTGACCTTACGACAGTTTGGGGATCGCGACCCCAGCCGGTACCGTGCTTCTGTTCTGTTCTGTATATTCTGACCTCTTAGAGAGGGCTGTCGTACTAGGTCGTTCTGGCGGTTGGACCGCGTACGATGGGTTTCGGCTCACCTCTGACTTTGCATACATTCATGTATATATATATATATATTTGTGTTTGTGCTTGTATTTGTTCTGTTTTGCAGGTTCGGTTCAGCAGCACTTGTACAAACTGTATCTTACCTCAGCCCTTATTGTGTCCTCCCGAGGACTCACCCCTTATTGTTTATCACCTTTCAGGTCTACTTGACAAGCAACCAGCGGTCTAGAGATCCGTGGTGCTTTCTGTTTTAGTTTCAGGTATTGATAGTTCCCTTGCAGAACCTCCGTTCTGTTCTGTTTTGTTCGGGTTTAAGGGGTAGTCTCGGTAGAGGTTTCTGGTTGGTGTTTCCGATTTCAGTTCTGATGGATTACAGTTAACTAACTCTTTCCTCTCTCTTGTGGTTGGGTTTTAGCAGCAGCAGCGGTACCTCGTGCGGGAATCTTCTAGGTGAGAGGTTTTCTTGATTCCGCACCTAGGTATTCTAGGGTTTACTTTGGTGGCTCTGTAGGTGTAGTTGCATGCATGTATATTGGATCATAATATTGTATATGACGTATATTCTGGAATATGTGCTAGTTCTGTATCTGATTCTGAGTCGAGGGCGGAGCCCCGACTTGCCTATATTGTATATGCTAGATATATGATATGAAGTGGCTTTTGTGACTCAGTGATCAGTTGCTATGATTTATGCTTGATTCTCCATGAACTGCGTGTTTGTATACTTGCCGTGTATAGATGTTGTAGGTTGCGAGTTGCAGTACCGTTCCCACGCTTTCTGCCGTAGTTCTCCGTCTCCGAGCGTCGCGGTCGGTCCCGCCTCCGCAACCGGGCGGGGTGGCCGTGACATCTAGACCCATCCTTTCACTCAGCGGGTCTTGGAGACCCCTCTTACGGATCAGTTTCGCCAGCCCAAGCTGGATGCTTATGACGGTTTGTCGGATCCGGATATTCATTTGCAACACTACGTCTCCGCGATGGCCATCTCGAGGGCAGATGACAACACCCTCTGTAGGGCTTTCAGCTCCACACTCACGGGAAACTGGTATGCCACCCTTCGCGAGAAGCGGTTTGATTCCTTTGAGGAACTCTCCAGCAGTTTCTCCAATCACTTCATGATATCCAAGCCTCCCCCCAAAACGGCAGGACACCTCCTTCAGATACGACAGAAAAAAAAGAAGAATCCCTCAGGGAATACATTCAGCGATTTCAGGCGGAATCCGTCCAAGTCCCAAATCTGGGGGAGGAGGCCCGTTTGCTCGCAGCCATTCAAGGTCTCCGCTGGGAATCCCTTTTCTTCGTGGATGTACACACCAACCCCCCTGCAACATGGAGCAGTTCCTGAGCACGGCATCCCGGTTCATGAACACAGAAGAGGTCACTCGACCACTTGCCCGGACCACCCCAACAGATGCGAAGGGGCAGCCCCCGCGAATGGACTCCAGGTCCCAGAGGCAGTACCCTACGCAATTCAGCAAGGAGAGGACGTATCCGACCCTCCCGCCTCTTAGAGAATCTCGCACCAACATTCTCCATGCCCTGGAACAGAAGAGGGAGGTCCCCAAGTGGCCTCGCCTGTCACCGCACGCCGCCCGAACCCGGTTGAGGAGGCGGGGGCGCGGACGTCGGAAGCGGAAGCCGAGTGATATGAAGAGGCAGGTCCATCGAGACTGCCGCGCAGAAGGACCCGAAACGGAAAGATTGTGGAAGCAACCTACAAACATTTCGCGCATATAACTGAAAATAAAACCAAAACATGCAATTCATGCACTAAAACAGAGTAAGCCCCGCCCTCCGTGGGACGAGTGCTTACGCACCAAAACACATATACATACAGAATTCACAACCTAAAATGTCTAGCAAGCGCCAAGCGCTGAGAACAGATATAGAACAGAATATACCAATGTATATTCAGACATACAACCATCATAGCAATACAGAAAGTGTGCATATGCAACTACAGAGCCAACCTTAGAATCTTAGTAACAAAATACCTTGCGCGGGATTCACACCAAGTACACAATCCCGGACCGCAAGGTGCAACTGCAAAACACACCCAAGGCGAAGCCTCGCGGAAACCTACCCCGCTGGCTGCTTACCAGACCTACCTGAAATCCAAAAACAGAACCCAAAAAGGGTGAGTCCTAAAAGGACCCCGTAAGGGATTTGGGGTAAGATAAGTATATGCAACCCTGCAAAACAGAAAGATAGCAATATACGCAACAGAATACAGAATAACATACATGTACCAGAAACAAATCGGAATCCCGAAGGATGTGCGAGTCCAAATCGCCATAAACCTTATAACAGATCGAACGACGACCTCCCACTAAGGGGAGCCGAAGCCAAGCTATTACGAAGCATGGTGCACCACTGGGTAGCGAACCCACAACCGTCGTAGTGTTACTGCATGCAGTATACCATAAGGCATACTCCTACAAACGTAGGATTACTGCATGCAGAGTATGCTACAAGGCATACACCTACGAGATCACAGAACTTACCTTAAAGCGAAATTTCCAAATACCCGCAAAATGAAGTGCTACAATACATACACCTACAGACTACGAATATGCTCTAGGCATATAATACCGAAATACTGCAGAAAGAAAATGAAACTAAACATACACCTATCTTACCAAAAATAGCAGAACCAAACCCTTACCTCAAAATCCAGTATTGGACCGATTGGATAACACCTACACCGTGCCCGAAACTTAGAACTCCTCTTTTCCTAACCACCGAAACTCAGAATCTGCCAAACCAAGTTGAATTAGCATCCTCATCAACCACACTACCAAACTACAACCCCCGACCCCAAAACCGAAAATCCGACAGAATTTCCGTAAAATTCCAGATTTTCACAGAACGTCAGAATTCAGAACCAACCTAGACAATGCAAGATTTCACATTGACAAACATCATACAATAAGCAGAACTGATCAAATCCAACCTTAACCCTTCATTACCCGCCATTTTCCGACAATCCCGATTAATTGTAACTTTTTCATTCCTTAACCGAATTCAACATTTCAAACTTCCATCCACTCCTAAATTCAAGCCCAACACCATATTAACCTCCAATTTAACCAAAATGAACCTCCAACATTGAAAAAGAATCATTCCAAGATTTCGATTCTTAATCAACTTTTCATCCAACTTTCAATTCAATCCATTCAAGCTTCCAAATAATCATATTAATCACCAATTCCACTTCCTAAGCATGCTTACTAACCAATTACACCAAAATCAATAAAACCCCTTCACTTATCAATTCGGCCAAAGAGGGGTTTTCTCACCCAACCTCCATTTCAATCCAAACAAAGTTCCATTTGCACTCTTTAATCACCAATTACATTTCTAAACCATGAATGCTATCCAATTGCACCCAAACAACAAAATCCAACATTGAACAACACCTCATAATTTCGGCCAAAAAGGGGGTTTTTACCTCAACTTGTTTTCCATCAAATTGAATCCATACATAAGCTTAGAATCATGCTAGAACTAACATACTTGAAGCATGAAACAAGATAACAACCACACACAATTTTGGAATTTCTTCCATAATTTCGGCCAAACCTAAGTTTCCACCCAAGTTGTGTTTTCCAAAATCCAACACTTGATTAACACTCTCCTACAACCCAAGAACAACATACTAAAACATGGGAGGAAGAGAATCATCCTAGCTTATAGCTAAGAACAAACCCAACATTTACCAAAACTCTTCTTTTCTTCACTAATCTACCAAACTAATGAGAAAAGAGGAGTTAGGGAGGTACTTACCACTCAAAGCACCCAAAACCTCTTTGATTTGAGCCAAGATGAAGAACCTCAAGCTTGGAGGAAGAGCTCAACAATGGCGGCAGCAGACTCCAAGGAAGAAGAAGAAGAAATGAAATCTATTTTCATTTATGCAATACTAGCCTAAATATATATATATATATATATATATATGTATATTTATATCTCTTCCACTTTAAACCCATACTTCTCATCTCAAACATAAAGAGGCCATGTGTCCCTCATCACACACACACCCACATGCTGCCGAAAATAGGCTGCTGCTGCCCATGCTGATTTCTTTTAAATTTGCACCCATTGCAAATTAACTCCCAATTTTTCCGAAAGTTCCAATACTTTTGCCCAAAAATAATTATCGGATTCCAAAATTAACGAAACTCGGACACAATCTTCAGAATATTATAACATTCACAGAACATTTTTCAGAAATTCATTTACAATTCCAGAGTGTCCTACCGAGCTCGCTGAACCCGAACCAAATCCCGACGTGCGAGCGTGACAACCTGAACCGAAATTCCGTCACTCCAAAATTCTATAAAAATACCCATAAATTCCATCTTAAATTAAAACACAACTCACCCCAAAGCCGTCAGAAAATTTCCATCCCGAGCCCCGGGATTCCCGTCCCGAGCCTCGGAGTCGCCCGGAACCGAACGTCCCGCCCCAAATATTAAACTCCACAACCAACACCGGGACGTTTCCACGACTCCAAAACTACAAACGGCTTCTCAAACTGAGATCTCGAGAGCGCTACCGAGCCCAGTACATCCCGAGGCGACCCGACAACCCCGCGCTTAAAAATATTTTCGGCGGAAACGTCCGGGGGACCCACACGACCTCAAATACGGAAGGGTTCGCCAAAATGATACTCGGATAGGGCTCGGGAGCCGTCTGAAAGCCGAAAAACGTGACCCGCAGGACAAAACCGGAGCCCCGGGTCACCCGGTCGCAACCCACTCGGGGTGACTGTAACATCGCCTCTCCTATGAGGTGATTTGGCTGAGTAGTAAGTATTGCCGCTATCATCGCGACAAAGGTCACGACATCGAGGATTGCTTGAGCTCAAACGCATGATCGGAGACATGCTCGCCAGTGGCAAACTCAGGGAATTCTTGCTTCACAACTCAAGTAGGGGTCGCAAACGAGAAGGAAATCAGGAGGACCACAGACAGGGGGACCGCAGGCGGGGTCGCTCCCAACAAAACCCGGATCGAGAGGATCCAGACCAAATTCCCCCAGCTAGGGGACACATCAGCGTAATCACACAGTGCGAAGGCACGGTGGTAAGGCGCCGTTACATGAGGCAGATCTATCAAATTGATCATACCTCAACTCGCCTACTTCATCGCCGCGATGGGACCTCCGTTGCGATACCCCACGCGGACCCCTTGGTCATAACCGCCCGCATTGCCGGGTGGGACACAAATAGGATCTACATGGACACCGGGGCAAACGCCAATGTTGTCTACAAACACACTCTCATTGAAGCAAATGTACCATTATTGCAGATCCAGCCAGCGAAGGGGGCCACCTTTGGAGTAGGACGGGAAGAGATCCCAACTTTGGGAACAATCACACTCTCCTTCATGATGATGGGGGTCACCAAGGAAAAGAAGCAGGTCTGCCACTCTAGCTTTGTGGATTTCATTGTCCTTGATCTCCCCACACCATACAATGCCATCATTGGGCGTCATACCTGCATCGAATTCCACGTCCGCTGCGATGTGCGGGCCTTAACTCTGGTGTTCCACAACGCAAGCGGGAGATTTCTACATTTTCACAACTGAACGTGGCTGGGGCAATTACGTCTCGCCCTCGCAGACCCTCGGCTTCCCAAACCAACTGGTGGCAAATCAGTGCGCGTGATCGCCACGTTCCGGTTTGACTTGCGTGTCACGACATTGACGGAAGCCATTAGGTCGACTTTGCGTACTAGAGCGTGAATGTCGAGGAATAGAGAGATCCTCTGAGGTTGTGATTTGACGAGTCGTGTTGAGTAATTGTAAAACGTTACCCCTTTAGGTATGAATAGTGAATGTATTTATAGTCCCATGTCTCAGTGGCATTATTGTAATATCTCAATGTAAGGTGATTATATATTTTAGGTCATATATGCACTTTGGGAAGTATAGTTCGGGAACGTCCTCAATCTTTATTCGGGTTATATGCTAGTTTTTAATGGGGCCCTTATTTCGGCTTATGCGTGGGCCTTTTGTTAGGCCTTTATGCGTATTTGGGCTCGGCGGCCATCAAGTCCCCCCAAGCCCTTTTGGCCAACAAAAAGGAGTCCAAAGTTCTTTTCTTGAAGATCCATTTTAGAATGTCTGTGAGTCATGTTCGGGAAACTGCTTGGTTCGGGATACTTTCTTTGTTCGGGCAACTGAGTCTGTATTTTGAAAACATTGTTCGGGCATGCGATTCCTCTTGTGTTCGGGTAACTGAGTCGTTTCCCGTACTAATGTGTTCGGGAAACTGAGTCGTTTCCCGTACTAATGTGTACGGGAAACTGAGTCGCTTTCGCATTTCAATATGTTCGGGAACGAAGTCGTTTCGTACTAATGTGTTCGGAAATCAAGATGATTCCCCTTTTCTCGAACAATGTTCGGTTTCAATCGCTTTCCCATACCACCGCTCGGGAAACCGAGGATGTTGATTCCTCCTTCGCTTCAACAATGTTCGGTTCCTCCTTCGCTTCGAACAATGTTCGGCTTCAATCGCTTCCCGTACCATTGTGTTCGGGAAACTGAGGATGTGGATTACTCCTTCTGTCTCGAACATTGTTCGAGCTTCTGAATCGTGTCCCGTACTATTGTATTCGGGAAACTGAGGATGTTGGGTCCTCCTTTTGTCTCGAACAATGTTCGAGCTTCAATCGCTTCCGCATCGTTGTGTTCGGGAAACCGAGGATGTTGAGTCCTCCTTTGTCTCGAACAATGTCCGAAGCTTCAATCGCTTTCCCGATCTGTTGTGTTCGGGAAACTAAGGATGTTGAGTCCTCCTTTTGTCTCGAACAATGTTCGAGCTTCTGAATCGTTTCCCGTACTATTGTGTTCGGAAACTGGGGATGTTGAGTCCTCCTTTTGTCTCGAACAATGTTCGGGCTTCTGAATCGTTTTTGAGATTTTCTCATTCGGGATCTGCCACGGTTGGTATTCCCAACGGTTATTTTTGAATCGACGGTGGAGATCACATGTCGTTTGGCGATTCATCTGTCCGATCTTTTCTATAAATGTGAGTTGAGCCTCACTTTCATTTGCATCTCTCAAGCTCTTCTCTCCTCACAATAAAATCACGACGGACAATCCCACGCTCCAAGAGGCTGTTAATATCTTCAAGAGGTGGAGGACTGTTGAAGAATCTAATCCAGAAGACTTCTTCCCCTTTCCTCGGAGAAACCACCGCACCGGACGGTTACAAAGGTTTGTCCGCCGTCCATCAATTCTACCGACTCCACCGTCGAGTTGTTGACGCCGCCGCTGTCAGCCCCGTCTCTTAATCTTCTTTCAGCGAGCCGCCTGTCTCCTCCGGCCATTTACCCGAGGTACATGAGAATGGCCCCTACTTTTCCCACCCCTTCTACTGTTCATCCTTCAAAGGTTGCCTTTTAGAGACCAAGGGCGAGATTCCCGAGGGTTGGTGGTCCGAGATAGAGAACTACCGGAGTAAGGCAACTCCGGAGTTAATAAAAGAGTGGCAATCCACTCATTTTGTCCCGATGACGGTTCGTACTCGGGTTCCTTCTCCGGAATACCGGGCGTATGAGCCTGGGAAAGGCTAGTTGGTGATCTTCAAGGATCAACTGCTGTGCGGGCTCCGCTTTCCCCCGCACCCATTTGTTCGGCAGTTGGCGGAATCCCACGGACTCGCCGTTAACCAATTCAGCCCGAATACCTACTGCCACATAAACGCCTATCTCATTCTCTGTGCTCTGTTCGAGATAGAGCCTACCATATCCACTTTCCTCCAGTACTATAAAGTGAATGTGGTCCCGAGGAACTGTTTCTACTTCTTCAGTGCCCGGGGTCCTCCTACTGTAAAATTCAACTTCGTTTGGAATTTGCCAACTAGCCGCAAGGGATGGCATCGGGAATTTTTCTTCATGAAGCCTCGATGCGTCATGGGGCCTCGCAAACCGCGCAGAAGGTAGGAGGACTGCCGGACGTTCGTAATCCTCGGCGATCGCTGAAGGGGGCTGCTGCCAAGGAGAACTATGACCGGTTCGACAATAAAATCCGGACCATTGCTCCTTGGTGCGGGATGGACCGAAGGAAGTCCTCCCCTTTCCTTTGTACTCGAGGCTGATTACCCAAGGGGTCCTTTCTCACTTGGGTATTATTCAGGGGACTTAGGGAGTTGGGCATCCGGGAGTCTCCCCTTCGCCCGAGACTTGGCCTTGGTGCATCGTCTTGGGCGAGACATCCTTCGAGGATTTCAAGAAAGGTTTATATCGTTCTTCTGTTCATAGACGCATTCGTTTGGTATTAACTAATTCTTCCCCTTTTGCAGAAATGGAGCCCGAGTTTGATCTGAGCGCCATCTTTCGGGACGCGAAGGAGAAGAAACCGAGCTCTAAAGCCGGTGGTTCGAGGCCCGCCGCAGCTGAGAAGAAGCGGAAGAGGGGTCCTTCGGTTGATGCTGAGGCTGGAAGTCAGCCTGCTGAGAAGTCTGCCGGGGAAGTTCCATCCCCGGTTCATATGGAAGGGCAGCCTACTCGGGATGATGTATATGATATGCTGCAGAAATCCCCCGAACGAATCAGAAGTGATAGGGGAAGTTTGCGGCTTCGAGTATGACCGAGCAAAGCGCCCAGGAAGTCCCACAAATCGAGCTTCAACTAGGTAACCTTTTTGTGAAGTTACGCACCGCTTTTGGAACTTATTCGAAATCTGTCCCGAATGTTCGGTGAAAATCCGCTGCATGACGTGGTTCGATCTCATTTTTGTACGTTAGGTCCGGACTGGAAAGAGTGCCAAGAAGAGAGGAGGCGGATGCGACGAGAAGCTCTCGCACTGGGAGCAATCTCATTCCTCGGGAGCCGGGTGGCTGATCCACGAGGATCAAAACATCCTTGATGATGAAGACGTCAAGGATATGGCTCCCGAGCTTTTGAGGGGACCGCCACGCCGAACCATGGAGTGCTTGGAGCACTTCTATCCTGACTTGGACGTCGCCGCTTCAAAAGTGGCCGTCCTCGGGTACCAGGTTAGTACTTGGTTGCTTATTTCCTAAGTCTGGGCTTTCGGGTTAATACCGCGGGAAAATAATCCTTTATGACGATGCGCAGGTGGCCACAATGGGCGGGTGGCTTTCCCGAATCACCCGAGCATCAAACCGGATCCGATTGGAGGCCGAGCAACGGGCGACTAACGCCATAGCTGTGGTGGCTAAGCGGATCCAAATGAGTCCACCACTATGAGCAGTTGCTGCGGCATTCCTGTACCTCCTCCAAACTCGAGCTTCCCGAAGGCTCACACATTCGGGAGAACCTCAACCCGGCTGAAGCTGATGATTTTGCTTTGGCTGAGGTTGCTTTCTTAAGCGCGGTCAAAGAGCACCGCCATTCAGAGGACGCTCTTCGGGAAGAAGTTCGCTTGCTCAGGACTGAAAAAGAGAAGGTCCAGGTTGACTTCGCCAATCAGAAAGAGCATCATGAGCACGAGCTTCGGGTCAAGGATGAGGAGAACCAGAGACTTCGGGATGAGCTTGCTGCAGTTCAGGCCAAGCTCCCGAAGTACCAAAAGGCGCTGAAGGATTCTGTGGATATGGCCGTTGACAAATATACCTTCGGGTTTTGTTTGGCCAGGAAGCAAATCATTGAGCTAAACCCTCTTGTTGAGCTGTCCTTGCTTGACGGGAATGAGGAGCCCTAATATGATCCCAGCTGGTACGGGGACGAATTTATGCACCCACCCGAACCAGTAACCGTTGATGATTTTGCGGATCCTCAGTGATGTACTCTTTTCATTTTTGCACCCATTTTTTGTAATCCCGTCCTCGGGCGTTTTCAATGAAATATTCAAGGATTGGATCAACACTTGTTTCCAAACTCAATAGTACTTTATTATTCCCGGTCATACAAAATACTTCTTCAATGCTTCGGAATGGAAAGAGTTAGCCAATTCCCTTCCTTCGGGATCCGATAACTTGTAAACTCCTTTCCTTTCTTCGGCGATGACTTCGAATGGGCCTTCCCAGTTCGGTGCAAACTTGCACCCTTTCGGTCTTCGGGATCCCAGTTTGGTTTGCCGTAGGACCAAATCACCCACTTTGATATTTTTTGCCTTCACTTTTGAATTTGTTGCAGATGCGGTTCTTTGTTGAAAAGCTTTCCTTCGCAACTCTGCTTCATCTCTTCTTCCTTCGAATAAGTCTAAATTTGCTCGTAAACCTTGCTCATTCGATACCTCCTCGAACACTTCGGTTTCGAGGAGGAATTCGCGACTTCAATCGGGATCAGAGCCTCGGTCGCGTATGTCAAAGAGAACGGGGTTTCTACAGTTGACCTTCGGGGCGTGGTCCGGTAACTCCATAAAACATGGGGGAGTTCTCCGGGCCATTTCCCCTTTGCCTTCCCAAGTCTTGCTTTTAAACCATCCTTCAACGTTCGATTGGATACCTCCACTTGGCCATTGCTCTGCGGGTGGGCGACCGGGCAAATGAATCTTGATTCCGAATCCCTCGGCGAAGTCCTCGAATCCACCGTCGCTGAATCTGGGCCCCGTTATCGGCAACCAGGACCTTCGGGTACCCGAACCTGCATATGATGTTCTTCCAGACAAACTTTCGGATGTTTTCAGCCGTAATTGTAGCCAGTGGTTCGGCTTCTATCCACTTGGTGAAGTAGTCTACGGCGACTACGCAATACTTCAGTCCTCCGGGAGCGGTAGGCAAGGCCCCGATCAGGTCGATTCCCCATACGGCGACCGGTATAGGGGACTCCGAGGATGATACGTACTCCGAGGGGACTCTCTATATTCGAGCGTGTTCTTGACACTTCTTGCACTTGTTTACTAGTTTCCTTGCGTCTTCCTTGAGGGTAGGCCAAAAGAACCCTTGCCTTAGTATGACCGCTGCTAACGCGTCCGACTTAATGTGCGACCCGCAGGTGCCTTCATGGGTTTCTCTCAGAATGTCCTCGGTGTCTCCTTCTCCGACGCATTTTTGCAACGGGGAAGAGAATCCCTTACGGTACATACTATCCCCAATTATGACAAACTTGCTGGCCTTTCTCCTGATATTGGCGGCTTCGGTTGGATTGTCCGGGAGTACCCCTTCATCGAGGTACTTCCAATAGGGGTCCTCCATCCCGAGGTAATGCAGCCTATCCGGGAGTAATCGACGCAAGGCTCACTCCTTATTTCGTCGTAAGAGGCTGACTTCGACAGCTGATCGGCCTCCGAATTGAGAGACATCGGGATCTTCTCGATACACAGCTTCTCAAAATCCGCGGCCAATTTTCTAGCTACCTCGGCGTATTTCTTGAGACTTGGTTCTCTGACTTCGTACTCCCCATTCATCTGCTGAACGAGGAGGTTTGAGTCGCTACACGCTTTCAGTGATCGGATTCCCGCCTTTTTGGCTAATTCCAGACCAGCAATAAGGGCTTCATATTCGGCTGCGTTGTTCGTTACCGGGAAATTGAACTTAATTGACTTAGTAGCCTTCATTCCTTCTGGGCCTTCGAGAACTAGTCCGGCACCTTGCTTGTCCGATCCCGAAGCTCCATCCACGTGTAGGGTCCAGGCCGGACTATCCTCGTTCAAAGAATCCTCACTTTCGGATTCCTTGGGTAATTCCGCGATAAAATCTGCCAATGCCTGCGCTTTGATTGCTCTTCGAGGTTCGTATTTGATCTCGTACTCGCTTAGTTCTACGCACCACTTTGACAGCCTTCCGGAGTGGTCTACCCGTTTTAAGATGTCCTTGATAGGGACATTACTTCGAACGATGATAGAAAACCCGAGGAAGTATGGCTTCAGTCTTGGCTGATAGGACCAGAGAGTACACCGCTTTCTGGATCATCGGATAGTTGAGCTCGGCCCCGTGCAATGATTTGCTTACATAGTAGACCGGCCACTGCTTTTCTTGGTCATCTTCTTGAACAAGTACCGAACTAACGGCCTTTTCTCGTACTGCCAAGTATACAATAAGGGGTCTGTCCTCGGTCGGTTGCCGTAGCGTAGGCATTTCCAAGAGGTAGGCTCTGATTTCCTCCAAGGCTTTCTGACATTCGGGATTCCATCTGAACCTATCTCGTTCCCTTGCGTTCTCGTCCTTAGATTTCTGCTCACCTTTTCGTACCCCAATTCTACCGGGCTCCGCACCTTCTTTGATCAAGAGTTTGAAGAAGGGACGGCACTTATCTCCATATCGAGATATAAAACGACTAAGGGCCGTGATCTTCCCGAGGAGTCTCTGCACGCCCTTTATCGATGAAGGTGTTCTCACGTTTAGAGAGCTTCGATCTTTGCGGGATTCGCATCGATGCCGCGCCGACACCATAAATCCGAGAAATTTCCCGACGCATTCAAAACGCACTTATCCGGGTTCAATCGTATTCCATACTTTCGGATCTGCCCGAACACTTCTTCAATATCGCGATTAGATTTTCTTCCTCCTTGCTTTTGATGATGATATCATCAACATAAACCTCGAGAATTCTTCCTATCTCTGCGGAGAATACCTTGTCCATCAATCTTTGGTAAGTTGCTCCGGCGTTCTTCAGTCAAGGGCATTCTCGTATAACAAAGGCCCCCGCCGCTTATGAAGGACGCTCTTTTCTTCATCTGCTGGGTTCATTCTTATCTGATGATACCCACTGTAAGCATCAAGGAAAGAGAGCCTTGCGTGTCCGGCCGTGGAATCCACAAGCCTATCGATCGGAGGGGTTGGGTATGAATCCTTCGGGCATGCATCATTTACGTTAGTAAAATTGATGCACATGCACAACTTGTCGCTATCCTCTCGGGTTGCCACCACGGGATTACTTAACCATTCGGGATACGATACTTCCCTTATGACTCCCGCATCGAGGAGTTTCGAAATTTGCTCTTTGATGAAGGCCCTTTTGAATGGAGCGTTATTTCTTTTCTTCTGCCTTATGGGTCTTGAATTCGGATTGATGTGCAGGCTGTGTTGTATCACCTTCGGGTCGATCCCGGGCATGTCACTCGGAGAGTAGGCGAACAAATCTTTATTCATTCGAAGCAAGTTTACAAGATTTTCCTTATTGCCCTCGGGCAAGTCTTTCACAATTCTCGTTCTCCTATCTCCTTCCAAGACGATGTCTTCGGTATCTGCTTTCCCTTTATCTTCCTTCGAGCAGCCCGGAGTAGGATCCTTCTGAGCTATTGCCATGACATCCTTGGAAACTCTTTGACTCACGTAAATCGAGGCGTCTCCCTCATCCGTGGCGAACATGATGGTCAGGTATTTCACGTCAGTCCTCATGTGAATAGCCACCTAGGTTTCTCTTCCGATGATAGCATTGTACGCAGAGGGGACATCGAGGACAAGCCATTTGACCATCAGCGTCGTGTATCGGGGTTGACCTTCGGGGCCGACCCCGAGGAACATCGCAGGGAGCTCAATGGAGCCTAATACTGGTATCTCGTCCGGGCCCACTCCGTAGGTTCTTTGTCTTGACGGGATTCAATCGGCTCGATTTAAGCTTGAGGCCTTCATAAGCTTTCTGAACAGCACGTCTGCATTTGAGCCGTCATCGCATAGAACCCTCTTGACATCTATGGTTCCGATTCGGAGGGTGATGATGAGCGGGTCATAATGCGGGAGACGCACTTCGGACCCGTCCGCTCGTTTGACTCTCGAAGATGGATCTCCGTAGCTTAAAGAGGCTATCTCTCTTGCTTTCCTCTTCCTCGCGTTTGACCCTAGGGTGGTCGTTATGGTGTTTAGGATCCCAGTGGGTTGTGGCGGAGCCATCTTCTCTTTCCCTTTTTTGCTCGGTCCCGATGAATCTTCTTCGGCCTTCCCCTTGCCTCGGGAAATTTCTTCGCTCCGAGGCATCTTCAGATATTCCCCAGGGAGCCTCTCTTGATGAGGTGCTCTATGTACCTCTTCAGCTGATGGCATTGTTCAGTTTCATGGCCGGTGTCTCTATGAAACTGGCAATACTTGGACGAATCACGCTTCGCCCCTTCCGGCATGGCCCTGGGCCAGTTAATATTCCCGGCACCTTGTCTCTGGAGGGCAGCGAGGATACTAGCCCGAGACGTATTAAGGGGGGTGAAGATCGGATTTCTCTCGAAAGCTCTCTTCGGTCCTCCCCAATTCCCCGGCTGCTTGGCTGACGGGTTCCTCGGGTTCTCCTTCCTTGGTTCTCGATTATCTATACTGTCCTGCTTTCCTTCCCGCTGAGACAACATCTCTTGAGCAATCATATGCTCCCCGGGTGACAGATACATTTCTTCAACGCTCGTGAAGTTCTTCCGAGATAACTCGTAAGCCAGGCGCGAGTTGGGGATGAGCGCCTTCGTGAATGCCATGATGCGAATGTTGTCCGTCAGATCAGAGGCGTGAACGGCTTCCCGGTTGAACCTCTCGACGAACTCCCGAATACTCTCGTTCGGTCTTTGTTTGATGTCAAACATCTGGATGGCCTTTTTCGCTGATCTCTTGCATCCGATGAAGTGTGTTGTGAATTTGGTGGCCAGGTCCCCGAATGATGACACCGAGTTCGGGAGGAGCGAGTTGTACCAAGCGGAGGCCGGACCTCCTAAAGCTACTTCGAAGCACTTACACAACGCCGCCTCGTTGGCCCCTTTCAGCTCCATTGCTCTCTTATACTTGCGGACAAAGGCGCTGTGGTCTCTCGAACCTTGGTACACTTCCAACGGATGCGGTAAGTTAAATATTCGGGGCATTCAAGGCGTCCCAAATCCTGCTGGTGAATGGTCCATCATCGTGATGTCCTCGCATTTGGGCTCGGGAATGCACGAGTTTCACTCGACTCGCTCCAGGCGATGCAGCAGTTGCCTGATCACATCGTCCCGAGGATCACCATGCACCAGTCTCTCTGGCCTTGGGGATCTGTCTCTTGTGCTCCCTCGGGGACCTCGAGCGCTGCCGGCTTTGACGGTCCGGAGAAGCAACTTGTTGCGAACCTGCCTGCTGGCTACCATAGCCCGATCGATTATGCCGTGATAACTGCCTGTCACGAGGTTGACAGGATTGACCAGTCTGGTCGTTCTGGTTTCTTCGCTCTTCCTGAAGGACCACCCGCACAGCTTGGACAAGATCAGGGTCCAAGTGCCGGATGTCACTTCGACGGTAGCTGGAAGTAGGACGTAGGGAGGTTGCTCCATTGACGATTCCTCTGGGGAACCCCTATAGCTGGGGTCGGCCGTGCGACCGTTGGTGGAACCTTCTCCCTCCGACCTGGATGATCGGGAACGGGAATGGCCCCCACGTTCAATCTGATTTTGGGGACCACCGCGGTTCCAACAGACGGCGCCATTTGGTGGCAAATCAGTGCGCGTGATCGCCACGTTCCGGTTTGACTTGCGTGTCACGACATTGACGGAAGCCATTAGGTCGACTTTGCGTACTAGAGCGTGAATGTCGAGGAATAGAGAGATCCTTTGAGGTTGTGATTTGACGAGTCGCGTTGAGTAATTGTAAAACGTTACCCCTTTAGGTATGAATAGTGAATGTATTTATAGTCCCATGTCTCAGTGGCATTATTGTAATATCTCAATGTAAGGTGATTATATATTTTAGGTCATATATGCACTTCGGGAAGTATAGTTCGGGAACGTCCTCAATCTTTATTCGGGTTATATGCTAGTTTTTTAATGGGGCCCTTATTTCGGGCTTATGCGTGGGCCTTTTGTTAGGCCTTTTATGCGTATTTGGGCCTAGCGGCCATCACCAACAGAACCTAAGAGGAAGGCACCCATGGAAGAGACAGCCCCCGCCGGTGAGGCCGCTCTTGACCTGTCTGGGGCCTTCGAAGAGGTTGAGATCTCTCCTGACAAGAAGTTTTCGGGTGGGAAAAGATCTCCAGGAGCAGGACCAGCAAGCACTCATCCATCTCCTCCATGCCAATATCGACGTTTTCGCATGGAGCCCTGACGACTTACCAGGTGTGGACCCTTCCATTATCTCCCATAAACTAAGTGTACTCCCCGGCTTTAGCCCGGTTAGGCAGAAACCTAGGGGGATGGCCCCTGATCGTAAGGATTTTGTACGCGCGGAAGTACAAAAATTGCTTAAGGCTAATATAGTACTCGCAGATAAGGAAGGGGTCTAGTGGCGACTTTGTGTAGACTACAAAGGGGTCAATAGGGCCTACCCAAGGGATCCTTATCCCCTACCCTCTATTGACCAGCTAGTGGACTCAACCGTCCATCACTCAGTCTTCTCTTTCCTCGACACGTATAGTGGGTACCATCAAAATTTTATAGACCCAGAGGACTTGGTAAAAACTGCCTTTACCACCGGTGAAGCAGTCTACCACTACATTTGGATGCCCTTTGGTTTAAAAAACGCAGGGGCCACTTTCCAAAGACTTGTGAATCAGGTCTTCGCAGATCAAATTGGCCGAAACCTTGAGGCCTATGTTGATGACATAGTGGTCAAACGTAAGGCCACCTTGACACATCTAGCAGACTTGGAAGAAACATTCGCCAACTTTTGCAAGTATAACATGCGCTTAAACCCAAAAAAGTGCATCTTCGGCATCGGCGAAGGCAAATTTCTGGGTTACCAAATCTCCAAAGGAGGGATTCATGTGAATCCCAAGAAGATCGAGGCCATCACCAATCTTTGCACCCCTAGGGGACTCAAAGAAGTACAACAACTGGCAAGGAAGCTGGTGGCCCTAGGACAATACGTCTATAAACTCAGTGACCGCTGCAGACTTTTCTTCGACCAAATCCGCAAAAAGAAGGCTTGCAAATGGACAGAAGAATGCCAGGAGGCATATGACTCAATCAAGCAGCACTTGTAAGATCTACCTGCACTCAAGTGTCCCAGACCTAGCGATGACCTGGTCCTCTATCTTGCCACCTTAGACAACAGCGTCACCTCTGTTCTCATCAAGGAAGAGGCTGCCAGGCAGTGGCCGGTCTACTATACCAGCCACACCCTCCATGCTGTGGAAACAAGGTATCCTCCACTTCAAAAGGTTATTCTATCTCTCGGTATATGCAAAGACGGAAGCTCAAGCCCTACTTCCAAGGGCACACGATTATAGTCCGGACAAACCTACCTTTTCAAAAGATCCTCAAAGCGACCCGAACATTCAGGGTGCCTCGCCAAATGGTGTATCAAACTAGGTGGCTTCAACATCAACTACGAGTCCAGAAAGGCAATTAAGGGCCAGGCCCTCGCCGACTTCATTGCGGAATTCTGGGATATCAACACCATCCCTGCCCCTGAGCAGAACCCCACGCCACAACCCATCCCACCAGAATGGGACATGTTCGTGGATGGCTCATCCAAACTCGGATCCCCTGCAGGGGGCGTATACCTACGTGGACCCTTAGGTATGGAAGCTTCCGTTCGCGTCTCTTTTCAGTTTCAAGTCACTAATAATGTTGCAGAGTATGAAGCCCTCATTGCGGGGCTCAAGCTCGCCATAAGGGCAGGCATTCGCCGCTTCCATATCCACAGCGACTCGCAACTGGTGATCCACCAGGTCCAAGGGTGCGCTGAGTGCAAAGACGCCACCTTGAGCAAGTACGTCAAATTGGTGAACACCCTGCGGACCAGCTTTGAGGAAGCTATCTTCATTCACATCCCCGTTACGAGAATACCATAGCGAGACATTCTGTCCAAGGGAAAGACACCTTCCGCCTTGACCACTCTCACCCACCCCTCAATCGCGGAGACTATCGATATTGCCTCATTGGCAACATAATACCAAGTTAAGGATTGGCGAGACCCCATCATCGCTGAGCTTCAGGCCACCGCCGCGAACCCCCAAACTCGCAAACGTGCCAAACTCTTCATTCTCATTAATGAACAACTATGGCAGCGAGGATTTTCGTCGCCCTCCAACGCTGCCTCAGCACACTTGAGGGACACTCCGTCTTGGACACCGTCCACCAAGGCAACTGTGGTGCACACATAGCCGCAGAGGCACTTGCCCATAAAGCCCTCCGCCAAGGATACTACTGGCCCACCCTAAAAAAGGACGTCGCTGCACTAGTCAAAACATGCCACCAATGCCAGATCAACACTCGCATCCAACGGCTGCCATCTATGGAGTCTCCAAAGATCGACAAACCCGGTGCCCTTTGCCCTATGTGGCCTTGATCTCATTGGCCCAATGCCGACCGCGCCAGTCGGCACTGCTTTTGTGTTGTCGCAGTAGATTACTTCTCTAAATGGGTCGAGGTAGAGCCCTTGGTCTCCATCACTTCCGCCAAAATCATCAAGTTCCTCTATAGGAACCTCGTTTGCCGGTATGGCAGCCCCCGCGCCATCATTACGGATAACGGCACTTAGTTCGCCAGCCATAGCGTCCAACAATGGGCCCAGGACAACAATGTCCGCATGCTTTTCGCCCCAGTGGCACATCCCCAGTCCAATGGCCAAGTTGAGGTCACCAACCGCACGCTCAAGGAGGGCCTCAAGAAGCGCCTTGAGGGGGCAAAAGGCCGCTGGGTGGACGAACTCCCAAGCGTCTTGTGGACTACCGCACCACAACTCGACCTACTCGAAGAATTACGCGAAGGCGCTAGCCTCCGCATTTTTGCCCTCAAACAACGGCTCAATCTTCATCACAATGCCAGGGTCAAACCCAAGGCTCTACAACAAGGGGGCCTTGCCTTGCTCAAGTCCACCCTCACTACTCGCGACCCCAAACAGGCGTCTTGCGACCCAACCGGGACGGACCTTACATTGTTCATAAACAGTCCGCCTAAGGGTTTATGAATTACAAGACCATGATGGTCATCTTCTCCTCGCAACTTTCACTCGGATGACTTACGCCCATATTACGTGTAAGTCGTCACTTCATATTTCAATTCGATAGTCGCGTTCCTTTGCAGGTCCGGACTCACGGATGATTTGTTGATTGTGTTGTGTTCTTGGAGACTCCAAGCTTGCTGTTGAGTGATCCGTAAAGATAAAGGAAGCACTCAGGAGTAGCAAGAGAGGAGTGGGGGCATGAAGTAGCTTCCCGTTTTAAGGTGGACATCACCTTATTTATAGGGTGATGCTAGGAGAAGCCTCCCCCAGTTGAAGCCCTTAGACAGGCTGTGATGATGAATGTCAGTAAACCGCCTTAGTCGATTCGTTTGTCAGAAGATATCTCGCGTGTGAATCTGGTGAAGATCACTCAGGCTCGTGCTGACCTCCTTATTGGTTGCTTAATGTCAGATGACCAAGTGGTCTTCCTTAGTTGAGTATGCAACGGCGAAGGCCAGCAAGGGGCGAAGGCCTAGATAGGGCAAAGCCAATAAAGGTAAGGGTCGCACGAACCGTGAGTGCAAGGGCCTTGTCTGGCGGGGCCAGTATAGGCATGAGAGACCTCGCGAGGGTGAGATGTGAGACAGCGAGGGCGAGACCTTGCGAAGGCGAGACTTGAGACCGCGAGGGCGAGACTTGAGACCGCGATGGTGAGACCTGCGGGGCCTTGTCTGGCGGGGCCAGTATAGGCATAAGGGACCTCGCGAAGGCGAGCTGTGAGACCGCGAGGGCGAGGCCTGCGGGGGCGATACTTGAGACCGTGAGGGTGAGACCTCGCGAAGGCGAGACTTGAGACCGCGAGGGCGAGACCCGCGGAGGCATATGAGACTCGCGAAGGCGAGTGTGAGACCGCGAGGGCGAGACCTGCGGAGCCTTGTCTGATTCTGATGTGATGCGAGGACGCATTTGCCTCGGTAGTGTGTAGTGTACCAAGGAGATGACACCTGCAAAGTGCTTACCAGTTGTATGATAAGAGTGAAGTAAAGCTCAGTTTACCTTGAGCCTGTAATCGCGTGATGGCGAAGGCAGAGGAGCACTTGTTCAGACAAGTGAAGGGTCAGTTGGAGTTTGTAGAGATGAGACCCACAACTACCTGTGTTGAGGAGTCCGCGCAGAAGGTCTACTGCAGCGCGCGAGGGCGATTTACACATGGACCTCCCTGAAGAAGCCAAAAGGGAATTACCCTTTCATACCGCAAGGGGATTACCCTTGGGACGAGGCGAGTTGAAGGTCAGCTGGGGTTCGTAGGGACGAGACCCACAACTACCTGTGTTGACGGTGTCCGTGCGGAAGGTCCGGTGAGGCGCGCGGGGGCGGTTTACACAGGGACCTTCCTGAAGGAGCCAAAAGGGGATTACCCTTTCGTACCGCAAGGGGATTACTCTTGGGACGAGGCGAGTTGAAGGTCAGCTGGGGTTCGTAGAGACGAGACCCGCAACTACCTGTTGAAGGTGTCCGCGCGGAAGGTCCGGTGAGGCGCGCGAGGGTGACTTATACAGGGACCTTCCTGAAGGAGCCAAAAGGGGATTACTCTTCCGTACCGCAAGGGGATTACCCTTGGGACGAGGCGAGTTGAAGGTCAGATGGGGTTCGTAGAGACAAGACCCGCAACTACCTGTTGAAGGTGTCCGAGTTGAAGGTGAGTTGGGGTTCGTAGAGACGAGACCCTCAAAGACCGTTGGCGCGACCGAGTTGAAGGTTAGTTGGGGTTCGTAGAGACGAGACCCGCAAAGACCATTGGCGCGACCGAGTTGAAGGTCAGTTGGGGTTCGTAGAGATGAGACCCGCAAAGACCATTGGCGCGACCGAGTTGAAGGTCAGTTGGGGTTCGTAGAGACGAGACCCTCAAAGACCATTGGCGCGACCGAGTGGGACCTGACAAGGTCTGGTGCCTTGGACTTATGACGCCCGGCAAGTGGCCAGTCTGACCAGTTAGGTACAGAGGGCGATTGGGAGGGCAATTGAGTTGCCGTGTAATGCTGTAGGATAAGAGCCCTCCCAATCGCCCTCGTACCTAATCGGTCGACCGCCACTTGCCGGGCGTCATAAGTCCAAGGCACCGGACCTTGTCGTGTCCCACTCTGTCGCGCCAATGGTCTTTGAGGGTCTCGTCTCTACGAACCCCAACTGACCTTCAACTTGGTCCATGAAGTTGATGATGCGGGTCGTGGGGAGGTCTGCCTTAATAGCCAGAGGCGCGTCTGCACCGTAGACAAGGAGAAAGGTGTCTCTTGAGGCCCTCCTCGAGGGTTTGGTTGGTGACCAAGTAGAGGTCATTGGACCGGGGGTGCGCCACTAGGGCGAAAAGTAAGCGGACACTGTTTATCCTGGGCCCATTTTTGGACGCCATGGCTGGCGAACTGAGTGCCATCATCTGTAATGATGGCGCGAGGGCTGCCGTACTGGCAAACGAAGTCCTCCCAGAGAAACAGATGATTTTTGGCGGAGGTGATGGAGACCAACGGTTCTACCTCGCCCCATTTAGAGAAGTAATTAAACGTGATGATACGCAAATGGTACTGACCTGGTGTGGTTGGCACTGGGCCAATGAGATCAAGGCCCCATAAGGCGAATGGCACTGGATTCATCAGTGCTGGAGACTCCGTAGATGGCAGCCGTTGAATGCGAGAGCTGATTGGTGGCATATTTTGACCAGCGGCGGCGTCCCTTGGCGAGGCCAGTAGTACCCTTGACGGGGCCTTGTGGGCAAGTGACCCCGCCCTTATGCGAGCACCGCAGCTGCCTTGGTGGAGGGTGTCCAGGATGGAGTGTCCCTCAAGAGTGCTGGGGACATCGTTGGAGGGGTGATGTAAATCCGCGATGCCATAGTTGCTTACTAATGAGCACAAATCATATGACATGTTTGCCAGTGAGGCAATATCGATAGTCCCCGCGATTGAAAGGTTGGCGTGTTACGGTCACCCCGAGCGGGTTGCGACCGGGTGACCCGGGGCTCCGGTTTTGGCCTGCGGGTCACGTTTTTCGGCTTTCAGGTGTTACGGTCACCCCGAGCGGGTTGCGACCGGGTGACCCGGGGCTCCGGTTTTAGCCTGCGGGTCACGTTTTTCGGCGTTCAGGCGGCTCCCGGGCCCTATCCGAGTATCATTTTGGCGAACCCCTCCGTATTTGAGGTCGTGTGGGTCCCCCGGACGTTTCCGCCGAAAATATTTTTCTGGCGCCGGGGGGTTGTCGGGGTCGCCTCGGGACGTACAGCGGGCTCGGTAGCGCTCTCGAGATCTCAGTTTGGGAAGCCGTTCGCAGTTTTGGAGTCGTGGAGACGTCCCGGAGGTGGTTGTAGAGTTTAATATTTGGGGCGGGACGTTCGGTTCCGGGCGACTCCCGGGGCTCGGGACGGGAATCCCGGGGCTCGGGATGGAAATTTTCTGACGGCTGTGGGGTAGGTTGTGTTTTAATTTAAGATGGAATTTATGGAATTTTTATAGAATTTTTGGAGTGACGGAATTCGGTTCGAGTTGACACGCCGCACGTCGGGTTGGGTTCGGGTTCAGCGAGCTCGGTAGGACACTCCGGAAAGGTAAATGAATTTCTGAAAAATGTTCTGTGAATGTTATAATATTCTGAAGGTTGTGTCCAAGTTTCATTAATTTTGGAATTCGGTAATTATTTTTGGGCAAAAAGAATTGGAACGTTCGGAAAAATTGAGAGCTAAATTGCAAATGGGTGCAATTTAAAAGGAAAATCAGCATGGGCAGCAGCAGGCCTCTCTCATTTTCGGCAGATTTGTGTGTGTGTGTGATTATTGGTGGACACATGTCTCATTTTAATTAAAAGAGGAGAGGCATGGGTATTATAAAGTAGAAAATATATATACCATATTATTACATAAAGACTTACCTCATTTCATTTCTTCTTCTTCTTCCTTCGTTTCTTTGCTGCTGCCGAAACACCATTGATGAAGCTCCTCCAAGCTTGACTTCCTTCATCTTTGTGGAAATCAAAGAAGAATTGCTTGCCACTTGTGGTAAGTGTCATCCTAACTCCTCTTTTGTCATTAGTTTGGAAGTTTAGTGGTTAAAAGAGGAGATTTTGAGAAGTTTGGGTTTGTTCTTCACTACATGATTGAGTGATCCTCTCCTTCCCATCTTTTAGTATGTTGTTCTTGGGTGATAGGAGAGTGTTAATCAAGTGTTAGATTTTGGAAAACACAAGTTGGAAGGAAAACCTAGGTTGGCCGATTTTTGGAAGAATTTCCAAAATGGTGTGTGTTTGTTATTTTGTTTCATGCTTCAAGTATGTTAGTCCTAGCATGATTCTAAGGCTATCCATGGTTTTAATTTGATGGAGAACAAGTTGAGGTGAAAACCCCTAAATGGCCGAATTGTGCAAGTGTATGTTCTTGGTGGATTTTGTTGTTTGGGTGCAATTGGATAGCATTCATGGTTTAGGAATGTAATTGGTGATTAAAGAGTGCAAATGGAACCTTGTTTGGATTGAAATGGAAGTTGGGTGAGAAACCCCTCTTTGGCCGAATTTAATAGTGAAGGGGTTTTGTTGATTTTGGTGTAATTGGTTAGTAAGCATGCTTAGGAAGTGGAATTGGTGATTAATATGATTATTTGGAAGCTTGAATGGATTGAATTGGAAATTGGATAAAAAGTTGGTTGGAAACCGAAACTTTGAATGATTCTTTTTCAATGTTAGAGGTTCATTTTGGTTGAATTGGATGTTAATTTGGTGTCGGGGTTGAATTTAGGAGTGGATGGAAGTTTGAAATGTTGAATTCGGTTAAGGAATGAAAAAGTTACAATTAATCGGGATTATCGGAAAATGGCGGGTAATGAAGGGTTTAAGGTTGGATTTGATCAGTTCTGCTTATTGTATGATGTTTGTCAATGTGAAATCTTGCGTTGTCTAGGTTGGTTCTGAATTCTGACGTTTCTGTGAAAATCTGGGATTTTACGGAAATTCTGTCGGATTTTCAGTTTTGGGGTCGGGGGTTGTAAATTGGTAGTGTGGTTGATTAGGATGCTAATTCAACTTGGTTTGGCAGATACTGAATTTCGGTGGTTAGGAAAAGAGGAGTTATAAGTTTCGGGGCACGGTGTAGGTGTTATCCAGAATCGGTCCAATACTCTGGATTTCGAGGTAAGGGTTTGGTTCTGTGTTTTGGTAAGCTAAGTATATGTTTTAGTTTCCGTTTCTGTTCTGCTAGTATTTCGGAATATTGTGCCGTTGGGCATATTCCGTAGTTTGTAGGAGTATGCCTTATGGCATACTCTGTCTGTTAATATTACGACAGTTGTGGGTTCGCTACCCCAGCTGGTGCACCATGCTTCCGTATTAGCTTCGGCTTCCGACTCCCTTAGTGGAGGCTGTCGTTCCGATTTACTATATGGGTTATGGCGATTTAGAATCGCACGTCCTTCAGGACTCCGATCTGTTTCTGTTTATGCATGTTATTCCGTAGTCTGTTGCATATATATTGCTATCTTTCCGTTTTGCAGGGTTTCATATACTTACCTTACCCCTTATCCCTTACGGGGTCCTTTTAGGACTCACCCTTCTTTGGGTTCTGTTTTTGGGTTTCAGGTCGACCTGATAAGCGGCCTGTGGAGTAGGGTTTTGTGAGGTTCTACCTCGGTTGTATTTTGCGGCAGCTTCACCTTGCGGCCCGGGATTGTCTTTTGGATCTGAATCCCGCGAGGTATTTGACGCTTAGTCTTCGGCTTGGCTCTGTAGCTGCATGTACATACTTGCTGATTTGCTATGATGTTTGTATGTCTCGTATATATATTTGTATATTCTGTTCTATATCTGTCCTCGGCGCTTGGCGCTTGCTAGACTTTTTAGGTTCTGCGAATTCGTATGTATATGTGTTTTGGTGCGTAAGCACTCGGCCCACGGAGGGCGGGGCTTACTCGTTGTTAGTTCATGAATTGTATGGTTGTATTTTATTTTGTTTATATGCATGAAATGTCCGTTGGTTTGCTTCCACAATCCTTCCGCTGGGTCCGCTACGCGCGGCAGGTCTCGATGGACCTGCCACCCCTTTCCATTCCGGCTTCCGCTTCCGGCGCCCCCGCCTCCGCAACCGGGCTCGGGCGGCGTGCGGTGACAAGTTGGTATCAGAGCAGGTAAGTGACCATATTGGTCGTCAGTGGTGACTTGTAGTGACAAGCTATTGTTCTACATTTTATTTTAGAATGGTTTGGTACGGAGATTGGCCACCTCCTTACTCAAACCACTTCAAAATAAAATTGTGGAGCAAAGTTTGGTCCTTCAAGTTATCCTGGTGGTTGCAGAGTACGGGATCCAGAATTTTGAGACTTTGGTAAAAGTGTTACAAGTTAAGGATTGTGGAAAAGTTTCAGGTACGTAAAATTGTGTGTTAGGAAAAGATTTGGTGAAATAAGCATGAATTGCTTCTGTGATTCTGTGAAATGCATGATTCTACCGTTTTGCAAAATAACTTCTGAGTTAAGTACTGCATTGCACTACAGAGCCTTAGGAAGCTGCTGCTAGTTTCTGTAGGGATTAGAGTTAACTGATTGTTTTGGACTCGTTTGGTCCGAAATGTTTCAGGAATGGTTAACACGCGCCGACAGCGTGATTTACGACCGGAGGGAGGGGACCGTAATCCCACGCCTCCGAGGGGTAGAGAGCAGAGACAGGGGCATTCTGAGCCAGAGCGGGTACCTACCCCGCCACCGGTTGTGCAGCAGGGTCAGGGGTCTACCACTGCTTTGGTTCATGTGCCGGAGCAGTCCAGCAGCTTGTTGAGACACTGTACGGAGCAGTTCGATGCGAGCCGCAGTGCAGGAGGATTCGGCCGCGGCACCATCTCGTGCATTCGATGGGAGGGTGAGCAGCCACACCCGGACTACCACCCACACTCATGTACGGGCCCGATCTCGAGAGTGATTCGAGGAGGACGCGGAGCGCAGAACCCGCGATCTCGGAGGATACGACTGCAGCGTAGCCCCGCAGCTCGCTCCGATCGCTCGACCAGAGACACATCAGCCCCCTCGGCCGACGGAGGGTTATTGAGCTGGATTTCGATACCACCCGGCCGGACCCACCGACGACTGGGAGGTTTGGGGCATCACTCTGATTCTGATGATGTCCGTTTAGTAGAGAGGTTCCAGGGGCTGAACCCTAGGAAATTTGATGGCAAGGGAGGTCCCGTGGCAGCGGAGACCTGGTTCATGGAGATTGATAAGCTCCCGGGAGGTTACACTTACCTTCCACGGTGATGGTATCCCTTGCCACGTTCAACTGGGCAGGAGGGAGCAGATCATTGGTGGAGGAGCCTTCAGGCCTCGAGGGCGAATGCGGGGCCGGCACCCGGTCGGGAGGTGGAGGTCACTTGGGAGCGCCACCGCTGTTCCATCGGAGGTTCATCGGGGCTGCAGCTAGGGATCTGCGACAGCACGCTTTGACGAGCTTCAGCAGGGAGATAGGACTGCCGCAGAGTATGAGAGGGAGTTTGACAGCTTATCCACTACGTACCGCAGCAGTACCACGGTATGGAGGAGGAGAAGGCGAAGAGGTTCATCCGTCGACTGCGCCCCGAGTACAGATGGGCTCTGAGGCCGTTGGATATTACTACCTACGGGGAGGCAGTTCACAAGGCTCAGCTCCTCGAGCAGGAGGATATTGAGAGTCGCCTCACCTCGCAGAGAGGTCAGGGGACTTCGAGGGGTTCCACGCAGCAGGACCCCGGCAGGTTCTCGACGGCAATGGGCCGGGCGCCTAGTGGAGGTAGGGGGGGAGCACCACCCTCACGACCTTGTCCGACTTGTGGTGGGTATCACCCGGGTAGACCTTGTTACCGGCAGGAGGGCCGGTGTTTGCGATGCGGGTCGGATACTCACTGGGTACGGGACTGCCCTCAGACGGTGGGGTGGTTCTCGGTAGTTTTCAGCGTCGCGATCTCGGCACCGCCCAACGCACCGCGAGGGCGTGGGTTTCAGCGGGGTGGCCCGAGACCTCGGCAGCGACCCCGCCTTCAGCCACCCTCCACCGCAGCAGCCTAGAGCTGGACGCGTTTTTCAGATAGAGCAGGGAGGTCCTAGTCAGCGAGGAGGCCCTAGTCATCAGGGAGGACCCAGTCAGCAGGCGGGCCCCAGCCAGCAGGGAGGCTCGACTCAGCAGGGAGTCTTGCAAGGTACTGTATTTCTGAACGATACATCTGTTCATGCGTTATTTGATACAGAGCGTCTATTTCTATTGTAGCAAATAAATGTGTTAAATCTCTGCACCTGACTGTTAGTACTTTGTCGCAGATGTATTTAGTAAAAACCTCTGTGAGTCAGATTCTTTTTTCCAATGGGATGGTTCGGGGGTGTACTATATCCGTAGGCGGGCATCAGATAGTATCGGACTTGTTGGTTCTGGACACGCCGAACTATGATGTTATTCTTGGGATGGATTGGCTATCCAAGAATTCTCGTGCACATTGATTGTGCAGCCCGTACCATTATAGTATCCGGAGAGGTACTACCTCTCACGACTGACCGATTTGACTATCGCACAAAGATAGCACGAGTTGCAGATTCGGACCAGGTGTCGGTAGTCGGTGTAGGGAATGCTTCGATCTGAATGAGGCGGATACTAGGTTAAGGCTAGCTAGTATACCGGTAGTTCGAGATTTCCCGCAGTATTTCCGGAGGAGTTGCCCGGATTACCACCAGAGCGGGAAATTGTATTTGAGATTTACCTGCAGTCGGGCACTGCTCCGATATCTATTCCCCCTTATCGGATGCCCATCTCTGAGATGCAGGAGTTAAAGAAGCAGTTGGAGGAGTTACAGCAGAAGGGCTTCATCCGACCGAGCACTTCGCCGTGGGGTGCTCCGGTTCTGTTTGTAAAGAAGAAAGATGGGACACTCCGACTCTGTATAGACTACAGACGGTTGAATGCCCTTACTGTGAAAAATAAGTATCCCTTGCCGAGGATTGATGATCTTTTTGATCAACTTCGAGATTCGAGAGTTTTCTCGAAGATTGATCTACGATCGGGATACTTTCAGCTTAGGGTGAAGGAAGAGGATATACCTAAGACTGCTTTCCGCACCCGATACGGACACTTTGAGTTTACGGTCATGCCATTTGGGCTGACCAATGCTCCGGCAGCATTCATGGATCTGATGCATCGGGTGTTCCGACCATACTTGGACTCTTTTGTGGTGGTCTTCATTGATGATATTCTGATATACTCTCGGGATGCGGACTCGCATCGGGAACATCTGAGGATAGTTCTACAGACACTTTGGGAACATCAGCTTTATGCTAAGTTCTCAAAGTGTGAGTTCTGATCCGGAGGTCACCTTTCTCGGGACATGTTATTTCGAGCATGGTCTGTCTGCGTGGACCCAGAGAAGGTGAGAGCAGCTTCAGATTGGAAGCAACCTACCACGGTACGAGAGATCAGGAGCTTCCTGGGACTAGCAGGATATTATCGGAGGTTCGTACCGGGGTTTTCTATTCTGGCATCTCCGCTCACACAGTTGACCAAGAAGGGTCAACCGTTTATCTGGTCTGACAGGTGTGAGCAGAATTTTCAGGAATTGAAGCGACAGTTGACTCACGCTCCGATTCTGACTCTTCCAGATCCGAGTTTGCCGTATGTGATCTATACGGATGCTTCCACATCCGGTTTGGGGTGTGTGCTGATGCAGGATCGGAATGTGATAGCTTATGGGTCGAGGCACTGCGACCGCATGAGCTGAACTATCCGACACATGATCTCGGAGTTGGCTGCAGTGATCTATGCGCTGAAACAATGGAGACATTATCTCGCTTGGTAACAAATTTCAGATTCTTACCACCATAAGAGTCTGAAATATCTGTTTACGCAGTGAAGGAGCTTAACATGAGGCAGCGCCGATGGCTCGAATACATTAAGGACTACGATTGCAGATCGAGTACATCTTCGGTAAGGGCAACACGGTTGCCGATGCACCGAAAGGTGAAGTATACCGGGTTGGTCAAGGGAGGAGGTGTTGGTGACCGATCCGAGGAGAGTGATCTGACGTGCCTTTGGCACAGGTGGCAGCTCTGGGAGCGTGCTCAGGTATACACACTTACTATACATTCTGAGTGGCTCGATAGAGTGCGCGAGGCGCAAGGTAGAGATCCGGGGCTGAAGAGGTTATCTGGGGAGGATAAGGGGTCTTAGATACCGCCATTTCAGTATAGGCAGGGGTTGCTATACTTCCGAGACCGCCTTTATGTACCGGAGGATCAGGAGCTCCGGAGTGAGATTTTAGAGGAGGCGCACTCGAGCAGATTGAGTGTTCATCCCGGGAGTGAGAAGATGTATCATGATCTGCGTACTCACTTCTGGTGGCCTGGGATGAGGAGGCACATTGCCACACATGTGTCTAGGTGTGCCGTTTGTCAGCAGGTGAAGATTGAGCACCAGAAACCGGCAGGACACTGCAGACTTTGCCCATTCCAGTTCGGAAGTGGGGCAATGTTACTATGGATTTTCTGACTGCACTGCCCCTGACACGGTCCCGCCATGATGCTATCTGGGTTATTGTGGACCGGCTGACAAAGTGCGCACACTTCCTGCCCATTCGAATCACGGACCCTCTGGAGAAGCTTGCCCGGCTCTACATCAGTGAGATTATGCGGTTACATGGAGTACCAGACTCCATTGTATCTCGACCGTGATCCGCGTTTTACGGCACGGTTCTGGAAGGCTTTTCATGAAGCGCTGGGCACGCGACTCCATCTGAGTACAGCTTATCACCCACAGACTGACGGGCAGTCGGAGCGGGTGATTCAGATATTGGAGGATATGCTACGGAGCTGTACTATAGATTTTGGAGGAGATTGGGACCAGCAATTGCCTTTGATTGAATTCTCGTACAACAACAGCTTCCAGACTACGATTGGTATGGCACCCTATGAGGCGTTGTACGGGAGGAGGTGTATGACACCGCATTGCTGGACCGATGCATCTGATAGGGTTGAGTTGGGACCCGAGCTTATTGAGGAGACTACGGCGAAGATCAGATTGATTCAGGCGCGGATAAAAGCCGCGAACGACCGCACCACTACCTATGCGAACCGTCGCCGTCGGGCTCGGGCGTTTGAGGTTGGGGATAGGGTTTGGCTCAAGGTAGCACCTATCCGCGGGACAGTCAGATTCGGGAAGAAGGGCAAGTTAGCCCCACGGTATATCGGCCCATATGAGATTCTGGAGCGGGTCGGTAGGGTGGCGTATCGGTTGGCGTTACCTCCTAGTCTGTCTGCGGTGCACAATGTCTTCCATGTTAGCATGTTGAAGAAGTGCATTCGGATCCGACTCAGACGATTCCAGGGGAGGAGGTACAGCTGGAACCCGATCTTTCTTATCAGGAGGTACCGGTAGCCTTTCTGGATAGGGATGTCAGGAGACTCCGTAGCAAGTTGATTCCCATGGTCAAGGTTCAGTGGTCACATCATACTGACCGGGAGGCGACTTGGGAGACAGAGAAGGACATTCGGGATCGATACCCCGAGCAAGATTGGGCGGTTGATACGGCTCTTGGAGGACCAAGAGTCCTAAGGGGGGGAGGATGTTACGGTCACCCCGAGCGGGTTGCGACCGGGTGACCCGGGGCTCCGGTTTTAGCCTGCGGGTCACGTTTTTCGGCGTTCAGGCGGCTCCCGGGCCCTATCCGAGTATCATTTTGGCGAACCCCTCCGTATTTGAGGTCGTGTGGGTCCCCCGGACGTTTCCGCCGAAAATATTTTTCTGGCGCCGGGGGGTTGTCGGGGTCGCCTCGGGACGTACAGCGGGCTCGGTAGCGCTCTCGAGATCTCAGTTTGGGAAGCCGTTCGCAGTTTTGGAGTCGTGGAGACGTCCCGGAGGTGGTTGTAGAGTTTAATATTTGGGGCGGGACGTTCGGTTCCGGGCGACTCCCGGGGCGCGGGACGGGAATCCCGGGCTCGGGATGGAAATTTTCTGACGGCTTTGGGGTAAGTTGTGTTTTAATTTAAGATGGAATTTATGGAATTTTTATAGAATTTTTGGAGTGACGGAATTCGGTTCAGTTGACACGCCGCACGCTCTGCTCTGGTTCGGGTTCAGCGAGCTCGGTAGGACACTCCGGAAAGGTAAATGAATTTCTGAAAAATGTTCTGTGAATGTTATAATATTCTGAAGGTTGTGTCCAAGTTTCATTAATTTTGGAATTCGGTAATTATTTTTGGGCAAAAAGAATTGGAACGTTCGGAAAAATTGAGAGCTAAATTGCAAATGGGTGCAATTTAAAAGGAAAATCAGCATGGGCAGCAGCAGGCCTCTCTCATTTTCGGCAGATTTGTGTGTGTGTGTGATTATTGGTGGACACATGTCTCATTTTAATTAAAAGAGGAGAGGCATGGGTATTATAAAGTAGAAAATATATATACCATATTATTACATAAAGACTTACCTCATTTCATTTCTTCTTCTTCTTCCTTCGTTTCTTTGCTGCTGCCGAAACACCATTGATGAAGCTCCTCCAAGCTTGACTTCCTTCATCTTTGTGGAAATCAAAGAAGAATTGCTTGCCACTTGTGGTAAGTGTCATCCTAACTCCTCTTTTGTCATTAGTTTGGAAGTTTAGTGGTTAAAAGAGGAGATTTTGAGAAGTTTGGGTTTGTTCTTCACTACATGATTGAGTGATCCTCTCCTTCCCATCTTTTAGTATGTTGTTCTTGGGTGATAGGAGAGTGTTAATCAAGTGTTAGATTTTGGAAAACACAAGTTGGAAGGAAAACCTAGGTTGGCCGATTTTTGGAAGAATTTCCAAAATGGTGTGTGTTTGTTATTTTGTTTCATGCTTCAAGTATGTTAGTCCTAGCATGATTCTAAGGCTATCCATGGTTTTAATTTGATGGAGAACAAGTTGAGGTGAAAACCCCTAAATGGCCGAATTGTGCAAGTGTATGTTCTTGGTGGATTTTGTTGTTTGGGTGCAATTGGATAGCATTCATGGTTTAGGAATGTAATTGGTGATTAAAGAGTGCAAATGGAACCTTGTTTGGATTGAAATGGAAGTTGGGTGAGAAACCCCTCTTTGGCCGAATTTAATAGTGAAGGGGTTTTGTTGATTTTGGGGTAATTGGTTAGTAAGCATGCTTAGGAAGTGGAATTGGTGATTAATATGATTATTTGGAAGCTTGAATGGATTGAATTGGAAATTGGATAAAAGTTGGTTGGAAACCGAAACTTTGAATGATTCTTTTTCAATGTTAGAGGTTCATTTTGGTTGAATTGGATGTTAATTTGGTGTCGGGGTTGAATTTAGGAGTGGATGGAAGTTTGAAATGTTGAATTCGGTTAAGGAATGAAAAAGTTACAATTAATCGGGATTATCGGAAAATGGCGGGTAATGAAGGGTTTAAGGTTGGATTTGATCAGTTACGCTTATTGTATGATGTTTGTCAATGTGAAATCTTGCGTTGTCTAGGTTGGTTACGAATTCGACGCTTCGTGAAAAGCTGGGATTTTACGGAAATTCTGTCGGATTTTCAGTTTTGGGGTCGGGGGTTGTAAATTGGTAGTGTGGTTGATTAGGATGCTAATTCAACTTGGTTTGGCAGATTCTGAATTTCGGTGGTTAGGAAAAGAGGAGTTATAAGTTTCGGGGCACGGTGTAGGTGTTATCCAGAATCGGTCCAATACTCTGGATTTCGAGGTAAGGGTTTGGTTCTGTGTTTTGGTAAGCTAAGTATATGTTTTAGTTTCCGTTTCTGTTCTGCTAGTATTTCGGAATATTGTGCCGTTGGGCATATTCCGTAGTTTGTAGGAGTATGCCTTATGGCATACTCTGTCTGTTAATATTACGACAGTTGTGGGTTCGCTACCCCAGCTGGTGCACCATGCTTCCGTATTAGCTTCGGCTTCCGACTCCTTAGTGGAGGTCGCTCCGATTTACTATATGGGTTATGGCGATTTAGAATCGCACGTCCTTCAGGACTCCGATCTGTTTCTGTTTATGCATGTTATTCCGTAGTCTGTTGCATATATATTGCTATCTTTCCGTTTTGCAGGGTTTCATATACTTACCTTACCCCTTATCCCTTACGGGGTCCTTTTAGGACTCACCCTTCTTTGGGTTCTGTTTTTGGGTTTCAGGTCGACCTGATAAGCGGCCTGTGGAGTAGGGTTTTGTGAGGTTCTACCTCGGTTGTATTTTGCGGCAGCTTCACCTTGCGGCCCGGGATTGTCTTTTGGATCTGAATCCCGCGAGGTATTTGACGCTTAGTCTTAGGCTTGGCTCTGTAGCTGCATGTACAGACTTTCTGCTTTGCTATGATGTTTGTATGTCTGTATATATATTTGTATATTCTGTTCTATATCTGTCCTCAGCGCTTGGCGCTTGCTAGACTTTTTAGGTTCTGCGAATTCTGTATGTATATGTGTTTTGGTGCGTAAGCACTCGTCCACGGAGGGCGGGGCTTACTCGTTGTTAGTTCATGAATTGTATGGTTGTATTTTATTTTGTTTATATGCATGAAATGTCCGTTGGTTTGCTTCCACAATCCTTCCGTTTTGGGTCCGCTACGCGCGGCGGGTCTCGATGGACCTGCCACCCCTTTCTATTCCGGCTTCCGCTTCCGGCGTCCCGGCGCCCCCGCCTCCGCAACCGGGCTCGGGCGGCGTGCGGTGACAGTGTGGGTCCCCCGGACGTTTCCGCCGAAAATATTTTTTCGGCGCCAGGGGGTTGTCTCGGGATGTACAGCGGGCTCGGTAGCGCTTCCGAGACCTCAGATTGAGAAGCCGTTTGCAAATTTGGAGTCGTGGGAATGTCCCGGAGGTTTTATGGAGTATAATATTTGGGGCGGGACGTTCGGTTCGGCGACTCCGAGGCTCGGGGCGGGAATCCCGGGCTCGGGATGGAAATCTTCTGACGGCTTTGGGGTAAGTCATGTTATAATTCAAGTTGGATTTATGAGTATTTTTGTGGAATTTTGGTGTGATGGGATTTTGGTTCTGTTGGACACGCTCGCACGTCGGGATTTGTTCGGGTTCAGCGAGCTCGGTAGGACTATCTGGAGTTGTAAATGGAATTTGGTAACATTTTTTTAGAATTTTATAATATTCTGAGGATTGTGTACAAGTTTCGTTTAATTTGGAGTTCGGTAGTTATTTTTGTGCCAAAATTGGTACTTTCAGAAAAGTTAGGAGATTAAATTGCGTTTGGCAATAAAATAAAAAGTAATCAGCATGGGCAGCAGCAGCTGCTATTTTCGGCTGTATTGGGAGACTTTAAAGGACACTTGTCCTATTTTAATTTAAGTAGGAAGGGATGGGAAAAAAGTGTAGAAAATATATATTTGGTTATATTTTCTTAAATGAGTTTTTATCTCATTTTCACTTTCATTTTCTTCTTCTTCTTCCTCCTTGCTGCTGCCGCCATTAATGCTCAACCTCAAGCTTGAAGTTCTTCTCCTTGGATGAAATCAAAGAGGAATTGGGTGCTTTATGTGGTAAGTACCTTCCTAAGCACTCTTTACTTGTTGGAATTGAAGTTTAGTGAAGAAAAGAGGTGGTTTTGAGAATGTTGAGTTTGTTCTTAGCTATAAGCTAGGATGATTCTCTTCCTCCCATCTTTTAGTATGTTGTTCTTGGGTTGTAGAGGAGTGGTAATCAAGTGTTAGATTTTGGAAAAACTCATTGGATTGAAAAACCCCATTTTGCTGAAATTAGAAGGAAATTCTAAAAATGGTGTGTGTTTGGTTTCTTGAATCATGCTTCTAGTATATTGTTCCTAGCATGATTCTAAGCTTATGTATGGATTCAATTTGATGGAGAACAAGTTGGGTAAGAAAACCCCAATTTGGCCGAAATGTTTGTTGATGTTCAAAGTTGGTTTTGGTTGTTTTGGATGTAATTGGTTAGCATTCTTGGTTTAGAAGTGTAATTGGTGATTAGAATGGTTGTTTCGTAGCTTGTTTGGATTGAATTGGATGTTGGGTGAAATATTGGTTAAGAACCGAAAAGTTTAAGTGAAACTTTATCTAGGTTGGAGTTTGATGTTGGTTGAATTGGATGTTAAATTGGTGTTGGGGTTGAATTTAGGTATGGTTTGGAGTTTGAAACGTTGATTTCGGGTAAGAAATGTAAAAGTTACTATTAAGCGGATTTATCGGAAAATGTCGGGTAATGAAGGGTTTTAAGGTTGGATTTGATCAGCTCTGCTTGTTGGATTGTGTTTGACAATGTATAATTTTGCATTGTCTAAGTCGGTTCTGAATTCTGATGTTTCTGCGGGAATCTGGAATTTTACTGAAATTCTGCCGGGTTTTCGGTTTTGGGGTCGGGGGTGACAGTTTGGTAGTGTGGTTGGTAAGGTTGCTAATTTAGCTTGAATTGTGATTCGAGGTCCGGAAGTTAGAAAAACAGAGGTTTTCGGGTTTCGGGTCGTGGTTTGGAAATCGTCCAGAATCGGTCAAATACTCTGGATTTGTGAGGTAAGGGTTTGGTTCTGTTATTTTGGTAAGATAGGTATATGTTTTGTTGCACTTCTGTTTTGCAGGTATTTCGGAAATTTGTACCTTAAGGTACGTTACGTGATCTGTAGGTGTATGCCTTGTAGCATACCCCTGCAGTAACCCTACGTTTGTAGGTGTATGCCTTGTGGCATACTTTGTGCATTAACCCTACGGCGGTTGTGGGTTCGCTACCCCAGTGGTGCACCATGCTTCTGTAATAGCTTCGGCTTCTGACTCCCTTAGAGGGAGGCTGTCGTTCTGATTTGTTATAAGGGTTTATGGAGATTTAGAATCGCACATCCTTCGGGATTCTGATCTGTTTCCTTTATATGCACGATATTCTGTACTCTGTTGAATATATTCTGTATATTGCTATCTTTCTGTTTTGCAGGGTTACTTATGCTTATCTTACCCCAAATCCCTTACGGGTCCTTTCGAGGACTCACCCTTTTTGGGTTATGTCTTTGGGTTTCAGGTAAACCTGGTAAGCAGCAACTTTAGCTGTACCTTGCGGGATGGGATTTTGTAGAGGTTGCGGTTTTGGTCTGGATCCCACGCGAGGTATCTGGCTTTTAGGTTTAGGTTGGCTCTGTAGCTGCATGTGCATACTTTCTGGATTGTTGTGATGATTGTATATATATATATGTATGTATTCTGTTCTGTTGCATGTTCTGAGCGCTTGGCGCTTGTTAGATACCTTAGGTTCGGGGAATATTGTGTGTTCTATGTTATATGTGTAAGTACTCGTCCTCGGAGGGCGGGGCTTACTTTGTTGTTATTACATGAACAGTATGTATGGTGATGGTGATGTTCTCGTCCGTTTTCGAGAGGCGAGACTCACCATGGGTTTTGTTTTAGTTATATGTATGAAAATTTCAGGTTGCTTCCACAATCGCTTCGCTTTTCGGGTCCGCTACGCGCGGCAGGTCTCGATGGACCTGCCATTCTGTATTCATTCCGGCTTCCGCTTCCGACGTCCCGGCGCCCCCGCCTCCGCAACCGGGCTCGGATGGCGTACGGTGACAAGTTGGTATCAGAGCAGGTAAGTGACCATATTGGTCGCCAGTGGTGACTTGTAGTGACAACTAATGTTGTACATTTTGTTTTAGAATGGTTTGAGTACGGAGATTGGCCACCTCCTTACTTGAACCACTTTAAAATAAAATTGTGGAACAAAGTTGATCCTTCAAGTTATCACGATAGTTGCAGATTTCAGAACTCGGGATTTCGGATTACGGTAAGATTATTACAATCGAGGATTGTGGAAAAGATCCGGCACGTAAACTTGTGTGTTAGGAAATGATTTGGTGAGATAAGCATGAAGCTTCGTGATTACGTGAAATACGGTATTTTATCATTACAGGTAATAATTTCTATGTCAAGTATTGCATTGCACTCTGAGCCTTAGAAAAGCTGCTAGCTTCGTAGGGATTAGGAGTGACCGATTTATGCGGACTCTGTTTGGTCTGAAATGTCTCGAGTTTGGTTAACACGCGTAGACAGCGTGTTTTGCGGCCGGAGGAGGGGGCTGTAATCCCACGCCTCCGAGAGATAGGGTTTGAACTGTTGGTTATGGGTTGAGTTGGTATATGGTTTGGAATTTTGGATTGGGATAAGTGGTTTTTAAGGTTGGACTTGGTTAGAGGAATTGAGTACTACACTCGAATAGCGTGATTTGGTCCGGAGGCGGGACTGGGATCCCACACCTCCGTGGAATAGGATACGGGTTCAGCGTAACCCACGGTCTGAACAACCACACTCACCGCCCCGAGGTTTAGCGGTCGTAGGGACCCCTCTCTGATTTGGTATTACCCGCCAGCCTAGCTGGTTCAGGGGCGACAATAGGCAAGGAAGATCTGATTATGCCACGGTAAGGGCATTACGATCAGGTGGTGATAGCGAGACTTTAGCCACTTGCTCGCCACAGCCTTTGGGATTGGTAAGTGAGTGACTCCGAGGAGGATGGTCACTACGACACTTAGACTTCTCGTCGGTCCTATTAACGACGGGGAGATCTGAGGCACCAGTCTGACGAGGTCAGACTTCTGGAAAGGTTTCAGAGTTTGAACTCCCCGAGGTTCAATGACCGAGAAGGGCTAGAGGTAGTAGAGATTTGGTTTGCAGGAGTTGACAAACTCCTGGGGGAGGCTACATTTTCCATCAGCAGTGCAGCGGGGATGTAGCCAGGGACCTCCGTCAGGCGCAGTTTGATGATCTGGAGCGGGGACCACGGCTATCGGAGAGTATGAGTGAGAGTTTGATCGGCTGGTTTACTACGTACCGTAGTACCATGGAATGGAAGAATAGAAGGCCAAGAGGTTTATTCGTCGACTGCATCCCGAGTACAGGTGGGCTTTGAGACCTTTAGATATTACTTTGTATCGGGAGGCGGTTCTTAAGGCTCAACTCCTCGAGCAAGAGGAGGTTGAGAGTCACCTCACCTCGCAGCGAGGTCAGGGGAGTACGAGGGGCTCCACACAGCGGGGACCCGACAGATTTCTGGATGGCGAGCAGGCTGGGTAGTCTAATAGTGGTAGAGGGGAGCACCACCGGCACGATCTTGTCCGACTAGTAGTAGGTATCACCTCGGTCGACTTTGTTACGAGGCGGGAGGGCCGATGTTTACGTTGCGGGTCTGACACTCACTGGGTACGGGATTGCCCTCTGACTGTAAGGCAGGGTACTTTATTTCTGAATGAGGTGTCGGTTCATGCATTATTTGATACGGGAGCATCTATTTCCATTGTAACACAGAAAGGTGTTACATCTCTGCATCTGTCTGTTAGTACTTTGCCTCAAATGTACTTAGTAAACATCTTCTGGGTGTCTGTTTCTGTTTTCTAATGAGATGGTTCGGGGTTGTACGACATCTGTAGGCTGACATCTGATAGTATCGGATTTGTTGGTTTTTGACACGCCGAACTATGATATTATTCTTGGGATGGACTGGCTATCCAAGAATTCTGTGCACATTGATTGTGCAACCCGTACCATTATGGTTTCTGGAGAGGTACTACCTCTCACGGCTCCGACTGGTTTGACTATCGTGCAGCACAGTATAGAGTTATAGATTCTGGATTCAGCTGTCGATAGTTGGTGTGGGGTAATGCTATGATCTATTTGAGGCTGGTACTAGGTTAAAGTTGGATGGTTTACCAGTGGTTCGAGTTTTTCCACAGGTATTTCCGGAGGAGTTGCCCGAATTACCACCAGAGCGGGAAATTGTGTTTGAGATCTACCTGCAGTCGGGTACTGATCCGATATCTATTCCTCCTTATCGGATGCCTATTTATGAGATACAGGAGTTGAAGAAGCAGTTGGAGGAATTACAGCAGAAGGGCTTTATCCGACCGAGCACTTCAGCGTGGGGTGCTCTGGTTCTGTTTGTTAAGAAGAAAGATGGGACGCTCCGACTTTGCATTGATTACAGACGGTTGAATTCACATACTGTGAATAATAAGTATCTGTTGCCGAGTATTGTCGTTCTTTTTGATGAACTTCGGGGTTTGAGAGTTTTCTGAAAGATTGATCTCTGATCTGGGTTCTTTTAGCTTAGGGTGAAGGAAGAGGACATACCTAAGACTGCTTTCCGCACCTGATTTGGACACTTTGGGTTTACGGTCATGCCATTCGGGCTGACCAATGCTCCGGTGGCATTCAAGGATCTGATGCATCGGGTGTTCCGACCGTACTTGGACTCATTTCTGGTAGTTTTTTATCGATGATATTCTGATATATTCTAAGGATGAGGATTCGCATCGGGAGCATCGAGGTAGTTACAGACACTTTGGGAACATCAGCTTTATGCTAAATTCTCAAAGTGTGAGTTACTGATTCGGGAAGTCACTTTTAAGGACATATTATATCGAGCATGGTGCATGCGTGGATCCGAGAGAAGGTGAGGGTAGTTCGGCATTGGAAACAACTTACCCGTACGAGAGATCGGGAGCTTCTTGGGGTTAGCAGGATATTATCGGAGGTTTGTACTGTGATTTTCTATTCTAGCATCTCCGCTTACGCAGTTGACCAAGAAGGGTCAACAGTTTATCTGGTCTGATAGGTGTGAGCAGAATTTTCAGGAGTTGAAGCGGCAGTTGACTAGCGCTCCGATTTTGACTCTTCCAGATCCGAGCTTACCGTATGTGATTTATACGGATGCTTCCACGTCCGGTTTGGGGTATGTGTTAATGCAGGAGCGTAATGTGGTAGCTTATGGGTCGAGGCATTGCGACCGCATGAGCTGAACTAACCGACACATGATGCGGAGTTGGCTGCGGTGATTTATGCGTTGAAACATTGGAAGCAATATCTGTTTGATAATAAATTTCAGATTCTTACCGATCATAAGAGTCTGAAATATCATTCTGTGAAGAAGCTTAATATGAGGCGCGCAGATGGCTCGAATACATTAAGGACTATGATTGTAGTATCGAATACATCTCTGGCGAGGGCAACACGGTTGCCGATGCACTGAGCAGGAAGTATACCGGGTTGGTTAAGGGAGGAAATGTTGGGGATCGATCCGAGGAGAGTGATTTGACATGCCTTTGGCACAGGGCAGCTGCGGGAGCGTGCTCGAGGTTTATACACTTACTATACATTACGAGTGGCTTGACGAGTGCGCGGCGCAAGGTAGAAATCCGGGGTTGAAGAAATTATCTGGGAAGATAAGGGTTTATTTCTTACCGACGTTTCGGTATAGGCGAGGATTGCTATACTTCGAAACCGCCTTTATGTACCAGAGGATCGGGAGTTACGGAATGAGATTTTAGAGGAGGCACACCCGGCAGTTTGAGCATCGAAACCGGCGGGGACACTGCAGACTTTGCCCATTCCGATGCAGAAGTGGGGTAATGTTACGATGGACTTTACATTGCCGCACGACACGGTCTCATCATGATGCTATCTGGGTTTTTGTGGATCGGCTGACAAAGTGCGCACACTTTCTGCCTATTCGGGTCACAGACCCTCTGGAGAAGCTTGCCCGGCTTTACATCAGGGAGATTGTACGTTTATATGGAGTACCAGACTCCATTGTATCTGACCGTGATCCGCGTTTTATAGCACGGTTACGAGAGCTTTTCATGAAGCGGGCACGCGACTCCATCGAGTACAGCTTATCACCCACGACAGACGGGCGGTCGGAGTGGGTGATTCGATCTTGGAAGATATGCTGCGAATCTGTACTTTGGATTTTGGAGGAGTTTGGGACCAGCAGTTACCTTTGATAGAGTTCTCGTACAACAACAGCTTCCAGACTACGATTGGCATGGCACCATATGAGGCATTGTACGGGAGGAGGTGTATGACACCACACTATTGGACAGATGCGCCTGATAGGGTTGAGCTGGGACCCGAGCTTTTTGAGAAGACTACGGCGAAGATCAGAATGTTACAGGCGCGGATCAAAACCGCGTATGACTCATGTGTGAACAGATGTCACAGGGACTTAGATTTTGAGATTGGTGACAGAGTTTGACTGGAGGTAGCACCGTTCAGAGGGACAGTAAGATTTGGTAGGCGGGGCAAGTTACCCCGAGTTTTATCGGTTCTCCTGAGTTTTTAGAGTAAGTTGTTAGGTTGGTCTTTCCCCAAGCTGTTTACGTATTACGTGATGTCTTCGGGATAGCCTTTGTTGAGGATCGATTAGATTTAGGTTCGGTCTTTATGCAGGGTTGTCTGGTAGAAATACCGGCAACTGACTCGGGGTGCAATAAGATGCACCCGGAGGGTGGGACGCCGTTGAGAGGCTCTGTATGGTAGTCTAAACTACCACTCCCGCCGCACCAGTACGGTGGTCCGATTGTTCTTAGTAAAGAGAATATTTGTATATTCTGGTTGGTAGCGACACTGTTTGGATGGTTCAGCTACTCTTGGAGGACCAAGAGTCCTAAGGGGAGAATGTTACGGTCACCCCAGCGGGTTGCGACCGGATGACCGAGCTCGGTTTTGGCTGCGGGTCACGTTTTTGGCTTTCGGGCGGCTCCCGAGCCTTATCCGAGTATCATTTTGGCGAACCCTTTCATTTTGAGGTCGTGTGGGTCCACCGGACGTGTCCGCCGAAAACATATTTTCCGGCGCCGTGGGGTTGTCGGGGTCGTCTCGGGGCGTCTGGCGGGCTCGGTAGCGCTCTCGAGACCTCATATTGAGAAGCCGTTTGCAGTTTTGGAGTCGTGGGAATGTCCGGAGGTTTTATGGAGTATAATATTTGGGGCGGGACGTTCGGTTCAGGCGACTCCCGGGGCTCGGGGCAGGAATCCGGGGCTCGGGATGTTATAATTCAAGTTGGATTTATGAGTATTTTTGTGGAATTTTGGTGTGATGAGATTTTGGTTACATTGGACACGCTCGCACGTCGGGATTTGTTCGGGTTCAGCGAGCTCGGTAGGACACTCTGGATTTGTAAATGCACTTTTGGAACATGTTTTACGAATGTTATAATATTCTGAGGATTGTGTACAAGTTTCGTTTAATTTGGAGTTCGGTAGTTGTTTTTGGGCCAAAATTGCAACTTTCGGAAAAGTTAGGAGATTAAATTGCGTTTAGCCACAAAATAAAAAGTAATCAGCATGGGCAGCAGCAGCTATTTTCGGCTGTATTAGGAGACTTTAAAGGACACTTGTTGTTACACCCACCCTGACGTTTTGTAATCTTCCGGCGAATGTCGGCCGGAAATGTGAATTCTGTAATTTTTCGAAGTATGAGTAATTATTGGACTTCAATTTTTGGGAGTGACTTTGGAGCTAATTATAATTGTTTCGGGCGTTGGATAACAATTCTCGAGTTCTGGGAAGTTTTGCGGAAAATTGGTTTCGAAGGCCAAAATGGTCACCGATGGGGAAAAAAATTTGGAAAAAGATATTTGTTGGAAAATTAGTGTGGCTGCGAAATTGGCTGGTTGGAAGGGATTTTATTTTGTTATTTTTGGTTAATTACATGAGATAATGTTAGAGTTAATGATGGTAGATATTTGGAGACAAAAGCTTACCATTTCTTACAATATCTCTACCCAATGCTTGTTTTGATAAGAGAACTTGTCCCCTCCCCTTTTTGACCTCTATTAACCAGCCTTATCTCCAGCTTCCAGCCATTTACTTCAGATTCATAACCTCTCCACACTTAAAGAAAAACAAAGTCTTTTGCAAACCTCTCTCCCTTTGCTGCCAGCAAAGTTGCACCTCTGTTCTTGGTCGATTCTGCTCTCCTACAGTCCGAATTAGCTCTAGTGGTAGTTAGAAGATATCTTCCTTAACCTCTTGGCTTCAACTTTTCTGAAGAGACCAAGGGCCAAAAGTGAAGGAAGACCTCCAAATCTGGGTTTCAAGAAAACGGGTCTGCTGTGATGTTGGTGCTGAAATTTCAAATCTGAAGTTTCGGGCCTTGAACCTTCAACAAGCCATCCTACCACTTCTTCTACCTTCCAAATCTGGTGTCTTCAAGGTGAAATTGTGTAGTTAAAGTTTAATTTTCATGTGTATGGAAAAAACATGGAAAGAAGCTCACTTTGTTCATCTTTTTCTTGGACAAGTGCATGGTGTTTTGGGGTGACTATTGTTCCTACAGCAGCTTCATCAAGGAGTTGAGAGAAGTTCTTCAAGGTGAGGAACCTTTATGTTAAGATTTGTGAACTTTGGATGTTAGTTAAGTTCTGATCTTCAACTATGTTGAAGTTGGTAGCATTTTAAGCATGCTTTGTTCTTGAAGAATCATGAAACAACATGTTGCTGAAAAGTTGGAGTCTTGGCCGAATTCTTGATTGAATGTTTGATGAAGTTTTGTTGAAGATTTAAGTGTTAAAGTGTTGAAAAATGGAAGTACTTAAAGGTTTATGCATGAAAGTGTTAAGATTTGAAGTTTGGGTGAAATTTGGAAGAAAACCCGAAAATCATGCTCTTGGAAGAAATTAGTGTTGCTGTGAATAGTGTTTTTGGTGATGAATAGTTGATTAAAACATGTTAAAAATGGTTTAACATGAAGGATTAAAAGTAAAATGACTAAATTGTGAAATATGGAAAAGTTTGGGTAAAAGTGTAAACTTGGTAAATATGGAAGGATGTCACTAAGAATTGTGGAAACAAGGGTTTCTATCAAGTTCTGGATAAAATTGGACACTTGGTAAGTTTTGGGGCACTTTTGCAAGTTCTGAAAAGTTGAGGGACTTAGGTTGTAATTAAGGATAAATTCTCAACATTGGAACTCTAGTAAAGAAACTTAAGCTATTTACGTGTCTCGATTACGCAGATTAAATCTGCAGTGCAGGATCTTTGCTTGTGCGTCGGGAGGCCACGGTAGATATCCGATTTGTTGAGGTAAGGGTTTAACTTCCTTAATGCGCATTAAATGTGTATTAGGTTAGTTAAGGAGCTAGTACTCGGAGTCGAGGTGGGGCCCGGTGACTCCAGGGCTGAATTCTTTGATACGTAGTGGTTTGCGGGGTTTTTATTTACGGAATATATGCATATCGGGGGTCGGCAGCGGACCCATTTACTGTTATTATTTCGGACTTACGCTATATCGGATACATTTATCGGGGGTCGAAGACGGACCCATTACGCTTTCATTAACGACGCATGGGGATGCCGGCCGGGCCGGGAAGAACTACCCATGGTCGTGCCTTGTTATCTGTTCACGGCGCATGGAGATGCCGGCGGGGCCGAGAAGATCTATCCATGGCTGTGCCCTCGATCGATGGGATTACGTATACATGCATCTGCATATCACATCATGATATTTAGGGTTGCGTTATCTGTTAGAACATTGCACGCTAACCTTTTTGTGCGAGCTAAAATGTTTTAAAAGTTTTGGTTTGACCAATTCGTACCTACCCCCTTACGGGTTCTTTCGAGAACTCACCCCCATGCTTACAATATTTTCAGAGGATCCGGGCAAGCGACCGGCGGACTAGATTTCCGCGGTGCTCGTTCGCACTTACATTAATTTGAGGTATATTTATGTTTGGGGAAATTCTCGTTAAAATCCCTTCTATGTTGGTATCTTTCTTGTTAAGTCGGCGTTCTTCTCTGTGTATGTTTAGCGGCGGCATCTAGTAGCGAGGTATAATTCCGCCTTTGTTGGCTCGGCTCTGTAGAAGTAGTGCATGTAGACACTCTAGTATTTTCATACTATTGGTCTGTATATTTTGTGGGAGTTTTCGACCTACGCGAGAGGCGGAACTCCTCGGCTATCTTTATTATCTGCTTCATTTTTATCTTTACGCGCGATATCCTGTAAAAACCACTAACGTGTCTCGGGTGCGAGGTTTAGGACTAGTAAGACGTCTTAAAATCTGCAAACACGTAACAACCTTAAAGCGAAAGAAAAATGTTTTAAGGAAGGGTTTGGTCCACACCCTTTTAAGAGAAAAATCCGCGATCACCCGCTGCCTATACCTCCAACCTCCGCATCTACGACGCTTCCGCCAGTTCCGGGGCGGTGGGGTGACAATTTGGTATCAGAGCTCTGGTTGTACATGTCCATGTGCCAGCGAGGACGCTGGGCTCCCTTTGGGGGGTGGATGATGTTACTCATCCCACATGGTAGAGCTATGGGAGAAACCATACCTTTATAAGGGTGGTTGCTCCATAGTTTCTTCAAGACGCGTTTTACCTAGCGGGCTTACCACCTAGTGTGGCAGACTAAGCGGGCCAGAGTAAGAACAAATCCGTGCGGGCTGGGCCCAAAGCGGACAATATCTTGGCATGTACACGGTCCGTCTGTATCAATTTGGTATCAGAGCTTAAGGTTAGAGTTAGGAATGGTTAGACTACTTGACCTAAACAACACTACTAGTTCTGGGGTAATTTAAATAAAAGCGTAGCTAACTTTTACTAAAATTATTCTTGAACTTTAGGTATGTTTATGGTTGGTTAGTTAACACCAGAACCTAGCATAAATCTGAAACTCAAATAAGTGGTTAAAACAGATATCGCGCTTTGACAATTCATGAAGGATATGGATTGTTATTTTCTCTCAAAGTAGGCAAGCAAAGGAATTGCTGCCGAAATTTTCTGTTAAGCATGCATATCATCTACACTACAGAGCCATTAAGAGTCTGCTGTTTGCTAACATAGAGATTAACGATCTTTCTGTCTATTTGTTGGGAATTTCAGATGGTACGATCATTTGGGCGCGAGAGCGCGTCAACCTTGTGGACACCTGGGTCGGTCGCACCCTTCCGAGCGGTGTGTTTGCTCGAGCAGATATTGCATCCGACGATGAGTGCGATGGCGATTTTTTGACGCCGACTTCTACACCCCCAGACACTGAGACCACTTATAACGTTTCCCGACGCTACAGTCGTACTCCCCTTTCGGAGGACATTCAGATCTGTGTTTTGGTAGACCACACACCATGAGGACTAGGGCAGCTGTCAGCCACGCTAGCCCTTGAGCGGATACCCGCAAGGCTCTGGTAGAGCGTTCATTGATCGGTCGTCGCCGTCCTAGAGACGACACTGATTCCGTTTCAGGGGACATCAGAGAGTTCCCGAGGCCATGTACCGAGAGCTGTGTAGGTTTTGATGAGGTTAGGATGATGGAGCGCCTGCAGCGTTTCAACCCGCCCAGGTTTTCGGGCAGATCTGGACCTGATGCAGCCGAGACTTGGCTGACCGATATTGGGCGTCTTCTGCACCGACTTCACTTACCATCCGAGGAGATGGTTTCTCTGGCTACTTTCTATCTGAGAGATGCGGCGTATAACTGGTGGCAGGGAGTAGCCAGAGGCAGAGCGATGCAGTATGCAGGGCTGAGACGTGTTGATCCGGGGATGCCTTGGGAGGAGTTCTCTCGTTTGTTCCATGAGCGATGGCTGGGGTACGCCATCCAGGAGCGCCGTCAGATTGAGTTTGATACACTTACCCAGGGTAGCCGGGTGTGGTGAGTACGAGGTGGAGTTTAGCCGGCTTATCCGTTATTCCTCGCCGTTCGACTCCTCGGAGCGGGAGAAGACCAGGAGATTTATCAGGGGCTTGCGCCCACAGATCAGGGGACATTTGATTGCACTCAGCATCTCTGACCATCACGAGGCCATCCAGAGGGCCCTACTATTGGAGACAGAGATGGCTGGGGCGGTAGCCACATCTTCCCGACCCCAGTGGCGGGAGACCTTGAGCTAGCGATGCGAAGACAAGCTGGCCGGGACCAAGCAGACCGGGGACAGAGTAGACCGGCGTGTTCGATAGAGGTAAGGCCCCATGTCGGAGTTTCCAGTCTACCGAGTGTGGCCGACGCCACGGGGGCGTACTGTTTGGCTGCAGGCGATTACTGCGATGTGGGCGGCAGATCATTGGATGAATGATTGCCCACCGGCTCGGGCACAAGGTGTTCGTTTGCAGCCGGGAGACCACGGCATGGTCAGTTCGGGGCCATCCAGGGCGAGGTATTGCTCGGGGGCTTGAGAGCTCCACCACGAGACCACCACTTCCCGGCACCACCGGTTGAGAGGACCCCCAACCAAAGACGGGTGTTTCAGATTGAGCAGGCTGGTACATCTCAGCAGGGAGCATTGGCAGGTATCATCTTTTTAAATAATGTACCTGTTAATGCACTTTTTGATACTGGCGCATCTATTTCTGCTATTTCTGCGAGATGTGCGACATCTCGAGTTCTGCCTATCGCCTACGGCGGCGTAGTTATAGTACGCACTGCTGGAGGGACGCGATTGTATTCGAATGAGATTGCTCGGGAATGCATGTTGACTATCGGGCGTCATCAGATTGAGTCCGAGTTGCTGATCTTGGATACGTCCAAATGCGATATTATTCGAGGATGGATTGGCTGTCGCGACACGATGTGAGGATTGACTGTGCGAAGCGACAGATTCAGATTTCCGGAGAGGTCGTACCGATCGAGTATCCACCGAAGCCAGTGGAGCAGAGTAAGGAGTTGTGCGTTCTGGAGCAGATTCCAGTGGTTGATGAGGAAGAGTACTTCGGCCTTAATGCTGCAGTGCAGCGCCTTTGAGTTAGACAAGATACCTGTAGTTCGTTACTTTCCTCATGTTTTTCCGGAAGAGTTGCCGGGGATGCCTCCGGAGCGGGAGATTACTTTTGAGATTCAGTTACAACCGGGATCAACTCCGATCTCCATCCCTCCCTACCGGATGCCGATCGTGGAGTTAGCTGAACTGAAGAAACAGCTCGAGGAGCTTCTGGAGAAGGGATTTATTCGCCAGAGCACTTCACCTTGGGAAGCCCCAGTTCTGTTTGTTAAGAAGAAGGATGGGACTCTCCGAATTTGTATCGATTATCGGCGGTTGAATGCCATCACCGTCAAGAACAAGTATCCTATACCGAGGATCGATGATCTATTTGACCAACTCAGGGGAGCTAAGGTTTTCTCGAAGATCGATATGCGGTCGGGTTACTTTCAGCTTCGTATTAGGGAGGAAGACATTCCTAAGACAACATTTTGTACTCGGTATGGGCATTACGAGTGTACCGTAATGCCATTTGGTTTAATGACGCACCAGCTGCATTTATGGACATGATGCACCGAGTATTCCGCCCGTATCAAGATTCCTTTGTGATAGTCTTCATCGATGACATTCTTGTCTATTCTCCCGATGAGGAATCACATCGAGGGGACATTTGAGGACTGTTTTGGAGACACTTGCGAATAACCAGTTGTATGCGCTAAGTTCTCCAAATGCGACTTTTGGTTACGGGAGGTAGCTTTTAGGTCACATTGTTGGGAGCATGGTATATCTGTGGATCCAGAGAAGACCAAGGCGGTTGAGAGTGGAGGCAGCCACAAAGCGTTAAGGAGATACGGAGCTTCACTGGGGTTGGCGAGGATATTACCGCAGATTCGTGCAGGATTCTCCATACTTGCATCACCACTAACTCAGTTGACCAAGAAGGGTCAGCCGTTTGTCCGGTCCTCGGCTGCGAGGATAGCTTTCGGGAACTTAAGCGATTCTTGACACACGCTCCGATTCTCGAGTCAACCGGACCTGCACTACCTTACGTAATCTACGGATCGTCAAGGACGGGAGTAGGATGTGTGTTGATGCAAGGGCACCACGTCGTTGCGTACGGGTCAAGACAAATGCGACCACACGAACAGAATTACCCTACGCATGACCTGGAGTTGGCTGCGGTCATTTATGCTCTCAAGCAGTGGAGACATTATCTGCTCGGTAGTAGGTTCCAGATTTTCACCGATCACAAAAGTTTGAAGTATCTATTTACAGAAGGATCTGAATATGAGGCGAGACGGTGGCTCGAGTACATGAAGGACTATGACTGCACTATCGAGTACACCGCCGGCAAGGGAATTGATGGCAGATGCTTTGAGCGGGGAGGTACAGTGTGGTTAATGGTGGAGATCTTTGGGAACAAGTCGATGGATCGAGATCTGATGTTCTTTGTGGCATCGGTGGGAGCAATGGGAGCAAGCCCAAGTTAACACTTTGACCATCCGATCGAGTGGTTGACCGAGATTCGAGAGGCACAAACCGAGAGACACAGGGACTGAAGAAGCTCTCGGGTGAGGACAAAGGGGCTTTGCGACCATTCTTGAGTACAAGCGAGGATTGTTGTACTTGAGTCGTCTCTATGTACCGGATGACTCGTCGATTCGAGATCGACTGTTGGGGAGGCGCACTCGAGTAGTTTGAGCATCCACCACAGGAAGTGAGAAGATGTACCATGATCTTGATCTCACTTACAGTGGCCGGGGATGCGGAGGCACATAGCCGCCTATGTGTCGAGGTGTGCGACTTGTCGGCGCGTTAAGGTAGAGCATCGAAGCCAGCCGGTACACTGCAAACTCTACCTATTCTGTCGAAGTGGGGCAATATCACGATGGACTTCTGACTGGTCTTCCTCCGACTAGAGCTCAGCATGACGCCATCAGGTTATAGTTGATCGGTGACAAAGTGTGCACATTTTACGCCAATGCGAGTGACGGACTCGCTAGAAGCTTGACTTTATATTCGGGAGATCGTGCGACTACATGGAGTACCAGACTCCATTGTGTCAGCGAGGATCCACGATTCACCGCGAAGTTTTGGGTTGCCTTCCATAAGGCTCTGGGCACGCGACTTCACCACGAGCAAGGCGTACCATCCTCGAGCAGGCGGGCAGTCCGAGAGAGTTATTCAGATTGTCGAGGATATGCTCGGGAGTTGTGTTCTAGATTTTGGGGGCGGTGGGATCGACACCTGCCGCTAGTAGAATTCTCTTACAACAACAGTTATCAGACTACTATCGGCATGGCACCTTTTGAGGCACTGTATGGTCGGAGATGCATGACACCGCATTGTTGGACAGATGCCACAGACATGATGATTTTGGCCCCGAGTTGTTGGAGGAGGCAGCGAGAGAAGATCCGTCGATTCAGATGCGGATGAAGGCCGCAAATGACAGACCACCTCGTATGTTAACAAGAGACGGCGCGATCTGGAGTTTGAGGTGGGAGACGAGTTTGGCTGAAGGTTGCATCGACTCGTGGGACCCTCCGTTTTGGCAGGCGGGCAAGTTAGCCCCAAGATATGTTGGTCCTTACGAGATTTTGGAGCGTATAGGCGAGTCGCATACAGATTGGCCTTACCTCCTAGCATGTCTGCGGTGCACAATGTTTTTCATGTCGGCATGCTTAAGAAGTGCATCTTGGATGACAGTCGAGATCATTCCGGCGAGGAGATTGAGTTAGAGCCGGATCTATCCTACCGAGAGGTACCGATAGCTTTTACGGCCGGGGATATTCGGAGGCTCATGACAAGTCGATTCCGATGATTAAGGTGCGGTGGTCACATCATTCGATCGGGAGGCGACTTGGGAGGTGGAGCAGGATATTACACCCACCCTGACGTTTTGTAATCTTCCGGCGAATGTCGGCCGGAAATGTGAATTCTGTAATTTTTCGAAGTATGAGTAATTATTGGAATTCAATTTTTGGGAGTGACTTTGGAGCTAATTATTAGTGTTTTATGTATTGGATAACAATTTCTAAGTTCCGGGACATTTTGCGGAAAATTGGTTTCAGAGGGCAAAATGGTCACCGATGGGAACAAAAATTTGGAAAAAATTATTTGTTGGATAATTAATGTGGCTGCGAAATTGGCTGGTTGGAAGGGATGTTATTTTGTTATTTTTGGTTAATTACATTTGTTAATGTTAGAGATAAGGATGGTAGATATTTGGAGACAAAAGCTTACCATTTCTTACAATATCTCTACCCAATGCTTGCTTTGATAAGAGAACTTGTCCCCTCCCCTTTTTGACCTCTATTAACCAGCCTTATCTCCAGCTTCCAGCCATTTACTTCAGGTTCATAACCTCTCCACACTTAAAGAAAAACAAAGTCTTTTGCAAACCTCTCTCCCTTTGCTGCCAGCAAAGTTGCACCTCTGTTCTTGGTCGATTCTGCTCTCCTACGGTCCGAATTAGCTCTAGTGGTAGTTAGAAGATATCTTCCTTAACCTCTTGGCTTCAACTTTTCTGAAGAGACCAAGGGCCAAAAGTGAAGGGAAGACCTCCAAATCTGGGTTGCAAGAAAACGGGTCTGCTGTGATGTTGGTGCTGAAATTTCAAATCTGAAGTTTCGGGCCTTGAACCTTCAACAAGCCATCCTACCACTTCTTCTACCTTCCAAATCTGGTGTCTTCAAGTGCATGGTGTTTTTGGGTGACTATTGTTCCTACAGCAGCTTCATCAAGGAGTTGAGAGAAGTTCTTCAAGGTGAGGAACCTTTATGTTAAGATTTGTGAACTTTGGATGTTAGTTAAGTTCTGATCTTCAACTATGTTGAAGTTGGTAGCATTTTAAGCATGCTTTGTTCTTGAAGAATCATGAAACAACATGTTGCTGAAAAGTTGGAGTCTTGGCCGAATTCTTGATTGAATGTTTGATGAAGTTTTGTTGAAGATTTAAGTGTTAAAGTGTTGAAAAATGGAAGTACTTAAAGGTTTATGCATGAAAGTGTTAAGATTTGAAGTTTGGGTGAAATTTGGAAGAAAACCCGAAAATCATGCTCTTGGAAGAAATTAGTGTTCTGTGAATAGTGTTTTTGGTGATGAATAGTTGATTAAAACATGTTAAAAATGGTTTAACATGAAGGATTAAAAGTAAAATGACTAAATTGTGAAATATGGAAAAGTTTGGGTAAAAGTGTAAACTTGGTAAATATGGAAGGATGTCACTAAGAATTGTGGAAACAAGGGTTTCTATCAAGTTCTGGATAAAATTGGACACTTGGTAAGTTTTGGGGCACTTTTGCAAGTTCTGAAAAGTTGAAGGACTTAGGTTGTAATTAAGGATAAATTCCCAACATTGGAACTTTAGTAAAGAAACTTAAGCTATTTACGTGTCTCGATTCGGCGATTAAATCTGCAGTGCAGGATCTTGCTTGTGCGTCGAGAGGCCACGGTAGATATCCGATTTACATTGAGGTAAGGGGTTTAACTTCCTTAATGCGCATTAAATGTGTATTAGGTTAGTTAAGGGCTAGTACTCGGGTCGAGGGTGGGGCCCGGTGACTCCGGGGCTGAATTCTTGAGTACGTAGTAGTTTGCGGGGTTTTTATTTATGGAATATATTCATATCAGGGGTCGACGACGGACCCATTTATGTTATTATTTACGGACTTACGCTATATCGGATCTACATTTATCGGGGTCGAAGACGGACCCATTCTCGCTTTCATTAACGATGCATGGGGATGCCGGCCGGCCGGGGAAGAACTACGCATGGTCGTACCTTCTGTTATCTGTTCATGGCGCATGGAGATGCCGGCGGGGTCGGGGAAGATCTATCCATGGCTGTGCCCTCGATCGATGGGATTCTGTATACATGCATCTGCATATCACATCATGATATTTAGGGTTGCGTTATCTGTTAGAACATTGCACGCTAACCCTTTTGTGCAGGTTAAAATGTTTTAAAAGTTTTGGTTTGACCAATTCGTACCTACCCCCTTACGGGTTCTTTCGAGAACTCACCCCCCATGCTTACAATATTTTCAGGGGATCCGGGTAAACGACCTGCGGACTAGATTTCCGCGGTGCTCGTTCTGCACTTCTGTTATTTTGAGGTATATTTGTGTTTGGGGAAATTCTCGTTAAAATCCTTTCTATGTTGGTATCTTTCTGTTAAGTCTGACGTTCTTCTCTATGTATGTTTAGCAGCAACAGCATCTAGTAGCGAGGTATAATTCCGCACTGTTTGCTCGGCTCTGTAGAAGTAGTGCATGTAGACACTCTAGTATTTTCATACTATCGGTCTGTATATTTTGTGGGAGTTTCCGACCCTACGCAGAGGGCGGAACTTCCTCGGCCTGTATCTTTATTTTTTCTGCTTCATTATTTTTACGTGCGATATCCTGTAAAACCACTAACGTGTCTCGGGTGCAGGTTTAGGACTAGTAAGACGTCTTAAAATCTGCAAACACGTAACAACCTTAAAACTGGAAGAAAAATGTTTTAAGGGAAGGGTTTCGGGTCCACACCCTTTTAAGAGAAAATTCCGCGATCACCCGCCGCCATTACCTCCAACCTCCGCAACTACGACGCTTCCGCCAGTTCCGGGGCGGTTGGGTGACACGTACTCTGCAACTACCAGGATAACTTGAAGGACCAAACTTTGTTTCACAATTTTATTTTAAATGAGACTTGTCACCGCACGCCACCCGAGCCCGGTTGAGGAGGCGGGGCGCCGGACGCGTCGGAAGCGGAAGCCGGAATGAATACAGAATGGCAGGTCCATCGAGACCTGCCGCGCGTAGCGGACCCGAAAAGTGAAGCGATTGTGGAAGCAACCTGAAATTTTCATACATATAACTAAAATGAAATCCATGGTGAGTCTCGCCCCTCGAAACGGACGAGCACATCACCATCACCATATAAACAGTTCATGTAATAACAACAAAGTAAGCACCGCCCTCCAAGGACGAGTACTTACGCACACAACATAGATACATACAGAATTCACCGAATCTAGGGTATCTAGCAAGCGCCAAGCGCTCAGAACATGCAACAGAACAGAATATGTACATACATATACAATCATCACAATAATCCAGAAAGTATGCACATGCAGCTACAGAGCCAACCCTAGACCTAAACGTCAAAATACCTCGCGCGGGATCCAGACCAAGTCTGCTACTCCCAACAAAATCCCGGCCCACAAGGTAAAGCTGCTGCTTACCAGGTCTACCTGAAACCCAAAGACAGAACCCAAAAAGGGTGAGTCCTCGAAAGGACCCGTAAGGGATTTGGGGTAAGATAAGCATATGTAACCCTGCAAAACAGAAAGATAGCAATATACAGAATATATGCAACAGAATACAGAATATCGTGCATGTAAAGAAAACAGATCAGAACCCCGAATGATATGCGATTTTAAATCGCCATAAACCCTTATAACGAATCAAAACGACAGCCTCCCTTTAAGGGAGTCAGAAGCCGAAGCTATTACAGAAGCATGGTACACCAGCTGGGGTAGCGAACCCCCAACTGTCGTAGGGTTAACAAACAGAGTATGCCACAAGGCATACACCTACAAATTACAGAACGTACCTTAAAGCATAAATTTACGAAATACCTGCAAAACAGAAGTGCAACAACACATACGACTACAGAATACAGAATATGCCTTAGGCATATAATACCGAAATACTTGCAGAACAGAAAGTGAAACTAAACATACACCTATCTTACCAAAAATAGCAGAACCAAACCCTTACCTCACAAATCCAGAGTATTAGACCGATTCTGGACGATTTCCAAACCACGACCCGAAACCCGAAAACCTCTCTTTTTCTAACTTCCGGACCTCAGAATCTGTCAATTCAAGCTAAATTAGCAACCTTACCAATCACACTACCAAACTACACCCCCGTCCCCAAAACCGAAAATCCGGCAGAATTTCCGTAAAATTCCAGATTCCCGCAGAAACATCAGAATTCAGAACCAACTTAGGCAATGCAAAACTATACATTGACAAACATAACCCAACAAGCAGAACTGATCAAATCCAACCTTAAAACCCTTCATTACCCGACATTTTCCGATAAACCCGCATAATAGTAACTTTTCCATTTCTTACCCGAAATCAACGTTTCAAACATCAAACCACACCTAAATCCAACCCCAATACCACTTTAACATCCAATTCAACCAACATCAAACCCCAACATGGAAAAAGAATCATTCTAATAATTCGGTTCTTAACCAACATTTTACCCAACTTCCAATTCAATCCATTCAAGCTTCCAATTAATCATACTAACCACCAATTACACTTCTAAACCAAGAATGCTAACCAATTGCATCCAAAACAACCAAATTCAACATTGAACACCAACATTCAAAATCGGCCATTTGGGGTTTTCTTACCCAACTTGTTTTCCATCAAATTGAATCCATACATAAGCTTAGAATCATGCTAGGATTAACATACTTGAAGCATGATTCAAGAGGACAAACACACAACATTTTAGAAATCACACAAAACAATCGGCCAAATGGGGATTTTTCATCCAAGGAGTTTTTCCCAAAATCTAACACTTGATTATCACTCCCCTACAATCCAAGAACAACATACTAAAAGATGGGAGGAAGAGAATCATCCTAGATGGTAGCTAAGAACAAACTCATAATTCTCAAAATCTCCTCTTTTCTTCATCAAACTTTAATTCCAACAAGTAAAGAGTGCTTAGGGAGGTACTTACCACATAAAGCACCCAATTCCTCTTTGATTTCATCCAAGGAGAGGAGCTTCAAGCTTGAAGGTGAGCTTCAATGGTGGCGGATGCTAGAGGAAGAAGAAGAAGAAAGAAAGTGAAATGAGATAATAATCTCATTTTAGGAAAATATAAGCCATATATATTTTTCCTCTCTTTAACTCATACTTCTCCACTTAAATAGAAAATAGCCAAGTGTCCCCTAAATCATTCCCATTTGCTGCCGAAAAAAACTGCAGCCCATGCTGAATTATTTTTCTTTTGTGGCCAAAAGTAAATTAATCTCCTAACTTTTCCAAAAGTTCCAATTTTGGCCCAAAAATAACTACCGAACTCCAAATTAAATGAAACTTGGACACAACCCTCAGAATATGATAACATTCATAAAACATGTTTCAAAAGTTCATTTATAATTCCAGAGTATCCTACCGAGCTCGCTGAACCCGAACAAATCCCGACGTGCGAGCGTGTCCAACAGAACCAAAATCCCATCACACCAAAATTCCCCAAAAATACTCATAAAATCCATCTTGAATTATAACATAACCAACCATGGAGCCATCGGAGAAATTTCATCCCGAGCCCCGGGAGTCGCCCGGGACCGAACGTCCCGCCCCAAATATTATATTCCATAAAAACCTCCGGGACATTCACACGACCCCAAAACTGCAAACGGCATCTCAATCAGAGGTCTCGGGAGCGCTACCGAGCCCGCTGTACGTCCTGAGACGACTCCGACAACCCCCCGGCGCCGGAAAAATATTTTCGGCGGAAACGTCCGGGGACCCACACGACCTCAAATACGAAAGGGTTCGCCTAAATGATACTCGGATAAGGCTCGGGAGCCGCTGAACGCCGAAAAACGTGACCCGCAGGCCAAAACCGGAGCCCCGGGTCACCCGGCCGCAACCCGCTCGTGGTGACCGTAACATCCTCCCCCCCTTAGAACTCTTGGTCCTCCAAGAGTAGCCTGAACCAACCATACAGGTGTCGCTACCAACCAGAATATATAAATATTCCCCTTACTAAAAACAATCGGACCACCGTACTGGCGGCGGGAGTGGTAGTTTAGACTACCATACAGAGCCTTACGGCGTCCCACCCTCCGGGTGCATCTTATTGCACCCCGAGTCAGTTGCCGGTATTTCTACCTGACAACCCCGCAGACAGATCGAATCTAAATCTAATCGATCCTCAACAGGCTATCACGGAAGCCATCACGTAATACGAAAGCTTGATTGGGAAAAGACCAACCTAACAACTTACTCTAGAAACTCATGAGAACCGATAAAATTCGGGGTAACTTGCCCCGCCTACCAAATCTTACTGTCCCTCTGATCGGTGCTACCTCCAGTCAAATTCTATCACCAAACTCAGATTCCAGAGCCCTACGGCGGCGGTTCGTATAAGCAGTGGTGCAGTCTTTTCGCGGTTTTGATCCGCGCCTGTAACAATCTGATCTTCGCCGTAGTCTCCTCAAAAAGCTCGGGTCCCAGCTCAACCCTATCAGACGCATCTGTCCAACAGTATGGTGTCATACACCTCCTCTCGTACAACGCCTCATATGGTGCCATGCCAATCGTAGTCTGGAAGCTGTTGTTGTACGAGAACTCTATCAAAGGTAACTGCTGGTCCCAAACTCCTCCAAAATCCAAAGTACAGATTCGCAGCATATCTTCCAGTATCAGAATCACCCGCTCCGACTGCCCGTCAGTATGTGGGTGATAAACTGTGCTAAGATGGAGTCGCGTGCCCTGTGCTTCGTGAAAAGCTCTCCAGAACCGTGCTGTAAAACGCAGATCACGGTCAGATACAATGGAGTCTGGTACTCCATGTAAACGTACAATCTCCCTGATGTAAAGCCGGCAAGCTTCTCCAGAGGGTCTATGACCCGAATAAGCAGAAAGTGTGCGCACTATTGTCAGCCGATCCACAATAACCCGGATAACATCATGGCGAGACCGTGTCAGGGGCAGTGCAGTCAGAAAGTCCATAGTAACATTGCCCCACTCCCGAACTGGAATGGGCAAAGTCTGCAGTGCCCTGCCGGTTTCTGATGCTCAAACTGCTCGAGTGTGCCTCCTCTAAAATCTCATTCCAGAACTCCTGATCCTCAGGTACATAAAGGCGATCTCGGAAGTATAGCAATCCCTGCCTATACTGAAACGTCGGTAACAAATAAACCCTTATCTTCCCCAGATAACTTCTTCAACACCAGATCTCTACCTTGCGCTTCGCGCATCCTATCAAGCCACTCAGAATGTATGGTAAGTGTATACCCCTGAGCACGCTCCCAGAGCTGCCACCTGTGCCAAAGGCAAGTCGAATCTCTCTCCTCGGATCAGTCCCCAACACCTCCTCCCTTAACCAACCCGGTATACTTACTGCTCAGTACACCGGCAACCGTGTTGCCCGTGCCAGAGATGTACTCGATACAACAACCATAGTCCTTAATGTATTCGAGCCATCTGCGCTGCCTCATGCTAAGCTCCTTCTGTGTAAACAGATATTTCAGACTCTTATGGTCGGTAAGAATCTGAAATTTATTACCAAACAGATATTGCTTCCAATGTTTCAGCGCATAAATTACTATAGCCAACTCCAGATCATGTGTTGGTTAGTTCAGCTCATGCGGTCGCAGCTGCCTCGACCCATAAGCTACCACATTACACTCCTGCACCAACACACACCCCAAACTGGATGTGGAAGCATCCGTATATATCACGTACGGTAAGCTCGCATCTGGAAGAGTCAGAATCGGAACGTTAGTCAACTACCGCTTCAACTCCTGAAAATTTCTGCTCACACCTATCAGACCAGATATACGGTTGACCCTTCTTGGTCAACTGCGTAAGCGGAGATGCCAGGATAGAACACCCTGGTACAAACCTCTGACAGAATCCTACTAACCCTAGGAAGCTCCTGAACTCCCGTACCGTGGTAGGTTGTTTCCAATCCCGAACTGCCCTCACCTACTCTGAATCCACAGACAGACCATGCTCAGATATAATGTGTCCCAGAAAAGTGACTTCCCGAATCCAGAACTCACACTTTGAGAATTTAGCATAATGCTGATGTTCCCAAAGTGTCTGCAGAACTATCTTCAGATGCTCCCGATGCGAGTCCTCATCCCTAAAATATATCAGAATATCATCAATAAAAACCACCAGAAATGAGTCCAAGTATGGTCGGAATACCCGATGCATCAGATCCCTTAATGCCGCTGGAGCATTGGTCAGCCCGAACGGCATGACCGTAAACTCAAAGTGTCCAAATCGGGTGTGGAAAGCAGTCTTAGGTATGTCCTCATCCTTCACCCTAAGCTGAAAATACCCAGATCGGAGATTAATCTTTGAGAAAACTCTCGAACCACGAAGTTGATCAAAAAGATCGTCAATCCTCGTAACGGATACTTATTCTTCCCAATAAGAGCATTCAACCGTCTGTAATCAATACAAAGTCGAGTGTCCCATCATTCTTCTTAACAAATGAACAGAGCACCCCACACCGAAGTGCTCGGTCGGATGAAGCCCTTTCTGTAATTCCTCCAACTGTTTTTTCAACTTCGCATCTCGAAATAGGCATCCGATAAGGAGGAATAGATATCGAGCGAGACCGACTGTAGGTGGATCTTAAACACAATTTCCCGCTCTGGTGGTAATCCGGCAACTCCTCCGGAAATACCTGCGGAAAATCTCGAACCAATGGTAAACCATCCAACTTCAACCTAGTACCAGCCTCATTCAGATCATAACATTCCCCTACACCAACTATCGACAGCTGATCCAGAATCTGTAACTCCTTACTGTGCTGTGCGATAGTCAAACCAGTCGGAGCCGTGAGAGGTAGTACCTCTCCAGAAACCATAATGGTACGGGTTGCACAATCAATGTGCACAGAATTCTTGGATAGCCAGTCCATCCCAAGAATAATATCATAGTTCGGCGTGTCAAAAACCAATAAATCCGATACTATCAGATGTCCGCCTACAGATGTCGTGCAACCCCGAACCATCTCATTAGAAAACAGAACCTGACTCCCAGCAGTTTTTACTAAGTACATTTGAGGCAAGGAACTAACAGACAGATGCAGAGATGTAACACATTTCTGTGTTACAATGGAAATAGATGCTCCTATATCCAATACTGCATGAACCGGTGTCTCATTCAGAAATAAAGTACCCTGCAGAACTCCCTGCTGACTCGAGCCTCCCTGCTGGCTGGTACCTGACCGCTGACTAGGTCCTCCCTGATAACTAGGGCCTCCCCCCTCACTATGAAAAACTTGTCCTGCTCTGAGCTGCTGTGGTGGAGGGGGTGGCTGAAGCTGCTGTCGCTGCTGAGGTCTCGGGCCACCCTGCTGAAACCCACGCCCTCACGGCGCGTTGGGCTGTGCCCGAGACTGTCGACGCTAATAACTGCCAAAAACCCTGCCTTACAGTCAGAGGGCAATCCCGTACCCAGTGAGTGTCAGACCCGCAACATAAACATCGCCCTCCTGCCTGTAACAAAGTCGACCGAGGTGATACCTACTACTAGTCGGACAAGATCGTGCCGGTGGTGCTCCCCTCTACCTCAACTAGACTACCCGGGCCTGTTCGGCCATCCAGAAATCTGCCGGGGTCCCTGTGTGTGGAGCCCCTCGTACTCCCCGACCTCGGCTGCGAGGTGAGGCGACTCTCAACCTCCTCTTCCATACCATGGTACTGCGGTACGTAGTAAATAAGCCTGTCAAACTCCCGCTCAAACTCTGTGATCTGTCTCCCTGATGAAACTCATCAAACTGTGCCTGACGCAGATTCCTGGCTACATCCCCACTGCACTGCTGGTGGAAAATGTAGCCTCCCCCAGGAGTTTGTCAACTCCTGCAAACCAAGTCTCTACTACCTCTAGCCCTTCTCGGTCATTGAACTCGGGGGTTCAAACTCTGAAACCTTTCCAGAAGTCTGACCCCGTCAGACTGGTGCCTCAGATCTCCCCGTCGTTAATAGGACCGACGAGAAGTCTAGGTGTCGTAGTGACCATCCTCCTCGGAGTCACTCACTTACCAATCCCAAAGCGTGGCGAGCGGTGGCTAAAGTCTCGCTATCACCACCTGATCGAATGCCCTTGCGTGGCATAATCAGATCTTCCCTTGCCTCTGCCGCCCCGAACCGGCTAGGTGGCGGGTAATACCAAATCGAGAGAGGGTCCCTACGACCGTTAAACCTCGGGGCGGTGAGTGTGGTTGTTCGGACCACGGGTTACGCTGAACCCGTATCCTATTCTACGGAGGTGTGGGATCCCAGTCCCGCCCCTCCGGTACCAAATCACGCTATTCGCGTGTAGTACACAATTCCTCAAACCAAGGCCAACCAGAAAAACAACTTATCCCAAACCAAATTTCCAAACCATATACCAACTCAACCCATAACCAACAGTTCAAACCCTATCTCTCGGAGGCGTGGGATTACAGTCCCCTCCCTCCGGTCACAAAACACGCTGTCTACGCGTGTTAACCAAACCTGAGACATTTCAGACCAAACAGAGTCCAGACAAATCGGTCACTCCTAATCCCTACAGAAGCTAGCAGCAGTTTCCTAAGGCTCTGTAGTGCAATGCAGTACTTGACACAGAAATTATTTCTCAGAATGATAAAATCATGTATTTCACAGAATCACAGAAGCAGTTCATGCTTATCTCACCAAATCTTTTCCTAACACACAAGTTTACGTACCCGGATCTTTTCCACAATCCCTTTCTCGTAATAGTTGTACCAAAATCCAGAAATTCTGGATTCCGTACTCTGCAACTATCAGGATAACTTGAAGGATCAACTTTGTTCCACAATTTTATTTTAAAGTGGTTCAAGTAAGGAGGTGGCCAATCTCCGTACCAAACCATACTAAAATAAAATGTACAACAACAGTTGTCACTACAAGTCACCACAGCGACCAATACGGTCACTTACCCGCTCGATACCAACTTGTCACCGTCGCCACGCGAGCCCGGTTGAGGAGGCGGGGGCGCCGGGACGTCGGAAGCGGAAACCGGAATGAATACAAGATGGCAAGTCCATCGAGACCTGCAGCGCGTAGCGGACCCGAAAAGCGAAGCGATTGTGGAAGCAACCTGAAATTTTCATACATATAACTAAAATGAAATCCATGGTGAGTCTCGCCCCTCGAAACGGACGAGCACATCACCATCACCATATAAACAGTTCATGTAATAACAACAAAGTAAGCACCGCCCTCCAAGGACGAGTACTTACGCACACAACATAGATACATACAGAATTCACCGAACCTAGGGTATCTAGCAAGCGCCAAGCGCTCAGAACATGCAACAGAACAGAATATATACATACATATACAATCATCACAATAATCCAGAAAGTATGCACATGCAGCTACAGAGCCAACCCTAGGCCTAAACGTCAAAATACCTCGCGCGGGATTCAGACCAAGTCTGCTACCCCCAACAAAATCCCGGCCCGCAAGGTAAAGCTGCTGCTTACCAGGTCTACCTGAAACCCAAAGACAGAACCCAAAAAGGGTGAGTCCTCGAAAGGACCCGTAAGGGATTTGGGGTAAGATAAGCATATGTAACCCTGCAAAACAGAAAGATAGCAATATACAGAATATATGCAACAGAATACAGAATATCGTGCATGTAAAGAAAACAGATCAGAACCCCGAATGATATGCGATTTTAAATCGCCATAAACCCTTATAACGAATCAAAGCAGCTGACCTCCCTTTAAGGGAGTCGAAGCGAAGCTATTACGAAGCATGGTGCACCAGTGGGTAGCGAACCCCAACCTGTCGTAGGGTTAACAGAGCAGTATGCCACAAGGCATACACCTACAAATTACGAACGTACCTTAAAGCGAAATTTCCGAAATACTGCAAAAGCGAAGTGCAACAACACATACACCTACAGACTACAGAATATGCCTTAGGCATATAATACCGAAATACTTGCAGAACAGAAAGTGAAACTAAACATACACCTATCTTACCAAAAATAGCAGAACCAAACCCTTACCTCACAAATCCAGAGTATTAGACCGATTCTGGAAGATTTCCAAACCACGACCCGAAACCCGAAAACCTCTCTTTTTCTAACTTCCGGACCTCAGAATCTGTCAATTCAAGCTAAATTAGCAACCTTACCAATCACACTACCAAACTACACCCCCGTCCCCAAAACCGAAAATCCGGCAGAATTTCCGTAAAATTCCAGATTCCCGTAGAAACATCAGAATTCAGAACCAACTTAGGCAATGCAAAACTATACATTGACAAACATAATCCAACAAGCAGAACTGATCAAATCCAACCTTAAAACCCTTCATTACCCGACATTTTCCGATAAACCCGCATAATAGTAACTTTTCCATTTCTTACCCGAAATCAACGTTTCAAACATCAAACCACACCTAAATCCAACCCCAATACCACTTTAACATCCAATTCAACCAACATCAAACCCCAACATGGAAAAAGAATCATTCCAATAATTCGGTTCTTAACCAACATTTTACCCAACTTCCAATTCAATCCATTCAAGCTTCCAATTAATCATACTAACCACCAATTACACTTCTAAACCAAGAATGCTAACCAATTGCATCCAAAACAACCAAATTCAACATTGAACACCAACATTCAAAATCGGCCATTTGGGGTTTTCTTACCCAACATGTTCTCCATCAAATTGAATCCATACACAAGCTTAGAATCATGCTAGGATTAACATACTTGAAGCATGATTCAAGAAAACAAACACACATCAACTTATAATTTTTCCAAGAATTAGGCCAAATGGGAATTTTTACCCAAGGTGTGTTTTCCAAAATCCAACACTTGATTAACACTCCCCTACTACCCAAGAACATCATACTAAAAGATGGGAGGAAGAGAATCATCCTAGCTTATAGCTAAGAACAAACTCAACATTCTCAAAACCACCTCTTTTCTTCACTAAACTTCAATTCCAACAAGTAAAGAGTGCTTAGGGAGGTACTTACCACATAAAGCACCCAATTCCTCTTTGATTTCATCCAAGGAGAGGAACTTCAAGCTTGAAGGTGAGCTTCAATGGTGGCGGCAGCACAAGGAAGAAGAAGAAGAGAAGAAAGTGAAATGAGATAATAATCTCATTTTAGGAAAATATAAGCCATATATATTTTTCCTCTCTTTAACCCATACTTCTCCACATAAATAGAAAATAGCCAAGTGTCACATAAATCTTTCACATATGCTGCAGAAAAAACTGCAGCCCATGCTGAATTATTTTTCTTTTGTGGCCAAAAGTAAATTAATCTCTAACTTTTCCAAAAGTTCCAATTTTGGCCCAAAAATAACTACCGAACTCCAAATTAAATGAAACTTGGACACAACCCTCAGAATATGATAACATTCATAAAACATGTTTCAAAAGTTCATTTACAATTCCAGAGTGTCCTACCGAGCTCGCTGAACCCGAACAAATCCCGACGTGCGAGCGTGTCCAACAGAACCAAAATCCCATCACACCAAAATTCCCCAAAAATACTCATAAAATCCATCTTGAATTATAACATAACCAACCATGGAGCCATCGGAGAAATTTCATCCCGAGCCCCGGGATTCCCGTCCCGAGCCCCGGGAGTCGCCCGGAACCGAACGTCCCGACCCAAATATTATATTCCATAATAACCTTCGGGACATTCCCACGACTCCAAAACTGCAAACGGCATTTCAATCTGAGGTCTCGGGAGTGCTACCGAGCCCACTGTACATCCCGAGACGTCCCCGACAACCCCGGGCCGGAAAAATATTTTCGGCGGAAAGCGTCCAGGGACCCACACGACCTCAAATACGAAAGGGTTCGCCAAAGCGTTACTCGGATAAGGCTCGGGAGCCGCTGAACGCCGAAAAGCGTGACCCGCGAGGCCAAAACCGAGCCGGGTCACCCGGCCGCAACCCGCTCGTGGTTGTCTAAGTCGGTTCAATTCGATGTTTCTGCGAGAATCTGGAATTTCTTCAAATTCTCACGGTTTTCGGTTTTGGGGTCGGGTGACAGTTTGGTAGTGTGGTTGGTAAGGTTGCTAATTTAGCTTGAATTGACAGATTCTGAGGTCCGGAAGTTAGAAAAAGAGAGGTTTTCGGGTTTCGGGTCGTGGTTTGGAAATCGTCCAGAATCTGTCAAATACTCTGGATTTGTGAGGTAAGGGTTTGGTTCTGTTATTTTGGTAAGATAGGTATATATGTTTTGTTGCACTGCTTTTGTGTATTTCGGAAATTTGTGCCTTAAGGTACGTTACGTGATCTGTAGGTGTATGCCTTGTAGCCTGTCTAACCCTACGTTTGTAGGTGTATGCCTTGTGGCATACTTTGTCTCATAACCCTACGACAGCTTGTGGGTTCGCTACCTGGTGCACCATGCTTCGTTATAGCTTCGCTTCGACTCCCTTAGAGGGAGGGCCGCTGATTTGTTATAGGGTTTATGACGATTTAGAATCGCACATCCTTCGGGATTACGATCTGTTTCCTTTATATGCACGATATTCGTCGTACTGTTGAATATATTCGTATATTGCTATCTTTCTGTTTTGCAGGGTTACTTATGCTTATCTTACCCCAAATCTCTTACGGGTCCTTTCGAGGACTCACCCTTTTGGGTTATGTCTTTGGGTTTCAGGTAAACCTGGTAAGCAGCAACTTTAGCTGTACCTTGCGGGATGGGATTTTGTAGAGGTTGCGGTTTTGGTCTGGATCCCACGCGAGGTATCTGGCTTTAGGTTTAGGTTGGCTCTGTAGCTGCATGTGCATACTTTCTGGATTGTTGTGATGATTGTATATATATATATGTATGTATTCTGTTCTGTTGCATGTTCTGAGCGCTAGGCGCTTGTTAGATACCCTAGGTTCGGGGAATATTGTGTGTTCTATGTTATATGCGTAAGTACTCGTCCTCGGAGGGCGGGGCTTACTTTGTTGTTATTACATGAACAAGTATGTATGGTGATGGTGATGTTCTCGTCCGTTTTCGAGAGGCGAGACTCACCATGGGTTTTGTTTTAGTTATATGTATGAAAATTTCAGGTTGCTTCCACAATCGCTTCGCTTTTCGGGTCCGCTACGCGCGGCAGGTCTCGATGGACCTGCCATTCTGTATTCATTCCGGCTTCCGCTCCGACGCCCCGCGCCCCGCCTCCACAACCGGGCTCGATGGCGTACGGTGACATGGTGAGAGTGGTCAAGTGACTTCTTCTGTGTTCATGAACCGGGATGTTGTCATCTGCCCTCGCGATGGCCATCGCGGAGACGTAACGTTGCAAATGAATATCAGGATCTGACAGACCGTCGTAAACGTCTAGCTTGGGCTGGCGAAACTGATCCGGGAGAGGGGTCTCCAAGACCCGCTGAGTGAAGGGCTGGGTCTAGAGGTGATCCAAACCCATCCTGGTGATGTTATAGACACTAGCCCTCTTCTCCCTTTTCTCCATTTCTTCTATCTTACGGTTAGCCCGAGCGGGTTGAGACCGGGTGACCGAAGGCTTCGATTTTGGTGCAGGATCGGGCTTTTGGCGGTCGATGGCTTCGAGCCTTGTTCGAGTGACTTTTTGGCAAGCCCTTGCGTATTTGCGGTACTAAGTGTCCTCCTGAAGAGGCCATGGGTCCCCTCCCATAGGGGACATGGTCCTCTCCCATGGGGGACATGGCCCTCTCCCGAAGGGGGGCCGGGACTTGTCTCGGGGTGTACAGCAGGCTCGGTAGCGCTCCCGGAACCTCGGATTGGGAAATCGTTTGCGGATTTGGAATCGTGGGAACGTCCCGGAGCATTTTACGCTATAAAATATTTTGGGGTGGGACGTTCGCTGAAGAGGCCGGGGCCCTCTCCCGTAGAAGGCGAGTGCCCTCTCCGTAGAAGGCGAGTGCCCTCTCCCGTAGAAGGCGAGTGCCCTCTCCCGTAGAAGGCGAGTGCCCTCTTCCGTAGAAGGCGAGTGCCCTCTCCCGTAGAAGGCAGAGTGCCCTCTTGTAGAAGGCAGAGCCCTCTCCCGTAGAAGGCAGAGTGCCCTCTTCCGTAGAAGGCAGAGTGCCCTCTCCCGTAGAAGGCAGAGTGCCCTCTTCCGTAGAAGGCAGGTGCCCTCTTCCGTAGAAGGCAGGTGCCCTCTTCCGTAGAAGGCAGGTGGCCTCTCCCGTAGAAGGCAGGGGCCCTCTCCCAAAGAAGGCATGGGCCTTCTCCCGAAGAAGGCATGACTTAGACAAATTTCAGATTTCTGGTGGATAAGGATAACTCTTAAGTGTTGACCAAAGGGGAAAGGACACTTGTCATGCCCATATTAATGATGTAAAGGAAAGAGGACACTTGTCATGCCCATATTAGAGATGGAAAGGAAAGAGTTTTAAAGGATTGTGGAAAGCGTACAGGAGTTATTTTCATTTCATTTCTCCTTCTGTTTCGTTCATTTCTCCGACTCGTTGCCGCCATAGCCTCCATTTTTCTTCAAGCTTTGGGTTCTTCATTTTCTTGGCTGATTTTCACCAAGTGTGGACTCCAAAAAGTGGTAAGCTTCCTCCTTGCTCTCTTTTCTTGTTGGAAGTAAGATTTGGATGGAAAAGAGAGATTTGTGAAATATGGGTTTGTTCATGACTACCATCTAGGATGATTTTCTTCCTCCCATCTTTTAGTATGTTGTTCTTGGGTTGTATGGGAGTGATAATCAAGTGTTGGATTTTGGAAAACACACCTTGGGTAAAAATCCCCAAATTGCCGAATTTGTTGGAAAATTCTATGTTGATGTGTGTTTGTCTCCTTGATTCATGCTTCAAGTATGATAATCCTAGCATGATTCTAAGCTTATGTATGGATTCAATTTGATGGAAAATATGTTGGGTTGGAAACCCCCATTTGGCCGAATTTATGAGATGATGTTCATTGTTGGATTTTGTTGTTTTGGATGCAATTGGATAGCATTCTTGGTTTAGAAGTGAAATTGGTGATTAGTATGATTAATTGGAAGTTTGAATGGATTGATTTGGCAGTTGGATAAAAATTGGCAAAGAAGCCGAAGTTTTGGATAATTCTTTTTCTTTGTTGGTGTTTGATTTTGGTTGAATTGGATGCTAAGATGGTATTGGGGTTGAATTTAGGAGTGGTTTGAAGTTTGAAATGTCGTTTTCGGGTTAGAAATGAGAAAGTTGGGGTCGGGGGTGTAGTTTGGAAGTGTGGTCAGTAAGAATGCTAATTCAACTTGGTTTAGCAGATTCTGAGGTTCGGAAGTTAGAAAAAGAGAAGTTTCTGAGTTTCGGGTCGTAGTATGGAAGTTGTCCAGAAGCGGTCTGATACTCTGGACTTGAGAGGTAAGGGTTTGGTTCTGCTATTTTTGGTAAGATAGGTGTATGTTTAGTTTCACTTTCTGTTCTGCAAGTATTTCGGTATTATATGCCTAGGGCATATTCTGTAGTCTGTAGGTGTATGTGTTGTTGCACTTCTGTTTTGCAGGTATTTCGGAAATTTCTGCTTTAAGGTACGTTCTGTAATTTGTAGGTGTATGCCTTGTGGCATACTCTGTCTGTTAACCCTACGACAGTTGTGGGTTCGCTACCCCTGGTGCACCATGCTTCTGTATTAGCTTCGGCTTCTGACTCCCTTAGAGGGAGGCTGTCGTTCCGATTTGTTATAAGGGTTTATGGCAATTCAGTATCGCACATCCTACGGGATTTTGATATGTTTTTATTAGATGCACGATATTCTGTATTCTGTTGCATATATTCTGTATATTGCATTCTTTCTGTTTTGCAGGGTTACATATGCTTATCTTACCCCAAATCCCTTACGGGGTCCTTTTTAGGACTCACCCCTTTTTGGGTTCTGTTTTTGGATTTCAGGTAGGTCTGGTAAGCAGCCAGCGGGGTAGGTTTCCGCGAGGCTTCTGCCTTGGTTGTGTTGAGCAGCAGCAGTACCTTGCGAGCTGGGATTTTGTCTACTTGGTCTGAATCCCGCGCGAGGTATTTTGATGTTTAGGTCTAGGGTCGGCTCTGTAGCTGCATGTGCATACTTTCTGTTTTATTGTTGTGGTAATTGTATACATATATATATATATATATTCTGTTCTGTTGCATGTTCTGAGCGCTTGGCGCTGGCTAGATACCCTAGGTTCGGTGAATTCTGTATGTATCTATGTTGTGTGCGTAAGTACTCGTCCTTGGAGGGCGGTGCTTTTCCGGTTCTCGACGTCGCAGCCGGCTCCGCCTCCGCAACCGGGCGGGGTGGCTGTGACAAGTTGGTATCAGAGCAGGTTAGTGACCATATTGGTCGTCAGTGGTGACTTGAAGTGACAACTATTGTTGTACATTTTATTTTAGAATGGTTTGGTACGGAGATTGGCCACCTCCTTACTCGAACCACTTCAAAATAAAATTGTGGAACAAAGTTGATCCTTCAAGTTATCCTGATAGTTTCAGATTTCGGAACTTGGGATTTCTGGATTCTGGTAAGATTATTACGATCGAGGGATTGTGGAAAAGTTTCAGGTACGTAAAATTGTGTGTTAGGAAAAGATTTGGTGAAATAAGCATGAACTGCTTCTGTGATTTGGTGTAATACATGATTTTATCATTCTGAGAAGTAACTTCTGTGTCAAGTACTGCATTGCACTACAGAGCCTTAGAAAACTGCTGCTAGCTTCTGTAGGGATTAGGAGTGACCGATTTGTCCGGACTCGTTTGGTCTGAAATGTCTCAGTTGGATTCACACGCGTAGGCGGTGTTTTGCGACCGGAGGGAGGGGATTGTAATCCCACGCCTCCGAGAGATAGGGTTTGAACTGTTGGTTATGGGTTGAGTTGGTATTTGGTTTGGAAATTTGGTTTGGGATAAATTGGTTTTTCTGGTCGGACTTGGTTTAAGGAAATGTGTACTACACGCGAATAGCGTGATTTGGTACCGGAGGCGGGATCGGGATCCCACACCTCCGTGGAATAGGATACGGGTTCAGCGTAACCCAGGGTCTGAGCAACCACACTCACCGCCCCCTAGGTTTAGCGGTCGTAGGGACCCCTCTCTGATTTGGTATTACCCGCCAGCCTAGCTGGTTCAAGGGCGGCAGTAGGCAAGGGAAGATCTGATTATGCCACAATATGGGCATTCTGATCAGGTGGTGATAGCGAGACTTTAGCCACTGCTCGCCACAGCTTTGGGATTGGTAAGTGGGTGACTCCGAGGAGGATGGTCACTACGACACCTAGACTTCTCGTCGGTCCTATCAACGACGGGGAGATCTGAGGCACCAGTTTGACGAGGTCAGACTTCTAGTGAGGTTTTAGAGTTTGAACCCCCCCCGAGGTTCAATGACCGAGAAGGGCCAAAGTAGTAGAGATTTGGTTTGCAGGAGTTGACAAACTCCTGGGGGAGGCTACAATTTCCACCAGCAGTGCAGCGGGGATGTAGCCAGGGATCTGCGTCAGGCACAGTTTGATGAGCATCATCAGGGAGACAGGACTGTTGCAGAGTTTGAGCGGGAGTTTGATAGGCTTATTCACTATGTACCGCAGTACCATGGTATGGAAGAGGAGGTTTAGAGTTGTCTCACATTGCAATGAGGTCAGGGGAGTGCGGAGGGGTTCCACACAGCTGGGACCCCGGCAGATTTCTGGACGGCCGAACAGGCCTGGGCAGTCTAGTAGAGGCAGAGTGGGAGCACCACCGGCACGATCTTGTCCGACTAGTAGTAGGTATCACCTCGGTCGACTTTGTTACAGGCAGGAGGGCCGATGTTTACGTTGCGGGTCTGACACTCACTGGGTACGGGATTGCCCTCTGACTGTAAGGCAGGGTACTTTATTTCTGAATGAGGTGTCGGTTCATGCATTATTTGATACGGGAGCATCTGTTTCCATTGTAACACAGAAAGGTGTTACATCTCTGCATCTGTCTGTTAGTACTTTGCCTCAAATGTACTTAGTAAAACCTGCTAGGAGTCAGTTTCTGTTTTCCAATGAGATGGTTCGGGGTTGTACGATATCTGTAGGCGGACATGATAGTATCGGATCTGTTGATTTTAGACACGCCGAACTATGATGTTATTTTTGGGATGGACTGGCCATCCAAGAATTCGGTGCATATTGATTGTGCAACCCGTACCATTATGGTTTCTGGAGAGGTACTACCTCTCACGACTCCGATCGGTTTGACTATCGCACGACAGAAGGAGCTACAGATTCAGGATCAGCTGTCGATAGTTGGTGTAGGGGAATGCTATGATCTGAATGAAGCTAGTATTAGGTTGAAGTTGGATGGTTTACCGTTGGTTCGAGATTTTCCGCAGGTATTTCCGGAGGAGTTGCCGGATTACCATAAGAGCGGGAAATTGTGTTTGACATCCACCTGCAGTCGGGTACTGCTCCGATATCTATTCCTCCTTATCGGATGCCTATTTCTGAGATGCAGGAGTAGAAGAAGCAACTGGAGGAATTACGGCAAAAGAGTTTCGTCCGACCGAGCACTTCAGCGTGGGGTGCTCTGGTTCTGTTTGTTAAGAAGAATGATGGGACACTCTGACTTGGTATTGATTACAGACGGTTGAATGCTCTTGTTGGGAAGAATAAGTATCCGTTACCGAGGATTGACAATCTTTTTGATCAACTTAGGGGTTTGAGGGTTTTCTCAAAGATTGATCTCTGATCCGGGTATTTTCAGCTTAGAGTGAAGGAAGAGGACATACCTAAGACTGCTTTCCGTACCCGATTTGGACACTTAGAGATTACGGTCATGCCATTTGGGCTGACCAATGCTCCAGCGGCATTCATGGATCTGATGCATCGGGTATTCCGACCGTACTTGGACTCATTTTTGGTGGTTTTATGGATGATATTTTGATATATTCTCGGGATGAGGATTCGCATCGGGATCATCTGAGGGTAGTTCTGCAGATACCTTGGGAACATAAGCTTTATGCTAAATTCTCAAGGTGTGAGTTCTGGATTCGGGAAGTCACTTTTACGTGACATGTTATTTCGAGCATGGTCTGTCTGTGAATCCAGAGAAGGTGAGGGCAATTTGGGATTGGAAACAACCTACCACGATGCACGGAGATCAAGAGCTCCCTGGGCTTAGCAGGATTTTATCGGAGGTTTGTACTGGGATTTCTATTTTGGCATTACCGCTCACGCGGTTGACCAAGAAGGGTCAACCGTTTATCTGGTCTGATAGATGTGAGCAGAATTTTCAGGAGTTGAAGCGGCAGTTGACTAACGCTCCGATTCTGACTCTTTCAGATCCGATCTTGCCATATGTGAATTATACGGATGTTTCCACATCTGGTTTGGGATGTGTGTTGGTGTAGGAGCGTTTTGTGGTAGCTTATGGGTCGAGGCACTGCGACCGCATGAGCTGAACTGTCTGACACATGGTCTGGAGTTGGCTATAGTAATTTATGCGCTGAAACATTGGAAGCAATATCTGTTTCGTAGTAAATTTCAGATTCTTACCGACCATAAGAGTCTGAAATATCTGTTTACGCAAAAGGAGCTTAATTTGAGGCAGCATAGATGGCTCGAATACATTAAGGACTATGATTGTTGTATCGAGTACATCTCGGCAAGGGCAACACGGTTGCCGATGCACCGAAAGGTGAAGTATACCGGGTTAGTTAAGGGAGGAAATGTTGGGGACTGATCGAGGAGAGAGATTTGACGTGCCTTTGGCACGGTGGCAACTCGGGAACGTGCTCAGTGTACACACTTACCATACATTCTGAGTGGCTTGATAGGATGCGCGAGGTGCAGGGTAGAGATCCGGGGTTGAAGAAGTTGTCTGGAGAAGACAAGGGATCTTTATTACCGACGTTTCAGTATAGGCAGGGATTGCTATACTTCCGAGACCGCCTTTATGTACTAGAGGATCAGAAGTTCTGGAATGAGATGTTAGAGGAGGTACACCCGAGCAGTTTGAGCATCAGAAACGGGCAGGGACACTGCAGACTTTGCCCATTCCAGTCTGGAAGTGGGGTAATGTTATGATGGACTTTCTGACTGCACTGCCCTGACACGGTCTCATCATGATGCTATCTGGGTTTTTGTGAATCGGCTGACAAAGTGCGCACACTTTCTGCTTATTCGGGTCACAGACCCTCTGAAGAAGCTTGCCCGGCTTTTCATCAGGGAGATTGTACGTTTACATGAAGTACCAGACTCCATTGTGTCTGACCGTGATCTGCGTTTTACAGCACGGTTCTGGAGAACTTTTTACGAAGCACCGGGCACGCGACTCCATCGGAATACAGCTTATCACCCACAGACGGACGGGCAGTCGGAGCCGGTGATTCGATCTTTGGAGGATATCTTTGTGAATCTGTACTTTGGATTTTGGAGGAGTTTGGGACCAGCAGCTTACTTTGATAGAGTTCTCGTACAACAATTGCTTTCAGACTACATTTGACATAGCACCTTATGAGGCGTTGTACGGGAGGAGGTGTATGACACCACACTGTTGGACAGATGCGTCTGATAGGGTTGAGCTGGGACCCGAGCTTTTTGAGGAGACTACGGCGAAGATCAGATTGTTATAGGCGCGGATCAAAACCGCGAATGACTGCAACACTGCTTATACGAACCGCCGCCGTAGGGCTCTAGAATCTGAGTTAGGTGATAGAGTTTGATTGGACGTAGTACCCTTCGGAGGGACAAGAAGATTTGATAGGCGGGGCGAGTTACCCCGAGTTATATCGGTTCTTATGAGTTTCCAGAGTAAGTTGTTAGGTTGGTTTTCCCCCCCCAACTGTTTCTGTTTTACGTGATGTCTTCCAGGATAGCCTGTTGAGGATCAGTTAGATTTAGGTTCGGTACTGTCTGGGGTTGTCTGGTAGAAATACCGGCAACTGACTCGGGGTGCAATAAGATGCACCCGGAGGGTGGGACGCCGTGAGGCTCTGTATGGTAGTCTAAACTACCACTCCCGCCGCACCAGTACGGTGGTCCGATTGTTCTTAGTAAGGAGAATATGTTTATATTTTCTGGTTGGTAGCGACACCTGTCTGGTTGGTTCAGGCTACTCTTGGAGGACCAAGAGTTCTAAGGGGGAGAATGTTACGGTTAGCCCGAGCGGGTTGAGACCGGGTGACCGAAGGCTTCGATTTTGGTCTGCAGGATCGGGCTTTTGGCGGTCGATGGCTTCGAGCCTTGTTCGAGTGACTTTTGGCAAGCCCTTGCGTATTTGCGGTACTAAGTGTCCTCCTGAAGAGGCCATGGGTCCTCTCCCATAGGGGACATGGTCCTCTCCCATAGGGGACATGGTCCTCTCCCATGGGTGACATGGCCCTCTCCCGAAGGGGGGCCGCGACTTGTCTCGGGGTGTACAGCAGGCTCGGTAGCGCTCCCGGGACCTCGGATTGGGAAATCGTTTGCGGATTTGGAATCGTGGGAACGTCCCGGAGCATTTTACGCTATAAAATATTTTGGGGTGGGACGTTCGCTGAAGAGGCCAGGGGCCCTCTCCCGTAGAAGGCAGAGTGCCCTCTCCCGTAGAAGGCAGAGTGCCCTCTCCCGTAGAAGGCAGAGTGCCCTCTCCCGTAGAAGGCAGAGTGCCCTCTTCCGTAGAAGGCAGAGTGCCCTCTTCTGTAGAAGGCAGAGTGCCCTCTCCTGTAGAAGGCAGAGTGCCCTCTCCGTAGAAGGCGAGTGCCCTCCCCCGTAGAAGGCGGGGGCCCTCTTCCGTAGAAGGCCGAGTGCCCTCTCCCGTAGAAGGCAGAGTGCCCTCTTCCGTAGAAGGCAGGTGCCCTCTTCCGTAGAAGGCAGGTGCCCTCTTCCGTAGAAGGCAGGTGGCCTCTCCCGTAGAAGGAAGGGGCCCTCTCCCAAAGAAGGCATGGGCCTTCTCCCGAAGAAGGCATGACTTAGACAAATTTCAGATTTCTGGTGGATAAGGATAACTCTTAAGTGTTGACCAAAGGGGAAAGGACACTTGTCATGCCCATATTAATGATGTAAAGGAAAGAGGACACTTGTCATGCCCATATTAGAGATGGAAAGGAAAGAGTTTTAAAGGATTGTGGAAAGCGTACAGGAGTTATTTTCATTTCATTTCTCCTTCTGTTTCGTTCATTTCTCCGACTCGTTGCCGCCATAACCTCCATTTTCTTCAAGCTTTGGGTTCTTCATTTTCTTGGCTGATTTTCACCAAGTGTGGACTCCAAAAAGTGGTAAGCTTCCTCCCTTGCTCTCTTTTCTTGTTGGAAGTAAGATTTGGATGGAAAAGAGAGATTTGTGAAATATGGGTTTGTTCATGACTACCATCTAGGATGATTTTCTTCCTCCCATCTTTTAGTATGTTGTTCTTGGGTTGTATGGGAGTGATAATCAAGTGTTGGATTTTGGAAAACACACCTTGGGTAAAAATCCCCAAATTGCCGAATTTGTTGGAAAATTCTATGTTGATGTGTGTTTGTCTCCTTGATTCATGCTTCAAGTATGATAATCCTAGCATGATTCTAAGCTTATGTATGGATTCAATTTGATGGAAAACAAGTTGGGTTGGAAACCCCTCTTTGGCCGAATTTATGAGATGATGTTCATTGTTGGATTTTGTTGTTTTGGATGCAATTGGATAGCATTCTTGGTTTAGAAGTGAAATTGGTGATTAGTATGATTAATTGGAAGTTTGAATGGATTGATTTGGAAGTTAGATAAAAATTGGCAAAGAAGCCGAATTTTTGGATAATTCTTTTTCCATGTTGGGGTTTGATTTTGGTTGGATTGGATGTTAATATGGTGTTGGGGTTGAATTTAGGAGTGGTTTGACGTTTGAAATGTCATTTTCGGGTTAGAAATGAGAAAGTTACTCACCCCTTTTGGGTTGTTTTGGATTTCGGTAGGTGCAGTAAGCAGCCCGGAGTAGGTTTCCGTGAGGCTTCGCCTTGGTTGTGTTGAGCGAGCGGTACCTTGCGAGCTGGGATTTTGTCTACTTGGTCTGAATCCCGCGAGGTATTTTGATGTTTAGGTCTAGGGTCGGCTCTGTAGCTGCATGTGCATACTTTCTGTTTTATTGTTGTGGTAATTGTATACATATATATATATATATTCTGTTCTGTTGCATGTTCTGAGCGCTTGGCGCTGGCTAGATACCCTAGGTTCGGTGAATTCTGTATGTATCTATGTTGTGTGCGTAAGTACTCGTCCCAAAGTGACTTGTGAATCAATATGAAACATCCCAAAGATGTTCCAAATGATCATACCACACACATTTGAGCTCCCACGAGCTAACATGAGCTGGTGTTAGCTACTTCTATCTAACTTGAGCTATGTCCAGCTATCGTGAGCTCGATATAAGCTAAGTTGAGCTGGAGTTAGCTACATATAGCTAATTCGGAGCTCCCACTTAGCATCATGAGCTCAAGTGTCATGTCAAATGATCTTGGTGCGTCAAATATACTAACACAGATGACTTACTTGTTGCGGAGGAGTGACGGTGCGTTCGGGTTGGTGGTTCGCAGCGTTCCCACACCATCCAAAACTCCTCTCGAGAGTACCGGTAGTGTTTCCATATTATGAGCAACTGCCTCCACGATTGATTGTAGGATGGCCGGATCAAGGCCTATGGGTGGAGGATTTGCTGGTGGGATGGTGCGCTCTTGAGGCACGTTGCGGTTAACGTGGGAGGAGCTTTCCTCCGTCGAATGAACCGAGAGTTCCCCTGGTTGTGGGGTGGCCGTGACGGGTGGATTCCTCCTTCCCCGGCGGCTATGCCTACTTGTGTTTCGGGTAGTTGGCATGGCTTGTTTCTTGTGGTTTTTCTTATGGGTTTTGATGAGAACTTTCGTTTCCCACAGACGGCGCCAATCTGATAGTCGCGTTCCTTTGCAGGTCCGGACTCTCAGATGATTTGTTGATAGTGTTGTGTTCTTGGAGACTCCAAGCTTGCTGTTTAGAGTGATCTGTAAAAGATAAAGAGAGCACTCAGGAGTAGCAAGAGAGGAGTGGGGGGCGTGAAGTAGCTTACCCGTTGCGGTTGTTAGACTCACAATGAAAGCTTATCCTCTATAGAACAACATGCTAGAACTCATATAGCAACGGAGTGTTGTTTGAACTTCTTCAAACTCGCTTGGACTCATCAAGCTCATCTGATCACATCAAATGAAGCCTTACGGACCCCGGACACATGATACACGTTACTTAATCACAACCAGTCTCTTTTCGAATTTCAACTTATTGAAAAATCATGGTCGTATTAAGCCATTGAGTACTCATTTACAAACTCTCAGAATTCAATCTAAATCATACTACTAATAGTATGTGGGCCCAAGATTGAATTTAGAGTAAGTGTATCATATTAGCTGTGTCTTTCCTATTGGTTTAAACTACTTAGCATATTACACAAACTCAACTACCCAAAACGAAGATATTCCAGTCTTTCCCAAGACCTTCAACATCCAATCAAAGTAGCATTGCAAGTGCAAAGTGGTAATAGAAAACCAAAGTCACTAAAAGTCTAGATTAAAAACCTCACATTAAACAAGAATAAAGACAACTTGTTTAAGTTCTGTATAGTTGAATTTTCATGGATATGGAACATGTAAGTTCTCAAATAACACTAGTGGGTGTTTTACGTACACCACTCCCACTTGGAATGATGTCCACTCGATCGATTTGGGAGTGTGTCATTTCTCCCTCTTAAAACACCATAGTGTTCTCCACTTATCAAATAATAGGAGGACATGTCAAATCCATGAATTTGTAAACAAGTAAGTACTCGCTTACTACTAAAATATAGACTAGGATGTATGGAGATCATACAAACTCGATGAACCAGTTCATCTTACCCTGATTTTAGGAAACCAAGACGACAAATAGTTAAGGTGACAGGTGTTGGACATGTCTCCCACTTAGAAATATGACAATAAGTCACAAGTTCTTTGGATAGAACTACATATTCTAAGTCCTTAATGTTACGGTCACCCCGAGCGAGTTGACCCGGGTGACCCGGGCTCCGGTTTTGGCTTGCGGATCACGTTTTTGGGCGGTTAAACGGCTCCCGGGACTTATCTGAGCAGTATTTCTGGGAATCCTTCGGGTTTTGAGGTCGTGTGGGTCCCAGGACATTTTCGCGGAAAATATTTTTTCCGGGGCCGGGGCTTGTCTCGGGACGTACAGCGGGCTCAGTAGCGCTCCCGGGACGTCGGATTGGGAAACCGTTTGTGTATTTGGAATCGTAAGAACGTCCCGTATCTTTTTATAGAATATAATATTTGGGGTGGGACGTTCGGTCCCGGGCGACTCCCGGGGCTCGAGACGGGAATCCCGGGGCTCGAGATGGAAATCTTCCGACAGATTTGGGGTAAGTCATGTTATATTTTAAGATGGATTTTATGGTAATATTTGTGGATTTTTAGTTGTGGTGTGATTTTTGGTTCGGGTTACTACACGTGCACGTCGGGACTTACTCGGGTTCAGCGGGCCCGGTAGGACACTCTGATTTTCCAAATGGACTTTGGAAACACGATTTGGGTATTTCATGATATTCTGAGGATTGTGGTCAATTTTGGTTTCATTTGGGGTTTGGTACCTGCATTTTGGTTTAAATTGCAAAGATTTGGAGAGTTGGAGGGTTAAGTTGTAAATAACCCTAAAGTCAATAATATTTTGGTCAGATTTGGGAGTAAGTCGGCTGCAAGGTTAAGAGAGGACATTTGTCCAAATTTTATTTAAGTTGGAAAAGGAGAGAAGTATAAAAGGGAAGATTATTACATGAAAATCATTTCATTTTCCTTCTTCTTCTTCTTCCTCCTTCTTCCCTTGCCGCCATTGTCTTCAACCTCCAAGCTCCATGTTCTTCATTTTTCTTCGTTGAAACTTCAAGGATTTGGGCTCAAGAATTTGGTAAGCTTCTCCTCTCCATGGTTTTTCAAGTTGGAAGTTGATTTTGGTAGAAAAAGAGAGCTAAAACCGAATTCTTGGGTTGTTCTTGTCTACATGTTTGAGTGATCCTCTTCCTCCCATCTTTTAGTATGTTGTTCTTGGGTTGGAGGGGAGTAGGAATCTAGGGTTGGATGTTGGAAAAACTCCATGGATAGCCAAACCCTAGGGAGGCCGAATTTATGAAGGATTTTCCAAAATCTTGTGTGTTTGTGTTCTTGGATCATGCTTCAAGTATGTTGTTCCTAGCATGATTCTAAGACTATCTATGGTTTCAATTTGATGGAAAACTTGTTGGGTAGAAAACCCCCTTTTGGCCAAAACTTAAGCAAGGGTTTTTGTTTGATTTGTGGTTGTTAAAGGTGAAATTGGTTAGTAATCTTGGTTAAGTGATGTAATTGGTGATTAAAGAGTGCAAATGGAACCTTGTTTGGATTGAAATGGAAGTTGGGTAAAATTTGGTAAAGGGGCCGAAACTTTGGATGAATCTTTTTCCTGTAAGGGTTGTGTTTTGGTTGTGTTGGTTGGTAACTTGGTATAGTGGATGGAAGTAGGTTCATATTGGTGTTTGAAATGTCGTTTTCGGGCGTTGGTAGCAAAATTCACCTTTATGCTTAATTGCGGGTGAAAGTGTCTGGAATGTGGGTTTAAAGGTTGGAATGTGTTTGTTGGTGTGTGAATAACAATGTTCTAGATCGGTTCGTGAAACCGAGCTTTCTGTGGATTTTTTAGGAAAAGTGCGGGATTATGTGGGTTTGGTTTCTGGGGGTTTGTTTTGGTGAGTTCTGACTCAATTGCGGTTGTTCAGCTTGTATCTGCATTGGTGGAGTTGTGCGGGACCTTAAAACCCCAAGTGCGGGATTGTGCGGGATTGGTTTCTGGGGGTTTGTTTGGGTGTGTTCTGACCTATTTGTGGTTGTTCAGCTTGATTCTACGTGGGTGGAGTAGCGTGGGACCGTAAAAGGCAAGTTGCAACTTTTCGGGCCAGGAACCGGATTTCGGGTTTTGTTCTCATGGGCGTTGTTTCGAGGTAAGGGTTCAACTTTTCTCGTTATACATTTTGGTATGGGACTTAGTGTATATGGGTTTAGTTGAGGCGGGTTCCCGGGTTGAGGACGTTGGTTCGGTGACCCCGGGACTTGTCACATGGTAAGATGTATGTTTGTTATGTCTCAAGGCCCGGATGGCCTTGGAGGCCCCGGGTTCCTATTCTGTTCTGTATATCCGTATCAGGTGATGATACTTCTGTTTATATTTACATGTATATGTGTTTTGTTCTGTGAATAGACCCGGCCTGGTCTTAAGACCACGGGTGCACCATGGTTTGGTTGGTTATGTTCGCACTGGAGGGTGTCCACATTCTGTGTTTATCCACACTTGGGGTGCCGATATACTTCTGTGACCCTACGATAGTTTGAGGATCGCGACCCCAGTCGGTACCGTGCTTTCTGTTCTGTATGTTCTGACCTCTTGGAGAGGACTGTCGTTCTGTGGGTCAGCGGTTGGACCACATGTGTTGGGATTTCTGATTCACTTTACGCCTTATGTTTATATATGTTCATGTATACTCTTGTGTTATTCTATTTTGCAGGTTCGGTTAATGAGTTCTTGTACAAACTGTATCTTACCTCAGCCCTTACTGGGTCCTTCCGAGGACTCACCCCTTTATTTGTTTACCACCTTTCAGGCCGTCCTGACAAGCAACCGACGGAGTAGAGATCCGCGGTGCTTTTGTCATTTTTGGGGTTTCGGTTGCAGCAGCAGTACCACGTGCGGGAATCCTTGAGTGAGAGGCTTCTGATTCCGCACTTAGGTACATATATAGGATTTTGTTTAATGGCTCTGTAGCTGTAGCTGCATGCATGTATATCAGATCATGAGTTTGTATTTGATATATATATATATATATATATATTGGGATATATTCTGCCTTTGTTTGTCTTCTGAGTCGAGGGCGGAGCCCCGACTTGCCTATATTGGAATTATTACGAAATGGGTTCAATGTTTCTGTGTTCGTTGCGTCGTTAAACGTTTGATACTCCATGAACTGCATGTTTGGTAAATGTTGGTTTTTATGTATGCTTGCCTTGTATAAGTTCGTAGGTTGCTAGTTGTTACTCGACTATTTTGTTATTTGAGCTCAATGCTCCGTTGCCGCGCTTTCCGCCGTAGTTCCATTTCCGACGTCGCGGCCGGCTCCGCCTCCGCAACCGGGCGGGGTGGCTGTGACAAGTTGGTATCAGAGCAGGTCGGGTCGGAGTGACCCAAAAGGTATAGTATGTTTGGTTCTGGTATGAGTTGTGGAAGGCAAGCATGCAAGTCCAAGGGTGGACTTTTGGAGCAAGTCATGTTAGTTCATGGGTAAGTTCTACAAGTGATGACTTCGAAGTGCGAGCTACTGGTTTACACTTCATTCTGGGACGGTTCGGTACGGAGCCTGATCAACTCCTTATTTGAACCGTTTCGGAATGCGTGTGGAGCAGCGGGCAGTTCTTTGGAGCGTTTTGGAAGGTGTGGGGCTACCTTTTCATTTGTTGGGGTGTTATAAGAAGTGATACTGTGTTACAAACATGAACTGATTCTGTGTTTAAGGTTGAGAATTGTTTGTGTGGTTCTGAAAAGAATCCTTACATCATACATTGCATTACACTACAGAGCCTTAGAATACTGCTGCTGCTTTTGTTAGAGAGAGAGAGGGTAACTGTCGATTTATATGGTTTCGGGTTGGATTGGTTTCAGGTATGGTCAACACACGCCGACAACGTGAGCGAGAATCGGCGGGTGGGGACCGGGATCCCACACCTCCGAGGGCTAGGAGACGGGGTCAGGGGAACCTCAGACTTGAACAACCACACTCACCTCCCCCAAGTGTTCGATGAGTCCGAGAGTGTTCGATGAGTCCGAGAGTGTTCAGCGGTCGAGGGACCCATTCCTGATGTGATACAGGTATTGGGTCAGGTACGGCAGTTGCTGGATACCTTGTTACCGCAGCAGGCACGAGGAGGTCCGGTCAAGCCACAGCGGAGGCGTTCGGATCGGGAGGTGGGCAGTAGCCACCTCAGTGTTCAGAATCAGCAGGAGAGTGATTCTGAGGAAGGTGGTCGGTATGATACTGGCACTTCTCATCGGTCCCACCAACGACGGGAAGAGCAGAGGCAGCAGTCTGACGAGGTCAGACTCTTGGAGAGGTTCCAGCGTTTGAAACCTTCGAGGTTCAATGGCCGAGGAGGGCCTGAGGCGGCAGAGATTTGGTTTGCGGGAGTTGATAAGCTCCTTGGGAGGCTACATCTTCCATCTGAGGTTAAGGTCTCTTTGGCGACGTTTAATCTGCAGGAGAGTGCAGATCACTGGTGGAGGAGCCTGCAGGGCCGTCTGAGAGCCGATGTAGCACGGGATGGAGGACAGGATCCAGACCTTACCTGGGAGCAGTTTGCCTACTACTTCCATCAGCAGCATATTGGGGATGCCGTCAGGGATCTCCGACAGTCGCAGTTTGACGATTTGGAGCAGGGCACCATGACTGTCGGAGAGTATGAGCGGGAGTTTGACCTGCTGGTTCGCTACGTACCACGGTATTATGGTATGGAGCAGAGAAGGCCAAGAGGTTTATCCGCCGGCTACGCCCGACTACGAGTGGGCTTTGAGGCCTCTGGATATCACTTCTTACCATGAGGTTGTGCAGAAGGCTCAACTCCTCGAGCAGGAGGAGGTTGAGAGTCGGTACCTACCACACCGACCTAGTGACAGAGGGAGGGCTCCTGCACAGCAGAGTTCAGCGAGGTCTACGGGGAGGTCAGGCAGGTCTGGACAGAGAAGCAGAGGCAGCAGGGTGGCACCAGTAGCACCGGCGTGTGCGAGTTGTGGCGGGCATCACCCCGGCCGGCCATGCTACAGGCAGGCAGGGCAGTGCCTGCGATGCGGGGCCAGTGATCATTGGATTCGTGACTGTCCTCGACACCGGGGCCGAGATCAGCGGTGCTACACGTTCGCAGCCTCTTGGTTCCAGCCCAATGCACCACTGGGGCGCGGTTCACGCCGAGGCGTTCCGAGACAACCGCAGCAGAGCCGTCTGTTTCAGCCACCCCCTCCACCACAGCAGCCCGGAGCAGGAGGGGTGTTCCAGGTTGAGCAGGGAGAGACATCACAGCGTGGGCCTCCACCACAGCAGCCCGGAGCGGGGCGGGTGTTCTAGTTTGAGCGGGGAGAGACATCGCAGCGTGGGGCACTCCAAGGTACTTTATTTCTAAACGATACTCCTGTACGTGTACTGTTTGATACTGGTGCATCTGTTTCGATTGTGGCACAGAAGTGTGTCGAGTCTCTCCACTTGGTTACCAGTGGGCTTCCGAGCGTTTTCATGGTGAAGACGGCTGGGAGTCAGTTTTTGTTTTCCAATGAGATGGTACGGGACTGCGTGCTATCCATTGGCAGACACAGGATTATGTCAGATCTACTGGTGTTGAACACACCAAAGTATGACGTTATTCTTGGGATGGATTGGCTGTCCAAGAATTCCGTGCACATTGATTGTGCCAACCGTAGTGTTACGGTTTCTGGATAGGTGTTACCTCTTATGAGTTCTGATGGGTTGGATGCGTTAAGGAGCAGCATGGAGCTGCAGGTTCTGGAACGTGTTCTGATTGTGGACTAGGAGGAGGATCAGAGTAGCGCAGCGGAAGCGTAGTGGGCCCAAAGGATATCGGTCTTTATGAGATTCTGAAGCGAGTGGGCATGTTGGCTTTACACCCCCTGAGTATGTCGGTAACATACGATGCCTTCTAGGATGGCCTGTTGAAGGTTAGGTATAGATTCGGTACTGTCTGGGGTTGTCGGGTAGAAATACCGGTAACTGACTCGGGGCGCAACAAGATGCACCCAGAGGGTGGGATGCCGCTGAGAGGCTCTGGATGGTAGTCTAAACTACCACTCCCGCCGCACCAGTCACGGTGGTTCGATTATGCTTAGTAAACGGAATATGTATATTCTGGTCGGTAGTGACACCCGTATGGTTCAGGTTACTCTTGGAGGACCAAGAGTTCTAGGGGGGGAGAATGTTACGGTCACCCCGAGCGGGTTGTGACCCGGGTGACCCGGGGCTCCGGTTTTGGCTTGCGGGTCACGTTTTTGGGTTATTAAACGGCTCTCGGGACTTATCTGAGCAGTATTTCTGGGAATCCTTCGGGTTTTGAGGTCGTGTGGGTCCCCCGGACATTTCCGCGGAAAATATTTTTTCCGGGGCCGGGGCTTGTCTTGGGACGTACAGCGGGCTCGGTAGCGCTCCCGGGACGTCGGATTGGGAAACCGTTTGCATATTTGGAATCGTGAGAACGTCCCGTATCGTTTTATAGAATATAATATTTGGGGTGGGACGTTCGGTCCCGGGGCTTGGGACGGGAATCCCGGGGCTCGGGATGGAAATCTTCCGACGGATTTGGGGTAAGTTTTGTTATATTTTAAGACGGATTTATGGTAATATTTGTGGATTTTTAGTTGTGGTGTGATTTTTGGTTCTGGTTACTACACGTGCACGTCGGGACTTACTCGGGTTCAGCGGGCCCGGTCGGACACTCTGATTTTCCAAATGGACTTTGGAAATAGGATTTGGGTATTTCATGATATTCTGAGGATTGTGGTCAATTTTGGTTTCATTTGGGGTTTGGTACTTGCATTTGGGTTTAAATTACAAAGATTTGGAGAGTTGGAGGGTTAAGTTGTAAATAACCCTAAAGTCAATAATATTTTGGTCAGATTTGGGAGTAAGTCGGCTGCAAGGTTAAGAGAGGACACTTGTCCAAATTTTATTTAAGTTGGAAAAGGAGAGAAGTATAAAAGGGAAGATTATTACATGAAAATCATTTCATTTTCCTTCTTCTTCTTCTTCCTTCTTCTCTTGCCGCCATTGTCTTCAACCTCCAAGCTCCATGTTCTTCATTTTTCTTCGTTGAAACTTCAAGGATTTGGGCTCAAGAAATTGGTAAGCTTCTCCTCTCCATGGTTTTTCAAGTTGGAAGTTTGATTTTGGTAGAAAAAGAGAGCTAAAACCGAATTCTTGGGTTGTTCTTGTCTACATGTTTGAGTGATTCTCTTCCTCCCATCTTTTAGTATGTTGTTCTTGGGTTGGAGGGGAGTAGGAATCTAGGGTTGGATGTTGGAAAAACTCCATGGATAGCCAAACCCTAGGGAGGCCGAATTTATGAAGGATTTTCCAAAATCTTGTGTGTTTGTGTTCTTGATGATGCTTCAAGTATGTTGTTCCTAGCATGATTCTAAGACTATCTATGGTTTCAATTTGATGGAAAACTTGTTGGGTAGAAAACCCCCTTTTGGCTGAAACTTAAGCAAGGGTTTTTGTTGGATTTTTGGTTGTTAAAGGTGAAATTGGTTAGTAACCTAGCTTAGGTTATGTAATTGGTGATTAAAGAGTGCAAATGGAACCTTGTTTGGATTGAATGGAAGTTGGGTAAAATTTGGTAAAAGGGCCGAAACTTTGGATGAATCTTTTTCCATGTAAGGGTTGTGTTTTGGTTGTGTTGGTTGGTAATTTGGTATAGTGGATGGAAGTAGGTTCATATTGGTGTTTGAAACGTCGTTTTCGGGCGTTGGTAGCAAAATTCACCTTTATGCTTAATTGCGGGTGAAAGTGTCTGGAATGTGGGTTTAAAGGTTGGAATGTGTTTGTGGGTGTATGAATAGAAATGTTTCGTGGATTTTTTGCGGGAAAGTGCGGGATTGTGCGGGATTGGTTTCCGGGGGTTTGTTTTGGTGTGTTCTGACCTATTTGTGGTTGTTCAGCTTGATTCTACGTGGGTGGAGTAGCGTGGGACCGTAAAAGGCAAGTTGCAACTTTTCGGGCCAGGAACCGGGATTTCCTGGGTTTTGTTCTGCGGGGCAGTGTTTCTGAGGTAAGGGTTCAACTTTTCTCGTTATACATTTTGGTATGGGACTTAGTGTATATGGGTTTAGTTGAGGCGGGTTCCCGGGTTGAGGACGGTGGTTCGGTGATCCCGGGACCTGTCACATGGTAAGATGTATGTTTGTTCTGTCTCAAGGCCCGGATGGCCTTGGAGGCCCCGGGTTCCTATTCTGTTCTGTATATCCGTATCAGGTGATGATACTTCTGTTTATATTTACATGTATATGTGTTCTGTTCTGTGAATAGACCCGGGCTGGTCTTAAGACCACGGGTGCACCATGGTTTGGTTGGTTATGTTCGCACTGGAGGGTGCCGACATTCTGTGTATATCCGCACTTGGGGTGCCGATATACTTCTGTGACCCTACGACAGTTTGAGGATCGCGACCCCAGTCGGTACCGTGCTTTCTGTTCTGTATGTTCTGACCTCTTGGAGAGGACTGTCGTTTTGTGGGTCAGCGGTTGGACCGCATGTGTTGGGATTTCTGATTCACTTTACGCCTTATGTTTTGCACATGTATACTCTTGTGTTATTCTGTTTTGCAGGTTCAGCTTGTTGGCACTTGGGCAAACTATATCTTACCTCAGCCCTTACTGGGTCCTTCCGAGGACTCACCCCTTTATTTGTTTACCACCTTTCAGGCCGTCACGACAAGCAACCGATGGAGTAGAGATCCGCGGTGCTTTTGTCATTTTGGGGTTTCGGTTGCGAAGAAGAAGTACCACGTGCGGGAATCCTTGAGCGAGAGGCTTCTGATTCCGCACTTAGGTACATATATAGGATTTTGTTTAATGGCTCTGTAGCTGTAGCTGCATGCATGTATATCAGATCATGAGTTTGTATTTGATATATATATATATATATTGGGATATATTCTGCCTTTGTTTGTCTTCTGAGTCGAGGGCGGAGCCCCGACTTACATATATTGGAATTATTACGAAGTGGGTTCAATGTTTCTGTGTTCGTTGCGTTGTTCAACGTTTGATTCTCCATGAACTGCATGTTTGGTAAATGTTGGTTTTTATGTATGCTTGCCTTGTATAAGTTCGTAGGTTGCTAGTTGTTACTCGACTATTTTGTTATTTGAGCTCAATGCTCCGTTGCCGCGCTTTCCGGCGTAGTTCCGTTTCTGACGTCGCGGCCGGCTCCGCCTCCGCAACCGGGCGGGGTGGCTGTGACAAGTTGGTATCAAAGCAGGTCGGGTCGGAGTGACCCAAAAGGTATAGTATGTTTGGTTCTGGTATGAGTTGTGGAAGGCAAGCATGCAAGTCCAAGGGTGGACTTTTAGAGCAAGTCATGTTAGTTCATGGGTAAGTTCTACAAGTGATGACTTGAAGTGCGAGCTCTTGGTTTACACTTCATTCGGGACGGTTCGATGCACGGAGCCTGATCAACTCCTTATTTGAACCGTTTCGGAATGCGTGTGGAGCGTGGGCGCTTCTTTGGAGCGTTTTGGAAGGTGTGGGGCTACCTTTTCATTTGTTGGGGTGTTATAAGAAGTGATCTTGTGTTACAAACATGAACTGATTCGTGTTTAAGGTTGAGAATTGTTTGTGTGGTTCTGAAAAGAATCCTTACATCATACATTGCATTACACTACAGAGCCTTAGAATACTGCTGCTGCTTTTGTTAGAGAGAGAGAGGGTAACTGTCGATTTATATGGTTTCGGGTTGGATTGGTTTCAGGTATGGTCAACACACGCCGACAACGTGAGCGAGAATCGGAGGGTGGGGACCGGGATCCCACACCTCCGAGAGCTAGGAGACGGGGTCAGGGGAACCTCAGACTTGAACAACCACACTCACCTCCCCCAAGTGTTCAGTAGTCTGAGAGTGTTCAGTAGTCTGAGAGTGTTCAGCAGTCAGAGGGACCCATTCCTGATGTGATACAGGTATTGGGTCAGGTACGACAGTTGCTGGATACCTTGTTACCGCAGCAGGCACGGGGAGGTCCGGTCAAGCCACAGCAGAGGTGTTCGGATCGGGAGGTGGGCAGTAGCCACCTCAGTGTTCAGAATCAGCAGGAGAGTGATTCTGAGGAAGGTGGTCGGTATGATACTGGCACTTCTCGTCGGTCCCACCAACGACGGGAAGAGCAGAGGCAGCAGTCTGACGAGGTCAGACTCTTGGAGAGGTTCCAGCGTTTGAACCCTCCGAGGTTTAATGGCCGAGGAGGGCCTGAGGCGGCAGAGATTTGGTTTGCGGGAGTTGATAAGCTCCTTGGGAGGCTACATCTTCCATCTGAGGTTAAGGTCTCTTTGGCGACGTTTAATCTGCAGGAGAGTGCAGATCACCGGTGGAGGAGCCTGCAGGGCCCGTCTGAGAGCCGATGTAGCACGGGATGGAGGACAGGATCCAGACCTTACCTGGGAGCAGTTTGCCTACTACTTCCATCAGCAGCATATTGGGGATGCCGTCAGGGATCTCCGACAGTCGCAGTTTGACGATTTGGAGCAGGGCACCATGACTGTCGGAGAGTATGAGCGGGAGTTTGACCGGCTGGTTCGCTACGTACCACAGTATTATGGTATGGAGCAGGAGAAGGCCAAGAGGTTTATCCGCCGGCTACGCCCTGACTACAGGTGGGCTTTGAGGCCTCTGGATATCACTTCTTACCATGAGGTTGTGCAGAAGGCTCAACTCCTCGAGCAGGAGGAGGTTGAGAGTCGGTACCTACCACACCGACCTAGTGACAGAGGGAGGGCTCCTGCACAGCAGAGTTCAGCGAGGTCTACGGGGAGGTCAGGCAGGTCTGGACAGAGAAGCAGAGGCAGCAGGGTGGCACCAGTAGCACCGGCGTGTGCGAGTTGTGGCGGGCATCACCCCGGCCGGCCATGCTACAGGCAGGCAGGGCAGTGCCTGCGATGCGGGGCCAGTGATCATTGGATTCGTGACTGTCCTCTGACACTGGGCCAGGGATCCAGCAGTGCTACACGTCCGCAGTCTCGGTTCCAGCCCAACGCACCCTGGGGGCGCGGTTCACAGCGAGGCGTTCCGAGACCACCGCAGCAGAGCCGTCTGTTTCAGCCACCCCCTCCACCACAGCAGCCCGGAGCAGGAGGGGTGTTCCAGGTTGAGCAGGGAGAGACATCACAGCGTGGGCCTCCACCACAGCAGCCCGGAGCGGGGCGGGTGTTCTAGATTGAGCGGGGAGAGACATCGCAGCGTGGGGCACTCCAAGGTACTTTATTTCTGAACGATACTCCTGTACGTGTACTGTTTGATACTGGTGCATCTGTTTCGATTGTGGCACAGAAGTGTGTCGAGTCTCTCCACTTGGTTACCAGTGGGCTTTCGAGCGTTTTCATGGTGAAGACGGCTGGGAGTCAGTTTTTGTTTTCCAATGAGATGGTATGGGACTGCGTGCTATCCATTGGCAGACACAAGATTATGTCAGATCTACTGGTGTTGAACACACTAAAGTATGACGTTATTCTTGGGATGGACTGGCTGTCCAAGAATTCCGTGCACATTGATTGTGCCAACCGTAGTGTTACGGTTTACGGATAGGTGTTACCTCTTATGAGTTACGATGGGTTGGATGCGTTAAGGAGCGGCATGGAGCTGCGAGTTACGGAACATGTTACGATTGTGGACTAGGAGGAGGATCAGAGTAGCGCAGCGGAAGCGTAGTGGGCCCAAAGGATATCGGTCTTTATGAGATTCTGAAGCGAGTGGGCAGGTTGGCTTTACACCCCCTGAGTATGTCGGTAACATACGATGCCTTCTAGGATGGCCTGTTGAAGGTTAGGTATAGATTCGGTACTGTCTGGGGTTGTCGGGTAGAAATACCGGTAACTGACTCAGGGCGCAACAAGATGCACCCGGAGGGTGGGATGCCGCTGAGAGGCTCTGGATGGTAGTCTAAACTACCACTCCCGCCGCACCAGTCACGGTGGTTCGATTATGCTTAGTAAACGGAATATGTATATTCTGGTCGGTAGTGACACACATATGGTTCAGGTTACTTTTGGAGGACCAAGAGTTCTAGGGGGGAGAATGTTACGGTCACCCCGAGCGGGTTCTGACCCGGGTGACCCGGGGCTCCGGTTTTGGCTTGCGGGTCACGTTTTTGGGGGATTAAACGGCTCTCGGGACTTATCTGAGCAGTATTTCTGGGAATCCTTCGGGTTTTGAGGTCGTGTGGGTCCCCCGGACATTTCCGCGGAAAATATTTTTTCCGGGGCCGGGGCTTGTCTTGGGACGTACAGCGGGCTCGGTAGCGCTCCCGGGACGTCGGATTGCGAAACCGTTTGCATATTTGGAATCATGAGAACGTCCCGTATCGTTTTATAGAATATAATATTTGGGGCGGGACGTTCGGTCCCGGGGCTCGGGACGGGAATCCCGGGGCTCGGGATGGAAATCTTCCGACGGATTTGGGGTAAGTCATGTTATATTTTAAGACGGATTTATGGTAATATTTGTGGATTTTTAGTTGTGGTGTGATTTTTGGTTCGGGTTACTACACGTGCACGTCGGGACTTACTCGGGTTCAGCGGGCCCGGTAGGACACTCTGATTTTCCAAATGGACTTTGGAAATAGGATTTGGGTATTTCATGATATTCTGAGGATTGTGGTCAATTTTGGTTTCATTTGGGGTTTGGTACTTGCATTTGGGTTTAAATTGCAAAGATTTGGAGGGTTGGAGGGTTAAGTTGTAAATAACCCTAAAGTCAATAATATTTTGGTCAGATTTGGGAGTAAGTCGGCTGCAAGGTTAAGAGAGGACACTTGTCCAAATTTTATTTAAGTTGGAAAAGGAGAGAAGTATAAAAGGGAAGATTATTACATGAAAATCATTTCATTTTCCTTCTTCTTCTTCTTCCTCCTTCTTCCCTTGCCGCCATTGTCTTCAACCTCCAAGCTCCATGTTCTTCATTTTTCTTCGTTGAAACTTCAAGGATTTGGGCTCAAGAATTTGGTAAGCTTCTCCTCTCCATGGTTTTTCAAGTTGGAAGTTTGATTTTGGTAGAAAAAGAGAGCTAAAACCGAATTCTTGGGTTGTTCTTGTCTACATGTTTGAGTGATTCTCTTCCTCCCATCTTTTAGTATGTTGTTCTTGGGTTGGAAGGGAGTAGGAATCTAGGGTTGGATGTTGGAAAAACTCCATGGATAGCCAAACCCTGGGAGGCCGAATTTTTGAAGGATTTTCCAAAATCTTGTGTGTTTGTGTTCTTGATGATGCTTCAAGTATGTTGTTCCTAGCATGATTCTAAGACTATCTATGGTTTCAATTTGATGGAAAACTTGTTGGGTAGAAAACCCCCTTTTGGCCGAAACTTAAGCAAGGGTTTTTGTTGGATTTTTGGTTGTTAAAGGTGAAATTGGTTAGTAATCTTGCTTAAGTTATGTAATTGGTGATTAAAGAGTGCAAATGGAACCTTGTTTGGATTGAAATGGAAGTTGGGTGAAAATTGGTAAAAGGGCCAAAATTTTGGATGAAACTTTTTCCATGTTAGGGTTGTGTTTTGGTTGTGTTGGTTGGTAATTTGGTGTTGTGGATGGAAGTAGGTTCGTACTGATGTTTGAAACGTCGTTTTCGGGCGTTGGTAGCAAAATTCACCTTTATGCTTAATTGCGGGTGAAAGTGTCTGGAATGTGGGTTTAAAGGTTGGAATGTGTTTGTGGGTGTATGAATAACAATGTTCTGGCTCGGTTCGTGAAACCGAGCTTTCTGTGGATTTTTTGCGGGAAAGTGCGGGATTGTGCGGGATTGGTTTCCGGGGGTTTGTTTTGGTGTGTTCTGACCTATTTGTGGTTTTTCAGCTTGATTCTACGTGGGTGGAGTAGCGTGAGACCGTAAAAGGCAAGTTGTAACTTTTCGGGCCGGGAACCGGGATTTCCTGGGTTTTGTTCTGCGGGGCAGTGTTTCTGAGGTAAGGGTTCAACTTTTCTCGTTATACATTTTGGTATGGGACTTAGTGTATACGGGTTTAGTTGAGGCGGGTTCCCGGGTTGAGGACGGTGGTTCGGTGATCCCGGGACCTGTCACATGGTAAGATGTATGTTTGTTCTGTCTCAAGGCCCGGATGGCCTTGGAGGCCCCGGGTTCCTATTCTGTTCTGTATATTCGTATCAGGTGATGATACTTCTGTTTATATTTACATGTATATGTGTTCTGTTCTGTGAATAGACCCGGACTGGTCTTAAGACCACGGGTGCACCATGGTTTGGTTGGTTATGTTCGCCTTTGGAGGGTGCCGACATTACGTGTATATCCGCACTTGGGGTGTCGATATACTTCGTGACCCTACGATAGTTTGAGGATCGCGACCCCACCGGTACCGTGCTTTCTGCTCGTCGTATGTTTCGACCTCCGAGAGGACTGCTGCGTTATGGGTCTCGCGGTTGGACCGCATGTGTTGGGATTTCGATTCACTTTACGCCTTATGTTTATATATGTACATGTATACTCTTGTGTTATTCTGTTTTGCAGGTTCAGCTTGTTGGCACTTGGGCAAACTATATCTTACCTCAGCCCTTACTGGGTCCTTCCGAGGACTCACCCTTTTATTTGTTTACCACCTTTCAGGTCATCCTGACAAGCAACCGGCGGAGTAGAGATCCGCGGTGCTTCTGTCATTTTTGAGGTTTCGGTTGCAGCAGCAGTACCACGTGCGGGAATCCTTGAGCGAGAGGCTTCTGATTCCGCACTTAGGTATATATATAGGATTTTGTTTAATGGCTCTGTAGCTGTAGCTGCATGCATGTATATCAGATCATGAGTTTGGATTTGATGTTATATATATTGGGATATATTCGCCTTTGTTTGTCTTCTGAGTCGAGGGCGGAGCCCCGACTTGCTGATTTTAGGATCGTCTTTAACATGCTTCTCATGTTCGCATTCATCAACACCGAAGAAGGGATTAAGAGTATGTACCTTTCTTCTGGACGCAGCTTAAGAATCTTAGAGATTCTTGCTCCTTGTTGATGTAGAAGACTCGGCCTGGGGAACACCTTAAGGGCGGCTTGAAGATGGTTTGTCTCCAAGGTGAGTTCCACTCACAATGCTCCTAGAATGCCTTCTAGTTTCGCAAGAGGAAGTATGAAGAGAGAAGAGAGAACCAATGCTGGTTGTGGGATGGATAGAAATGGCGCATCCTCCCTCTATTTATAGAGGAGGATGGGCTGCCAATGAGAGGGCACAATGCCCTTTCATTTGCGAAGTAACATGTCCCTAGGACCAAGGGCTGCAACATGTCTCATGCCTTTTGCCTTTTCAATTAACTAATTAATTAGAAAATGAATAAATAAATAATTGTGTCTAATAGGAAATTAATTAACTAATTAATTAATTATCCAAATATGGTGAAGAGGCAAGGGAGGTGACCCATGCCCCTTGCCCATTCGGCCATGGGACATGAGACATGTCCCTTTGGCCGAATGGTGCAAGGCATGGGTGCACCCCCTTGCCTAGAGGCACCTAGGGCGAAGGGGCACTCACACCCCTTGCCTATGGCCGAATGGGTGTGAGGCCCCCTTAGGGTGCCCTTTCGGCACCCAAGGGTGCTACGCACCCTTCGGCCTAAGCCGAAAGTGTGCTTGGCCCTCTTCGACACCTTTTCACCAATTTACGCACCTTTCCGCCAAGAGACACGTCTCTTCGCCAAAAGGTGCCTAGACACATTTGTACCGAGCTCACATAGAGCTAGTCCAAGACATATTAAATCATCCATTGAGCTCCTTGAGCTCATATCAGCTCACTAAGAGCAGATACACATCTCTCTAGCTCAAACACTCAAATTAAGCTGAGTTGAGCTGTGCTTAGCTACTTTAGCTAGCCCAGGTCATCTTGGTGCGCAAGAATTCCAACAAACTCCCACTCGCACCAATGATGATCTTCGAGCACAAGCTCCCACTCGAATAAAACACTTCCTCATACTAAACCAAACACTTTGACAAACTATATAAAAGGAGTTGTGAGTGCGACCTTAAGGCATCCACACCGTACCTCTTCCATTGAGGTTGTTAGACTCTCAAATGGAAGATTGTCCTCTCAAACTCACTTGAACACTTCAAGTGTTTGTGTGTTATTCAAATTTTCTTGAACTTAACAAGACATGCTTGAACATCTTCAAGCTTTCCTTGAACTACTTCAAGTAGTGCCTTTAGAACCCCAAGACATATGGCACGTATTCTTAACCACAGTCAGTCTCTTTCATTTTAATGATGACTGTGTTAAGTGTCGAGTACTCTTTAATTCGTATTATCCCCAATTCAGACCTTATCATGTTGTACCAATGCAACATGTGAGCTCAAAGGTTGAATTTAGGACTCACGTACCAAGTTTCACTTGTCTTTCCTTTACACTCTACCTGCTTAATGATCCATATAGATTTAGTTACCCAAAAGGAGGATACTCCAGCCACATTCATCTGCGACCTTCGACAACCAATCAAAGTAACTTTGTCAATGTGAATCATTAACAGCGAGTTAAAGTGATTAAGGGTCCAATCGAAGAATTCTCACACTACGCAAGGTTAGAGACAACTTGCTTAAATTCTTCTTTTGGTCGAATTTCATGGTCATAGGATCTTTGCAACATACTTACAAAGATTCTATTAACACTTCTTAGGGTGTTTTACAAACACCACTCCCACTTGGAGTGATATCACTTAGAATGAGGGGTGTGTCATTTCTCCCTCTTAAAACACCTCAGAGTGTGCTCCTTCTAACATATAAAAGGAGGACATGTCACAAGCCATGAAATGTCTGTGCAAGCCCGAGCTTACACTCACACATAGGCTAGAATGTATCAGTGTCATACAAAATCACTGCAGAGCACCTCATCTTGATTATTCAAATCAAGGCGACATAAAAGTATACCAAAGTGTCATGTGTTGTAACATGACTCCCACTCAATAGAGTAACTTTGCATGTCACATGTTTCTTGAAGAAACAACACACTATTGAGCCTTTGGTAGTCTCATCCTTGGTCTACTTAAGATCAAGGGCGAATGACTTGGTGTGAGAAAGTCATTCTCAATGCCTATGGTGGACATGTTCATTTTGTTCATTGTGTGTTATTAATGGAACCAAGTAAATGACATCAAGTAACGTCTTTATTGATCATCATTATACATATATACATGTGTGACACCAAAGTGGTGAAAGTCATACAACAATTAGTATATTTACAATCTCCTAAGACCCATTGCTCGGACATGACGAGCAAACACAATGGGTGGCAATGGCTTAGTGAGAGGATCTGCCACCATAAGGTCTGTTGAGATGTATTCAATTCTGACTTCACCTTCTTCAACTGCATCTCGAACGAAATTATATTTCATGCTAATGTGTTTGGTTTTTCCATGATACTTGGGGTCCTTGGTGTAGGCCATAGTTGCCATACTATCACTTTAGATAGTAATGTGCTTACTTATTTTGACCATCGACTCCAATTTTTTAAGAAAATAACCAAGCCACAGGGATTCCTGGACAGCCGAGGCACAAGAAACGAATTCTTCCTCCATGGTTGATAAGGTCATGTGTTTGTTTCTTACTACACCAAGTAGTAGCGCCCCATTTAGCAAGAAAATATAACCACTTGTAGATTTGCTAGAATCTCTATCTCCTCCCCAATCGGCATCAGAATAGCCGTGTAAACCAAGGGTTTTTCCTTGATAACATAGCCAATAATCCTTAGTACCTTTAAGGTATCTAAGAATCCTTTGACATTCTTCCAATGCTCCATGCCGTGGTTCGAAGAATATCTAGCAAGTAAACCGACTGCTTGACTTATGTCTGGCCGTGTACAAATCATGGCGTACATAAGGCTACCAATGGCACTAAGGTAAGGTATCTTAGTCATTTCTTCCTTCTCTTTTGGAGTCTTAGGACATAAGTCCTCTCCAATTTTGCAACCATATGCAAGTGGGGTGTTCATTGGCTTAGAGTTGGTCAAGTTAAACCTCTCAAGAACTTTATCTATATAAAGCTCTTGTGAAAGTCCTAACATATGCTTCTTTCTGTCCCGATGTATCTTAACACCTAGGATATAAGAAGCTTCCCCCAGGTCCTTCATTTTGAAGGTGGAGGACAACCATCCTTTGATGGCGAGCAACAACTCCAAGCTACTACTTGCAATTAAAATGTCATCGACATATAATGTCATAATGGCAAAACTGGACTCTTTGAAGAACAAGTACACACAATGGTCTTCATGCATCATCACAAAACCATAGCTTGTGACTGCATGATGAAACTTCAAGTACCATTGTCTTGAAGCTTGTTTGAGACCATATATAGACTTCTTTAGTCTACATACCTTGTCTTCTTGACCTACTTGTACAAACCCTTCGGGTTGTTTCATGTAGATCTCTTCACTCAACTCACCGTTGAGGAAGGCTGTGGTCACATCCATCTGATGCAACTCAAGGTCCAAGTTTGCCACTATCGCAAGTAGCAATCTGATGGAATTAAACTTAACCACGGGAGAGAAAGTGTCTTTGAAATCAACACCTTCCTTCTGTGTAAAGCCTTTGGCCACCAACCGGGCCTTGTACCTTTCGATACTCCCATCGAGTTCTTCTTTATTTTAAGAACCCACTTATTGCCGATCGCCGGCCACGAGGAAGATCAGACAATTCCCATACCTCATTTTCATGCATTGAATGCAACTCATCATTCATTGCCTTTAGCCACTCTTCTTTCTGTGCCCCTTCAAGAGCTTCTTTGACATTACTTGGCTCATCGATCTCGCACGAGACCAAGTATGTCTCACCTTCCGATAGTCCCCACCTTTTAGGTGCTTTGGACTCCCGAGTTGATCTTCTCAACTGGGGTGGAGGTGTTGGCTCTTGAAGTACCTCAACTCCCTCTTGAACAGATCCCTCAGTTTTAGGATCCTGTTCATTTGAGTCCATGTTTATGGGCTCATTCAGAAAAGCCTCGGCTTGTTCCGGTTGAGGTACTCCTCCGGAGTAGGTACAGTCCTTATAACCGGCACTTGTGAAGTGCACGGTTGACCTTCTTCTAGGATCGGGCCTATTGAGGCTAAATCATCACTTTCGCCAACTTTTGGAAACTCCGTTTCCACAAACTTGGCGTTTCTTGCATCAAACACCAAACCCTTCTTAAAACTGAGATCCAAGAACACATAGCCCTTGGATTCCGTACAATATCCGAGAAAAGCACACTTCTTTCCTCTTGGTCCCAATTTTCCCAACGGATGGTCGGGAACATGTACGTAAGCTAAGCAACCCCAAGGCCGCAAGTAGCTTAAGTTCGGGGTCCTCTTCATCCATAACTCATATGGAGAGGAGTCGATGTCCTTGGTAGGTACCCTATTGAGAATGTGCACCGCACATAGCAGCGCATCACTCCAATAGGTCACATCCAGGTTGGCTTTAGCCATCATGGAACGTACCATGTCCATCAAAGTTCGGTTCTTTCTTTCGGACACACCATTTCTTTGGGGTGTCCAAGAAAGGGTGAACTCTCTAGCAATGCCTTTTGACTCACAAAAGGCCTTGAATGCAAGTGAACCGTACTCACCACCTCTGTCGGTCCTTAAGGACTTCACCTTCTTATCTACTTGGTTCTCAACCAAGTGTACATATTTCTGAAAATATGCTAAGGCCTCTGCCTTGGTTTTGAGTAAGAAGACGTGGGTGAATCGTGTACAGTCATCAGTAAAAGTGATGAAGTACTTGAACCCATTTCTGGATTCAATTCTCATAGGTCCACAAAGATCAGAATGGACTAAACTTAGTGCCTCGGTTCTCCTAGTTGCCCTCCCAAAGGGCTTTCTCGTTGCCTTGCCTTCTAAGCAAGGTTGACAAGTTGGCAGGACAACCTTGGTCAAGGATTCAAGCAAGCCACTTTTGGCTAACTTATTCATCCTATCTTGTCCTATATGTCCCAACCGTTCATGCCACAGATTTTGATCTATGGCTTTAGTCACGTGGCAATGAGGAGTTGCAACAGAATGGCCATCGGGCCTTAACTCATACAATCCATTATTAACGAAGCATTTTGTGAGAACTTGATTATCCTTTAATATAGTTACACTATCATTAAAGAATTGAAAGCAATAATTGTATTTCAACATGGCAGAAATAGAAATTAAATTTCTACAAATATCAGGTACATATAATGTGTCCACAAGATACAAATATCTATTACACAAGGGAACCTTACAGGTTCCTATTCCTACTACTTCTAATTTTGCATCATTCCCCACCGAGACGTGCTTCACACCTCTTGGGAGCTTGCGAGCTATGTGGTCTGTTGCCACACAACCAGGACTTGTCCCGAGCATAGTATGACGTCACATGTGCTATTGAAGTAGAAGGTTCAAAATGTACCTTAGGTGCACTTTTGCAATCTTTTGCAAAGTGTCCTTTCTTGCCACAGTTGAAGCACTTGAGCTTCGAAACGTCCCTTTTCTTCTTTCCGGGCCCGTTTCCTTTGCCCTTTCCCTTACCCTTGCCTTTGAAGCCGCCCTTTTTCCCACCCTTGAACCACTTCTTCTTTTTACCCCCGTTGTTATCGGAGGTATTGGCAACATATGCCTTGGAGTGGTCCTTGAGAGCCATTACTTCAGCCTCAAGTAAAAGGTGACGGGCGATTTCATCAAAGGTCTTAATCTGAGGGTTGTGGCGTAAGTTGACCTTCATCAACCGCCACTCCTCATCGTAAGGACCTTATTATTGCTTGCACTGCTGCTCGTCGGTGAGGTCGTGCCCAGCTTGTTTAAGCTGATGAATCATTCGTGACATCTCACGAAGGTGGGCACTCATGGTGTGATCTGCTCGTTTACCATAGTTCTCAAACCTTAGTATCATTGAGCGTTGTTTCTCCACGGAAACATCTCCATACTTGGCCTTCACAAGATCCCGGATGCCTTTGGCCGAGGGTAGCATGGAGAACTCCACCATGATCTCATCCACCATTGTGGACAAGAGTGTGACTCTACACATAGAGTTCTTTTTAAGGTAGGCTTCATAAGCCACCCTACTTCCCCCTTCCTCCGGGGGGTTGACCTCAGCATCGAGCACCTCAAGTGTCTCTTGCTCAGTTAAGATGAACTTGACCTTCTGCTGCCAAATTAGATAGTTTTCACCATCCAATTTGAGGTCACGGTTCAACTCTGCTACTATGTTCTTAGTAGCCATCTACAAATATGAAATTCACATGTTTTAGATTCCAATTCACACAATTAGACTTATTCAAGCAATATGTTCATGAAATAACTTAGTTTATACCCAGACGTAGCAAAAGGTATGCTTATAGCATCCGATTAGAAACGCCTAAGCATAACTTTGCCATTTTATGAACATACCCTTAACAAGCCTATACATTCAATCAATCAAGGGCAACCAAGCATACATCAGTTTATAACCTCACTTGACCTTCCAAAAAGGCACTCATGCGTGATCGTAACAACCATAGCACTTCACTTAAACCTTAGTCTCATCACCCATAAGTCTCCTTAATACAATGCCCAGGTCGTTGGTGGAGTCACAAACGGTCTCACTTAAGTACCACTTCCTTAGACAACATTATATTAGCTTGACACCCTAGAGACCTTAGTTTAATGAAGTGTCTCATCAATTGAATCAAGTTTCAAGTCCTTCAAGTTCACCGTACAAGTACTTGAACTATCTTAAGGTAGAATCTCTTGTTTCAATAGACGTATGTTCCCTCACTTAATTTAAGCTTCAATTCCCTCAAGTCCATCATAGTGGTACAAAACCAGTATTAAGACTATCAAGGGGCTGAAATTCTTAAATTAGGTAAAGAATAAATGTCACATGCATGCGAAGTCTATGTCACACATGGACCTTAGGAACCACGAGAGGAGCGCTCCCAGGAAAGATGGAGGGGTCACAGACGGTCCCACTTAAAACCCACCTCCTAGACAGAGCACATTCCGGCAATTACCTCAAGGTATAATGTGATATAAAACTTTGGCACACATTTTCTTTAGCTTCATTTAAGCATTCATGGAACAAATAGGCAAGTCAACATGTTATACAACCATTTTCATCATACAACATTCAAGCATGATTCAAAACACATATAACATTCATGCTTCCTTTTACATTCAATGTTTCATTTAAACTTGCATGTTTCAGCCGAATTTTACATGTATTCATGTTTAGTCCGATTACATACAATCATACATTCATACATGTTATTTCGAATTCAACTAACATGTATCATACTTCATATAAACATGTCGAACAAGTAAGCATGTATCACAAAGAGAAACCGAAAGCTCTGATACCATTTGCTGATTTTAGGATCGTCTTTAACATGCTTCTCATGTTCGCATTCATCAACACCGAAGAAGGGATTAAGAGTATGTACCTTTCTTCTGGACGCAGCTTAAGAATCTTAGAGATTCTTGCTCCTTGTTGATGTAGAAGACTCGGCCTGGGGAACACCTTAAGGGCGGCTTGAAGATGGTTTGTCTCCAAGGTGAGTTCCACTCACAATGCTCCTAGAATGCCTTCTAGTTTCGCAAGAGGAAGTATGAAGAGAGAAGAGAGAACCAATGCTGGTTGTGGGATGGATAGAAATGGTGCATCCTCCCTCTATTTATAGAGGAGGATGGGCTGCCAATGAGAGGGCACAATGCCCTTTCATTTGCGAAGTAACATGTCCCTAGGACCAAGGGCTGCAACCAATGCCCCTTGGTCCATGAGACATGTCTCATGCCTTTTGCCTTTTCAATTAACTAATTAATTAGAAAAGGAATAAATAAATAATTGTGTCTAATAGGAAATTAATTAACTAATTAATTAATTATCCAAATATGGTGAAGAGGCAAGGGAGGTGACCCATGCCCCTTGCCCATTCGGCCATGGGTTATGAGACATGTCCCTTTGGTCGAATGGTGCAAGGCATGGGGTGCACCCCCTTGCCTAGAGGCACCTAGGGCGAAGGGGCACTCACACCCTTGCCTATGGCCGAATGGGTGTGAGGCCCCCTTAGGGTGCCCTTTCGGCACCCAAGGGGCTACGCACCCTTCGGCCTAAGCCGAAAGTGTGCTTGGCCCTCTTCGACACCTTTTCACCAATTTACGCACCTTTCCGCCAAGAGACACGTCTCTTCGCCAAAAGGTGCCTAGACACATTTGTACCGAGCTCACATAGAGCTAGTCCAAGACATATTAAATCATCCATTGAGCTCCTTGAGCTCATATCAGCTCACTAAGAGCAGATACACATCTCTCTAGCTCAAACACTCAGATTGAGCTGAGTTGAGCTGTGCTTAGCTACTTTAGCTAGCCCAGGTCATCTTGGTGCGCAAGAATTCCAACACGACTTGCCTATATTGGAATTATTACGAAGTGGGTTCAATGTTTCTGTGTTCGTTGCGTTGTTCAACGTTTGATACTCCATGAACTGCATGTTTGGTAAATGTTGGTTTTTATGTATGCTTGCCTTGTATAAGTTCGTAGGTTGCTAGTTGTTACTCGACTATTCTGTTATTTGAGCTCAATGCTCTGTTGCTGCGCTTTCCGCCGTAGTTCCGTTTCCGACGTCGCGGTCGGCTCCGCCTCCGCAACCGGGCGGGGTGGCTGTGACACTAAACTTGTCTCATCCTCAAATCTACTCAAGACATAGGGCGAGAGGCTCATGTGAGAAAGCCCTCTCTAATGTCTATACTTTGACATGTTCTAATTTTCGTTGTGAACATAAGTAGATTTGAACCAAAAGAAATGAATGAAGTAAGTTACATTATTAAACAATCATTCATATTACATGTGTGACATCGAAGATGGCGAAGTACATCCAACAAACTATAATCTATGTAGACCCATTGCCTTAACATGACGGGCAAATACAATTGGTGGAAGTGGCTTAGTTAGAGGATCAGCCACCATGAGGTCTGTAGAAATGTACTCGATCTTAACTTCACCCTCTTCAATTGCATCCTGAACGAAATGATACTTCATGCTTATATGTTTGGTTTTCCCGTGATACTTGGGATTCTTGGTGTAAGCCATGGCCGCCATACTATCACTGTAGATAGTAATAGGCCTGTCCACCGTAATTCTAGATTCCAAGTTTTTAAGGAAATAACCTAGCCAGAGGGCCTCTGTCATGCCTGAGGCACATGAGATAAACTCAGCCTCCATGGTTGATAATGTTGTACATGTCTGTTTTTTGCTACACCATGTAGTTGCCCCTCCGTTAAGCATGAAAACATAACCAGAAGTATATTTGCATGAATCTCGATCACCACCCCAATCAGCATCAGAATAGCCATACAAATCAAGATTCTTTCCTTGATAGCATAGCCAATAATCCTTCGTACCTTTGAGGTACCGGAGAACCCTCTCCACACTCTTCCAATGCTGAATACCCGGGTTTGAAGAGTACCGTGCTAACAAGCCAACTGCTTGGCTAATATCAGGCCTGGTACACAACATTGCGTACATAAGGGAACCAATTGCACTTAAGTATGGGATGTGAGCCATCTCTTCCTTTTCTTTTGGAGTTGTGGGACACATATCCCCTCCAATCTTGCATCCATATGCAAGTGGTGTATTCATGGGTTTTGAGTTGCTTAGGTTAAACCTATCCAAAATCTTATTTACATAAGGTTCTTGAGATAAGCCTAACAAGCGTTCCTTTCTATTCCGGTGGATTTTGACATCTAGAATAAAGGAAGCTTCCCCCATGTCTTTCATGTCGAAAGTGGAGGATAACCATTCTTTGATGGTTGTCATCAAAACAACTCCATTCTTTGGCAATCAAAATGTCATCAACATAAAGAGTCATTATGGCATAATCGGATCCAAATGAGTACTAGTACACACAATGGTCTTCGTGCATCATCACAAATCCATAGCTTGTGACTACATGGTGAAACTTCAAGTACCACTGTCTTGAAGCTTGCTTAAGACCATAGATTGACTTCTTGAGTCTACAGACCTTGTCCTCAAGACCTTCCTGGATGAACCCTTCAGGTTGTCTCATATAGATCTCTTCACTCAAATCACCATTAAGGAAGGCTGTCTTGACGTCCATCTGATGGAGTTCAAGATCCAGATGCGCCACAATGGCCAGCAGTAACCTGATGGAATTGAACTTCACAACTGGAGAGAATGTATCCTTAAAATCAATTCCCTCCTTCTGTGTGAAGCCCTTGGCCACCAAACGGGCCTTGTACCTTTCGATACTTCCATCAGCGTTTTTCTTTATTTTTAAAACCCATTTATTACCAATGGCCTTACGGCCAGCGGGAAGATCGAAAGCTCCCACACACCATTCACCGCCATTGAATGCAACTCTTCATTCATGGCATTCATCCATTCCTCCTTTTGTGCACTATTTAGAGCTTCTTTGATGTTACTTGGTTCATCTATCTCAGATGATACCAAATAAGTTTCTCCCTCCGAGAGACCCCACCTTTTGGGTTGTCTCGATTCCCTAATTGATCTTCTCAACATGGGTGGAGGTTGTTCCAGCTCTTGTTAATCCTCAACTCCCTCCTGAATAGATCCTCCTACTTCAGGATCTTGTTCCATGGGATCCTCCAATTCATTGGATTCATTATTAGGAGCCACTACTCCCTCCTGTTGAGGTATTCCATCTAAGATGGGTGCATCTTATGCAACCGGTACTTCTGTAATACCCGGTTGATCCTGTTCTAGGATTGGTACCAAAGAGTGTAAATCATCACATTGACCAACTTTTGGAAATTCATTCTCCAAGAAGTTAGCGTTTCTTGCATCAAATACAAGACCATTCTTGTGACTGAGATCCAAGAACACATAACCCCTAGATTCAGTGCAGTAACCAAGAAATGCACATTTCTTGCCTCGGGGACCTAATTTCCCCAAAGGGTGGTCCGTTACATGCACATAAGCCAAGCAACCCCATGGGTGCATATAGCTAAAATTAGGTGTCTTCTTCTTCCATAACTCATATGGAGAAGAAATAATGCTCTTGGTAGGGATTCTATTGAGAATGTGAACTGCACAAAGCAAAGGCATCACTCCAATAGATGGTGTCCAAATTGGCCATAGCCATCATGGACCTAACCATGTCCATAAGAGTCCTATTCTTCCTTTCTGACACTCCATTCTGTTGAGGTGTCCAAGCAAGAGTGAACTCTCTGGCAATCCCCTTCGTGTCACAAAATGCCTTAAAGACATTTGAACTATACTCTCCACCACGGTCCGTTCTCAAGGACTTGATTTTCTTACCCATTTGGTTCTCAACCAAATGTACATACTTTTGAAAGTAAGTGAAAGCCTCTGCTTTATTCCGGAGTAAGAAAATGTTATGAATCGGGTATAGTCATCTGTAAATGTGATGAAGTATCTGAATCCATTTCTGGATTCAACTCTCAATGGTCCACACAAATCGGAATGCGCCAATTCTAATGCTTCTTCCCTTCTAGCTCCACGCCCGAAGGGCTTTCTTGTCATTTTTGCTTCAAGGCATGCTTGACAACTTGGTAGAACAACTTTGGTCAAGGATCCAAGTAGCCCTTGCTTGGCTAACTTTTTCAATCGATCATGACCCACATGTCCCAACCATTCATGCCAAGTCATTTCAGTTGTGACCTCGGTCACATGACAACTAGAAGATGCGTTAAAATCGCAATTCGGTCTAAGTTCATACAATCCATTGTTAACAAAGCATTCATGAACAAATAGGTCATCTTTATAAATAGTTACACTACTATTGGTAAAGTTCAAGCTATATCGATACTTCAACAAACTACTAATAGAAATTAAATTCCTACTAATATTAGGTACATATAAAGTGTCAATAAGATACAAATATCCATTACACACTGGGACTTTACAAGTCCCTATTCCTAATACTTCTATTACATCATTGTTCCCAACTGCAACACACTTTGCGCCCTTGGGAAGTTTCCTGTATGCCACGAACCATGACTTATCACGGACTATGTGGTCCGTTGCCCCTGAGTCTACAATCCACAAAGAACTGCTCTTAGTTAGCATAGTACAAGATGTAACAAATACATCAGAAATAGAAGTAGGAAAATGTACCTTGGGAGGGTTCTTGCAATCCTTAGCAAAATGGCCCTCAGTCCCGTAGTTGAAGCATTTGAGTTTGGAAACGTCCCTTTTCTTCTTGAATTTCTTCAAGTTCAGACCATTTCCACCACCCTTTCCCTTGCCATTGCCGCCACCCTTCTTACCTCTTTTGTTGAACCACTTACCCTTCTTTTTGAATCCTCCCTTTTTGGAGGAAGAGGTAGATGCAACATATGCACGGGAATGGTTCTTGAGCGCCAACACCTTGGCCTCAAGTATTAGGTGACGTGCAATATCATCAAATGTTTTGATTTGAGCATTGTGACGCAAGTTGACCTTCATCAACCGCCAATCCTCATCCGGCAAGGATCTGATAATAGCCTGGACTCGTTGTTCGTCCGTGAGCTCATGTCCAGCCTTCTTCAATCGGGTAGATCATTCGGGACATCTCCCTTAGGTGAGCACTCATGGTATGGTCAGCACGCTTCTGATAGTCCTCAAACCTCAGAATCATGGCTCTTTGTTTTTCAACCGAGACATCACCATACTTTGCCTTGACTCGGTCCAAATCTCTTTGGCACTATCAAGGGTCGAGAACTCAACCATGATCTCATCTACCATAGTTGACAAAAGAGTAACCCGGCAATGACTATTCTTTTTCAAGAGTGCCACATAGGCAGTATGGTCTTGATTAGCCGTTAGTTGAACAATCTCAGCAGTCAGGACATCTAATGTCTCCTGCTCTGTCAAGATGAACTTGACTTTCTGTTCCCAAATAGGATAGTTCTCACCATCCAATTTCAGGTCTTTGTTAAGTTCAGCAACAATACTTTTATATGCCATCTACATGATGCAAATCACATGTATCAAAGTTCAATCAATCACAACAAGACTCAAAACAAGTTACAAACACATGAAACCACACAAACATGTTCATATGTGGCAAAAGGAGTGCTTATAGCATCCAATTAGAAACACATAAACAAGTTTGCATGATTTCACATACATGTTCGTTTTGAGCCTCCAAGAAGGTTCAATATACACTTACTTTATAATTTCAAGTACACATACGTGAAATCCTAATGTAACAACCATGAGCACTTCATCCAAGCCTTAGTTCCATCACCCATAAGTCTCATCAATACAATACCTGTGAAACATGGTGGAGTCACAAACGGTCTCGCTTAAGTACCACCTCCATAGACAAGATTATCATACCAACTTGACAGGGTCCCTAGAAACCTTAACTTATTTGAAGTGACTCATCCATTAAATCAAGTCTCAACTCCTTAGATTCACCATAGTAATGTCGAAACATTAGTACTTGAATCATCATAGGGTAGAGTATCTTGATATAACGAATGTCATGTTCCTTCTTAAACCAAGTTTCAATTCCTCAAGTCCATCATAGTGGTGACATACACCAAGCATTTCAAGACCATCAAGGGGCTGAAGTTCTTAATCTAAGTCAAGGATTAATGTCACATGTATGCTACAAAGGCACACTAAGTAAGAACATGTATCACAAGTTTCAACAACATTTACATGTTCAAAGATACAATCATGGATCATACAAGCAATTTAACATGCTATTCAACCATATATAAGCATGATTCAAATCACATTTTACTTTCATGCTTCCTTTTCCATTTAAATAATTATAACCCCTTCGAATAACCTAATCAGATTTAAAGTTCTTCAAGACTTCAATCATGTTACATGCATGTTTAGATATAGTGATTCTAATTAACAGCGCATGATGTGTTTTATTCATAATCATGCCGTTCTTCACCATTCATCATCGAAAGAAGAAGGGGAAGAACGAAGAAGAAGAAGAAGAAGAAGAGCGTACCTTGTTCTTCAAGAAACCGGATGAAGTTGAAGTATTTCGGATTCGATCTTCCGCAATCTTCAGTTTCGTCAACTGCTCTATAATGACGAATTGAGGATGCATCCAAGAGGCGAAATTGTGTTGAAATAAACACAATATTAATCCACCCGAAAACTCTAACAAATGTGCTTAGTAATTTCGGCCAAGAAAATGAGAGGGAGAAGAAGTGTTTCGGTTTTTGGTGTGTGTATGTAGTGTGGTGCCTCTCCCTTTATTTATAGACAAGGGAGAGGTTCCAAGTGGTGGTTGGGACACCCCTTTGGCCGAAAATACATGTACTTTCGGCCAAGGGTGATAACCAACACCTCTCGGTCACAAAAGGAGGGAAGGTTCATGGTAACCTCCCTCCAACTTCCATTTTGGCGAATGGGTGGCTCCTTAGAGGCACCTCTTCGCCTAAATCAGCCTTCCTACGTGTAGCTACTCATATGTAACCACCTATGAAGTATCCCATGTAGCAAGGTGCATACACCATGCACCTAGGATGCCCCTTTTACCAAAATACCCTTTATTTCGTCCAAAAGGTGCAAATGGAAGTAATTACTTGTGAATCAATATGAAACATCCCAAAGATGTTCCAAATGATCATACCACACACATTTGAGCTCCCACGAGCTAACATGAGCTGGTGTTAGCTACTTCTAGCTAACTTGAGCTGACTTGAGCTATGTCTGGCTGCGGTGAGCTGGATATAAGCTAAGTTGAGCTGGAGTTAGCTACATATAGCTAATTCGGAGCTCCCACTTAGCATCATGAGCTCAAGTGTCATGTCAAATGATCTTGGTGCATCAATATACTAACACAGGATGACTTACTTGTTGCGGAGGAGTGACGGTGCGTTCGGGTTGACTAGTTCGCATCGTTCCCACACCATCCAAAACTCCTCTGAGAGTACCAGCGAGTGTTTCCCGCAAGTTATGAGCAACTGCCTCCGCGATTGATTGTAGGATGGCCGGATCAAGGCCTATGGGTGGAGGATTTGCTGGTGGGACGGTGCGCTCTTGAGGCACGTTGCGGTTAACGTGGGAGGAGCCTCCGTCGAATGAACCGAGAGTTCCCCTGGTTGTGGGGTGGTCGTGACGGGTGGATTCCTCCTTCCCCGGCGGCTATGCCTACTTGTGTTTCGGGTAGTTGGCATGGCTTGTTTCTTGTGGTTTTTCTTATGGGTTTTGATGAGAACTTTCGTTTCCCACAGACGGCGCAAATCTGATAGTCGCGTTCCTTTACAGGTCCGGACTCTCAGATGATTTGTTGATAGTGTTGTGTTCTTGGAGACTCCAAGCTTGCTGTTTAGAGTGATCTGTAAAAGATAAAGAGAGCACTTAGGAGTAGCAAGAGATGAGTGGGGGGCGTGAAGTAGCTTACCCGTTTCAAGGTGGACATCACCCTATTTATAGGGTGATGCCAGGAGAAGCCTCCCACAGTTGAAGCCCTTAGACAGGTTGTTTGAGATAAGGCGGCTGTGATGATGAATGTCAGTAAACCGTCTTAGTCGATTCATTTGTCAGAAGATATCTGGCTTGTGAATCTGGTGAAGATCACTCAGGCTCGTGCTGACCTCCTTATTGGTTGCTTAATGTCAGATGACCAAGTGGCCTTTCCTTAGTTGAGTATGCAGCGGCGAAGGCCAGCAAGGGGCGAAGGCCAGCAAGGGGCAAAGGTGTCACAGCCACCCCGCCCGGTTGCGGAGGCGAGGCCAACCGTGACGTACGGAAACCAACAACTGCGGCGGAAAGCGCGACAACGGTACTACAACTCGCAACCTACAACATCCATACACGGAAAGTATACAAACACGCAGTTCATGGTAAAACAAGCATGAATCACAACAACTGATCACAGAGTCTCAAAAGCCATATCATATCATATATCCAGCATATACAATATAGGCAAGTCAGGGCTCCGCCCTCGACTCAGAAGACAGTTCAAAATCAGAATACGTCCAGAGTATAAATCATATACAACTTATGATCCACTATACATGCATGCAACTACAGCTACAGAGCCAACAAAACTAAAGCCTAAATATACCTAGTGCGGAATCGGAGAACTGCTCTCTCCCAGAAGGTTTCCGCACGTGGTATCTGCATCGCTGCCATCAAGCTAACCAGAACCAAAGAGTGAGAAAAGAGTTAGTGAACAAGCACTGTCCAACCCAAAGTATGTAACACCAACCCAAAGCCTCGACCGAGACTACCCCCTTAACCAAAACCAACCAAGGTTCCAAAAAATGGAACGTTAAATACCTGAAAGCCCAAAATGACCAAAGCACCGTGGAAATCTGCTCCGCCGGCTGCTTATCAGGTCTGCCTGAAAGGTGGTAAACCAATAAGGGGTGAGTCCTCGGGAGGACCCAGTAAGGGCTGAGGTAAGATACAGTTCGTATACAACAAAACCTGCAAAACAGAACAATTACAGGTATGCACATATATAATGATGTAATGACCGATGCAAGGGTAGTTCTTCCCGGCCGAACCGGCGTACCCCAGCGTCGGGTGAAATGACCGAGCAAGGGTAGTTCTTCCCCGGCCTAACCGGCGTACCCCCAGCGTCGGGTGAGATGGCGCATCTCGCGGTCCAACCGTCCAATCCAAAGCACGGTACCGGCTAGGGTCATGAGCCCCGTAAGATCCCAATGGTATACCGGCACTCCCGGTGCGGTATACATACAGTGTCGGCACCCTCCAGTGCTGGACACACCAATAAACCACATATAGTGCAATGATATGATATGACAATGTAAACCAAGATACTCGCACCTAGTGCGGAAATGCCAAACCAATACAACCCGTGGCCTCCAAGACCATCCGGGCCCTGGAATAGACATGAACATGTACCTTACTATATAACAGGTCCCGGGATCACCGAACCACTGCCCCAACCCGGGAACCCGACTTAACTAAACCCGTATACACAATGTCCCATACCACTATGTATAACAAGAGAAGTTAAACCCTTACCTCGAAACACTGCCCCGCAGCACAATTCTCGGGAAATCCCGACTCCCAGCTCGAAAGTACAAATTGAACTCCGATGGTCCGAAACTGCTCCACTAACGCAGAATCAAGCTGAGCAACCATAAACCAACCAAAACACATCAAAATACACCCCCAAAACCAAACCCGCACAAACCCGCAAAAATTCACAGAAAGCTCGGTTTTACGAACCGAGCTAGAACCTTGTTATTCCAACACCTACAAACACATTTCAACCTTTGAACTCTTCATTCCCGACATTTTTCTGAAAAACCCGCATAAACCTAACTTTTTCCATTTCTTACCCAAATCCAACGTTTCAAACACCATACCACACCTAAATCCAACCCCAATACCACTTTAGTATCCAATTCAACCAAAATCAAACCCCAACATAGAGAAAGTTTCAATTCAAGTTTCGGTTCTTCACCACAATTTTACCCAACATCCAATTCAATCCATTCAAGCCATCAAACAAACATTCTAACCACCAATTACACTTTTAAACCAAGAACACTAACCAATTGCACCTAAAACAACCAAAATCAACTTTGAACATCAACCCATAATTTCGGCAATTTGGGGGTTTCTCACCCAACTTGTTTTCCATCAAATTGAATTCATACAAAGGCTTAGAATTATGCTAGGAACAACATACTTGAAGCATGATCCAAGAAGACAAACACACACAATTTTGGAAAATTCTTCATAAATTCGGCACTTTAGGGTTCATGCATCCAAGGAGTTTTTCCAAAATCTAACACTTGGTTCTCACTCCCCTTCAACCCAAGAACAACATACTAAAAGATGGAAGCAAGAGAACCATCCTAGATGGTAGTCAAGAACAAACCCAAACTTCATAAATATCTCTCTTTTCCATTCAAAACTTGTTTCCAACGAGAAGAGAGAGCAAGGGAGGAAGCTTACCACTTAAAGGATCCACTTTCTTGTTGATTTGAGCCAAGACTTGAAGAACACCAAGCTTCATGAATAGTGAAAATGGCGCATCCAAGGGAGAAGGAAGAAGAAGGAGAAGAAGAAGAAGAAATGTGATGAAAAGAAAATAATAACCCTTTAAGTATTTTCTTTTCTTTTTCCCATCCCTTCTCATCTTAAATGAAAACAAGACAAGTGTCCCTTATTTCCCTCCAATTTCAGCCGAAATTCACCCTTGCCCATACCCCATTATTGCTGTTTTTTGACCAATTTAAAAGTTAATCTCCCAACTTTTCCAAAAGTTACAAATTTGGCCCAACCACAAATACCGAACTCCAAAATAAACGAAACTTGGACACAATCCTCAGGATATTATAACATTCATAAAACATGTTCCAAATGTTTATTTACAAATCCAGAGTGTCCTACCGAGCTCGCTGAACCCGAACGAATCCCGACGTGCGAGCGTATCCACTTGAACCAAAATCCCGTCACGCCAAAATTCCACAAAAATAACCATAAAATCCATTTTAAAATATAGCATGACTTACCATAGAGCCGTCGGAGAAATTCCATCCCGAGCCCCGGGATTCCCATCCGAGCCCCGAGAGTCACCCGGGACCGAACATCCTGCCCCAAAAATTATTCTCCATAAAAACCTCTGGGACGTTCCCACGACTCCAAATCCGCAAACGGCTTCTCAAACTGAGGTCTCGGGAGCGCTACCGAGTCCGCTGTACGTCCCGAGACAACTCCGACAAACCCCCGGCGCCGGAAAAATATTTTCGGCGGAAACGTCCAGGGGACCCACACGACCTCAAATCTGAAAGGGTTCGCCAAAATGATACTCGGATAAGGCTCGGGAGCTGCCTGAACGACGAAAACCGTGACCCGCAGGCCTGAACGCCTGAACCCCCATCTTCCTCCCCTGCTCCCCCCAGCTGAGCAGGGCCTCTACTTCTGGATCGCTGGTGTTCGCAGCATCCAAAGTCCCAAGACTTAGCTCTGGGAACAACTTCTCTACTTTGAAGCGGCATCGCAGCCGCCTTTGCTCATAGGCTCGCGCCCAGCCTTCACCTTGAGCTTGGAGCTCACCAAGTTTCTCCATCAATCGAGGCATCCTCTCTGGAATGAGCACCTTGATGGAAGAGGGGGACTCAGGGTCCTCATCTGCAAAGGGAGGAAGGCCCAGCGCCTTCTCCATCTCCCACACTGAGGCCACCGCATTCATAAAATCAGTGGTGACCTCCAGATGTGCCTTGGCGGCATCCTCAACAGCGAGCCTGGCATCTTCTGCCTTCTCTCTCGCCGACTGGGCCTTGGCGGTAGCCTGGCGCTTCGCTTCTTCAGCTGCAGCCCTCGCCATCTCAACTTCAGCCTTTGCCTCCGCAAGGGCAGCTTTGGTATGCATTAAGTCCCATAACAGAATGCTTAACGAGAAAAGTTGAACCCTTACCTCGAAAACACCGCCCAAGACAACTCCCGGAAATCCTGTTTCTCGGCTCGAGAAGTGCAAACTCGACTCTTATGGTCCCACACTGCTCCACCAACGCAGAATCAAGCTGAACAACCACAAACCAGTTAGAACTCATCAAACTACACCCCCATAAACCAAACCCGCACCATCCCGCATTTTCCCGCAAAAATCTACAGAAAGCTCGGTTTTACGAACCGAGCTAGAACCTTGTTATTCAAACACCCACCAACACATTCCAACCTTTAAACCCTTCATTCCCGACACTTTACCGGTAAACCCGCATAAAGGTAACTTTTTCACCCGTTACCCGAAAACGACATCACAAACATCCTCACGCACCTAAATCCAACCCCGATACCAATTTACCATCCAAATCAACCAAAATCAAACCCCAACATAGAGAAAGTTTCCTTTGAACAATTCGGCCATTTACCACATTTTTACCCAACTTCCAAATCAATCCATTCAAGCTACCACTTACTCACTTAAACCACCAATTACACTTCTTAAGCATGCTTACTAACCAATTACACCTAAATCAACCAAAATTAACATAAACCCTAACCATAACAATTTGGCCAAAAGGGGATTTCTTTCCTAGCATGCTTTCCATCAAATTTAATCCATAGAAAGTCTTAGAATCATGCAAGGAACAACATACCTCAAGCATGATTCAAGAACACAAACAGACACCATTTTAGAATTTCACCCATAATTTGGGCATTATTAGGGTTTTTCAACCAAGAAGTTTTTCTAACATCCAACCCTAGATTCTTACTCCTCTCCATCCCAAGATCAACATACTTAAATTTGGAAGCAAGAGAATCATCCTAGCTAGTAGCTAAGAACAAACCCTAAATTCATTTTCTTCCTCTTTTTCCACCCAAAACTTACTTCCAACTTGAAAAGAGGTGAAGGGAGAAAACTTACCACTTATAGAATCCGGATTCTTGATGATTTCAGCCAAGATTTGAAGAACATGAAGCTTGGATGAACAGTAGTAATGGCGCCAAGTTGAGAGGAAGGAGAAGAAGAAAGGTGATGAAATGATTTATCTCTTCCTTTATATATATTTCTTCTTTTTCCATCTTCGTTCCATCTTTAATTAAAAACAGCCAAGTGTCCCTTATCCTCTTCCCTTCCAGCCGACTTCAGCCCCTCTCCCTTTCCTAATATTGCTGACTTATGGCCAAATTACACCTTTAGTCCCCAACTTCTCCCAAAAGTTACAATTTTGGCCCAACCGCAATTATCGGACTCCAATTGCAACTAAAATTAGAAACAATCCTCAGGATATAATAACATTCATAAAACATGTTTCAAATGTTTAATTACAATTCCAGAGTGTCCTACCGATGTGATCATGGGATCCCCAAGCGACAACAAGACGCCTGCACGAAGAGGCAATCGAGTGAAGCTCGAGCAAACCCTTGGCGAGTGGGTTCAGAGGCCCAGTGCGGCCCAATCCGATGGTCCTGGATTAACCCTGCACATGGAAAGGGCAATGCCTTCACGCGAGGACCCTAAAAGGGGCCTCAAGGCGTAGGAGAGGCTTCTGTGCAAAAGGCATCCAGGCGAAGGCAAGCCACTTTGGCAAAGCCGTCCCTGTGAAGTCTCAAGGCGAAGGATGAACTGCATCATGCTAAGGCATCTGAACACCGGCGAAGCCCCTGTGCGAAGCCATTCTCGCGAAGCCCCGAGGCGAGGGCTAGGCTTCCCAAAGAAAGGAGTTCGCGATGGCCAAACCTTCAGGTGAAGCCATCCCCATAACCCTCCCCATTGCGAAGCCCTCATGCAACAATGTCCACGAGAAGTCTTTAAGATACGGACGGAACTTCCTTGCGAAGCTTCCCGGTGAAGGCAAAGCCCCGGGCGACGCCATCCCGCCGGGCCTCTGGTAAAGGCCACGTCTACAACAAGAAGACTTCCGGTTCAGACGCTAACTAAGGGATATTCTTCTGCGGAGTCTCCAAGCGAAGGCGGAGCCTTCGTTGCAAGTCTCAAAGGGGAAGGCGAGGCCACTAGGCGAAGCCTCCTTTGAGAAAGCTTCCCAACAAAGGCGAGGCCTTCCGAGCCGGGCCTCCCATCAGCAGAGCCCTAAAGCAGAGCCACCTCAGCTTATCCAGTCGGCCAACCACTCCCGACCATTCTGGCCCCTCCCGCCTTATACGCTGACACTTGGGAGCGAACTTTTTACCTTTTTATCTTTTAAACGACATGCATGCAAAAGTACCGTACACTTTATGGCATGCATGCGTCTTTTGTAAGAGGCTGTTCCCTTCCTTCCCTATAAAAGGAAAGACAGACTCTAGAACAGTAGAACATATGTAAAGCTTAAGAAGGACAATTCCTTAAGCCCGGTTCTCACCCCCTTGCTATATTCCGCCATCCCCTTGATTGATCGTTTATCATCAAGTTTAATATCTAGTATTGCTTAATCTCGTAGTTAAGAGGTGCTAGATCTTCCATACTCCCTGTGCTTATCGCAGATATTGCCCAACCTCGTAGTTGGGAGGTGTCTCGTGGCCGTCTCTATCCTTCTTTGTTCAATCGACTCCACCGAGCTAGATCTGCGCTCCGCACGATCTCGCGGATTCGCGCCAGCGCACTCCGTGATCGTATCAAGTGGTATCGAGCGATCGCTTGCCGGAGTTGTGTGATTTCTTCAAGGTTAAACCCTTTTACTTCTACTTGAAGAAAGATTTATCTTTGCGTTTTCAAAACCGCGTTATATTCTATCCGTTTTCGAACTCCCCATCCGCTTTCATTTCGGTTTATCTGTTGTGTTGTTTCTGTGTTAGGAGTTGTTGTGGTGTTAGCAACTTCATAAATCCAAAAGTCAAAAAAAAAGGAGAAACAGAGAAGAAGGAGAAGAAAGAGAAAAGAAAGCAGTTGCGGTTTTGCGAAAGTCGCAAAATCTCAGTTTTATTCGAAACCGCAACGTGCAAAGATTTATACGCTCAAAAGAGTGAGGTTGTAGTTGAAAAGTGAAGAGAAGTGGTGTATAAGGCTTGGTTGTGAAAAGCGTAGAGGAAATCGGATCTGTGTTCTTATTGTTCTTGGTGTTCATATGAATGTTCATTTCTGTTCATTCCACAACTCATATGAACAGTGACCTTGATCTCATTTCGATTTCAAATTTGAGCCAAAAGTGTTTGTGCGCCAAAACCTCATTTCTAACCCTCTTGTATATCTCATATCAAAACCCTCCATTTTAACCTAGCTTGCTTCAAGTAACTAGTACTTCTGACTTAAAGATTTTTGCATGCTATTGGTTATCTTGTGATATTCATTATCGGGTTTTGGCCTTGAAAAGAGCAAGCTCTGAGAGCTAAGCAAGAGGAAAGAAAGAAAGCCGAGTGTGACCCCTCGCGAAAGGGCAGACCCTTCGCGGCAGAGAGAACCCCAAACACGTGAGGAGTTTGAGTGGACTAATTTTATTGTTTAAATGTGCAGGAAACCCCATGGCAGATAAATATTTCTATGGGGTTGATCTATCGGTGGGCGATACCAACTTGGAAAAGACTTATGGCATTGGATGGAGAAGTTGGAGTACCACTGTGCTCCACTTCGTGGTGAAAAATGTTGAGCCAAGCCATAAGACGCCTAAAAGGAGAGGCCAAGGAATGGTGTCGCCGAGAGTTCTCTCGACAGAGAACGGTCCGCCAAGCCCCCATCCAGTCTTGGATTGAGTTGAAGTGGTTGATGTGGCGACGATATGGACTCGCCAAGAAGAGCCACCCTCCATACTACCCCTGTGCGAGGGCCCCCATGCGCCCGCACCCAAGCATTCCCAGCCAGGCTCCGCCACCATACTCCACTCGACGGGTCTTCGCCTCGGGCGAACCAACTTCCTTCCAGAAAGGAGGCGAGGACCCCCATCACCACAAACCCCTTGGTTGGGCCGCGCACCCCACCGCCCAATACTTGCGCAGCCCATACCTACACCACAAATCCCAACCCTCACCAAAATCCAAAGAAGAGACTCTCGCCCAAGAGATTAGAAGGCTCAAAGATGAGTACTTAGAATATGAGCGGGCGAGAGAGAAAAGGAAAGAGAGAAGAAAAGAAAGGGCTCTCCAAAGCCAAATGAGTGAAAAGAAAGACTCACCCGGGCCTTCTACCATACCCCAAGAAGAACTAATCGTTTCATCTTCTCAAACTTGTTGTTCTTCTTTGGCTGTGCAGGAATAACAAGAGGACGCGGGCGCGCGAAGAGTTGAAGAAAGCGAAGGCGCTTTGGAAGAAGGCAGAGCTCATGCGGGAGCCCCAGCGAAGTTCGCACTTGAGGGAGAAGCCACACCGTTGCTGAAGGAGAAGAAGATGATATGCGAAGCAGGTCTACGTCTCCCTAACTTGGGAGAAGGTAACTTGTCTCTTCTTTCTAGAAGCACCGGATATACGCAAGAGTGCGAATCTCTGGTTCCCTTGAGTCTGCATACTACGAACATGGGCGATGGATCAGACATTGGTTCGACACCGCACCCATTGTTCGAAAATATAAACGGGGCTTCCCCAGATGCCATGTTCAACATGCTTAGAATGCATGCGTTAAGGAAAGGCCACTTTATTCCACGAGAAACATCCATGCCTTTCCTTAGCAAACATGAGCATCTTAAAATAAATCGGGCTGAAGCCATGTTAATGGTGAGGTGGAGAGAGAGGACGACTGTTCATCTCTCAACCTCTTGCTTATACTAATGCTAGTCTCGCATGCCGAGGTCTGAAGTTCTTTCTATGACTAGCTTAGTTTCTTCTTCTTTGTCTCGGGAAGCACATATGCATGTGCTTGGCGAAGGTAAAGCTTCCTTGACCCCCCACCCTGGGCCTTCCATGAGCAGAGGTCTAAAGGCTTTAGACCGCATGCTTTCCTTGAGTATAAAGTTCTTGTTAAATGTCTACAATACTCTAGGAAGCATGTTATGAATTTTTATAGACTTGTTCATGATCACGATGCATATAGGAGTTGTCATGCTCATGCATACATATGCATCACCACCGCGACCCCCCCCAGTCTCCGGTTAAGTTTCATTTACTAACCTCTAATGCTCTCCAAAGTTTGTTGTGCTTGTTTTCAATTGTAGGAAAAATTTCTTCCCTTAAGATTCGAGGACGAATCTTTTTAAGAGTGAGGGAATGATGTGATCATGGGATCCCCAAGCGACAACAAGACGTTCCGCACGAAGAGGCGTCGAGTGAAGCTCGGAGCAAACCCTTGGCGAGTGGGTTCAGTGGACCAGGCGGCCAAATCCGATGGTCTGTATTAACCCCAGACATGGAAAGGGCAATGCCTTCACGCGAGGACCATAAAAGAGGCCTCAAGGCGTAGGAGAGGCTTATGTGCAAAAGGCATCCAGGCGAAGGCAAGCCACTTTGGCAAAGCCGCCCCGTGAAGTCTCAAGGCGAAGGATGAACTGCATCATGCTAAGGCATCCAGAACACTGGCGAAGCCCCCAGGCGAAGCCATTCCTGCGAAGCCCCGAGGCGAGGGCTAGGCTTCCCCAACAAAGGAGTTCTGGCGATGGCCAAACCTTCAGGCGAAGCCATCCCCATAACCCTCCCCATTGCGAAGCCCTCATGCAACAATGTCCACGAGAAGTCTTTAAGATACAGACGGAACTTCCTTGCGAAGCTTCCTGGCGAAGGCAAAGCCCCTGGGCGACGTCATCCCAGTCAGTCTCCTGGTAAAGGCCACGTCTACAACAAGAAGACTTCCAGCCCGACGCTAACTAAGGGATATTCTTGCGGAGTCTCCAAGCGAAGGGGAAGGCGAGGCCACTAGGCGAAGCCTCCTTTGAGAAAGCTTCCCAACAAAGGCGAGGCCTTCCGAGCCGGGCCTCCCATCACAGAGCCCTAAAGCGAGCCACCTCGCCTTATCCAGTCGGCCAACCACTCCCGACCATTCTGGCCCCTCCCGCCTTATACGCTGACACTTGGGAGCGAACTTTTTACCTTTTTATCTTTTCGTCAGACATGCATGCAAAAGTACTGTACACTTTATGGCATGCATGCGTCTTTTGTAAGAGGCTGGTCCCTTCCTTCCCTATAAAAGGAAGGACAGACTCTAGAACAGTAGAACATATGTAAAGCTTAAGAAGGACAATTCCTTAAGCCCGGTTCTCACCCCCTTGCTATATTCCGCCATCCCCTTGATTGATCGTTTATCATCAAGTTTAATATCTCGTATTGCTTAATCTCGTAGTTAAGAGGTGCTAGATCTTCCATCCTCCCCCGGCTTACCGCAGATATTGCCCAACATCGTAGTTGGGAGGTGTCTGTGGCCGTCTCTATCCTTCTTTGTTCAATCGACTCCACCGAGCTAGATCTGCGCTTCCGTGCGATCTCGCGGATTCGCGCCTAAGCGTACCGTGATCGTATCACCTACCGAGCTCGAATCCAAACGAATCCCGACGTGCCCGCATATCAACCTGGACCACAATCCCGTCACGACAAAATTCCACAAAAATAACCATAAAATCCATCTTAAAATAACACATACCTTCCACTGAAGCCGTTGGAAAAATTTCAACCCGAGCCCCGGAATTCCCGTCCCGGGCCCGAGTCGCCCGGAACCGAACGTCCCGCCCCAAAATATTTTATAGCGTTAAAAGCTCTGGGACGTTCCCACGATTCCAAATCCATCAACAGTTTCTCAATCTGAGGTCCCGGGAGCGCTATCGAGCCAGCTGTACGTCCCGAGACAACCCCCCGGCACCGAAAAATATTTTCGGCGAAAATGTCCGGGGAACCCACACGACCTCAAATATGCAAGGGTTTGCCAAAACGATGCTCGGATAAGGCTCGGGAGCCATCTGAACGCGAAAAGCCCGGTTCCGCAGGCCAAAACCGAAGCCCCGGCCACCCGGGTCACAACCCGCTCGGGTGACCGTAACACTGTAGGTGTATATGCATGCATGTCATCTGTCTGATCATGCTATGTATCTTAGATACATTCTGCTTCTGTATAAATGTTTTGGATACTATGTAGGACCGGGGACTAGCTCATGACAGTGGAGGGCGGGACCCGGGGTATGATCATATTCTTATGTGTTAAGACACATTCTGTATCTGTATGATTCTGTGGATTTTATGAATGATGTTATCCATGAACTGCATGTTTGGTGATGGTAGAGTGCTCACCTATTTCAGTGGGGCGGGGCTCGCCATGGATAGTTAGGGTTTATACTGTATGCTTGCCATGTTTGGGAATTGTAGGTTGCGGGTCGAATCACGACCGAAGGTTATAAGCGCATAACTCTGTCTGCATACTCCGTGAGCAAAGTGTTCTCAGGCAACGGGCATTTGAGAACCAGACTTTGTGGGCCGGGTCATGGGACCACCACACTCAGCGGGTTTCGGTTGGACCGTTTCCTCGGTTTCCATCGCAGCTTCCGCTTCCGACCTCGCGGGCGGCCCCGCATCCGCAACCGAGCGCGGGCGCTCGTGACAAGGGGTACTTTCAGAAGTCCCCCCCATAGCCGCTTCCTTCACACTAGGGAGTGCTCCCTGGACAGGCCCTCGCGCTTTCGCCTGGTTTGACTCACTGGGAGCCTTTTCTGCGCGGGGCCGCGCCACATCGCTAGTCTCCTTTTTCCGCAGCAGGAGAAGCATTATGCCTATATGCGCAGGCAAGTGCGGCGCGCATAGATCCCCTTTTTCCTTTCTCTTCATCAAGGCGAGCAGGAGCATCTAGACACCACAAGGATCAGTACATGATCTCATAAGGAATTAAAGGAAGGCTAATCAACGCCACGATGAAGCCGGCGATGTGGATGAAGGTGTTGGGCCCAAGCTATGATGGTGGGAGACCCCACAAAGTACACAGATCTTGGAGAAGGGGCATAGCGCAGCGCTCTCCATGTTCTTCGGCGTCTGCGGAAGCTTCAGCGCCTTACAGGGCCCTCTCCGCCCCGCGAACACCGCCACTTCCTCGATGGGGAAGAAGGCCTTAACAAGATCCTGGTGAAGCTTGTCAACCTTCACGACAGTCTTGTCCACGACGGGGACGACAGGGCGGGCAACTCCCTTAGCAGCCATTACTGCGACAGAAGAATGAAAAAAGACTGAGAAGACGAACAGTAGATCTGAAATTTAGTCGAACACCTTACATGCAAGGAACGAAAGAACGAACCCTCACCTGAGATTCCGAAGACAAAAACGAGTCAATACAGAAGCAACAAAAGCGGTAGAGAAACACGAAGACAATGAGTATCAAATTCAAGCAACAGAGCAAGGGGAGCAACAGAATATGAAGAGACAGACAGAGAATTCGGGCAAAAGGGCGAGAATGCAAAGAGTGGAAAGTCGAGAACAAGCCGGCTATTTATAGGCCCAACCCTAATGACGCCGAAGCGTCGCCTCAAACAGAGAACCAGTCCCAATGAGCCGCGTGTCAGAAATCAATATCGGTAGGAAACGTTTGGCCTACTGTCAAAGTGACTATTGCCCAACTGTCTACTTCGAGCCAAAACGCGGAGTACAGGGCCCTCCCATACTCCGCCTCTAGGAGGAGGCACCTTGGTACACTACCCAAGAAAATGCCCCTCACGTCATCATCAGCAGCAACCAAGGAAACACACCGCGATACAATCGCATCTCGCGAAGGCATTATCAGGGGAGCTTCGCGCCTACTGGCTTCGCCAGGACCTCGCGGGTTCGCATCTCCTAGCTTTGCCAGACAGGGTCTTCGCCATCCAACACTTAGCAACATCACAGACCAAGGAAAGGAAGCTGGGAACGGTCATCCCTACAACCTACCCACGTTCTCCATCACACCTCCAGTCTTCCACTACTCTGGAACGTGGGGAAGCACTCCACTACTCCGGATCATGGTACAACCGCTACCTCAACACCTCCTATAAAAGGACGGCTTGGGAAAGGTACACCCTAGCTACACACCTCCACTCCTCTTTCTGCTCCTGACTATTCCGTTTTACATCTTGCAGATTACTCCGGAGCTTTACATCGTCGTTTTCACCATCTCCTCAACCGTTCAAGTATCCGAAAGCCCAGTTCCGTCAACGAACCAGGCTATCAAACCGTGTACTCATAATGTCCATACCGAGTGCAGAAAGCGGTCTTGAATGTCTTCCTCCTTAACCCGTGTACTCGGAATGTCGATCCTGGGTAGCGGATACCTATTCTTTTCTTGTGATGGCGTTTATCTTTCGATAATCAATGCACAACCCGAGAGTTCCATCCTTCTTTCTCAAAACAGAACCGGAGCACCCCATGGAGAAGTGCTCGGTCTAATTGTTACTGATCACCCCGAGCGGGTGGTGACTTTGGTGTTCCGGGGCTCCAATTCAAATATGCGGGCCATGTCTACGGTTGGTCAGACAGCTCCTGGACCTTTTCTAGGTAACATTCTCGGGAATGCTTTCATATTTAAGGTCGCACGGGTCCCCCGCACCTTTCCGTGGAAAATATTTTTCGGGGTCGGGACATGTTTCCTGTCGATCAGTAAGCTCAGTAGCCTTAGCGGGACCTCATAAAAGGGAACTTTCAACATATTTGAGGTCGTACGAGTATTCCGCACCTTTCTGCGGAGAATATTTTTCGGGGTCAGGATGTTCGTTCCCGGGGCTCGGGATGGAAGTTCACACATGACGGGATTAGTGGCTCGAGCAAGTAAGCACACACGTCGGGATTTACTCGGGTGAAGTTGGCGCGGGATTACATCTCAACACTTAGGGTTTTCGGATTTTGGCTTGATATGTGAGTCACCATGGTGACTAAGGTGGTGACTACGGTGCTCGGTGAGAAGTGTCCTAGTGAGTCATTAAGGAGGAAGTATAAAAGGGTTAATTTGTGAAGAAAAGCCATTTTAGCTATTTTCATCCTTCTCTCATCGCCATTCGCCAAGCCTCTCTTCTTCTCTACCTCTCTAGGGTTCATCTTGCAAGGGCTTAAGGAAGGGTTAATCTTGGTGTTGAGCTTGAGGTAAGCTTGTTCTCTTCATGGATTAGTAAGTTTGGAGCATGATTTTTAGGTGGAAGCTAGGGTTAGAACCGAATTCATGTATGTCTTTGCTACATGATGTGTTCATCTTCTTGCTTCAAGCTTTGTGTATGTTGTTCTTGGCATAGATTGATGTAGGAATCAAGGGTTGGATTATGGAAGAACATCATGGTTTGGAAAACTATTTTGGGCTGAATTCTTCCTAAACCTTAAGTATGTTGATTTGTTGTTTTCTTGATTCATGCTTTGGATATGTTGTTCCTAGCATGATTATGAGTTGATATTATGGTTCAATTTGAAGGTGAACATTTTGGGTAAAAAGTACCCAATTTGCCGAAATGTTCATATGGGTTTTGGTATGATTTTGGGTGATTAGGGTGAAGTATGTTAGTAAGCATGCTTGAAATGGTTAATTGTTGAATTAAGCATGTGATTGGAACCCTAATTGGATTGAAATGAAGTTTGGTATAAAAAGGGGGTTGGAGCCGAAAGTAAAGAAAGGAATGGTTAGGGTTGTGTTGTGTTTTGGGTATGTTTTGGTAGTGAAATGGTATCGAGAATGGAAGTAGGTAACAAACGATGTTCGGAACGTCGTTTTCTGAAATTATGGACAATACCAAACTACTTGCTTGTTTGTGTAAATGTTGGGAAAGTATGATGTGAATGTTTATTTGTGCTTATGTGAGTATAAGTAACAATGTTCTAGCTCGGTTTGAGAATCTGAGCTTTCTGTGGAATTTTGCGGGAAAGTGCGAGAAAGTGCGAGATTAGTTTCTGGGGGTCTGGATTGGTGATTTCGACTTGTGTGTGGTTGTTCAGCTTAAATCAATAGTGGTGGAGTAGTGCGGGTCTTCGGAAGTCACACTACCGCGTTTCGGGCCGAGCGTCGGGATTTTCCCGGGATATCGCTATGGATCGGTTTTAGTAAGGTAAGGGTTCGACTTCTCTCGTTATACATTCTGGGAGGGATATCATGTTTATCGGGGTTAGTTGAAGCGGGTTCCGGGCTGAGGAAAGTGGTCCGGTGATCCCGGGAGCGGTTATATGGTAAGGTACAGGCTTGCAGGTCTAAGGCCCGGGACGGTCTTTCTGACCTCGGGTTCTTCTTCGGTATTCTATATCTGCACTGGGTTCTCTGACATACGATATGCATGCATATACAACTACAGAGCCGACAAGGGAAAACCCTAGAATACCTAGGTGCGGAATCTGGGAGAAACTCCAAGATCAGAAGATTCCCGCACGTATTACTGCTGCTGCTGCTAAACCACAAACAGAAGAGAGAGGAGTCAGTTAACTGTAAATCCCATATGCTATACTTAGCATAATATCAGAAGTTTGAAAAAGACTACCCTTAACATAAGTTCCGTGTCAGAACTGTAGATACCTGATCCCAAAACAGAAAGCACCACGGAACTCTAGTCCGCTGGCTGCTTGTCAGGTAAACCTAAAATGTGGTAAACAGACGGGGTGAGTCCTCGGGAGGACCCAATAAGGGCTGAGGTAAGATACAGTTTGCATAAAGTGCTAAGTGCGCGGTACCTGCAAAACAAAGAAAACACATAACACAAGCATATATGTATGTGTGTGTGTGTGTGTGTGTGTGTATATATAAACAGAGTCCCGCAGGATGGGGTTAGCCAGAATCCCGAAGGACGCAGTGCAAAGCGCCAAAGACCCATAAAACAATATGAACAGAACGACAACCATCTCCAAGAGGTCAGAAGCCGAAGCTAACAGAGGCATGGTACCAGCTGGGGTCGCGTTCCCTAACTGTCGTAGGGTCACAGAATATAACGCAGGGTATATAATAGACAGAGTATACTGCAGAGTATACAACAGACAAAATATACCACAAGGTATATACAGAATATCAGGGACTAGCCCCGGGAGTCACTGTGTTACGGTCACCCCGAGCGGGTAGTGACCTGGGTGACCCAGGACTTCGGTTTTAGCCTGCGGGTCACGTTTTTGGGCGGTCAGACAGCTTCCAAGGCTTATCTGGGCATTATTTTTGGGAATCCTTTGGGATTTGAGGTCGTATGGGCTCCCCGGACATTTCTGCGGAAAATATTTTTCCGGGGTCGGGACTTGTCTCGGGGCATACAGCGGGCTCGATAGCGCTCCCGGGACCTCGGAATGTGAAACCGTTTGCATATTTGGAATTGTGGGAACGTCCCGAATCCTTTTACGGAGCATATATTTTGGGTCGGGACGTTCGGTCCCGGGCAACTCCCGGGGCTCGGGATGGAAATTTTCCGACGGCTTCGGTGTGAGATATGTTATATTTTTAAGACGGATTTTATGGTAATATTTGTGGAATTTTAGCATGACGATATTTTGGTTCAGGCCGGCACGCACGCACGTCGGGAATTACGCGGGAGGAGTTGGCGCGGGTGGTGCGCCAACACTTAGCCAAAATTTCAGATATTTGGCTAAGTGGTGAGTCATGTTTATGGGTTAATTAGGGGGGTTCAAACTTTGGGTTTTTGTGCTGATTTATCCAAAATTCACATCTCATTTTTCGGTGAATTCAGTCCGCCATATTCGGACCTAACATGATTTATGCAAACGTGAATATGTGAAAATTCACCATGAATCACTTGCGCCGCCTAACAAAAAATACCCTACCTAAACTACCCCCACACCCACGTACACACACACTCCTCCGCTTACAGGACCTACTTTGTTGATGGTGTTGTGTTCTTGAGGACTCCAAGCTTGCTATTCAGAGTGTCTGCAAAAGATATAGAGAACACTCAGGAGTAGCAAGAAAGGAGTGGGGGGCGTGTAGTAGCTTACCCGTTTTAAGGTGGACACACCTTATTTATAGGGTGATGCCAGAAGGAACCTCCTCTACGGTCACCCCGAGCGGGTTGTAGTACCGTTTCCGCGCTTTCTGCCGCAGCTATTGGCTTCCGAACGTCACGGTTGGCCTCGCCTCCGCAACCGGGCGGGGTGGCTGTGACACTCCCCCATTTGAAGCCTTTGGCCATGCTGTTTGAGATAAGGTGGCTGTGATGATGAATGTGTCAGTAAACCGCCTTAGTTGATTCGTTTGTCAGAGGATATCTGGCGTGTGAATCTGGTGAAGATCACTCAGGCTCGTGCTGACCGTCTTCCTTATTGGTTGCTTAATGTCAGATGACCAAGTGGCCTTTCCAGTTGAGCATGTAGTGGCGAAGGCCAGCAACGGGCGAAGGCCTAGATAAAAGCGAAGCCAATAAAGGTAAGAGTAAGGGTCGCACGAACCGTGAGTGCAAGGGCCTTGTCTGGCGGGGCCAGTATAGGCATGAGAGACCTCGCGAAGGTGAGTTGTGAGACCACGAGGGCGAGACCTGCGGAGGCGAGACTTGAGACTGCGAGGGCGAGACCTGCGGAGCCTTGTCTGGCGGGGCCAGTATAGGCATAAGGGACCTCGCGAAGGCGAGCTGTGAGACCGCGAGGGCGAGACCTGCGGAGGCGAGACCTAAGACCGCGAGGGCGAGACCTGCGGGGCCAGTATAGGCGGGGCCTTGTCTGGCGGAGCCTTGTGTGATTCTGATGTGATGCGAGAACGCATTTGCTTGGGTAGTGTACCACAGGCAGTAAAGCAGTAACCACATCTCTGATCTGCTCCAGAGTCTGTGTGAGACCAACAGGTGGTTGCTGCTGAAGGTGCAACTGCTGTTCCAGACCCTACTCTTCTGGAACATCTCTTGGAGAGTAGGGATCTCTGCCACGCTCATCTTGACCTCTGTCTCGCTGACGTCGAGTATTGACCATATTTCCTGAAATTCACAATACCAGCAGAACATACAGAACGATAAGTGCCTAACAGAAGCTAGCAGCGGTGTTCTTATAGGCTCTGTAATCTAAATGCAATGCATGATGCAATCACAATCCCTCAGATTCATACAAATAGATCAGAAACTCTAACTCTGAATACCAGCCTCTCTTGAGGTCCTGATTTGACCAGATAGTACGTCTCGAAGATACGACCTCTGCCCTGTCACTTCCTCCAACAATGTTCAAGTAAGAGGGTGGCCTGACCTCTTATTGAACATCCCTGGAATCGAATGGCAGTACAGTGCCATGTCCTATCAAGTCCGTACACAGAACAGAAGTCCACCTCTCGACTATACCAAACTCAGAACACGACCTTACCGGATTCTCGTACTTGAGTAAACCTGCTTTGATACCAACTTTACTTTTACCCCCTATCGGGCACGGAAGCCGGAGGCTGGGGGGGTAACGGCGGTCGTAAAATTCCCTAGGTTTGGTGGTCCAAACCCACGCGAATAAAATTTCACCTTAACATTTCCATGTAATAACTTCTAGTACAAGTAACGAGAATCATCTGAGTTCAAACATACTTATACACATACCCAACTGATACATATGTGATGCAACGAACTAACATGCTAGCGTTTACATGTACAGAGCCAGAACCTTCTATCCAAAAATACCTACGTAAGTGGAGGGATCTGGTATACCAAGATCCTCAAACAGAACTCCACGTAGGTCACACCACTGCTGCTAAACACAGAACATAAGACAACCATCAGACATCTCAGAATGTATTCAAAACCGGAATCAGACTCAGAATCAGATCATGCAGATAACACAAGCGGAACTGTTCCTTTTTCTAATCAAAAGACAGATTCAGAATTCATAATACCTGAAACACAACACCAGAAAGCACCGAGAGTCTTTCCTCCTCAGGCTTCTTGTCAGATGAGTCTGAAACAGTAAACAGAATAAGGGTGAGTCCTCGACGAGAACTCAGTAAGGGTCTGGTGTTACGGTCGCCCCGAGCGGGTTGCGACCGGTTGACCCGAGGCTCCGGTTTTGGCCTGCGGGTCACGTTTTTCGGCGTTCAGGCAGCTCCCGAGCCTTATCCGAGTATCATTTTGGCGAACCCTTTCGTATTTGAGGTCGTGTGGGTCCCCCGGACGTTTCCGCCGAAAATATTTTTCCGGCGCCGCGGGGTTGTCGGGGTTGTCTCGGGACGTACAGCGGGCTCGGTAGCGCTCCCGAGACTTCAGTTTGAGAAGCCGTTTGCAGTTTTCGAGTCGTGGGAATGTCCCGGAGGTTTTTATGGAATGTAATATTTGGGGCGGGACGTTCGGTCCCGGGCGTCTCCCGGGGCTCGGGATGGAAATCTTCTGACGGCTTTGGGGTAAGTCATGTTATAATTTAAGATGGAGTTTATGTTTATTTTTGGGGAATTTTAGCGTGACGGGATTTTGGTTCAGGTTGACACGCTCGCACGTCGGGATTCGTTCGGGGTCAGCGAGCTCGGTAGGACACTCCGGAATTGTAAATAAACATTTGGAGCATGTTTTATGAATGTTATAATATCCTGAGGATTGTGTCCAAGTTTCGTTTAATTTGGAGTTCGGTAATTGCGTTTGGGCCAAAATTGGAACTTTTGGAAAAGTTAGGAGATTAATTTGTATTTGGCCATAAAACAAAAATAATGGGGTATGGGCGGCAGCTGTTTCGGCAGGAAATGGGAGGGAGATATGGGACACATGGCTTGTTTTCATTTAAGATGAAATGGTATGGGAAAAAGAAAAGAAATTATATGTAAGGCTTATTTCATAAATGGCTTAATATTTCATTTCTTCTTCTTCTTCCTCCTTGCAATCCGCCACCATTGTTGCCCTCTCCCAAGCTTGGTGTTCTTCAAGTCTTGGCTCAAATCAACAAGAAAGTGGATCCTTTAAGTGGTAAGTCTCTTCCCTTGCTCTCTTTTCTTGTTGGAAACAAGTTTTGGCAAGAGAAAGAGAAGGATTTATGAAGTTTGGGTTTGTTCTTAGCTCGGCTAGGATGATTCTCTTCCTCCCATCTTTTAGTATGATGTTCTTGGGTTGTAGGGGAGTGATAATCAAGTGTTAGATTTTGGAAAAACTCCTTGGATGAAAAAGCCCCAAAATGCCGAATTATTGGGTAATTTCTAAAATGGTGTGTGTTTGCTTTCTTGAATCATGCTTCAAGTATGTTGTTCCTAGCATGATTCTAAGCTTATGTATGGATTCAATTTGATGGAAAACAAGTTGGGTTAGAAACCCCCTTTTGGCCGAATTTGAATGTTGGTGTTCAATGTTGAATTTGGTTGTTTTGGATGCAATTGGTTAACATTCTTGGTTTAGAAGTGTAATTGGTGATTAGAATGGTTGTTTGGTGGCTTGTTTGGATTGAATTGGAAGTTGGGTGAAATGTTGGGTTGGAACCGAATTGTTAAAGTGAAACTTTTCCTATGCTTAAATGGTATTGGGGTTGGATTTAGGTGTGGTTTGGTGTTTGAAACGTGGATTTCGGGTAAGAAATGGAAAAGTTACTATTATGCGGGTTTATCGAAAAATGTCGGGTAATGACGGGTTTTAAGGTTGGATTGAGTTTGTCAATGTATAATCTTGCATTGTCTAAGTTGGTTCTGAATTCTGATGTTTCTATGGAAATCTGGAATTTTACTGAAATTCTGCCGGATTTTCGGTTTTGGGTCGGGGGTGTAGTTTGGTAGTGTGGTTAGTAAGGTTGCTAATTCAGCTTGAATTGACAGATTCTGAGGTTCGGAAGTTAGAAAAAGAGAGGTTTTCGGGTTTCGGGTCGCGGTGTGGAAGTTGATATGATCACGGTGGGGGAACGTGATCACGAGCTCGGATCTAGCTCGAAGGAGGCGGTTTCCAGCAAGAATGGAAACGAAACAGAGGAAGAACACAAAGGAAACAGAGTTCGGCCAAGGGAACCTCCTCACTACGAGGTGAGGCAATGCCCTTGAAAATGCCTGGGGAAGGAAGCGGGATCTAGCACCTCTTGACTACAAGGTCAAGCAATACTAGATATTATGTTGGATCCTCTTGCACGGATCACTTAAGGAGATGGAATGCAAGAAATGAGAACAAGAAAGCCAAAACCTCACTTGGAGTATTACTGATTTCTTATAAATATGAACTACCATTACAATGGTTACATTCTGCCTTATATAGAATAAACGGTAAAGGAAAATAAATAATGAATGGACAAGGGAACCAGCTTCCTGGTTCTATGGTAGGAGAAATGAGAGGTGGCATGCGAGGTGACAGCATAGGCTGTGTAGACTTCCGGCTTTAGCGGCTCCCAGTTTCCCAGGATTTGTAGTTGGCGGGAAATGGGAGGAAGAGGGCCTCTGCACAACTTGAAGGGGTCGCCTGACTTGCGTATGGAGGCCTCCTCCGCTTGGCGAACACCCGTGCTTCGCTTGCGTCTGGAAGTGTTGCACGGGGTCTTCGCCACGGAACATGGGTTCGCCTTCGCCAATGACCATGGCTTCGCCAAAGGCCAAGGGTTCGCCAATGGGGCCTGGACTCGCCAAGATCCTTGCGAACACGGTTCTGCCTTTGGGGCTTCGCCGACGCCTAGAATGCCACTTCTCCTTTGCCCATGCCTTCGCCAAGGGTCCTTTAGACCCTCTGGAGGAATGGTTGCCTCTTAACTCACAAAAAGGGGTGATGTCCACATCATACCCTCACTCTTCGGAAGAATCCGTCCTCGGATTCATAAGGAAATTGTCCCTACAAATCTTAAGACACCACAATAAACTTGAAGAGGCATTAAGGGTTAGTGAACCAAAACTGTAAACATCAAAATTCCAAAAATGGTTCGAAGGATTTGAGATGGACAATCCGCCCTTTCTCTTCACTTCTACCTTACACACAGTTTCTAGTATCCCGGGGTCAAATGTGAGCCTAGGCCTTTCATTCTTATGATAAAAAATAGGATTCATGATCATGCATTGAAGAGAATTCATGGCTAGGGGTGAGTGATATGGGATATGCATCATACAGCTCATGGTCAACCGAATCATCATGCTTCATGCTTTCAAGAGAGAATTCGAATATGTTACACTTATCATGGTTGAGAGAATTAAGCAATGGTTGAGTTGCATGCTCATTTTCGAATAAGGCTTCACATTCATGCCTATTCACTTCATCACTAAAAGAAAAGAGTAGGTTACCTCTCCCCAAGTTAGGGGAGGGAGGGTCCTCCTTAAAAGACGAAAATCCTTATTTTCCTTCAAGGTATGGCGCATCCGTGCCATTATCTCCTTCAATCTCGTGCACAAATAAAGAAGATTAACAAGATTTAGAAGATGAAATGGTCATTCCTTCTTGGATAGGGGTCGAAGGTCCGGGTGAAATATTTTTTTCAGTGGTTTGGCTACGGAGAGCCCTATCCTTTCTTCTCTCTTTCTTTTCTTTTTCTCTCTCTCATATTCTTCACACTCCTTCCTCAGACTCTCAATCATTTGAGAAAGATCTTCACTTGAATTTTGGTATGGGCTTTGGTTTGGGTAAGGAGTTTGGGTTGTGCAGACGTTGGGTGGTGGGGTACATGGCTCGGTCGATAGTGTTTGTGGGGGTGTGGGACTCGGTCTCCTCCGACTATGGTTCTGAATGTGGGTGGAGGATGTAGGCCGAGAGGGGGACCTTCTTGTTTGGGAGTGGAACGGAGAGGGTGGCTCTTCTCGAGGTGAACCATATCTTTCCACTAGTAACCTCTTCAATCCGCTCCAAGTCCGAATGGAGGCTTCATTGTAGTGCTCTCTTTGAGCGAAATCTTGTCGCCACCATCTTTTGGCTTCTCCCTTTAGACACCTTATGGCAAGGTCTAACCTCTCTTCTTTATGAAATTGGTAATACCAAAAGTGGTATTCCAATTCCTCGATCCATTGCCATAAGTCATCTTCAAGTTTGCGCCTCCCTTTCAAGGGATGAAACCCAATGAAATGCAGGTCTTCTTCCTCCATTTGGCACACCTACACACTTAGACAATAAAATTAGTGCCACTCATTTCCTCACGTGTTTGGTTGAGCACTCCCACGGTTTCACTCTTGATTCTCCACTCAAGGTTTTCACAAGTTCTCTTAACTTGATCACACTCAACTTTAGATCAAATGCAAACACACAAGTAGGAACAAGCAATAATATCTAGTGAAAACCGAAACTTGCAATTCAAGAAAGATAACTAGTTACTTGAAACTAGCTTTTGAATGATTTAAGGTGGATGGTGGTTGAAGAAGTATGGTAGGGAGTTTAGAAAGGGGCTTCGCAATCACAAACACGTTTTCTTCAAGTTCATCAACAAATTTTGGATCAAAAGTACTATTCATATGAGTTTGGTATGAACTTCATATGAACATCTCAAGAACACCAAGAACACTCAAGAACACATGAACTTGTTCATCATTTTCAACAACCTTTCTTTTGCACTTTTCACACAACACAACACTTTTCCATTTCCAAATCCGAAATCACTTTTCTTTCTCACCCAACTTCAATAATCAATATTCAAATATGAACTTTTTCTCCAGTCACATGAACCACGCATAAACACAAATATTTTCGGTTTCTCTTCGAACAACAACAAAACGTTTTTCTTCAAGTGTAAGAAAGAAGGCAATGGTTTTACTTGAAGAAAACAAACAACTGATACGGTACCTCCAGCAAGCACTTTGGCTCTGATACCAACTGATGTGATCACGGTGGGGGTACGTGATCACGAGCTCGGATCTAGCTCGGAGGAGGCGGTTTCCAGCAAGAATGGAAACGAAACAGAGGAAGAACACAAAGGAAACAGAGTTCGGCCAAGGGAACCTCCTCACTACGAGGTGAGGCAATGCCCTTGAAAATGCCTGGGGAAGGAAGCGGGATCTAGCACCTCTTGACTACAAGGTCAAGCAATACTAGATATTATGTTGGATCCTCTTGCACGGATCACTTAAGGAGATGGAATGCAAGAAATGAGAACAAGAAAGCCAAAACCTCACTTGGAGTATTTCTGATTTCTTATAAATATGTTCTACCTTTACAATGGTTACAAGCTGCCTTATATAGAAGAAACGGTAAAGGAAAATAAAGAATGACTGGTCAAGGGAACCAGCTTCCTGGTTCTATGGTAGGCGAAATGAGAGGTGGCAGGCGAGGTGACAAAGATAGGCGGTGTAGACTTCCGGCTTTAGCGGCTCCCAGTTTCCCAGGATTTGTAGTTGGCGGGAAATGGGAGGAAGAGGGCCTCTGCACAACTTGAAGGGGTCGCCTGACTTGCGTATGGAGGCCTCCTCCGCTTGGCGAACACCTGTGCTTCGCTTGCGTCTGGAAGTGTTGCACAGGGTCTTCGCCACGGAACATGGGTTCGCCAATGACCATGGCTTCGTCAAAGACCATGGCTTCGCCAAAGGTCAAGGGTTCGCCAATGGGGCCTGGGTTCGCCAAGATTCTTGCGAACACGATTCTGTCTTTGGGGCTTCGCCGACGCCTAGAATGCCACTTCTTCTTTGTCCATGCCTTCGCCAAGGGTCCTTTAGACCCTCCGGAGGAATGGTTGCCTCTTAACTCACAAATAGGGGTGATGTCCACATCAGGTTTATGGCGATTTAGAATCGCACATCCTTCGGGATTCTGATACGTTTTCTTTCCATGCACGATATTCTATACTCTGTTGCGTATATTCTGTGTATTGCTAACTTTCTGTTTTGCAGGGTTACATATGCTTATCTTACCCCAAATCCCTTACGGGTCCTTTCGAGGACTCACCCTTTTGGTTTCGTCTTTGGGTTTCTGTGTAGACTGCAAGCAGCCAGCGGAGTAGGTTTCCGTGAGGCTTCGTCTTTGTTGTTTTGAGCAGCTGCACTGCGGGCCGGGATTCTGCTGGAGGTAGCAGACTTGGTCTGAATCCCGCGAGGTATCTCGACGTTTAGGCCTTAGGTTGGCTCTGTAGCTGCATGTGCATACTTTCTCGGATTGTTGTGATGATTGTATACATATATATTACATTACATTGCATGTTCAGAGCGCATAGCGCTTGGTAGATACCCTATGTTCGGGGAATACTGTGTGTATCCATGTTATATGCGTAAGTACTCGTCCACGGAGGGCGAAGCTTACTTTGTTGTTAATGCATGAACTGTATGTATGGTGATGGTGATGTTCTCGTCCGTTTCCGAGGGGCGAGACTCACCATGGACATTTTAGTTATATGGATGAAATTTTCAGGTTGCTTCCACAATCACTTTTCGGGTCCGCTACGCGCGGCAGGTCTCGATGGACCTGTCATCCTATATCAGTCCGGCTTCCGCTTCCGTCGTCCCGGCGCCCCCGCCTCCGCAACCGGGCTCGGGTGGCGTATGGTGACAAGTTGGTATCAGAGCAGGTAAGTGACCATATTGGTCGCCAGTGGTGACTTGTAGTGACAACTAAGGTTGTACATTTTGTTTTAGAATGGTTTGGTACGGAGATTGGCCACCTCCTTACTTGAACCACTTTAAAATAAAATTGTGAAACAAAGTTTGGTCCTTCAAGTTATCCTGGTAGTTGCAGAGTACGGAATCCAGAATTTCTGGATTTTGGTAAAACTATTACGAGAAAGGGATTGTGGAAAAGTTTCGGGTACGTAAAATTGGGTGTTAGGAAAAAGATTTGGTGAAATAAGCATGAACTGCTTCTGTGATTTTGTGAAATACATGATTTTTTTTCATTTTGAGAAATAACTTCTGTGTCAAGTACTGCATTGCACTACAGAGCCTTAGAAAGCTGCTGCTAGCTTCTGTAGGGATTAGAAGTGACTGATTTGTCTGGACTCTGTTTGGTCTGAAATGTTTCAGGAATGGTTAACACGCGTAGACAGCGTGATTTGCGACCGAAGGGAGGGGACCGTAATCCCACGCCTCCGAGAGGTAGAGAGCAGAGGCAGGGGGATTCTGGGCCAGAGCAGGTACATACCCCGCCACCGGTTGTACAGCAGGTCGTGGGTCTTCTACTAGTTTGGTTGGTCTTTGGAAAAGGCATGCAGGTTTTGAGGACATTAGTTCCGGCACAAGATCCAATACAGCCCCAGGTTCAGGGGGACTACCACCCACAGTCATGTACGGGCACGATCTGAGAGTGAGTCTGAGGAGGACGAGGAGCGCAGGAATCCGCGATCACGGAGGGTACGACCGGAGCGCAGCTCTGCAGCTCGCTCCGATCGTTCGACCAGAGACACATCAGCCCTCCTCGGCGACGAAGGATTATTGAGCTGGATTCTGATACCACCCGTCGGACCCACCGACGACGGGGAGGTTCGGGGCATCACTCTGACTCTGATGATGTCCGATTGTTGGAGAGGTTCCAGCGTTTGAATCCTAAGAAGTTTGATGGCAGGGGAGGTCCCGAGGCAGCAGAGACGTGGTTCATGGAGATTGACAAGCTCCTAGGGAGGTTACACCTACCTTCTACAGTGATGGTATCCCTTGCCACGTTTAATTTGCAAGAGGGAGCAGATCATTGGTGGAGGAGCCTTCAGGGTAATCTGAGGGCGAATGCGGGACTAGCACCCGATCAGGAGGTGGACGTTACCTGGGAGCAGTTTACACAACTGTTCCATCGGAGATTTATCGGGGCTGCAGCTAGAGATCTGCGTCAGGCACAGTTTGATGAGCTTCATCAGGGAGACAGGACTGTCGCAGAGTATGAGCGGGAGTTTGATAGGCTTATCCACTACGTACCGCAGTACCATGGTATGGAGGAGGAGAAGGCAAAGAGGTTTATCCGTCGACTGCGCCCCGAGTTCAGGTGGGCTCTGAGGCCGTTAGACATTACTACATATCGGGAGGCGGTTCATAAGGCTCAACTCCTCGAGCAGGAGGAGGTTGAGAGTCGCCTCATCTCGCAGCGAGGTCAGGGGAGTTCGAGGGGTTCCACACCGCAGGGACCCCGGCAGATTTCTGGACGGCCGAACAGGCCTGGGCATACTAGTAGAGGAAGAGGGGGAGCACCACCGCCACGACCTTGTCCGACTAGCACTCGGTATCACACTTGCCAACCTTGTTACCGACTGGAGGGCCGATGTTTACGTTGTGGGTCCGCGATCACCGGGTACGAGATTGCCCTATGGCGTGGGACGAGGTTTTGGCGTCTTGAGCATCCACGGTCTCGGGCACAGCCCAACGCGCCGCGAGGGCGTGGGTTTCAGCGGGTGGCCCGAGACCTCAGCGGCGGCAGCGGCTTCAGCCACCCTCCACCGCAGCAGCCTAGGTCCTAGTTTTCACATAGAGCGAGGAGGTCCTAGTCATCGGGGAGGACCTAGTCGCATGCGAGGCACTAGCCAGCAGGAGGCTCGAGTCGGCAGGAGTTACGCAAGGTACTTTATGTCTGAATGGTATACCTGTTCATGCATTATTCGATACGGGAGCATCTATTTCCATTGTAGCACAGAAATGTGTTACATCTCTGCATCTGTCTGTTAGTACTTTGCCTCAGATGTACTTAGTAAAAACTGCGGGGAGTCAGTTTCTGTTTTCCAATGAGATGGTTCGGGGTTGCACGATATACGTAGGCGGACATCCGATAGTATCGGATTTGTTGGTTTTAGACACGCCGAACTATGATATTATTCTTGGGATGGACTGGCTATCCAACAATTCTGTGCACATTGATTGTGCAACCCGTACCATTATGGTTTACGGATAGGTACTACCTCTCATGGCTCGATCTGGTTTGACTATCGCACAAAGATAGTACGAGTTGCGATTTTGGATCATTGTCGATAGTTGGTGTAGGGGAATGCTATGATTTGAATGAGGCTGATATTAGGTTGAAGCTAGATAGTTTACCAGTGGTTCGAGATTTTCCGCAGGTATTTCCGGAGGAGTTGCCCGGATTACCACCAGAGCGGGAAATTGTGTTTGAGATCCACTTGCAGTCGGGTACTGCTCCGATATCTATTCCTCCTTATCGGATGCCTATTTCTGAGATGCAGGAGTTGAAGAAGCAGTTGGAGGAATTACAGTAGAAGGGCTTCATCCGACCGAGCACTTCACCGTGGGGTGCTCCGGTTCTGTTTGTAAAGAAGAAAGATGGGACGCTCCGACTTTGTATAGATTACAGACGGTTGAATGCCCTTACTGTGAAGAATAAGTATCCGTTACCGAGGATTGATGATCTTTTTTATCAACTTCGAGGTTCGAGAGTTTTCTCGAAGATTGATCTCCGATCTGGATACTTTCAGCTTAGGGTGAAGGAAGAGGACATACCTAAGACTGCTTTCCGCACTCGATATGGACTCTTTGAGTTTACGGTCATGCCATTCGGGCTGACCAATGCTCCAGCGGCATTCATGGATCGATGCATCGGGTGTTCCGACCGTACTTGGACTCATTTCGGTGGTTTTTATCGATGATATTCGATATATTCTAGGGATGAGGACTCGCATCGGGAGCATCGAGGGTAGTTACAGACACTTTGGGAACATCAGCTTTATGCTAAATTCTCAAAGTGTGAGTTCTGGATTCGGGAAGTTACTTTTCTGGGACACATTATATCTGAGCATGGTCTGTCTGTGGATCCAGAGAAGGTGAGGGCAGTTCGGGATTGGAAACAACCTACCACGGTACGAGAGATCAGGAGCTTCCTGGGGTTAGCAGGATATTATCGGAGGTTTGTACCGGGATTCTCTATTCTAGCATCTCCGCTTACACAGTTGACCAAGAAGGGTCAGCCGTTTATCTGGACAGAGAAGTGTAAGCAGAATTTCCAGGAGTTGAAGCGGTAGTTGACTAACGCTCCGATTCTGACTCTTCCAGATCCGAGCTTACCGTATGTGATTTATACGGATGCTTCCACGTCCGGTTTGGGGTGTGTGTTGATGCAGGAGCGTAATGTGGTAGCTTATGGGTCGAGGCTGCTGCGACCGCATGAGCTGAACTACCCGACGCATGATCTGGAGTTGGCTGCAGTGATTTATGCGCTGAAACAATGGAGGCATTATCTGCTTGGTAACAAATTTCAGATTCTTACCGACCATAAGAGTCTGAAATATCTGTTTACGCAGAAGGAGCTTAACATGAGGCAGCGCAGATGGCTCGAATACATTAAGGACTATGATTGTAGTATCGAGTACATCTCTGGCAAGGGCAACACGGTTGCCGATGCACTGAGCAGGAAGTATACCGGGTTGGTCAAGGGAGGAGATGTTGGTGACCGATCCGAGGAGAGTGATTTGACATGCCTTTGGCACAGGTGGCAGCTCTGGGAGCGTGCTCAGGTGTACACACTTACCATACATTCTGAGTGGCTTGACAGGGTGCGCGAGGCGCAAGGTAGAGATCCGGGGTTGAAGAAGTTATCTGGGGAAGATAAGGGGTCTTTGTTACCGACGTTTCAGTATAGGCAGGGATTGCTATACTTCCGAGACCGCCTTTATGTACCAGAGGATCAGGAGCTCCGGAATGAGATTTTAGAGGAGGCACATTCGAGCAGATTGAGCATTCATCCCGGGAGTGAGAAGATGTATCAGGATCTGCGTACTCACTTCTGGTGGCCTAGTATGAGGAGACACATTGCCACACATGTGTCTAGGTGTGTCGTATGTCAGCAGGTGAAGATTGAGCACCAGAAACCGGCAGGGACACTGCAGACTTTGCCCATTCCAGTCCGGAAGTGGGGCAATGTTACTATGGACTTTTTGACTGCACTGCCCCTGACACGGTCTCGCCATGATGTTATCTGGGTTATTGTGGATCGGCTGACAAAGTGCGCACACTTTCTGCCTATTCGGGTCACAGACCCTCTGGAGAAGCTTGCCCGGCTTTACATCAGGGAGATCGTACGATTACATGGAGTACCAGACTCCATTGTATCTGACCGTGATCCGCGTTTTACGGCACGGTTCTGGAGAGCTTTTCATGAAGCACTGGGCACGCGACTCCATCTGAGTACAGCTTATCACCCACAGAGGGACGGGCAGTCGGAGCGGGTGATTCAGATACTGGAGGATATGCTGCGAAGCTGTACTTTGGATTTTGGAGGAGATTGGGACCAGCAGTTGCCTTTGATTGAGTTCTCGTACAACAACAGCTTCCAGACTACGATTGGCATGACATCATATGAGGTGTTGTACGGGAGGAGGTGTATGACACCACACTGTTGGACAGATGCGTCTGATAGAGTTGAGCTGGGACCCGAGCTTATTGAGGAGACTACGGCAAAGATCAGATTGATACAGGCGCGGATCAAAACCGCGAATGACCGCACCACTGCTTATGCGAACCGCCGCCGTAGGGCTCTGGAGTTTGAGGTTGGGGATAGGGTTTGGCTCAAGGTAGCACCTATCCGAGGGACAGTCAGATTCGGGAAGAAGGGCAAGTTGGCCCCACGGTATATCGGCCCATATGAGATTCTGGAGCGGGTCGGTAAGGTGGCATACCGGTTAGCATTGCCTCCTAGTCTGTCTGCTGTGCACAATGTCTTCCATGTTAGCATGTTGAAGAAGTGCATTCTGGATCCGACTCAGACGATTCCAGTGGAGGAGGTACAGCTGGAACCCGATCTTTCTTATCAGGAGGTACCGGTAGCCTTTCTGGATAGAGATGTCAGGAAACTCCGTAGCAAGTTGATTCCCATGGTCAAGGTTCAGTGGTCACATCATACCGACCGGGAAGCGACTTGGGAGACGGAGAAGGACATTCAGACCGATACCTCGAGCAGTATCAGCGGTTGATAGCCCTCTTGGAGGACCAAGAGTCCTAAGGGGGGGGAGGATGTTACTGTCACCCCGAGCGGGTTGCGGCCGGGTGACCCGGGCTCGGTTTTGGCTGCGGTCACGTATTTCGGCATTCAGCAGCTCCCGAGCCTTATCCGAGTATCTTTTTGGCGAACCCTTTCGTTTTTGAGGTCGTGTGGGTCCCCCGGACGTTTCGCCGAAAATATTTTTCCGGCGCCGGGGGGTTGTCGGGGTTGTCTCGGGACGTACAGCGGGCTCGGTAGCGCTCCCGAGACCTCAGTTTGAGAAGCCGTTTGCAGTTTTGGAGTCGTGGGAATGTCCCGGAGGTTTTTATGGAATGTAATATTTGGGGCGGGACGTTCGGTCCCGGGCGACTCCCGGGGCTCGGGATGGAAATCTTCTGACGGCTTTGGGGTAAGTCATGTTATAATTTAAGATGGAGTTTATGTTTATTTTTGGGGAATTTTGGCGTGACGGGATTTTGGTTCAGGTTGACACGCTCGCACGTCGGGATTCGTTGGGGTTCAGCGAGCTCGGTAGGACACTCTGGAATTGTAAATAAACATTTGGAACATGTTTTATGAATGTTATAATATCCTGAGGATTGTGTCCAAGTTTCGTTTAATTTGGAGTTCGGTAATTGCGTTTGGGCCAAAATTGGAACTTTTGGAAAAGTTAGGAGATTAATTTGTTTTTGGCCATATAAAACAAAAATAATGGGGTATGGGCAGCAGCTGTTTCGGCAGGAAATGGGAGGGAGATATGGGACACATGGCTTGTTTTCATTTAAGATGAAATGGTATGGGAAAAAGAAAAGAAATTATATGTAAGGCTTATTTCATAAATGGCTTAATATTTCATTTCTTCTTCTTCTTCCTCCTTGCAATCCGCCACCATTGTTGCCCTCTCCCAAGCTTGGTGTTCTTCAAGTCTTGGCTCAAATCAACAAGAAAGTGGATCCTTTAAGTGGTAAGTCTCTTCCCTTGCTCTCTTTTCTTGTTGGAAACAAGTTTTGGCAAGAGAAAGAGAAGGATTTATGAAGTTTGGGTTTGTTCTTAGCTACTGGCTAGGATGATTCTCTTCCTCCCATCTTTTAGTATGATGTTCTTGGGTTGTAGGGAGTGATAATCAAGTGTTAGATTTTGGAAAAACTCCTTGGATGCAAAAGCCCCAAAATGCCGAATTCTTGGGTAATTTCTAAAATGGTGTGTGTTTGTGTTCTTGAATCATGCTTCAAGTATGTTGTTCCTAGCATGATTCTAAGCTTTTGTATGGATTCAATTTGATGGAAAACAAGTTGGGTGAGAAATCCCCAAATTGCCGAAATTATGGGTTGATGTTCAAAGTTGAATTTGGTTGTTTAGGTGCAATTGGTTAACATTCTTGGTTTAGAAGTGTAATTGGTGATTAGAATGGTTGTTTGGTGGCTTGTTTGGATTGAATTGGAAGTTGGGTGAAATGTTGGGTTGGAACCGAATTGTTAAAGTGAAACTTTTCCTATGTTGGGGTTGGATTTTGGTTGAATTGGATGCTTAAATGGTATTGGGGTTGGATTTAGGTGTGGTTTGGTGTTTGAAACGTGGATTTCGGGTAAGAAATGGAAAAGTTACTATTATGCGGGTTTATCGAAAAATGTCGGGTAATGAAGGGTTTTAAGGTTGGATTGAGTTAGTCAATGTATAATCTTGCATTGTCTAAGTTGGTTCTGAATTCTGATGTTTCGTGGAAATCTGGAATTTTACTGAAATTCTGCCGGATTTTCGGTTTTGGGTCGGGGGTGTAGTTTGGTAGTGTGGTTAGTAAGGTTGCTAATTCAGCTTGAATTGATAGATTCTGAGGTTCAGAAGGTTGAAAAAGTAAGGTTTCCGGGTTTCGGGTCGCGGTTTGGAAATTGTCCAGAATCGGTCAACTACTCTGGAATTGTGCGGTAAGGGTTTGGTTCTGTTATTTTGGTAAGATAGGTGCATGTTTTGTTTCACTTTCTATTCTGCAAGTATTTCTGGAATATATGCCTTAAGGCATATTCTGTAATCTTTAGGTGTATGCCTTGTGGCATACTCTGTCTGTTGACCTCTACGACAGTTGGGGGTTCGCTACCCCAGCTGGTGCACCATGCTTCTGTAATAGCTTCGGCTTCTGACTCCCTTAGAGGGAGGCTGTCGTTCTGATTCGTTATAAGGGTTTATGGCGATTTAGAATCGCACATCCTTCGGGATTCTCGATATGTTTTCTTTCCATGCACGATATTCGTACTCTATTGCGTATATTCTGTGTATTGCTAACTTTCTGTTTTGCAGGGTTACATATGCTTATCTTACCCCAAATCCCTTACGGGTCCTTTCGAGGACTCACCCTTTTTGGGTTCTGTCTTTGGGTTTCAGGTAGACCTGGTAAGCAGCCAGCGGAGTAGGTTTCCGTGAGGCTTCTGTCTTTGTTGTTTTGAGCAGCAGCTGCACCTTGCGGGCCGGGATTCTGCTGGAGGTAGCAGACTTGGTCTGAATCCCGCGCGAGGTATCTGACGTTTAGGCCTTAGGTTGGCTCTGTAGCTGCATGTGCATACTTTCTGGTTGTTGTGATGATTGTATACATATATATTCTATTCTGTTGCATGTTCAGAGCGCTTAGCGCTTGGTAGATACCCTTTGTCGGGGAATACTGTGTGTATCTATGTTGTGTGCGTAAGCACTCGTCCACGGAGGGCGGGGCTTACTTTGTTGTTAATGCATGAACTGTATGTATGGTGATGGTGATGTTCTCGTCCGTTTCCGAGGGGCGAGACTCACCATGGACATTTTAGTTATATGTATGAAATTTTCATGTTGCTTCCACAATCACTTTTCGGGTCCGCTACGCGCGGCAGTCTCGATGACTGATCAGTCTGGCTTCCGCCTGCCGTCCCCGGCGCCCCGCCTCCGCAACCGGGCTCGAGTGGCGTATGGTCATCCTATATCAGTCCGGCTTCCGACTTCCGTCGACTCCGGCGCCCCGCCTCCGCGGAAACAGTGCGGGTAACACCAAATGGGTCGCTTCAAGACACCATTTTATTGTTCAGAAGGCGTATGGTGACAAGATTCAACCTCTACCTTTCCATACTTAGCTCTTGGGGCTTGTTTGTCACGACCACCCCGCCCGGTTGCGGAGGCGGAGCTGACCGCGACGTTGAAGCGGAAGCTACGGCAGAAAGCGCGGAATCGGTACTACACAAACCCGATGCGTGCAGTGGTCCCATGACCCGCCCGCACAATGTAATGGTCGCATTCGACGACACCGCAACCTACAGAACACATACATAGCAAGTATACAAAACAACTTAACAATCAAACATGCAGTTCATGGAAATCCCATTCATTACTCGAACCAAACAGAACACAGAATCCATACTATAACATATCCAGTATGTGCAAGTCGGGGCTCCGCCCTCGACTCAGAAGACAGATACAGAATCAGAATATATCCCAGAGTATACAGAAACCATAACATGATCTGAGTACTAACATGCATGCAACTACACCTACAGAGCCACCAGAGTACACCCTAGAATACCTAGGTGCGGAATAAGAAAATCTCTTGCTCAGAAGATTCCCGCACGTAGTACTGCTGCTGCTGCTAAACCACAACCAAAGAGAGAGAAAAAGAGTTAGTTAACAGTAAATCCATCAGAACTAAAATCAGATACACCAACCAGTAACCTCTACCGGGACAACCCCTTAACCCGAATGTAACAAAACAGAGCAGTAATGAAGTTCCACAAGGGAACTGTTGATACCTGAAAACCAAAACAACCAAAAGCACCAAGGATCCCTAGTCCGCAGGCTGCTTGTCAGGTAGACCTGAAAGGTGGTAAACAATAAGGGGTGAGTCCTCGGGAGGACCCAGTAAGGGCTGAGGTAAGATACAGTTTGTACAAGTGCTGCTTAGTCAAACCTGCAAAACAGAACAAACACAAGCACATATATATATATACATATGCATGTATGCAAATGTCAGAGGTGAGCCGGAACCCATCGTACGCGGTCCAACCGCCAGAACGACCCAAAACGACAGCCCTCTCTAAGAGGTCAGAATATACAGAACAGAACAGAAGCACGGTACCGGCTGGGGTCGCGATCCCCAAACTGTCGTAGGGTCACAGAAGTATATCGGCACCCCCAGTGCGGATATACACAGAATGTCGGCACCCTCCAGGTGCGGACATACGTAAGCAAGTATCGGCACCCCATGTGCGGATACTAACAGAACAGAATCATATAATAACACATAAGCCAAATAACAGAATATACCAGAAAGGTATAAGCGGAATATCAGCACCTAGTGCGGATATACAGAGCAGAGCATGAAACCCGTGGCCTCTAAGACCATCCGGGCCTTGAACAGAAAGCAAACTATACCTTACCGTGTGACGGGTCTCGGGATCACCGAACCACCGCCCTCACCCGGAATCCGCCCCAACTAAACCCGATATACATGCAATTACGCCCGTAATGCATAACGAGAGAAGTTGAGCCCTTACCTCAGAAATACCGCTCCGCAGCACCAATCCCGGGAAATCCCGGCTCCCGGCCCGAAAAGTGTAAACTGGACTTTTATGGTCCCACACTGCTCCACCAACGCAGAATCAAGCTGAACAACCACAAACCAATCAGAACACATCAAAAAACAACCCCATAAACCAAATCCGCACAATCTCGTACTTTCCCGCAAAAATATTCTAGGGTGTACTCTGGTGGCTCTGTAGGTGTAGTTGCATGCATGTTAGTACACAGATCATGTTATGGTTTCTGTATACTCTGGGATATATTCTGATTCTGTATCTGTCTTCTGAGTCGAGGGCGGAGCCCCGACTTGCACATACTGGATATGTTATAGTATGGATTCTGTGTTCTGTTTGGTTCGAGTAATGAGTTGGATTTCCATGAACTGCATGTTTGATTGTTAAGTTGTTTTCATACTTGCCATGTATGTGTTTTGTAGGTTGCAGGTCATCGTACGACCATTACATTGTGCGGGCCAGGTCGTGGGACCACTTTGCACGCAGAGGGTTTGTGTAGTACCGATTCTCGCTTTCTGCAGTAGCTTCCGCTTCCGAACGTTGCGGCCGGCTCCGCCTCCGCAACCGGGTGGGGTGGTCGTGACAAGTTGGTATCAGAGCAGGACGGGTCGGTGTGACCCGAGAGGTAAGTTTGGGTCACTATCGGTGTGATTCCTGGGAAGCAAGTATACAAATCCGGGAGCTGACTTTTGGAGCAAGTCATGTCAGTTAATGGGTAAGTATCTGTGGAAGATGACTTCGGAGTGCAAGCCACCGTTCTACGTTCCATTCTGGGGCGGTTCGGTACGGAACCTGATCAACTCTTTATTGGAACCACTTCGGAATGGGTGTGGAGCGGGCGGTTCTTTGAGGCATCCTGGAAGCTTTGGGGTACGCCGGGCGGATTTTGGGTTTTCAGAGGTGCGGGCTTGCGACGTAATCCGGGTACTTTTATGATTATTGGTTGATTGCGATGTGATTCTTTGATATGAACATGATCTGATTCTGTGTTTAAGGTTTTGGATTTTGGTTTTGTGATTCTGAGATGAATTTCTACATCATGCATTGCATTACACTACAGAGCCTTAGAATATTGCTGCTAGCTTTTGGTAGAGAGAGAGAGAGAGAGAGAGAGAGAGTTAACTATTTTGGATAATTGGTTATGGGATAAGTTGGTTTTGGTTTGGATTTTTGGATATGGTTATATCGGTATTTCGTTGGTTTGGTTTAAAGATTGGTTACCACGCGCAGACAGCGTGATTGGGTACCGGAGGGTCGGGATCGGGATCCCACACCTCCGAGGTTCAGGAGATTGGTTCAGCGTAACCCAGGATCTGAACAACCACACTCACCACCCCCGAGTTTTCAGCAGCCACATGGACCCCCTCCCAATTTTTTATAGGCATTGGGATGGGTTGGCTGTTTAAGAATTCTGTGCACATCGGCTGTGCTAATCGTAGCCTTACAGTTTCTGGAGAGGTGTTACCTCTCACGAGTTCTGATGGGTTGGAGGCGGTTAGGAGCATCATGGAGCTGCAGGTTCTGGAATGTGTTCCAAACGTGGATTTGGAGTAAAATCAGAGTGCGCAGAGTAAGCGTAGTGGGCCAAGGTATATCGGTTTTTCAGAGATTCTGGAGCGAGTGGGCAGGTTGGCTTTACCCCCCTGAGTATGTCGGTAACATACGATGTCTTCCATGATGACCTGTTGAAGGTCAGTTGGGTTTAGATTCGATACTGTCTAGGGTTGTCTGGTAGAAATACCGACAACTGACTCGGGGTGCAACAAGATGCACCCGGAGGGTGGGACGCCGCTGAGAGGCTCTGGATGGTAGTCTAAACTACCACTCCCGCCGCACTAGTAACGGTGGTTCATTTATATCTAGTAAAGGGAAAGTATATATATATATATATATATATATATATTCTGGTTGGTAGCGACACCCGTACGGTTCAGGTTACTCTTGTTGGACCAAGAGTTATAAGGGGGGGAGAATGTTACGGTCACCCCGAACGGGTTGTGACCCGGGTGACCCGGGGCTCCGGTTTTGGCCTGCGGGTCATGTTTTTGGGCGTTCAGATAGCTCCCGAGCCTTATCCGAGCATCATTTTTGAGAACCCTTGCATTTTTGAGGTCGTGTGGGTCCCCAGACATTTCCGCCGAAAATATTTTTCGGGGTCGGGGGGTTGTCTTGGGACGTATAGCGGGCTCAGTAGCGCTCCCGGGACCTCGGAATGGGAAACCGGAGCCCTTGGTCACCCGGGTGACAACCCGCTCGGGGTGACCGTAACATTCTCCCCCCCTTAAAACTCTTGGTCCTCCAAGAGTAACCTTAACCATGCGGGTGTCGCTACCAAACAGAATATATATACTTTCTCTTTACTCAGCAAAATCGAACCATCGTCCTGGTGCGGCGGGAGTGGTAGTTTAGAATACCAAATAGAGCCTCTCAGCGGCGTCCCACCCTCCGGGTGCATCTTGTTGCACCCCGAGTCAGTTGCCGATATTTCTAACTGACAACCCCAGACAGTACCAAATCTATACCTAACCTTCAACATGCCATCCTGGAAGGCATCGTATGTGACCGACATACTCAGGGGGGTAAAGCCAACCTGCCCACTCACTCCAGAATCTCATAAGACCGATATAGCTTGGGCCCACTACACTTCCGCTGCGCACTCTGATCCTCCTCCAAGTCCACGATCGGAACACGTTCCAAAACCTGCAACTCCATGCTGCTCCTTACCGCCTCCAACCCATCAGAACTCATAAGAGGTAACACCTTTCCAGAAACCGTGAGGCTACGGTTAGCACAACCAATGTTCACAGAATTCTTCAACAGCCAACCCATCCCAATACATATACCAAATTGGTAGGGGGTCCCTGGGCTGCGGAAACCTCAGGGGTGGTGAGTGTGGTTGTTTAGACCCTGGGTTACACTGAACCCAACCCCTGAACCTCGGAGGTCTGGGATCCCACTCCCGACCCTCCGGTACACGATCACGCTGTCTGCGTACGGTAACCATTCCTTAAACCAAACCAACCAAATACAGATTTAACCATAACCAAAAGTCCAGAACAGTTAACTCTCTCTCTTTCTACCAAAAGCTAGCAGCAGTATTCTAAGGCTCTGTAGTGTAATGCAATGCATGATGCAGAATTTCATTTCAGAATCACAAAACCAAAATCCAAAACCTTAAACACAGAAGCAGATCATGTTCATAGCACAGAATCACATCACAACCAATCAATAAAACAAAGGTACCCGTATTATGTCAGAAGTCTGCACTCGAGCTTTGCGCTTCACTACGCGCCCCGAAGTCCAACATCCTAAACCTTCCAGAATGCTTCAAAGAACCGCCCACTGCTCCACACCCATTCCAAAGTGGTTCAAATAAGGAGGTGGCAGCCTCCGTACAAAACCGCCCTAGAATGAAACGTAGAACCAGTGGCTCGCACTTCAAGTCATCTCTCATGAACTTACCCATGAACTAGCATGACTTACTCCAAAAGTCATTTACGGAGTATAATTTTTGGGTGGGGACGTTCGGTCCTGGGCGACTCCCGGGGCTCGGGACGGGAATCCCTGGGCTCGGGATGGAAATTTGCCGACGGCTTAGGTGTAAAGTATGTTATATTTTAAGACGGATTTTATGGTAATATTTGTGGAATTTTGGCATGGCGGGATTTGGATTTGGATTAGCACGTCGGGATTTGCTCGGGTTCAGCGGGCCCGGTAGGACACTCTGGATGGGTAATTGAACATGTGAAAGATGATTTGTGTATGATATGGGGTTCCGAGGGTTGTGTTCAGTTTTCGTTCCAATTGGAGGTCGGAAACTGCGGTTGGGCTAAAATTGTAACTTTTGGGAAAGTTAAAGGGCTAAGTGGTAATTAGCCCAAAAGTCTGCAATAATAGGAAACGAGGAAGAAGTAAAGTCGGCTGAAATGGGGAAGGATAAGGACACTTGTCCTATTTTTGTTAAAGATGGAAAAGAAGATAAAATAAAAGAAGTATAAAAGGGAAAGAGATAGAATTTCTTTCATTTTCATCTTCTTCTTCCTTCTCTTCCTTTTAACGCCATGGCTACTATTCATTCAAGCTCCAAATGTTCTTCAATTTTTGGCAAGGAATCATCAAGGTTTTGGGTTCAATTTGTTGGTAAGCTTCTCCTCTTCAAGATTCTAACAAGTTTAAAGCATGATTTTGGTTGGAAGATGGGTTTAGAAACCATTTTGTGTTTGTTCTTGGCTATGTGTTGTGATGATCTTCTTGCTTCCATCTTTGAGTATGTTGTTGGTGGGATGGAGAAGAGTAGGAATTAAGGTTTAATTGATGGAAAAATATCAAGGTTGATGGAAACATAATTAGGCGAAATTTTGCTTGATTTTCTAAAATGGTGTGTAGTTGGATTCTTGGATCATGCTTTGGATATGTGATTCCTAGCATGATTCTAAAGCCCCAAATTGGGTGAATAGTGTAATTAGGGTTTATGTATGATTCTTGGTGATTAAGGTGTACTTGGTTAGTAATCAAGCTTAGGATGTGTAATTGGTGATTAAAGTGAGTAATTGGAACCTTGAATGGATTGAATTGGAAGTTTGGGTGAAATATGGAAAAGGGCCGAATTGAAGAAATGAATCTTTCTCTATGTTGGTGTTGTATTTTGGTTAAATTGGATGGTAATTTGGTATCGGGGTTGAATTTAGGTGCGGTATGGTGTTTGAAATGTTGTTTTCTGGTAAGAAATGGAAAAGTTACCTTTATGCGGGGTTACCGGGAAAATGTCGGAAAAGAAGGGTTTAAAGGTTGGAATGTGTTCGTGGGTGTTAGAATAACAAGGTTCTAGCTCAGTTCGTAAAACCGAGCTTTCTGTGGATTTTTGCAGGAAAGTGCGGGATTGTGCGGGTTTGGTTTCTGGGGGTGTATTTTGACGTGTTTTGATTGGTTTGTGGTTGTTCAGCTTGATTATGCCTTTGTGGAGCAGTGTGGGACCATCAGAGTTGAATTTGCACTTTTCGAGCCGAGAGCCGGGATTTCCCGGGAGTTGTGCTGCGGGACAGTATTTTCGAGGTAAGGGTTCAACTTCTCTCGTTATACATACTGGTATGGGACTTTTTGTATACGGGTTTAGTTGAGGCGGGTTCCCGGGTTGAGGACGGTGGTTCGGTGATCCCGGGACCTGTCATATGGTAAGATCCATGTTTGTATTTGTTATGTTTCAAGGCCCGGATGGTCTTGGAGGCCACGGGTTTATATGCTGTTCTGTATATCCGCGCTAGGCGCCGATATTTCTGTTTATACATTTTGGTATATTATATTCTATTTTGCATATGCATGGTGATACGTTCTGCTCTGAGACGAGACCCGGATGGTCTTAGAGGCCACGGGTACTCCTTGGTTCTGTTTTGTTGTGTCCGCACTGAGGGTGCCGACATTCTGTTGGTATCCGCACCTGGAGTGCCGACATTGCCTACGTGTGTCCACACTGGAGGGTGCCGACACTTTATGTATATCCGCACCGGGAGTGCAGGTATACCTCTGTGACCCTACGACAGTTTGGGGATCGCGACCCTAGCCGGTACCGTGCTTCATCTCGCTCGCTACGTATATTCCGACCTCATAGAGAGGGCTGTCGCTTGGGTCATTCTCGGCGACCTCGATTGGTTCCGGGCTGTCGTTTTGGGTCATGCATACGCGGTTGGATATATATATATATATACGATTGGTATATATATATATATATACCTCGATATATATATATATATATATATATATATATATATATATATATAGATATATATATATATATATATATATATATATATATATATGTGTGTGTGTGTGTGTGTGTGTGTGTGTGTGCTTGTGTTTGTGTTTGTTCTATTTTGCAGGTTCGGCTCAGCAGCACTTGTACAAACTGTATCTTACCTCAGCCCTTACTGGGTCCTCCCGAGGACTCACCCCTTATATGTTTACCACATTTCAGGCCGATCTGACAAGCAACCGGCGGAATAGGGATGCGCGGTGCTTTCTGTTGTTTTGGTTTCAGGTATTGGTAGTTCCCTTGTGGAACCTCCGCCTGCTCCGCTCGCTCGCATTTAAGGGGTAGTCTCGGTAGAGGCTTTTGGTTGGTATATCTGGGTTCTGTTCTATTGGTATACGGTTGACTAACTCTTTTCTCTCTCTTTGGTTGTGTTTTAGCAGCACCAGCAGTACCTCGTGCGGGAATCTTCTGGGCAAGAGGTTTTCCTGATTCCGCACTTAGGTATTCTAGGGTTTACTTTGGTGGCTCTGTAGGTGTAGTTGCATGCATGTGTTTCGGATCATGATATTGTATATGACGTATATTCTAATATATGTAATGAATCTGTATCTGTCTTCTGAGTCGAGGGCGGAGCCTCGACTTGCCTATATTGGTTATGGATATGCAATGGTTTTTGTGATTTGGTTATCATGAGTAATGAATGGTATTCCATGAACTGCATGTTTGATTGTTAAGTTGTTTTGTATACATGCCATGTATGTGTTTTGTAGGTTGCGGGTCGTAGTACAACCATTCCGTTATTGCGGGCCGGGTCATGGGACCACTGCACGTAGCGGGTTTCGGTAGTACCGTTACCGCGCTTTCCGCAGTAGCTTCCGCTTCCGAACGTCGCGGCCGGCTCCGCCTCCGCAACCGGGCGGGGTGGTCGTGACAGGCACCCCTAGTGCGGATATACACAGAATGTCGGCACCCTCCAGTGCGGACATAACCAACCAAACCATGGAGCACCCGTGGTCTTAAAGACCATCCCGGGTCCCGTCACAGAACAGAACGTATAAATGTAAATATAAACAGAAATATCAGCACCTAGTGCGGATATATATATATATAGAATAGAATATGAACACGGGGCCTCCAAGACCATCCGGGCCTTAAGACAGAACAAACATTCATCTTATCCTAGGACGGGTCTCGGGGTCACCGAACCACCGCCCTCACCCGGAACCCGCCTCAACTAAACCCGATATACATGCAAATACTCCAAGAATGCATAACGAGAGAAGTTGAGCCCTTACCTCAGAAAAGCTGCCCGTAGTACAAATCCCGGGAAATCCCGGCCCGCCCGAAAAGTAAAACTTGACCTTTATGGTCCCGCACCACTCTACCAAAGCTGAAACAAGCTGAACAACCATAAACTAATCAACTCATCAAATTAGACACCCGTAACCAATCCCGCACATTCCCGCACTTTCCAAAGAAAAATTCACGTAAAGCTCGGTTTTACGAACCGAGCTGGAACATTGTTATTCATACACCCACAAACATATTCCAACCTTTAAACCCCACTTCCGCACATTTTGCCCGAAATCCCGCATAAAGGTAACTTTTGCACCCAACACCCGAAACGACGTTTCAAATACCATTTCTCACCTAATTCCATCCACGATACCAAGTTACCATCCAATTCAACCAAAATACAACACCAACATAGATAAAGATTCACTTTAAGTTTCGGCCTTTTGCCAACTTTTACCCCACCTCCAATTCAATTCATTCAAGGTTCCAAGCATTCACTTTAACCACCAATTACACTTCCTAAGCAAGAATGCTAACCAATTTCACCTTTAACAACCAAGAACAATCACAAATCCTAACCCACATTTTCGGCCAAAAGGGGTTTCTTCCCTAGCATGCTTTCCATCAAATTGAATCCATAGATAGTCTTAGAATCATCCAAGGAACAACATATCCCAAGCATGATTTAAGAACACAAGTCTACATCATTTTAGAAAATTAAGCATAAAATCGGCCTCCCTTGGGTATTTCCATCCTTGGAGTTTTTCCAAAGTTTAACACTTGATTCTTACTTCCTTCCTACCCAAGAACAACATACTAAAAGATGGGAGGAAGAAGATCATCCAAACACATAGCTAAGAGCAACATCAAATTCGGATTTCTCTCTCTTTTTCTACCGAGAACATGCTTTCCAACTTGTAAGGAGATGAAGAGAGGAAGCTTACCAATTATGGAGTCCAATTCCTTGTTGTTTTCAGCCAAGATATGAAGAACCCAAAGCTTGGTGAAGATGGAGGCTATGGCGGTAATGGAGACGTGAACGAAGAAGAAGAAGAACGTAAATGGTTTTCATAAACCATTTCTTCCTTTTAAACCTCTTTCCTTTCCATCTTTAATATGCACATGACAAGTGTCCTTACCCTTTGGTCAACACTTATGACTCACCCTTCTCCACCAAAAATCTGAAATTTGTCTAAGTCATGCCCTCTTCGGGAGAACCCCCGAAATTTGGCTAAGTCATGCCCTCTTCGGGAGAGGACCCATGCCTTCTTCGGGAGAACCCATGAAATTTGGCTAAGTCATGCCCTCTTCGGGAGAACCCATGAAATTTGGCTAAGTCATGCCCTCTTCGGGAGAACCCATGAAATTTGGCTAAGTCATGCCCTCTTCGGGAGAACCCATGAAATTTGGCTAAGTCATGCCCTCTTCGGGAGAACCCATGTCCTCTTCGGGAGAAGGCCCATGGCCTCTTCAGGAGAGGACCGAACGTCCCACCCCAAAATATTTTATAGCATAAAGAGCTCCGGGACGTTCCCACGATTCCAAATCCGCAAACGGTTTCCCAATCTGAGGTTCCGGGAGCGCTACCAAACCCATCAGTACGCCCGAGACGAGTCCCGGACCCCTTCGGGAGAGGACCCATGGCCTCTTCAGGAGGACACTTACAACCCTTCGGGAGAGGACCATGTCCGCTTTGGGAGAGGACCCATGGCCTCTTCAGGAGAACACTTAGTACCACAAATCCTTCGGGAGAGGACCATGTCCCCTTTGGGAGAGGACCCATGGCCTCTTCAGGAGGACACTTAGTACCACAAATATGCAAGGGGCTTGCCAACAAGATACTCGAACACGGCTTAGAAGCCATCTGACCGCCAAAAGCCCGATTCCGCAGGCCAAAACCGAAGCCCCAGGTCACCCGGTCGCAACCCGCCCTGGGTGACTGTAACATCTAGTCCGCTGGCTGCTTGTCAGGTAACCCTGAAAGGTGGTAAACAGAAACGGGGTGAGTCCTCGGGAGGACCCAGTAAGGGCTGAGGTAATATAAAGTTTGCATAAAGTACTAAGTGCGCAGTACCTGCAAAACAGAGAAAACACAAAACACATATATACAAATAGTTATAAGTATTGATCAGAGTTAGTCAGAGTCCCGAAGGACGTTCCCGAAAGACGGGGTTAGACAGAATCCCGAAGGATGCGGTGCAGACTACAAAAATGACCCTTAAAATAAAAATCAACTGAACGACAGCCATCTCCAAGAGGTCAGAAACAGAAGCATGGTAACAATCGGGGTCGCGATCCCCATATCTGTCGTAGGGTCATAGAATATACCATTAGGTATACACAGAATATCAGCACCCAGTGCCGATACAACAATCCGAAAAGAACCCGTGGTCTCCAAGACCATCCTGTGCCTTGGCACAGTAATGTAATATTTACCGCAGGGTATATATAGAATATCAGCACCTAGTGCAGATATACAGAACTGATAAGGAACCCGAGGTCTGCAAGACCATTCCGGGCCTTGAAGCAGAACAAACTGTACCTTACTATATAACAGGTCCCGAGATCACCGAACCACCGTCCTCAACCCGGAACCCGCCTCAACTAACCCCGGTATACATGATATCCCTCCCAGAATGCATAACGAGAGAAGTTGAACCCTTACCTCACTAAAACCGCTCCGCAGCTAAATCCCGGGAAATTCCCGACGTTCGGCCCGAAACGATGTAGTGTGACTTCTGAAGTCCCGCACTACTCCACCACTGCTGAAACAAGCTGAACAACCACACACAAGTCAGAAATCTCCAAAATAGACCCCCAGAAACTATTCCCTCACAATCCCGCAAAATTCCATAGAGAGCTCGGTTTCTCAAACCGAGCTAGAACATTGTTATCTAACCACCCATAACCACAGCCAAACATTCAAATCACACTTTCCCAGCATTTACCCTGCAAACAAGCAAGTAGGTCGGGATTGTCCACAATTCCCGAAAACGACGTTCCGAACATCGTTAGTTACCTACTTCCATTCCCGATACCAAAACATTCCCAAAACACAACACAATCATAACCATACCCTCCTTTCAATTCGGCCTCAACCCTTCCTTTTATACCAAACTTCAATCCAAACCAATCAAGGTTCCAATCACATGCTTACTTTACCAATTAAACATTAAAAGCATGCTTACTAACACACCTCACCCTAATCACCCAAAATCATACCCAAACCCTTATGAACAATTCGGCCAAATTGGGTACTTTTTACCCAACATGCTCACCTTCAAATTGAATCCACACATCAACTTAGAATCATGCTAGGAACAACATATCTCAAGCATGATTCAAGAACACAACCAATCAATAGGTTTAGAATTCAACATCAAATTCGACCAATTAGGTTTTTCCCATCCATGGTGTTCTTCCATAAATCAAACCTTGATTCCTACACTACTCCATGCCAAGAATAACATACTAAAAGATTGAAGCAAGAAGATGAACATATCATGTAGCAAAGGCTTAACATGAAATCGGTTCTAAACCTTGTTTCCACCCAAAAACCATGCTTCAAACTTACTAAACCATGAAGGGAAGAAGCTTACCTCAAGCTCAAGCTCAACACCAAGATCAATCCTTTCTTAATCTTAATCTTGAAAGATGAAGAACACAAGTGAGGGAGAAGAGAAGAGAGTATCCTACGGTTGAGAGAAGAAAATGAAGCCAAAGTGTGTTTCTTTCTAACTCTAACCTTATATACCTCATCTTTAATGAGTCACGACCTTAGTCACCATGGTGACTCACCTAGCACACACCTTAGTCACCATGGTGAGTCACACTCCAAGCCAAAACCGAAAATGCCTGTGTTGGAGCGTAGTCCCGCGCCAACTTCACCCGAGTAACTCCCGACGTGTGCGCGTGCTTGCCTGAGCTAAAATCCCCGTCGTGTGTGCTTACTCGGTTATCACCATATTACTCGTCCCGAGCCCTAGCACCTCTCACACCAAAGCCGTCACAAAACTTCCATCCCGAGCCCCGGGTGTCGCCTAGAAACGAACATCCCGTCCCAACAAATACACTCGGTAAAAAGATGCGGAATGTTCGTACGATCCCAAATATACTGACAGTTCCCTTTTCGGAGGTCCCAGTAAAGCTACCGAGCTTGCTGATCGCCCAGAAACAAGTCCTGCTCCCGGAAAAATATTTTCCGTGGAAATGTCCGGGTAACCCATACGACCTAAAATATGAAAGCATTCCCGAGAATATTACCCAGTGAAGGTCAGGGAGCTGTCTGACCAACCAAAGATATAACTCGCATGCTTAAAACGGAGCCCCGGATCACCGAAATCACAACCCGCCCGATGTGACTGTAACAAAACCCGTCCCTTAAAACAGTTTCCTTCAAGTTTTAAGGTTATTACGTTTTTGCAATTTTTAAGACTGGAGGGCTCGCCCATATCAGTTTAGGGCGGGACCCGAGCTATGTTCAGGTTGGTTATATATAGCGGATGGATTCTGTATTCTGGTTGTTTGTGATCGATGAATGATAATTCCATGACTGCATGTTTGGTGATGGTTGAGTGCTCACCTATTTCAGTGGGGCGGAGCTCGCCATGGATAGCTAGGGTGTATATCGTATACTTGCCATCTTTGAGTTTTGTTGGTTTGAATGTTGATCAAATCACTCATCATAGCTATGTGTTTGGATGATCTTCTTCCTCCCATCTTTTAGTATGTTGTTCTTGGGTTGGGAGGGAGTGAGAATCAAGTGTTAAACTTTGGAAAAACTCCATGGATGAAAACCCAAGGGAGGCCGATTTTGTGCTTGATTTTCTAAAATGATGTAGACTTGTGTTCTTGAATCATGCTTGGGATATATTGTTCCTTGCATGATTCTAAGACTATCTATGGATTCAATTTGATGGAAAGCATGCTAGGGAAGAAAACCCCTTTTGGCCGAAAATGTGGGTTAGGATTTGTGAATGTTCTTGGTTGTTAAAGGTGAAATTGGTTAGCATTCTTGCTTAGGAAGTGTAATTGGTGGTTAAAGTGAATGTTTGGAACCTTGAATGGATTGAATTGGAAGTTGGGTGAAAAGTTGGCAAAGGGCCGAAACTAAAAGTGAATCTTTATCTATGTTGGTGTTGTGTTTTGGTTGAATTGGATGGTAATTTGGTATCGTGGATGGAATTAGGTGAGAAATGGTATTTGAAACGTCGTTTTCAGGTGTTGGGTGCAAAAGTTACCTTTATGCGGGATTTCGGGCAAAATGTCTGGAAAGTGGGGTTTAAAGGTTGGAATGTGTTTGTGGGTGTATGAATAACAATGTTCTAGCTCGGTTCGTAAAACCGAGCTTTCTGTGAATTTTTGCGGGAAAGTGCGGGAATGTGCGGGATTGGTTCTGGGGGTCTAATTTGATGAGTTCTGATTAGTTTATGGTTGTTCAGCTTGTTTCAGCTTTGGTAGAGTGGTGTGGGACCATAAAAGTCAAGTTTTACTTTTCGGGCAGGGAGCCGGGATTTCCCAGGAATTGTATTGCGGGGCAGCTTTTCTGAGGTAATGGCTCAACTTCTCTCGTTATGCGTTCTGGGAGTATATGCATGTATATCGGGTTTAGTTGAGGCGGGTTCCGGTGAGGGCGGTGGTTCGGTGACCCCGAGACCCGTCATAGGGTAAGATGCATGTTTGTTCAAGGCCCGGATGGTCTTGGAGGCCCCGAGTTCATATTCTATTCTATATATCCGCACGAGACCATATATATATATATATATAAATATATATTTACATATATATGGTCTTTCGTGACGAGACCACGGGTGCTCCATGGTTTAGTTGGTTATGTCCGCACTGGAGGGTGCCGACATTCTGTGTATATCCGCACTGGGGGTGCCGATATACTTCTGTGACCCTACGACAGTTTGGGGATCGCGACCCCAGCCGGTACCGTGCTTCTGTATATTTCTGACCTCTTGGAGAGGGCTGTCGCTCTGTGATATTATAAGGGTCAGCGGTTGGACCGCATGTGATGGGATTTCGGCTTACCTTGTTATTTATGTTTGTGTATGTATATATATATATATGCTTGTGTTGTTCTGTTTTGCAGGTTCTGCTTGCTACTGCTTAAGCAAGCGGTATCTTACCTTAGCCCTTACTGGGTCCTCCCGAGGACTCACCCTTTTATTTGTTTACCATCTTTCAGGCCGTCCTGGCAAGCAACCAGCGGAGTAGAGATCCGCGGTGCTTCCTGACATTTTGGGTTCTGTAGCAGCAGCAGTACCACGTGCGGGAATCCTTGAGCGAGAGGCTTCTGATTCCGCACTTAGGTATTTATAGGATTTTGTTTAGTGGCTCTGTAGCTGTAGCTGCATGCATGTATTTAAGATCATGAGTTTGTATATGTTATATGATCGGAGATATATTCTGCCTTTGTTGTCTTCTGAGTCGAGGGCGGAGCCCCGACTTGCCTATATTGGATTTATTATGAAATGAATTCAGTGTTTCTGTGTTTGTTGCGATGAGCAATGTTTGGTACGCCATGAACTGCATGTTTGGTAAAATGTTGAATTATCTTGTATACTTGCCAGATAAGAGTTTTGTAGGTTGCTAGTCGTTGCTCGACTATTCCGTCTTTTGAGCAAAACGCTCCGTTGCCGCGCTTTCCGCCGTAGTTTCCGGTCCCGACGTCGCGGCCGGCCCCGCCTCCGCAACCGGGCGGGGTGGTCGTGACAAGTTGGTATCAGAGCAGGTCGGGTCGGAGTGACCCAAGAGGTAAAGTATGAGCGGTTCAGCATGGGTGGTGGAAGGCAAGTATGCAAGTCCAGAAGTGGACTTTTGGAGCAAGTCACGCTAGTTCATGGGTAAGTTCTGCGAGAAGTGACTTCGAAGTACAAGCCACGGTTCCACGTTTCATTCTGGGGCGGTTCAGTATGGAGCCTGATCAACTCTTTACTTGAACCACTTTGGAATGGATGTGGAGGAGCGGGCGGTTCTTTGGAGCACTCTGGAAGGTTTGAATACCTTTATATTGTGGGGTGTGAAATGATATAATTCTGTGTTATGAACATAAACTGATTCTGTGTTTAAGGTTGAGAATTGTTTGTGGGATTCTGAAAAGAATCCTTGCATCATGCATTGCATTACACTACAGAGCCTTAGAATACTGCTGCTGCTTTTATTAGAGAGAGAGAGAGAGAGTTAACTGTCGGATTATATGGTTTTGGGTTGGAATGGTTTCAGGTATGGTTACCACACGCCGACAGCGTGAGCATATGCCGGAGGGTCGGGACCGGGATCCCTCACCTCCGAGCGTTAGAAGACGGGTTCAGAGGAACCCCAGACCTGAACAACCACACTCACCCCCCGAGTGTTCAGCAGTCAGAGGGACCCATTCCTGATGTGATACAGGTATTGGGTCAGGTACAACAGTTGCTGGGTACCTTTGTACCGCAGCAGGTACGGGGAGGTCCGGTCGGGCCACAGCAGAGGCATTCGGATCGGGAGGTGGGCAGCAGCCACCTCAGTGTTCAGAATCAGTGGGAGAGTGATTCTGAGGAGGGTGATCAGTTTGATACCGGGACTTCTTGTCGTTCCCACCAACGACGGGAAGAGCAGAGGCGTCAATTTGATGAGGTTAGACTCTTGGAGAGGTTCCAGCGTTTGAACCCTCCGAGGTTCAACGGCCGAGGAGGGCCTGAGGCGTCAGAGACTTGGTTTGCTGGAGTTGATAAGCTCCTTGGGAGGCTACACCTTCCATCTGAGGTTAAGGTCTCTTTGGCGACGTTTAACTGGGCAGGATAGTGCAGATCACCGGTGGAGGACTGCAGGCCGTTTGAGAGCCGATGCAGCACGGGATGGTGGACAGGATCCGGAACTTACCTGGGAGCAATTTGCCTACTACTTCCACCAGTAGTATATTGGGGATGCCGTCAGGGATCTCCGACAGTCGCAGTTTGACGATTTGGAGCAGGGCACCATGACTGTCGGAGAGTATGAGCGGGAGTTCGACCGGCTGGTTCGCTACGCACCGCAGATTATGGTATGGAGCAGAGAAGGCCAAGAGGTTCATCCGCCGGCTACGCCCGACTACAGAGTGGGCTTTGAGGCCTCCGGATATCACTTCCTATCATGAGGCGGTGCAGAAGGCCCAACTCCTCGAGCAGAGGAGGTTGAGAGTCGGTACCTACCACACCGACCTAGTGACAGAGGGAGGGTTCCTGCACAGCAGGGTTCAGTGAGGTCTACGGGAAGGTCAGGCAGGACTGGGCAGAGCAGTAGGGGTAGCAGGGTGGCGCCAGTAGCACCGGCTTGTGCGAGTTGTGGCGGGCATCACCCCGGCCGGCCATGCTACAGGCAGGCAGGGCAGTGCCTGCGATGCGGGGCTAGTGATCATTGGATTCGTGATTGCCCTCTGACGCTGGGACAGGGATCCAGCAGTGCTACACGTCCGCAGTCTCGGTTCCAGCCCAACGCACCCCGGGGGCGCGGTTCACAGCGGGGCGTTCCGAGACCACCGCAGCAGAGACGTCCGTTTCAGCCACCCCCTCCGCCACAGCAGCCTGGAGCAGGACGGGTGTTCCAGGTCGAGCGGGGAGAGACATCGCAGCGTGGGCCTCCACCACAGCAGCCCGGAGCAGGTCGGGTGTTCCAGATTGAGCGAGGAGAGACATCGCAGCGTGGGGCACTCCAAGGTACTTTATTTCTGAACGATACACCTGTACGTGTACTGTTTGATACTGGAGCATCTGTTTCGATTGTGGCACAGAAGTGTGTCGAGTCTCTCCACTTGGTTACCAGTGGGCTCCCGAGCGTCTTCATGGTGAAGACGGCTGGGAGTCAGTTTTTGCTCTCCAATGAGATGGTACGGGACTGCGTGCTATCCATTGGCAGACACAGGATTGTGTCAGATCTGTTGGTGTTGAACACAACGAAGTATGACGTTATTCTTGGATGGATTGGCTGTCCAAGAATTCCGTGCACATTGATTGTGCCAACCGTAATGTTACGGTTTCTGGAGAGGTGTTACCCCTCTCAGGTTTTGATGAGTTGAAGGCGGTCAGGAGCAGCACGGAGCTGCATGTTCTGGATCAGATCCCTATAGTGGATTCGGAGGAGTGTTATGATCTGAACACGACAGATACTCGGTTAGAGCTAGATAAGATTCCAGTTGTCCGGGAGTTTCCGCAGGTATTTTCGGAGGATTTGCCCGGGATGCCACCAGAGCGGGAGATCGTATTTGAGATCCATTTGCAACCGTGTTCCACTCCCATTTCCATTCCTCCTTATCGGATGCCGATAGTGGAGATGGTGGAGCTAAAGAAGCAATTGGAGGAACTGCAGGAGAAGGGCTTTATCCGTCCGAGCACTTCACCGTGGGGTGCTCCAGTTTTGTTTGTTAAGAAGAAGGACGGATCACTCAGATTGTGCATTGATTACAGACGGTTGAACGCCATCACCATTAAGAACAAGTACCCGTTGCCGAGGATCGACGATCTCTTTGATCAGCTGAGAGGTGCGAAGATCTTTTCAAAGATCGATCTGTGATCGGGGTATTTTCAGTTGCGTGTGAATGAGGAGGACATTCTGAAGACTGCCTTCCGTACACGGTATGGGCACTATGAGTATACGGTGATGCCGTTTGGTTTGACCAACGCACCGGCAGCGTTCATGGATATGATGAACCGGGTGTTTCGGCCGTATTTGGACTCCTTCGTGGTAGTGTTCATCGATGATATTCTGATCTACTCTCGGGATGAGGACTCACACCGGGAGCATTTGAGGATTGTTCTGCAGACACTTTGGGAACACCAGCTTTACGCTAAGTTCTCAAAGTGTGACTTTTGGATTCGAGAGGTGTCTTTTCTGGGACATATCATCGGTGAGCACGGTTTGTCAGTGGACCCCGAGAAGGTTAAGGCAGTACAGGAGTGGAAGCAGCCAACCTCGGTACGGGAGATCAGGAGTTTTCTGGGACTAGCAGGCTACTATCGGAGGTTTGTGCCAGGGTTTTCCATTTTGGCTTCCCCACTTACGCAGTTGACCAAGAAGGGGCAGCCATTTGTGTGGACGGAGAAGTGTGAGGAGAACTTCCAGGAGTTGAAGCAGCTGAGGTTGACGCGCCGATCTTGATCCTACCCGACCCGAGCCTACCTTATGTGATCTACACAGATGCATCTAGGTCCGGGTTAGGATGTGTATTGATGCAAGGGCGGAATGTGATAGCTTATGGGTCGAAACAGCTTCGACCGCATGAGTAGAACTATCCGACACACGATCTGGAGTTGGCTGCAGTGATTTATGCACTGAAGCAGTGGAGGCACTACCTACTCGGCAGCAAGTTTCAGATCTTCACGGATCACAAGTCTGAAATATCTGTTCACTCAGAAGGAGTTGAACATGAGGCAGCGCAGGTGGCTCGAGTACGTCAAGGACTATGATTGCAGTATTGAGTACACCGCGGGCAAAGGCAATACAGTTGCTGATGCTCTGAGTAGAAAGTATATCGGTGTGGTCAAAAGAGGCAACGCGGATGATCCGACTAGAGAGAATTACCTGGTGTGCCTTTGGCACAAGTGGGAGCGCTGGGAACACACTCAGGTATACACTCTGACCATTCATTCAGAATGGCTGGACAGGGTGCGTGAGGCACAAGGGAAGGATCCGGGGTTGAGGAAGTTGTCCGGAGAGGACAAAGGAGCCCTACTACCGGCATTCCAGTACAGGCAAGGATTGCTGTACTTTGGGGATCGGTTATATGTGCCAGAGGATCAGACATTGCGGGATGAGATTTTGACAGAGGCACATTCGAGCCGGTTGAGTATACACCCCAGAAGTGAGAAGATGTATCAGGATTTGCGTACCCACTTTTGGTGGCCAGGTATGCGGAGACACATTGCCACACATGTGTCTAAGTGTGCCACTTGTCAGCGGGTGAAGGTGGAGCATCAGAAACCGGCAGGGACGTTGCAGACTTTGCCCATTCGGGTCAGGAAGTGGGGCAATGTTACGATGGATTTTTCGACCGCATTACCTCTCGACCCGGTCTCACCACGATGCCATCTAGGTTATCGTGGACCGTTTGACGAAGTGTGCTCACTTTCTGCCAATCCGGACAACAGACTCCCTGGAGAAGCTTGCCCATCTGTACATCAGAGAGATTGTGCGGTTACATGGAGTGCCAGACTCCATTGTGTCTGATCGAGATCCGTGTTTTACCGCACGGTTCTGGGGTGCCTTTCATAAGGCTTTGGGCACGCGACTCCATCTGAGTACAGCTTACCATCCCCAAACCGATGGACAATCGGAGCGGGTGATTCAGATTGTGGAGGATATGTTGCGGAGCTGTACTTTGGATTTCGGGGGAGATTGGGATAAGCAGTTGCCGTTAGTGGAGTTTTCATATAACAACAGCTATCAGAGTACTATCGGCATGGCACCGTTCGAGGCACTGTATGGGCGACGGTGCATGACACCGCACTGTTGGACTGAGGCATCCGACAGGATTGAGCTGGGTCCCGAGCTTATTGAGGAGACCACAGCCAAGATCAGGACTATTCAGGCGCGGCTGAAAACCGCGAACGACCGCACCACCTCGTATGCGAACAAGCGTCGCAGAGATTTGGAGTTTGAGGTCGGCGACAGAGTTTGGCTGAAGGTAGCGCCGATTCGAGGGACAGTCAGATTTGGCAAACGGGGTAAGTTGGCCCCAAGGTATATCGGTCCCTACGAGATTCTGGAGCGAGTGGGCAGATTAGCCTACAGGTTAGCTTTACCTCCGAGTATGTCTGCGGTGCACAACGTCTTTCATGTCAGTATGTTGAAGAAGTGCATCCTGGATCCGGTGCAGACGGTTCCAGTGGAGGAGGTTCAGCTGGAACCTGATTTGTCATATCCGGAGGTACCGATAGCCTTGCTAGCGCGTGATACTCGGAAACTCCGCATGGTCAAATTGATTCCCATGGTCAAGGTTCGAGGTGGTCACATCATTCGAACCGTGGAAGCAACTTGGGAGACCGAGCAGATATCGCAACCTACAACATTCATATACGGAACGTTACCCAGTTCATGGACAATCATGCATAGCAACAGAACACATGATCACAAAATATATTTCCACATCAAAACCAGTATATAGGCATGTCGGGGCTCCGCCCTCGACTCAGAAGACAGTTCAACATCAACAGATATCCAGAATGTATATCATATACAAACTCATGATACACTATACATGCATGCAACTACAGCTACAGAGCCATTAAAACTAAAGCCCAAATATACCTAGTGCGGAATCGAGAAACCGCTCTTTCTCGGTAGATTTCGCACGCTGTATCTGGCCGCCATCGAAAACCCAAAAACAACTAAAGCACCACGAATCTCTATCCCGCCGGCTGCTTATCGGGTGCACTGAAAGGTGGTAAACAAATAAGGGTGAGTCCTCGGAAGGACCCGGTAAGGGCTGAGATAAGATATAGTTCGTATACGTGGTAACCAACCGAACTGCAAAACAGAGAAATACAAGCACAAATATACACATACCAGAATAAGTACAATGTCCCGTAGGACAAGGTGAGCCAAAGATCCCATACGCGGTCCAACCGCCCAATCGACCCTTATAATGAAGTACAGACAATAGCCCTCTCCAAGAGGTTCCAATATCCAATAGCACGGTACCGGCTAGGGTCATGATCCCCAAACTGTCGTAGGGTCCCAGTGGTATACCGGCACTCCCGGTGCGGGTATACATAAAGTGTCGGCATCCTCCAATGCGGACACACCAATAAACCATAGAGCACCCGAGGTCTCCAAGACCGTTCCGGTCTCACCATAGAATCACATATAATATAACAATATAAATCAAGATACTAGCAACTCGTGCAGATTTGCCGAACCAAATACAAACCCATGGCCTCCAAGACCACCCGGGCCGTGGAATAAACACGAACATGCATCTTACCGTATAACAGTCCCGGGATCACCGAACCACCGTCCTCAACCCGGGAACCCGCCTCAACTAAACCCGTATACATAAAGTCCCATACCAGTATGTATAACAAGAGAAATTGAACCCTTACCTTAGCAAAACCGCTCCACAGCACAAATCCCGGGAAATCCCGGCTCCCGGCCAGAAAAGCGAAACCTTGACTTTTATGGTCCCACACTGCTCCACCGACGCAGAAACACACTGAACAACCACAAACAAGTCAGAACTCACCAAAATAAGCCCCAAAAGCCAAACCCGCACAATCCCACACTTTCCCGCAAAAATCCACAGAAAGCTCGGTTTTACGAACCGAGCTAGAACATCCTTATTCATACACCCACAAACACATCCATGCCATTAAATCCCAGATTCCATACATTTTACCCGCAACCCCGCACAATGGTAACTTTTGCTACTAACGCCCGAAAACGACGTTTCAAACACCGTTACGCACCCAATTCTGTTCCAGATACCAAATCACCATCCAATTAATCCAAAACATAACCCAAACATAGATAAAGTTTCCCTTTTAATTTCGGCCCTTTGCCAAATTTCCACCAACTTCCAATTCAATCCAATTAAGGTTCCAATTACCCACTTTAACCACCAATTACACATCTTAAGCATGATTACCATCCAATTACACCTTAATCACCCAAAATCACACATGAACCCTAATTATACTATTCACCCAATTTGGGGCTTTTCCACACAACATACTTTCCATCAAATTGAAACCATAGAAAGTCTTAGAATCATGCTAGAACCACATAACCAAAGTATGATCCAAGAACACAACTACACACCATTTTAAAAAATCCAACAATAATTCGCCAAATTATGTTTCCCTTAAACATGGTGTTCTTCCATCATTTAAACCCCAATTCCTACTCTTCTCCATCCCACCAACAACATACCAAAAGATGGAAGCAAGAGGATCAACAAAACCCATAGCAAAGAACAAACCCAAATTGGTTTCTAAACCCACTTTTCAACCACAATCAATGCTTCCAACTTGTAGATTCTTAAAGAGAAGGAGCTTACCAATTTATGGAGCCCAAAACCTTGTTGATTCCTTGCCAAAATGAAGAACACATGAAGAGCTTCAATGAATAGTACTTCCATGGTGACCTTGGTGGAGCTTGAACAAGGAAGAAGAAGAATGAAAATAATGCCAATTTTGGCATTATCCTCCTTTTTATGTTTTTTTTCCTTTTCCTTTTTCGTAATTCATGAAAATGGGATACTTCTCCCATTTAATCTCTTGCTGCTGCCGCCTCACTCTCTTGTCCTCTTCCAAATAATTGTTGACTTTTGGGTTAAATAACAACTTGGTCCTCTAACTCTTCAAATCTTTGTAATTTAGCCCCAAACTCAACTTCCTAACTCCAATTGAAACCAAAACTGAACACAATCCTCATATTATCATAACACACTCAAATCCTGTTTCTAAAGTCCATTTGCAAATCCAGAGGGTCCTACCGTGCCCGCTGAACCCGAGCAAATCCCGACGTGCGCGGGTGTCGACCTGAACCAAAATCCCGTCATGCCAAAATTCCACAAGTATTACCATAAAATCCTTCTTAAACTATAACATACTTTACACCAAAACCGTCGGCAAAATTTCATCCCAAGCTCCGGGATCCCCGTCCCGGCCCCCGGGAGTCGCCCGGGACCGAACGTCCCCGCCCAAAAATATACTCTGTAAAAAGATTCGGGACGTTCCCACTATTCTAAATATTCAAACGGTTTCCCAATCCGAGGTCCCGGGAACGCTACTGAGCCCGCTGTACGTCCCGAAACAACCCCCGGCCCCAAAAATATTTTCGGCGAAAATGTCCGGGGAACCCACACGACCTCCAATCCCGAAGGATTTCCAAAAATAATGCTCAGATAAGTCCCGGGAGCTGTCTGACCGCCCAAAACCGTGACCCGCAGGCCAAAACCGGAGCCCCGGGACACCCGGGTCACAACCCGCTCGGGGTGACCGTAACAGTAAGGACACTTGTCAAGTGCATATTGAAGATGGAAAGAAAAGAGGTTTAAAAGGATTTATGAAAATAGAATCGTTATTACTTTATTTTCATCTTCTTCTTCGGTCGCTCTCCATCCGCCATAGCCTCCATCTTCTCCAAGCATTGGGTTCTTCATCTCTTGGCTGAAACTTCAAGGATTTGGACTCCACAATTGGTAAGCTTCCTCTCTATCTCTTTACAAGTTGGAAAACATGTTCTTGGTGGAAAAAGAGAGAGAAATCCGAATTTGATGTTGCTCTTAGCTATGTGTTTGGATGATCTTCTTCCTCCCATCTTTTAGTATGTTGTTCTTGGGTTGGAGGGGAGTGAGAATCAAGTGTTAAACTTTTGAAAAACTCCATGGATGGAAAACCCAAGGGAGGCCGATTTTGTGCTTGATTTTCTAAAATGATGTAGACTTGTGTTCTTGAATCATGCTTGGGATATGTTGTTCCTTGCATGATTCTAAGACTATCTATGGATTCAATTTGATAGAAAGCATGCTAGGGAAGAAACCCCCTTTTGGCCGAAAATGTGGGTTAGGATTTGTGAATGTTCTTGGTTGTTAAAGGTGAAATTGGTTAGCATTCTTGCTTAGGAAGTGTAATTGGTGGTTAAAGTGAATGTTTGGAACCTTGAATGGATTGAATTGGAAATTGGGTGAAAAGTTGGCAAAGGGTCGAAACTAAAAGTGAATCTTTATCTATGTTGGTGTTGTGTTTTGGTTGAATTGGATGGTAATTTGGTATCGTGGATGGAATTAGGTGGGAAATGGTATTTGAAACGTCGTTTTCGGGTGTTGGGTGCAAAAGTTACCTTTATGCGGGATTTCAGGCAAAATGTCTGGAAAGTGGGGTTTAAAGGTTGGAATATGTTTGTGGGTGTATGAATAACAATGTCTAGCTCGGTTCGTAAAACCGAGCTTTCTGTGGATTTTTGCGGGAAAGTGCGGGAAAGTGCGGGATTGCTTCTGGGGATCTAATTTGATGTGTTCTGATTAGTTTATGGTTGTTCAGCTTGTTTCAGCATTGGTAGAGTGGTGCGGGACCATAAAGGTCAAGTTTTACTTTTCGGGCCGGAGCCGGATTTCCCGGGATTTGTATTTGGGGCAGCTTTTACGAGGTAAGGGCTCAACTTCTCTCGTTATGCATTCTCGGGAGTATTTGCATGTATATCGTGTTTAGTTGAGGCGGGTTCCGGCCGAGGCAGTGGTTCGGTGACCCCGAGACCCGTCATAGGGTAAGATGCATGTTTGTTCTGTTCTGTGACGAGACCCGAGATGGTCTTTAAGACCACGGGTGCTCCATGGTTTAGTTGGTTATGTCCGCACTGGAGGGTGCCGACATTCTGTGTATATCCGCACTGGGGGTGCCGATATACTTCTGTGACCCTACGACAGTTTGGGGATCGCGACCCCAGCCGGTACCGTGCTTCTGTATATTTCTGACCTCATGTGATGGGATTCCGGGCTGTCGTTCTGCGATATTATAAGGGTCAGCGGTTGGACCGCATGTGATGGGATTCGACTCACCTTGTTATTTATGTTTGTGTATGTATATATATAAATGTTTGTGCTGTTCTGTTTTGAAGGTTCTGCTTGCTACCGCTTAAGCAAGCGGTATCTTACCTCAGCCCTTACTGGGTCCTCCCGAGGACACACCCTTTAATTTGTTTACTATCTTTCAGGCCGTCCTGGCAAGCAACCAGCGGAATAGAGATCCGCGGTGCTTCCTGACATTTTGGGTTCTGTAGCAGCAGAAGTACCACGTGCGGGAATCCTTGAGCGAGAGGCTTCTGATTCCGCACTTAGGTATTTATAGGATTTTGTTTGGTGGCTTTGTAGCTGTAGCTGCATGCATGTATTTAAGATCATGGGTTTGTATATGTTATATGATCGGAGATATATCTTGCCTTTGTTGTCTTCTGATTCGAGGGCGGAGCCCCGACTTGCCTATATTGGTTTTGTTATGTAATGAATTCAGTGCTTCTGTGGTTGTTGCCATGAACTGTATGTTTGGTAAAAGGTTAAATTATCTTGTATACTTGCCAGATAAGAGTTTTATAGGTTGCTAGTCGTTGCTCGACTATTCCGTCTTTGAGCAAAACGCTCCGTTGTTGCGCTTTCCGCCGTTGTTTCCGGTCTCGACGTCGCGGCCGGCCCCGCCTCCGCAACTGGGCGGGGTGGTCGTGACAGGAACAATGTGATTGCTTATGGGTAGAGGCAGCTTCGACCGCATGAGCAGAATTATCCGACACACGATCTGGAACTAGCTGCGGTGATTTATCTCGAAGCAGTGGAGACACTATCTGCTCAGGAGTAAATTTCAGGTCTATACCGACCACAAGAGTCTGAAGTATTTGTTCACTCAGAAGGAGTTGAACATGAGGCAGCGTCGGTGGCTCGAGTACATTAAGGATTATGATTGTAGCATCGAGTACACCACAGGTAAAGGTAACTCCGTGGTAGATGCTCTAAGCAGGATGTACAAAGGTTTGGTCAGGGGTGGAGACGCTGACCATAGAGCCAAGGAGGAGGATCTGGTGTGCTTATGGCACGATTGGAGGCGTTCGGAGGACGAACAGGTGTGCACCCTGACTATTCAATCTGGATGGTTGGACAGTGTTCAAGAAGCTCAGGGAAATGATCCAGAGCTGAAGGGGATATCGGGCGAGAGCAAATGAGCTTTGCGTCAGTCATTTGAGTACAGACAGGATTGCTGTACTTCAGAGATCAGCTTTATGTGCCCGATATTCAGGCACTCCGGGGAGAGATTATGGAAGACGCTCATTCGAGTCGATTGAGCATACACCCTGGAGGCGAGAAGATGTACACGGATATGAGGACGCACTTCTGGTGGCCTGGCATGCGGAGAGACATTGTCACCTATGTCTCAAAGTGTGCTACATGTCAGAGGGTGAAGATTGAGCATCAGAAGCCAGCAGGAACGTTGCAAACGTTGCCCATTCCGGTTAGGAAATAGGGTAACGTTACGATGGATTTTCTGACAGCTCGCCTTTTCGAGATCTCATCACGATGCTATCTAGGTCATCATAGACCGTTTGACTAAGTGTGCTCACTTTACGCCTATCCGAGTGACAGATCCGTTGGAGAAGCTTTCCCATCATTATATCGAGAGAGATTGTGCAGTTACATGGAGTACCGGACTCCATAGTATCTGATCGCGATCCGCGCTTCACCGCATGATTCTGGAATGCTTTTCATAAAGCATTGGGTACACGCATTCATCTGGGCACAACGTATCACCCTTAGACTGACGGACAATCGGAAAGGGTTATTTAGATTCTGGAGGATATGTTGCGAAGCTGTGCGATAGACTTCGGAGGTGACTGGGATCAGCACTTGCCGTTGGCAGAGTTTTCGTACAACAGTTATCAGAGTACTATCGGGATGGCGCCTTATGAAGCTCTGTATGGACGGAGGTGTGTGACACCTCATTGTTGGGCAGATGCATCGGACAGAGTGGAGTTAGGCCCTGAAATTATTGAGGAGACTATGCAGAAGATTAAGAAGATTCAGACACGGTTGAAGGCTGCCAACGATAGAACCACCTCTTATGTGAACATTCATCGGAGAGATTTGGAATTCGATATTGGTGATAAGGTATGGCTAAAGGTAGCCCCGATCACAAGAATTGTCAGATTTGGTAAACGAGGCAAGTTAGCCCCGAGATACATCGGTCCGTATGAGATTCTTGAGCGGATTGGCAAGGTAGTTTATCGTCTAGCATTGCCACCTGACATGTCTGCAGTTTATAATGTTTTCCATGTCAGTATGCTAAAGAAATGTATGTTGCATCCGATTCAGATTGTATCTGCGGAAGAGGTTCACTTAGCACATGATTTGACATATCAGGAGGTACCGGTTGCCATTCTAGCTCAGGATACTCGGAAACTCCGTAGCAAGTTAATTCCCATGGTCAAAGTTCAGTGGTCATATCATTCTGACCGGGAAGCAACTAGGGAGACCGAGAAGTGTATGATTGAGTGATATCCTGAGGAGTATCAGAGATTGATGACCCTCTTGGAGGACCAAGTGTCCTAAGGGGGGAGATTGTTACAGTCGCCGTGTGTCGGACGACTTCCGAGGTAGTTTCCGTGAGTTTTCTGATCTGTTTTCTGATTTCTTTAAATATCGAGACTTGAGATTTAATATGTTAGACATGTTTTCTGTATGATATGAGTTAGTATCAGAGTTTCAGTTCCGTTGGAAATTCTATTTGGAAGTTATGTGAGTTGCGATTGGGCGAAATCGCAACTTTGCGAAGTTTTGGGGATCAAGTTGTAAATGTGGCGCTTTTTAAGGGAGATAAGGGAAGGGAAGTTGGTCAAATGATTTGGAAAGAGGGAAATGAGTAGAGCAACACGTTACCTTCATTTCAGAACTTCTCCCATTCTCTCTCATCCGTTTTCTCTGTGGGAGCTCAAGTTGGAAGCTCAGTTTTCTGAGGTAAGGGATTATGTTGTTCACAGTGAGGAGTTATGCGTTTCCTACGGATCAGATTTCTTATTGCTTGTTCTGTTGATCAGTTAGTGAAGAGAGAAAGATTAGAAAACTCTGTAGGAACCGGCTTCGCGTACGCTCTTCTCCGCCGCGATTTCGTGAGCTTTGCGTTGCTTATGCGTGGAAATCTTCAGTGTTTAAGGTAAGTGTTTAGTTTATCCGCGATTTTGCGTTTATGGGATGTGTATAAAATGCATATCAGGATGAATTTGGGTTAAGTTTGGTTAAGGGGTATGTGTCTGAGGGTCATCGCCGTTCTGGGAAAGGCTTTGCATGAATCTGGGAAATGCTTCGCATGAATCTGAGAAATGCTTCGCATAAATCTGTGAAGAAGCTTCGCATGACTCTGGGAAGGGCTTCGCATGAGTCTGCGAAGAGGCTCCGCATGAATATGAGGCTTCGCACATATCTGAGACTTCGTATTTGTTTTGGTTATGGACGCTTCGCAATGGGGGATCCCATGGCCAGCTTCACCTTGGGGTTTTCGCATTTGCTTGGAGGTTCCACTGGAAGGACTTCGCATTTGTCTGGACTTTGCATCTGTTCTGAGAGGCTCCGCGCCCACAATGGGAGCACTCGCATCTGTTCGGAGAGGCCTCGCCTTTACACCGAGGCTTCGCCTTCGCCAAGGGGTTTTTCCTCACCCTTCTGCACTATCTGTATTGCTATGCGACCCGCAGCCCCCTCTAGCCTCGGCAACACCAAACTTAACTTTTGGCATAGGTTGGGTATATGCGTGGATCTGGGAGTCTATTCAGGATAACTTGCTTGACAAGTATCCTTCCGTATTCTGACATCTGGATCTGTTCTGGGATTCTGCTATCTGGATCTGTTCTGTTTGGCAGCGAGTAATCCGGACCCCGGGCTGGTACCATGCCTCTGATATGTCTGATATTCTGAAATCCCCTTCTGTAAGGCTAAGAGTGTCATAGCCACCCCGCCCGGTTGCGGAGGCGGGGCTGACCGCGACGTTCGGAAACCGGAACCCACGGCGGATAGCGCGGTGGCGGAGCATTTTACCCATTAAACAGAATAATCGATACTAACATGCAACCTACCAAAATCCATACATGGCAAGAATACAAGTAGCTCAGCAATTACCAAACACGCAGTTCATGGAATATCAATCATTACACAGGACAAGCAGAACACAGAATCTCATTTCATAAATAAATCCAACATAGGCAAGTCGGGGCTCCGCCCTCGACTCAGAAGACAACAAAGTCAGATATACATATATATACCAGAATTTACATCATATTCAATCTCATGATCCGATGTACATGCATGCAACTACAGCTACAGAGCCATCAAACAAAAACCTAGATATACCTAAGTGCGGAATCAGAAACCTTCTCGCTCAGGAGATTTCCGCACGTGGTACTGCTGCTGCTGAAACCCAAAATAACAGAAAGCACCGCGGATCTCTAAACCGCTGGTTGCTTGCCAGACCGACCTGAAAGGTGGTAAACATATAAGGGGGTGAGTCCTCGGGAGGACCCGGTAAGGCTGAAGTAAGATATAGTTTGACTAGAAAGCAACGAGTGAACTGCAAAAAGAATAACACAAGCATATATATTTATTATATATATATATATATATATATATATATATATATATATATATATATATATATATATATATAAACATAAAGAATAAGGTCAGCCTGAATCGCATCACATGCGGTCCAACTGCCAGAATGACCCTTATAAAAAAGGCACAGAACGACAGCCCTCTCCAAGAGGTCAGAATATACAGAAGCACGGTACCGGCTGGGGTCGCGATCCCCAAACTGTCGTAGGGTCATAGAAGTATATCGGCACTCCCGGTGCGGATATACACAGAATGTCGGCACCCTCCAGTGCGGACATACAGAACAGAAGTATCGGCACCCCAGGTGCGGATACTAACAGAACAGAATCATATAATAACACATAAGCCAAATAACAGAATATACCAGAAAGGTATAAGCGGAATATCAGCACCTAGTGCGGATATACAGAGCAGAGCATGAAACCCGTGGCCTCTAAGACCATCCGGGCCTTGCAAACTATACCTTACTGTGTGACGGGTCTCGGGATCACCGAACCACCGCCCTCACCCGGAACCCGCCCCAACTAAACCTGATATACATGCAATTACACCCGGAATGCATAACGAGAGAAGTTGAGCCCTTACCTCGTAAAAGCCGCCCGCAGCATAAATTCTGAAATCCGGCCCCGGCCCGAAAAGTTGCAATTTGCCTTTTAAGGTCCCGCACAACTCCACCAATGCAGATACAAGCAATTTTTGTAGCTCAAAACCTTGAAGAATCAGCTAAGAAAAGAAGAACTCCGAGCTTGAAGGAAGGCAACAATGGTGGCGGCAAGGGAAGGAAGAAGAAGAAGAAGAAGGAGAAGAAGACTTCACACGTTTTCTTTTCATAAAGCCTCCTTTTATACCCCTTTTTATTTTCCATCTCTCACCATAAAAGGACAAGTGTCCTACCCCTCTCCCTTTCCAACCGACCTTCTCCAATTCTGACCAAACTAATTGCTGACTTTAGGCTAAATAACAACTTGGTCCTCCAACTCTCCAAATCTTTGCAATTTAGCCCCAAACGCGACTACCTAACCCCAATTGAAACCAAAACTGAACACAATCCTCAGATTATCATAACACACCCAAATCCTAATTCGAAAGTCCATTAGAAATTCCAGAGTGTCCTACCGTGCCCGCTGAACACGAGTAAATCCCGACGTGCGCGTGTCCTGACCCGAACCAAAATCCCGTTATGAAAAAATTCCACAAATATTACCATAAAATCCGTCTTAAAATATAACATAACTTACACTGAGGCCGTCGGAAAATTTCCATCCCGAGCCCCGGGATTCCCGTCCCGAGCCCCTGGAGTCGCCCGGGACCGAACGTCCCCACCCAAAAATTATACTCCATAAAAAGATCCGGGACGTTCCCACGATTCCAAATATGCAAACGGTTTCTCATTTTGATGTCCCGGGAGCGCTACCGAGCCCACTGTACATCCCGAGACAACCCCCCGGCCCCGAAAAATATTTTCGGCGGAAATGTCCGGGGGACCCACACGACCCCAAATCCCAAAGGATTCCCAAAAATAATGCTCAGATAAGCCTCGAGAGCTGATTGACAGCCCAAAACCGTGACCCGCAGGCCAAAACCGGAGCCCCGGGTCACCCGGGTCACAACTCGCCGGGGTGACCAGTAATAAAGAGCCTCGGGTGCGAATCTGTCTAACATAGAATAATTCTATATCTGTTATTTCGTCTGCATGCAGTATCTGTGTTTTTGTGCGGGTTTATCTGCTCAGGTATTACGCTTTTGAGATACCCTAACCTATGCTGCACTTTACTGAGTTCTCGTCGAGGAATCACCCTTTTCTGTTCACTATTTCAGGCTCATCTGATAAGAACCCCTAGGAGTAAAGACTCTCGGTACTTTCTGGTGTTTGTGTTTCAGGTACTATGAATTCTGAATCTGTCTTCTGATTAGAAAAAGGAACAGTTCCGCTTGTGTTATATGTACGATCCGATTCTGATTCTGAGTCTGAATCTGGTTCTGAATGCATTCTGAGATGTCTGACAGTTTGTCTTCTGAACTCTGTTTAGCAGCAGCGGTGACCTACGTGAAGTTCTGTCTGAGGATCTTGGCGTTCCAGATCTCTCTACTCACGTAGGTATTTTGGATAGTAGGATCTGGCTCTGTAAATGTAAACGCACGCCACCCGAGCCCGGTTTCCGCGGAGGCGGGGCGCCGGACACTCTTGGAAGCGGAAGCCGGAATGATACGAAAAGGCAGATCCATCGAGACCGGACCGCGCGTAGCGGACCCGAGAAGGCGAAACGATTGTGGAAGCAACCTAACAAAAATTTCATACATATAACTAAAATAAAATCAAAACATACAATTCATGCATCAGCAATAGAGTAAGCCTCGCCCTCCATGGACGAGTGCTTACGCACCAAACATAGATACATGCAGAGTTCACAGAACCTAAGGTGTCTAGCAAGCGCCAAGCGCTCAGAATATGCAACAGAACAGAATATATATACAAACATATACAATCATCACAACAATAAAACAGAAAGTGTGCACATGCAGCTACAGAGCCGACCCTAGGCCTAAACGTCAAAATACCTCGCGCGGGATTCAGACCAAGTAGACAAAATCCCAGCCCACAAGGTACTGCAGCTGCTCAACCCAACCAGGGCAGAAGCCTCGCGGAAACCAACTCCGCTGGTTGTTTACCAAGTCTACCTGAAACCCAAAAACAGAACCCAAATAGGGTGAGTCCTAAAAGGTCCCCGTAAGGGATTTGGGGTAAGTTTAGTATATGTAACCATGCAAATGAGACAGATAGCTATATACGAATATATGCAATGTAATACGTAACATCGTGCATGTAATAAAAACAGATCAGAATACCAAGGATGTGCGATACTAAATCGCCATAAACCCTTATAACCAATCAACGACAGCCTCCCTCTAAGGGAGTCAAGCGAAGCTATTACGAAGCATGGTGCACCAGTGGGGTAGCGAACCCTCAACCGTCGTAGGGTTAATGCATGCAGTATGCCATAAGGCATACTCCTACAAATTACGTAACGTACCTTAAAGCGAAATTTCCAAATACCTGCAAAATGTAGTGCAACAATACATACACCTACAGACTACAGAATATGCCCTAGGCATATAATACCGAAATACTTGCAGTAATGTAAAGTGAAACTAAACATACACCTATCTTACCAAAAATAGCAGAACCAAACCCTTACCTCACAATTCCAGAGTATTAGACTGATTCTGGACGACTTCCACACCGCGACTCGAAACTCGAAAACCTCTCTTTTTCTAACTTCCGAACCTCAGAATCTGTCAATTCAAGCTAAATTAGCAACCTTACCAATACACTACCAAACTACACCCCCGTCCCCAAAACCGAAAATACGGCAGAATTTCCGTAAAATTCCAGATTTCCACAGAAACCTCAGAATTCAGACCCAACTTAGGCAATGCAAGACTATACATTGTCAAACATAATCCAATAAGCAGAACTGATCAAATCCAACCTTAAAACCCTTCATTACCCGACATTTTCCGATAAACCCATAATATGGTAACTTTTCCATTCCATACCCGAAATCAACGTTTCAAACTCCAAACCATACCTAAATTCAATCCCAATACCACTTTAGCATCCAAATCAACCAACATCAAACCCCAACATGGAAAAAGAATCATTCCAATAATTCGGTTCTTAACCAACATTTTACCCAACTTCCAATTCAATCCATTCAAGCTTCCAATTAATCAAACTAATCACCAATTACACTTCTAAACCAAGAATGCTACCCAATTGCATCCAAAACAATCAAATTCAACATTGAACATCAACAAACATAATCGGCCAAAAGGGGTTTCCAACCCAACTTGTTTTCCATCAAATTGAATCCATACATAAGCTTAGAATCATGCTAGGATTAACATACTTGAAGCATGATTCAAGAAGACAAACACACATCATTTTAGAAAATCCCAAAAATTCGGCCAAAAGAGGGATTTTACAACCAAGGAGTTTCTCCAAAATCTAACACTTGATTATCATTCCCATACAACCCAAGAACATCATACTAAAAGATGGGAGGAAGAGAATCATCCTAGCATGTAGCTAAGAACAAACTCATAATTCTCAAAATCTCCTCTTTTCTTCACTAATTCTTGTTTCTAACAAGAAAAGAGAACAAGGGAGAATGCTTACCACAAAAAGGATCCATTTCCTTGTTGATTTGAGCCAAGATTTGAAGAACAAGAAGCTTGGAGTGAGCTTTAATGGAGGCGGATAGAGGAAGAAGAAGAAGAAGAAGAAGAAGAAAAATGAAATGAGATAATATCTCATTTAGAAAATATAAGTCATATTTATATTTTTCTTCTCTTTTTCCCATCCTTCTCTACTTAAATAGAATATAGACAAGTGTCCTCAATTTGTCCCCAATTCTGCCGAATTCAGCTGCTGCTGCCCATGCCCCAATTATTTTGTTTTGCAACCAATTTCCAATTAACCTCCCAACTTTTCCGAAAGTTCCAATTCTTTTTGCCCAAAAATAATTATCGAATTCCAAAATTAACGAAACTTGGACACAACCCTCAGAATATTATAACATTCATAAAACATATTTCAAAAGTTCATTTACCATTCCGGAGTGTCCTACCGAGCTCGCTGAACCCGAACAAATCCCGACGTGCGAGCGTGTCCAATGAGTAACCAAAATCCCATCACACCAAAATTCCACAAAAATACTCATAAATTCCATCTTAAATTATAACACAACTTACCCAAAAGCCGTCAGAAAATTTCCATCCCGAGCCCCGGGATTCCCGTCCCGAGCCCCGGGAGTCGCCCGGAACCGAACGTCCCGCCCCAAATATTAAACTCCACAAAAACCTCCGGGACATTCTCACGACTCCAAAACTGCAAACGGCATCTCAATCTGAGGTCTCGGGAACGCTACCGAGCCCGCTGTACGTCCCGAGACGACCCAGACAACCCCCCGGCGCCGGAAAAATATTTTCGGCGGAAACGTCCGGGGGACCCACACGACCTCAAAAACGAAAGGGTTCGCCAAAATGATACTCGGATAAGGCTCGGGAGCCGCCTGAACGCCGAAAAACGTGACCCGCAGGCCAAACCCGGAGCCCCGGGTCACCCGGTCGCAACCCGCTCGGGGTGACCGTAACATCCTCCCCCCCTTAGAACTCTTGGTCCTCCAAGAGTAGCCTGAACCATCCATTCAGATGTCGCTACCAACCAGAATGTACAAGTATTCCCCTTACTAAGAACAGTCGGACCACCGTACTGGTGCGGCGGGAGTGGTAGTTTAGACTACCATACAGAGCCTCACGGCGTCCCACCCTCCGGGTGCATCTTATTGCACCCCGAGTCAGTTGCCGGTATTTCTACCAGACAACCCCAGACAGTACCGAACCTAGATCTAACCGATCCACAACAGGCTGTCCTGGAAGACATCACGTAAAACAGAAATAGTTGGGGGGGAAAGATCAACCGAACAACTTACTCTAAAAACTCATGAGAACCGATAAAATTCGGGGTAACTTGCCCCGCCTACCAAATCTTACTGTCCCTCTGATCGGTGCTACCTCCAGTCAAACTCTGCCACCAAACTCAGATTCCAGAGCCCTACGGCGACGGTTCGTATAAGCAGTGGTGCAGTCGTTCGCGGTTTTGATCCGCGCCTGTAACAATCTGATCTTCGCCGTAGTCTCCTCAAAAAGCTCGGGTCCCAGTTCAACCCTATCAGACGCATCTGTCCAACAGTATGGTGTCATACACCTCCTTCCGTACAACGCCTCATATGGTACCATGTCAAACGTAGTCTGGGAGCTGTTGTTGTACGAGAACTCTATCAAAGGTAACTGCTGGTCCCAAACTCCTCCAAAATCCAAAGTACAGATTCGCAGCATATACCCCAGTATCAGAATCACCCGCTCCGGCTGCTCGTCCGTCTGTGGGTGATAAGCTGTACTCAGATGGAGTCGCGTGCCCAGTGCTTCATGAAAAACTCTCGAACCGTCTTTGTAAAACGCGGATCACGGTCAGATACAATGGAGTCTGGTACTCCATGTAAACGTACAATCTCCCTGATGTAAAGCCGGGCAAGCTTCTCCAGAGGGTCTGTGACCCGAATAAGCAGAAAGTGTGCGCACTTTATCAGCCGATCCACAATAACCCAGATAACATCATGGCGAGACCGTGTCAGGGGCAGTGCAGTCAGAAAGTCCATAGTAACATTACCCCACTTCCGAACTGGAATGGGCAAAGTCTGCAGTGTCCCTGCCGATTTCTGATGCTCACACTGCTCGAGTGTGCCTCCTCTAAAATCTCATTCCAGAACTCCTGATCCTCTGGTACATAAAGGCGGTTTCCGAAGTATAGCAATCCCTGCCTATACTGAAACGTCGGTAACAAATAAACCCTTATCTTCCCCAGATAATTTCTTCAACCCCGGATTTCTACCTTGCGCCTCGCGCACCCTGTCAAGCCACTCAGAATGTATAGTAAGTGTATAAACCTGAGCACGCTCCCAGAGCTGCCACCTGTGCCAAAGGCAAGTTGAATCTCTCTCCTCGGATCGATCCCCAACATTTCCTCCCTTAACCAACCCGGTATACTTCCTGCTCAGTGCATCGGCAACCGTGTTGCCCTTGCCAGAGATGTACCCGATACTACAATCATAGTCCTTAATGTATTCGAGACATCTGCGCTACCTCATGCTAAGCTCCTTCTGTGTAAACAGATATTTCAGACTCTTATGGTCGGTAAGAATCTGAAATTTATTACCAAACAGATATTACTTCCAATGTTTCAGCGCATAAATTACTATAGCCAACTCCAGATCATGTGTCATTCAGTTCAGCTCATGCGGTCGCAGCTGCCTCGACCCATAAGCTACCACAAAACGCTCCTGCACCAACACACATCCCAAACCAGACGTGGAAGCATCCGTATAATTTACATACGGTAAGATCGGATCCAAAAGAGTCAGAATCGGAGCGTTCGTCAACTGCCGTTTCAACTCCTGAAAATTCTGCTCACACCTATCAGACCAGATAAACGGTTGACCCTTCTTGGTCAACCGCGTGAGCGGTGATGCCAGAATAGAAAATCCCAGTACAAACCTCCGATAAAATCCTGCTAAGCCCAGGGAGCTCTTGATCTCCCGTACCGTGGTAGGTTGTTTCCGATCCCAAATTGCCCTCACCTTCACTGGATTCACAGGCAGACCATGCTCAGAAATAACGTGTCCCAGAAAAGTGACTTCCCGAATCCAGAACTCACACCTTGAGAATTTAGCATAAAGCTGATGTTCCCAAGGTATCTGCAGAACTACCCTCAGATGATCCCGATGCGAATCCTCATCCCGAGAATATATCAGAATATCATCAATAAAACCACCAGAAATGAGTCCAAGTACGGTCGGAACACCCGTTGCATCAGATCCAAGAATGCCACCGGAACATTGGTCAGCCCAAATGGCATGACCGTAATCTCTAAGTGTCCAAATCGGGTGCGGAAAGCAGTCTTAGGTATGTCCTCTTCCTTCACTCTAAGCTGAAAATACCCAGATCAGAGATCAATCTTTGAGAAAACCCTCAAACCCCGAAGTTGATCAAAAAGATCGTCAATCCTCGGTAACGGATACTTATTCTTCACAGTAAGAGTATTCCACCGCCTGGAATCAAAACAAAGTCAGAGTGTCCCATCTTTCTTCTTAACAAACATAACCATAGCACCCCAAGCTGAAGTGCTCGGTCGGATGAAGCCCTTCTGCTGTAATTCCTCCAACTGTTTCTTTAACCCCTGCATCTCAGAATTAGGCATCCGATAAGGAGGAATAGATATCGGAGCAGTACCCGACTGCAGGTGGATGTCAAACATAATTTCTCGCTCTTGTGGTAATCCGGGCAACTCCTCCGGAAATACCTGCGGAAAATCTCGAACCAATGGTAAACCATCCAACTTCAACCTAGTACCAGCCTCATTCAGATCATAGCATTCCCCTACACCAACTATCGACAGCTGAATCCAGAACCTGTAACTCTATACTGTATTGCGCGATAGTCACACTAGTCGGAGCCGTGAGAGGTAGTACCTCTCCAGAAACCATAATGGTTCGGGTTGCACAATCAACGTGCACAGAGTTCTTGGATAGCCAGTCCATTCCAAGAATAACATCATAGTCCGGCGTGTCTAAAACCAACAGATCCGATACTATCATGTCCGCCTACAGATATCGTACAACCCCGAACCATCTCATTGGAAAACAGAAACTGACTTCCTGCAGTTTTTTACTAAATGCGTTTGAGGCAAAGTACTAACAGACAGATACAGAGATGTAACACATTTCGGTGTTACAATGGAAATAAATGCTCCTATATCCAATACTGCACGAACCGGTATCTCATTCAGAAATAAAGTACCCTGCAGAACTCCCTGCTGACTCGAGCCTCCCTGCTGGCTGGTACCTGACCGCTGACTAGGTCCTCCCTGATAACTAGGGCCTCCCCCCTCACTATGAAAAACTTGTCCTGCTCTGAGCTGCTGTGGTGGAGGGGGTGGCTGAAGCTGCTGTCGCTGCTGAGGTCTCGGGCCACCCTGCTGAAACCCACGCCCCTGCGGCGCGTTGGGCTGTGCTCGAGACTATGGACGCTGAAGACTGCCAAAACCCTGCCCTACAGTAAGAGGGCAATCCCGTATCCAGTGAGTGTCAGAACCGCAACGTAAACATCGGCCCTCCTGCCGGTAACTAAGTCAACCAGGGTGATACTTACTGCAAATCGGACAAGATCGTGCCGGTGGTGCTCCCTCTCTACCTCTACTAAACCGCCTGTGCCTGTTCGGCCATCCAGAAATCTACCGGGGTCCCCGCCTGTATGGAACCCTCGTACTCCCCTGACCTCTCAGCGAGGTAAGGCGACTCTCAACATCCTCCTGCTCGAGGAGTTGAGCCTTAATAACCGCTTCCCGAAACAAAGTAATGTCTAAAGGTCTCAAAACCCACCTGAACTCGGGGCGCAGTCGACAAAATAAACCTCTTGGTCTTCTCCTCTTCCATACCTTGATACTACGGTACTTAGTAAACCAGCCGGTCAAACTCTCACTCAAACTCTCCGACAATCCTGTCTCCCTGATGAAGCTCATCGAACTATGCCTGACGCAGATCCCTGGCTACATCCCCGCTGCACTGCTGGTGGAAAATGTAGCCTCCCCCAGGAGTTTGTCAACTCCTGCAAACTAAATCTCTACTACCCCAGGCCCTTCTCGGTCATTGAACCTCAAGGGGTTCAAACTCTAAAACCTCTCCAGAAGTCTGACCTCGTCAGACTGGTGCCTCAGATCTCCCCGTCGTTAATAGGACCGACGAGAAGTCCAGATGTCGTAGTGACCATCCTCCTCAGAGTCACTCATTTACCAAACCCAAAGTTGTGGCGAGCAGTGGCTTAAATCTCGCTATCACCACCTAATCAAAATGCCCTTACCGTGGCATGATCAGATCTTCCCTTGCCTCGCCGCCCTCGAACCGGCTAAGGTGGCGGGTAATACCAAATCGAGAGAGGGTCCCTACGACCACTAAAACTCGGGCGGTGAGTGTGGTTGTTCAGACCCTGGGTTACACTGAACCCGTATCCTAATCCACGGAGGTGTGGGATCCCAGTCCCGCCCCTCCGGTACCAAATCACGCTATCAACGCGTGTTAACCATATCTCAAAAATTTCAGACCAAACAGAGTCCAGAAAAAAAATCGGTCACTCCTAATCTCTACGAAGCTAGCAGCTTTTCTAAGGCTCAGTAGTGCAATGCGATACTTGACATGGTTACTTCTCGAATGATAAAATCATGCATTTCACAGAATCACAGAAGCAGTTCATGCTTATTTCACCAAATCTTTTCCTAACACACAATTCTACGTACCTGAAACTTTTCCACAATCCCCCTTACTCGTAATACTTTTACCAGAATCCAGAAATCCCGAGTTCCGAAATCTGCAACTATCAGGATAACTTGAAGGATCAACTTTGTTCCACAATTTTATTTTGAAGTGGTTCAAGTAAGGAGGTGGCCAATCTCCGTACCAAACCATTCTAAAATAAAATGTACAACAATAGTTGTCACTTCAAGTCACCACTGACGACCAATATGGTCACTTACCTGCTCTGATACCAACTTGTCACCGCACGCCACCCGAGCCCGGTTACGGAGGCGGGGGCGCCGGGACGTCGGAAGCGGAAGCCGGAATGATACAGAAAAGGCAGATCCATCGAGACCTGCCGCGCGTAGCGGACCCGAAAGGCGAAACGATTGTGGAAGCAACCTAACAAAAATTTCATACATATAACTAAAATAAAATCAAAACATACAATTCACGCATCAGCAACGAGTAAGCCTCGCCCTGCGTGGACGAGTGATTACGCACCAAAGATAGATACATGCAGTGTTAACAGATACTAAGGTGTCTAGCTAGCGCCAAGCGCTCTGAATATGCAACATATCAGTATATATAGACAAACATATACAATCATCTCAACAATTACATTGAAATTATGCACATGCAGCTACAGAGCCGACACTAGGCCTAAACGTCAAAATACCTCGCGCGGGATTCGGACCAAGTAGACAAAATCCCAGCCCACAAGGTATGCTGCTGCTCAACCCAACCAGGCGAAGCCTCGCGGAAACCAACTCCGCTGGTTGTTTACCAAGTCTACTGAAACCCAAAAGCAGTAACCCAAAAAGGGTGAGTCCTAAAAGGACCCCGTAAGGGATTTGGGGTAAGATAAGCATATGTAACCCGCAAAATAGAAAGATAGCAATATACGAATATATGCAATGAATACGTAACATCGTGCATGTAATAAAAACAGATCGAATACCGAAGGATGTGCGATACTAAATCGCCATAAACCCTTATAACCAATCGTAACGACAGCCTCCCTCTAAGGGAGTCGAAGCCAAGCTATTACGAAGCATGGTGCACCACTGGGTAGCGAACCCTCAACTGTCGTAGGGTTAACAAGCAGTATGCCATAAGGCATACTCCTACAAATTACGTAACGTACCTTAAAGCGAAATTTCCAAATACCTGCAAAATGTAGTGCAACAATACATACACCTACAGACTACGTAATATGCCCTAGGCATATAATACTGAAATACTTGCAGAACAGAAAGTGAAACTAAACATACACCTATCTTACCAAAAATAGCAGAACCAAACCCTTACCTCACAATTCCAGAGTATTAGACTGATTCTGGACGACTTCCACACCGCGACTCGAAACTCGAAAACCTCTCTTTTTCTAACTTCCGAACCTCAGAATCTGTCAATTCAAGCTAAATTAGCAACCTTACCAATACACTACCAAACTACACCCCCGTCCCCAAAACCGAAAATACGGCAGAATTTCCGTAAAATTCCAGATTTCCACAGAAACCTCAGAATTCAGAACCAACTTAGGCAATGCAAGACTATACATTGTCAAACATAATCCAATAAGCAGAACTGATCAAATCCAACCTTAAAACCCTTCATTACCCGACATTTTCCGATAAACCCATAATATGGTAACTTTTCCATTCCATACCCGAAATCAACGTTTCAAACTCCAAACCATACCTAAATTCAATCCCAATACCACTTTAGCATCCAAATCAACCAACATCAAACCCCAACATGGAAAAAGAATCATTCCAATAATTCGGTTCTTAACCAACATTTTACCCAACTTCCAATTCAATCCATTCAAGCTTCCAATTAATCAAACTAATCACCAATTACACTTCTAAACCAAGAATGCTACCCAATTGCATCCAAAACAATCAAATTCAACATTGAACATCAACAAACATAATCGGCCAAAAGGGGGTTTCCAACCCAACTTGTTTTCCATCAAATTGAATCCATACATAAGCTTAGAATCATGCTAGGATTAACATACTTGAAGCATGATTCAAGAAGACAAACACACATCATTTTAGAAAATCCCAAAAATTCGGCCAAAAGAGGGATTTTACAACCAAGGAGTTTCTCCAAAATCTAACACTTGATTATCATTCCCATACAACCCAAGAACATCATACTAAAAGATGGGAGGAAGAGAATCATCCTAGCATGTAGCTAAGAACAAACTCATAATTCTCAAAATCTCCTCTTTTCTTCACTAATTCTTGTTTCTAACAAGAAAAGAGAACAAGGGAGAATGCTTACCACAAAAAGGATCCATTTCCTTGTTGATTTGAGCCAAGATTTGAAGAACAAGAAGCTTGGAGTGAGCTTTAATGGAGGCGGATAGAGGAAGAAGAAGAAGAAAAAATGAAATGAGATAATATCTCATTTAGAAAATATAAGTCATATTTATATTTTTCTTCTCTTTTTCCCATCCTTCTCTACTTAAATAGAATATAGACAAGTGTCCTCAATTTGTCCCCAATTCTGCCGAATTCAGCTGCTGCTGCCCATGCCCCAATTATTTTGTTTTGCAACCAATTTCCAATTAACCTCCCAACTTTTCCGAAAGTTCCAATTCTTTTTGCCCAAAAATAATTATCGAATTCCAAAATTAACGAAACTTGGACACAACCCTCAGAATATTATAACATTCATAAAACATATTTCAAAAGTTCATTTACCATTCCGGAGTGTCCTACCGAGCTCGCTGAACCCGAACAAATCCCGACGTGCGAGCGTGTCCAACAGAACCAAAATCCCATCACACCAAAATTCCACAAAAATACTCATAAATTCCATCTTAAATTATAACACAACTTACCCAAAAGCCGTCAGAAAATTTCCATCCCGAGCCCCGGGAGTCGCCCGGAACCGAACGTCCCGCCCCAAATATTAAACTCCACAAAACCTCCGGGACATTCTCACGACTCCAAAACTGCAAACGGCATCTCAATCTGAGGTCTCGAACGCTACCGAGCCCGCTGTACGTCCCGAGACGACCTGGACAACCCCGGCGCCGGAAAAATATTTTCGGCGGAAACGTCCGGGACCCACACGACCTCAAAACGAAAGGGTTCGCCAAAATGATACTCGGATAAGGCTCGGGAGCCGCCTGAACGCCGAAAACGTGACCCGCAGCCAAACCGAGCCGGGTCACCTCGGGGTGGCCGCAACCCGCTCGGGGTGACCGTACCTTTTTGCAGCCATCCATCACCTCTCCACCCATTCCCTTCTATAATTTATGTTCACCACTTAACCATTCTCCATTATTGAGCAAAAGGAAGAAGAACACCTCTCTCCCTTTGTTGCCCAGTAATTTTCATTCTCTTTCACAACCTTTCTGCCCTAGTAAACGTCTGAATATACTCTTAAGGTCTTCATAGAAAATCTTCATTAAGGTCTTGGCTACAACTTTGTAGAGGGAAGCAAGAGCAAATGGTGAAAGGAATGTCCCCAAAACCTTGGTGCAATCCGACGGGTGCAGCATCACTTTTGGTTCCAAAAACCATTTCTTGAAGTTTTGAAATTATTTGGTGAATTTTTGGTAAAGGGCCGACATTATGATGATGTTGTTTTGATGATTTTTTGAAGTTAAAGTGTTGGAGAAAGTATGGTTTAAGTGGCTAAAGTGTAAGTTTATAAAGTTTAGGGTCAAAATGAATTTTGGCGGAAAGTTTGAACCATTGCTGAATTATTTGTGATTTTGGAAAAAACATTATGTGTTGGAAAGTTGACAAAATTGGGTATTTTGTAACTTTGCGAAACTTAAGGGCTAATTAGAAAGTTCTTAAAAAGTTTAAGGACTAAAAGTATAATTGTGGAGAAGTTAAAGGAAAGATAGCTACTTTAAGTTATGGAATTAGTTATGGACACTTTAAGTATGAAGTTGTCAATTTCTGCAACTTTGTGAAGTTTTGGGCAAGATTGCAAACTTCTGAAAAGTTGGAGGACTTAAGTGGTAATTTTGGATAAATTCCCAAAGTAAGGAACTTTAGTTAATTAACTAGTGTTATGTTGTGTTTCTAACTCTGGCAGATTAAATCTGCATTTCTGTGGATACTTGATATGGAGCAGCCCAAGGCAAGGATTCAAGACCCTCTTCAAGAACTTGGAGGACCTATCACAAGAAGCATGGCAAGGAAAGCAAAGGAGACTCTTAACATGCTCATGAGAACTTTTGCAAAGTTTGAGGAGCAAAGTGGAAAATTTCAAGAAGATGAAGGAAAGGCAGCCCATGCCGTCAACTTGACCAGCCCAATGCCCAACATGTTGCCCATCTCTTCACCATCACCATTTGGGCTCCCAACACCTCTCAAGCCCAAGTCCATATTGAGAACCGAGCCCAACTCAATTCAAGGCCCATTCCTTCAACTCTTGGCCCAAGGTCACTAACAACACCTTGGCCCAAGACATGTCCAAATTGGCCCATCCTAATGCTAAGGAGGACCTTTCTCAAGGGTGCCCTACACTCCAAGGGTACCCTCCACTCCTAGGGTACCCCACACCCACCGGGTGCCCTCCAAATCAAGTCCACCAACCAAGTACTCAAAGTGTTCCAAATGACAAGTTGGTGAACTCTTCAAAGTGCCCTAAAAATGTAGGGTACCCTACAAATGAAGGGTACCCCTGCCCTACACAAGACCGAGGTGCCCTACATGTTGAACCGGGCTCCCAAAATGGCACTTTTATGATGCAACCATGGATGAATGACTTCCAAACGGCTAGAAACAGCCAAGAGGAGCTAAGAGACGTTGATAATTAATGGTGGAGCCGTTGGAGAGTTATTGGAGGAGTTATGGAGCATTTGAAGCCTTAATGAGGTGTTTTAAGGCCTTATTTTGCCTTTAACTCTTTCCAAACGTTTTCTTTTCTTACATTCGGCCATTTTACATCATATTAGGCTAGAATAAATCAGATTTAAGCATATAGTCGTTGAGAAATTAGTATTTGCATTGATTTCCTTCATTATACCATTTATGTGGAGGAAATGCCTAGTTTAATAGCCATACTTATTGTGTGCTAAAATGAGCCTTCCTTGTACTATAAAAGGAGGCTAGGCACGCCCTTATCATCACAATTCAGAATATCAAACACTTTTGCATACTTGAGAGCATTCTCTTGTTGATCTATCTTCACTTTCCACTCAACTCTTGTCCAAGTTTCTTGAGCAAGTTTATTCAAATCCAAGATTGTCTTCTCACTTGAAGAAGGAGGTGTTGGATCCATTTACATCCCCCATTTTGGCAACAAAGGCTTGCTTTGTCTTGAACTTCTCAAGTATCAAGAAGGAGGAGTCGCCAAGGCACAAACACCATCTTTGCTTGAACAAAGATTCAAGAGGAGTTGGCGGCCATATCCATTGTTTTCAAAGCTTCCGCAATCTGATTTTCCACCTTTCCTACAAGTGTTCATCCATTGTCAAGCTAGATCAAGTGTGAGGTGTTTTCATCCTTAAGGAAACACATCAATTGGTATCGAGCCAATTGCTTGATAAGGAGAAGTTTTCTATCCCTTTTCTTTTCAATTCCGCAACTACATTTTTTTATTTCATCTTGTGTTATCATCACCTATCTTATTTGTTCTTTCCATTTCATCTTGTTTTTCAAGTGTTGTGCCATCTTTTCTATTCAATTCCATCATTGCATATAAAAAGACAAAAAGTTACTTACACAATTGTTTGTGATTTGGCAGCAAGTATTTGAACGAAAAAAGAAGGATTTGGCACAACAAAAGCAAGGAAAGAACAAGTTTTGTGATTTCCAAAGCCACCCTAGCCTTGTTCTTTCAAGTTGCGGAGTTGAATCTTCAAAACCGAGCCACTTGCAAATCAACCATTTGCAAAAAGTAACCATCATTTTCTTCAAAGGTTTGAAACTTTCTTGTGGTTTTAAAACTTGTTTTGAGCTGTTTGTTCAAAAGTTTTGAGCTAGAAAGGTTGATAGATCTTTTAAGAGAATTTTGGTGAGATTGAGTGAAAATGGTTAACACAAGAGAAGATAGTCCCCACCCGATCTTATGCAAGCTAAAATCTTGGTTGAGTTACAAAAGATGCAGGAACAAATGAATGCTATGAGACTTGATTTTGAGCAAAGGATGGAGAACATGGAGAAGAGACAATCTGACCGAGGCACAAGGTCAAGAGTAGATGATAGCATTCCACCATCAATGCCGGACCTAGAAGATATTCATCCACATGGAGATCAAAGACAAAGAGAGAACATGGAACAACAAGCATTTCGACACTTCAAGTTGCAAATTCCATCATTTCATGGTCGAAGCAATCCGGATGAGTATCTTGAATGGGTAAAACGTTGTGAGTTGGTGTTTAATTGTTATGATTACCCAAGTTATCTCAAAGTTAGAGTTGTCATTGTTGAATTTCATGGTTATGCACTAACATGGTGGGAGCAAGAAAACCGTGGAGGTTTAGGTCCACAAACTTGGGATGAATTGAAAGCAAGAATGAAGAGGCGGTTTGTACCACCATACTATGAGCGAGAGTGCTTTCAACGCCTTCAAACTTTGGTTCAAGGTTCCAAAAGTTTTGAAGACTATCACAAAGAGATGGAGGCAGCCCTTCTCAAAGCCAATGTCATTGAAAGAGGTGAGGCAAAAATGTCAAGATTTTTGCAAGGACTTAGGCCTGAAATTGTAAAGACTTTGGAGCTTTGTGAATACAATGACTTTGGAGAGATGGTGCACAAAGCAATCAAGATAGAGAGGCAGCTTAAGAGAAGCACCACCACCACCACCACCAATCAAAGAACTAACCCATGGCCAAGAGTACCACAAAGACCACCACCACCTCCACAAAAAGGTACCACTTCCAAACCTTCCACTTCTAATCCTTCCACTTCTCATAATACATCCCAAACCCGCCCCCCATCTAAACCCCTTCATGAGGTTGAATGTTATAAGTGCAAAGGCAAAGGTCACTATGCTCACAATGTCCTAACACGAAAGTCATGATCTTGAGAGATGGTGAATGGTATAGTGAAGATGAGGATGATGAACCTGAATATTCCATGCAAGAAGAAGATGAGAATCAAGAGTATGATGAAGAGGAGTATGGCCTTCCGGTTGAAGGACACTTGTTGGTAGCAAGGAGAGTGCTACATGTTCAACCAACACCACAAGCTTGTCAAAGGGAGAATCTTTTCCATACAAGAGCCTTCGTTGATGGTAAAGTATGCTCTCTCATTATTGATAGTGGTTCATGTACTAATGTGGCAAGTTCATACATGGTGCAAAAGCTAGGTCTCTTTACTCAAAAGCATCCAAGGCCATATTTGCTACAATGGATGGATGATACCGCCCATGCCAAAGTCATATGCCAAGTTGAAGTGCCCATCAAAATTGGCAAGTATGAAGACAAGGTACTTTGTGATGTTGTACCTAAGATGAATGCTGCCCACATCTTGCTTGGAAGACCATGGCAATATGATAAGCAAGCTGTCCACAATGGTGTTTCCAATCAATACACCATCCACCACCTTGGTCGAAAGATCACCCTTATACCATTGTCCCCACAACAAGCTCATGCCGACCAAGTCCACCTGCAAAGTGAGGTTGAGAGCAAGGAAGGTAAACACAAGGGTAAGGATGAGAGAAAAATGAAATCCCAAGTGGATTTGCAAGAGTCAAAAGAGTCAAGGGACGGTGAGAGAATATCTAGTGGAAAAAGTGAGATTGAGAGAAGACAAGAGGGTTCCATTTCCATGGCTAAAGAGAAACACATTAAAAAAGCTCTTTTGGGTCAAAAACATTGTTTTCTTTTTATGCCTAATAATTGTCTTCTAACCCTGGACAAAGAAGAAGAAATTCCTCCATTTTTGACTTCTTTATTGCAGGAATACAAGGAGTTGTTTGATGATCCGGTTGGTTTACCTCCCATAAGAGGCATTGAGCATCAAATTGATTTGGTGTCCGGAATGCCAATTCCAAACCGACCACATTATAGAACCAATCCAGAGGAGGCAAAGGAGATACAAAAGCAAGTGCAAGAACTCCTTGAAAAGGGATACATCCGAGAGAGCCTTTCTCCTTGTGTCGTGCCCGTTCTGTTGGTTCCAAAGAGTGATGGTTCATGGCGGATGTGCATGGATTGCCGCCCAATCAACAAGATCAGCATCAAGTATAGACATCCCATTCCACGCCTAGATGACATGCTTGATGAGCTAAGTGGAGCAAAGGTATTTTCTAAGGTAGATCTTAAAAGTGGATATCACCAAATTCGGATGAAAGAAGGTGATGAGTGGAAAACCGCTTTTAAGACTAACATTGGTTTGTATGAATGGCTTGTCATGCCATTTGGACTAACCAATGCACCAAGTACCTTTATGAGATTGATGAACCATGTTTTAAGAGCTTTCATTGGGAAATTTGTGGTTGTTTATTTTGATGACATACTTGTTTATAGCCACACACTTGATGATCATGTTTCACACCTTCGGTTGCTATTTGATACACTTAAGAGTCAAAAGTTGTACGCTAATCTTAAAAAGTGTACATTTGCTACTAACCGAATTGTTTTCCTTGGCTATGTTGTTAGTGAAAATGGTTTGAGTGTAGATGAGTCCAAGGTACAAGCTATCAAGGATTGGCCTACACCAACAAGTGTGACCGAGGTAAGGTCCTTTCATGGACTTGCAAGCTTCTACCGACGCTTTGTCAAGGATTTCTCAACCATAGCCGCACCTCTCAATGAGCTTTTGAAGAAAGAAGTGTCATTCCAATGGAGTGAGAAGCAACAAAAGGCTTTTGACACCTTGAAAGAGAGGTTGATTCAAGCACCTGTTCTTTCACTTCCGGACTTTGGTAAGACCTTTGAGGTAGAATGTGATGCTAGTGGCATAGGTATTGGTGCCGTGCTCACACAAGAAGGTAAGCCAATTGCATACTTTAGTGAGAAACTAAGTGGTGGGCCATTGAACTACTCAACATATGACAAAGAACTCTATGCACTTGTTAGAAGTTTAGAGGTATGGTCTTATTACCTTCTTCCTAAAGAGTTTGTCATACATACTGACCACTATTCGCTTAAGTATTTGCAAGGACAAGGTAAGCTTTCTAAAAGACATGCTAAATGGATGGAATATGTTGAGTCTTTTCCTTACTTGATTAAGTTTAAGAAAGGTAAAGAAAATATTGTAGCCGATGCATTGTCTAGGAGATATGCTCTTATGAATATGCTAGATTCTAAGATTTTGGGTTTTGAGCATATGAAGAGTTTGTATGAAGATGATGTTGATTTTGGTTCCATATACAAAGCATGCTTGCAACAAGGTTTTGATAACTATTATATCTTTGATGGTTATCTTTTCAAGACTAACAAGCTTTGTATTCCTAGGGGATCTATCCGAGACCTACTTGTTAAGGAAGCTCATGGAGGAGGACTAATGGGACACTTTGGCCAACTCAAGACAATGGAGACCTTGAAAGAACATTTCTTTTGGCCACACATGAGGAAGGATGTGGACAAGCTTTGTTCACAATGCATCACATGCAAAAAGGCTAAGTCTAAACTTGAGCCTCACGGGTTGTATACTCCACTCCCTACTCCTTCTCTTCCTTGGATAGACATTTCTATGGATTTTGTCACCGGACTTCCTAGAACATCTAGAGGACATGATGCAATTTTTGTGGTAGTAGACCGTTTTTCTAAAATGGCACATTTCATACCATGTCATAAAACGGATGATGCTACACATGTTGCTAACTTGTTTTTCAAAGAGGTTGTCAAATTTCATGGATTGCCAAGAACAATAGTTAGCGATAGAGACTCTAAGTTTCTAAGTCACTTTTGGAAGACATTATGGGCAAAACTTGGAACTAAGCTTTTGTTTTCAACTTCTAGTCACCCACAAACTGATGGGCAGACCGAGGTAACAAATAGAACCATGATACAATTGCTTAGGACACTTCTAAAGAAGAACCTGAAACAATGGGAAGAGTTTTTGCCTCATGTTGAGTTTGCTTACAATCGGGCATTTCATACTTCTACATCTTATAGCCCTTTTGAGATTGTGTATGGTTTTAATCCTTTGACACCATTGGACTTAATTCCTTTACCTTTAAATGATGCAGCTCACAAGAATGGAGAATCCAAAGCTAAGCAAATGAAGGAATTGCATGAGAAAGTCAAGGAAAGAATAACCAAGCAAAATGAGGCATATGCAAGAAGAGCTAACAAGAGTCGCAAGCAAATCACCTTTGATGTTGGTGATTGGGTTTGGCTTCACTTGAGGAAGGAAAGGTTTCCTCAAGAAAGGAAGAACAAGCTTGCACCAAGAGGAGATGGACCATTCCAAATCGTGGAAAAAGGGGAGATAATGCCTATACTCTTGACTTGCCTAATGATAAATATGGAGTCCATGCTACTTTTAATGTTAAGGATCTTTCTCCTTTTGAAGGTACACATGAAGACTTGATTCCGAGGACGGAATCTCTTGAAGAGGGGAGGATGATATGGAGCAGCCCAAGGCAAGGATTCAAGACCCTCTTCAAGAACTTGGAGGACCTATCACAAGAAGCATGGCAAGGAAAGCAAAGGAGACTCTTAACATGCTCATGAGAACTTTTGCAAAGTTTGAGGAGCAAAGTGGAGAACTTCAAGAAGATGAAGGAAAGGCAGCCCATGCCTTCAACTTGGGCCAGCCCAATGCCCGACATGTTGCCCATCTCTTCACCATCACCATTTGGGCTCCCAACACCTCTCAAGCCCAAGTCCATATTGGAGAACTGAGCCCAACTCAATTCAAGGCCCATTCCTTCAACTCTTGGCCCAAGGTCACTAACAACACCTTGGCCCAAGACATGTCCAAATTGGCCCATCCTAATGCCAAGGAGGACCTTTCTCAAGGGTGCCCTACACTCCAAGGGTACCCTCCACTCCTAGGGTACCCCACACCCACCGGATGCCCTCCAAATCAAGTCCACCAACCAAGTACTCAAAGTGTTCCAAATGACAAGTTGGTGAACTCTTCAAAGTGCCCTAAAAATGTAGGGTACCCTACAAATGAAGGGTACCCCTGCCCTACACAAGACCGAGGTGCCCTACATGTTGAACCGGGCTCCCAAAATGGCACTTTTATGATGCAACCATGGATGAATGACTTCCAAACGGCTAGAAACAGCCAAGAGGAGCTAAGAGACGTTGATAATTAATGGTGGAGCCGTTGGAGAGTTATTGGAGGAGTTATGGAGCATTTGAAGCCTTAATGAGGTGTTTTAAGGCCTTATTTTGCCTTTAACTCTTTCCAAACGTTTTCTTTTCTTACATTCGGCCATTTTACATCATATTAGGCTAGAATAAATCAGATTTAAGCATATAGTCGTTGAGAAATTAGTATTTGCATTGATTTCCTTCATTATACCATTTATGTGGAGGAAATGCCTAGTTTAATAGCCATACTTATTGTGTGCTAAAATGAGCCTTCCTTGTACTATAAAAGGAGGCTAGGCACGTCTTATCATCACAATTCAGAATATCAAACACTTTTGCATACTTGAGAGCATTCTCTTGTTGATCTATCTTCACTTTCCACTCAACTCTTGTCCAAGTTTCTTGAGCAAGTTTATTCAAATCCAAGATTGTCTTCTCACTTGAAGAAGGAGGTGTTGGATCCATTTACATCCCCCATTTTGGCAACAAAGGCTTGCTTTGTCTTGAACTTCTCAAGTATCAAGAAGGAGGAGTCGCCAAGGCACAAACACCATCTTTGCTTGAACAAAGATTCAAGAGGAGTTGGCGGCCATATCCATTGTTTTCAAAGCTTCCGCAATCTGATTTTCCACCTTTCCTACAAGTGTTCATCCATTGTCAAGCTAGATCAAGTGTGAGGTGTTTTCATCCTTAAGGAAACACATCAATACTTGTGTGGAGCGTCTAGGGGCCACAGCCACAGTAGATTAACAGTTTCTGCTAAGATAAGGGGTTTAGCTTTCTTAATACGCAATGCTTTCTTAATACGCAATGCTTTCTTAATACGCAATGCTTTCTTAATACTCATGTGTATTAGATTAGTTAAGGGCTAGTACTCGGGTCGAGGGTGGGGCCCAGTGACTCCCCGGGCTAGTCACATGGTACATAGCGATTTGCAGGTTTTTATTATTATTCTGGACTCATGTTTATCGGGGGTCGATGACGGACCCACTCTTTGTTATGGTTTTCTGGACTTATGCTATATCGGATATGCTTATCTGGGGTCGACGACGGACCGATTTTCTGTTCTGTTGGCTTTATGCCGCTTCCTATTATGACAATTAGGGCAGATCACCCCTCGCTAGTACCATACGTTCTGATCCCGATAATCGGTGTGAGCTTAACAAGCCGCCGTAGGGTGTTGTCTGAGGTCTGGGACCACTTGTATGGGAAAGAACCACCAGTCTGACGGAACATCTGAGCATCATGACATTTGCATATCATATTCTTGTTTATACTTAAGGTTGTATTATTTGCTAGTTCATTGCATACTAACCTTTTATGCAGGGAAAAAACGTTTTTACCTTTTCAAGGGATCCTAGCAAACGACCTGCGGAGTAGATCTCCCGCAATGATCGTTCTGCATTCTGTATTTTTGAGAGGTATATTTCTGATTAAGTTTGGGGGTTATTCTCGTTAGATCCTTTCTGTGATCTGTCGGTTAAATTTACACGTTTAGTCTGATGTTAATTTCTCCTGTTTATATTTAGCAGTAGCAGCGGTAGTTAGCGAGGTATAATCCGCTTTATGGCTCGGCTCTGTAGGCGCAGTATGCATATTAGATACATTTAGTATTCTGATATTCTAGACTGTATATTATTCGTGGGGAGTTTCCGACCCTACAAAGAGGGCGAAACTCCTTCTGCCTATGTTACTTATTCTGCTTTCCGCGCGCGATATTCTGTAAAACCACTAACGTGTTTCGGGTGCAGGATTAGGACTAGTAAGACGTCTTAAAAACTGCAAACACGTATTAACCTTAAACTTGAAGGAAAACGTTCAAGGGACGGGTTTCTGGTCCACAACCCTTTTAAGAGAAATTACGTATTCACCAGCCACCGATACTTCCAGCTTCCGTAACAAAGTCGCTTCCGCCAGCTTCCGGGGGTAGTGGGGTGACAAGCTCAAATGCATTCAAAAGATTCTGTGACATGAAAGGTATCTAGAGGGAGTTTACTCTTCCTTGGACACCACAACAAAATGAGTTGTCTGAAAAGAAAAATAGGACTCTTATGGACATGGTACGTTCTATGATGGCTAAGGCCAACTTGTAAATCACTTACTGGAGTGATGCATTGTTATGTGCAGTGCATGTCCTTAATAGAGTACCTTCCAAGAGCATTGCATCTTCTCCATATGAGTTATGGAAGAATAGAGCTCCTAATCTAAGCTACCTACGCCCTTGGGGGTGTTAAGCTTTTGTTCACATAACCGACCATCCTTTGGGAAACTTGGGACCAAGAGGAAAGAGATGTGCTTTCCTTGGCTATGCTGAACAATGAAGGGGCTATGTGTTCTTGGACATCTGTTAGAAGAAAGGAAATGTATTTGAGGCAAGAAACGCCAACTTTGTGGAGAATGAGTTCCCACTGTCACGAGCGCCCACGCCCGGTTGCGGAGGCGAGGCCGCCCACGACGTCGGAAGCGGACACTGCAGCGTAACGGCGGAAATGGTCGGTCCAACCGAAACCCACTGCGTGCAGTGGTCCCATGACCCAGCCCGCAAATTCTCGTTCTCAAAGGCCCGATGCCTGAGAACACTTTGCTCAATTGTAAACTTATTGGTCGTGCTACGACCCGCAACCTACAAAACTCAAAGATGGCAAGTATACGATATAAACCCTAGCTATCCATGGCGAGCCCCACCCCACTGAAATAGGCGAGCATTCAACCATCACCAAACATGCCATTCATGGAAATATCATTCACAATTCACAAAAACATCCAGATACAGAAACCATCCGATTTATACCAATATGAACACATTTTGGGTCCACACTCAACTGACACGGCGAACCCTCCAGTCAAACAGAAATACAGAACACGAGCATATATATATATATATATATATAAACAGAGTCCCGTAGGACAGGGTTGGACAGAATCCCGTAGGATGCGGTACAGACCGCCGGAATGACCCTTAAAATAAAAATCAACAGAACGACGACCCTTTCCAAGAGGTCAGAAACAGAAGCATGGTACCAGCCGGGGTCAGAAGCCGAAGCCAACAGAAGCATGGTACCAGCCGGGGTCAGAAGCCGAAGCCAACAGAAGCATGGTACCAGCCGGGGTCACAGAATATACCATAGGGTATACACAGAATATCAGCACCCAATGCAGATACAAAATACCGAAGAAGAACCCGAGGTCTCCAAGACCATCCCGGGCCTTGAAGCAGAACAAAGTATATCTTACCATATGACTAGTCCCGGGATCACAGAACCACCGTCCTCAACCCGAAACCCGCCTCAACTAACCCCGGTAGACATGATATCCCTCCCAGAATGCATAACGAGAGAAGTTGAACCCTTACCTCACTAAAACCAATCCGCAGCAAAATCCTAGGAAAATCCCGACGTTCGGCTCGAAACGCGATAGTGTGACTTCTGAGGTCCCGCACTACTCCACCACTGCTGAAACAAGCTGAACAACCACACACAAGTCAGAAATCACCAAAATAGACCCCCAGAAACTAATCCTGCACAATCCCGCACTTTCCCGCAAAATTCCACAGAAAGCTCGGTTTCCCAAACCGAGCTAGAACATTGTTATCTATACACACATAATCACAGCCAAACATTTAAATCACACTTTCCCAACATTTACACCGCTAACTAGCAAGTAGGTCGGTATTGTCCACAGTTCAAGAAAACAACGTTCCAAACATTGTTAGTTACCTACTTCCATTCCCGACAACAAATCACTACCAAAACATTCTCAAAACACAACACAACCATAACCAAAACCTTCTTTCAATTTCGGCCTCAACCTTCTTTTTATACCAATCTTCCATCCAAACCAATCAAGGTTCCAAACACATGCTTAATTCATCAATTAAACATTTCAAGCATGCCTACTAACACACTTCACCCTAATTACCCAAAATCATACCCAAACCCTTATGAACATTTCGGAAAATTGGGTACTTTTTACCCAACATGTTTACCATCAAATTGAATCCACACATCAACTTAGAATCATGCTAGGAACAACATATCTCAAGCATGAATCAAAGAGACAACCAAACATCAAGTTTAGAATTCAACCTAGAATTCAGCCAATTAGGGTTTTCCAAACCATGGTGTTCTTCCATAAATCAAACCTTGATTCCTACACTAGTCCATGCCAAGAACAACATACTTAAAGATTGAAGCAAGAAGATGAACACATCATGTAGCAAAGACATACATGAATTCGGTTCTAAACCTAGTTTCCACCCAAAAACCATGCTTCAAACTCACCAAATCAAGAAGGAAAGAAGCTTACCTCAAGCTAAACACCAAGAACACACCCTCCTTAAGCCCTTGCAAGATGAACACATGAGAGGTAGGAAGAGATGAAGAAGTCACGTATGATATTGAAAGAAGAAAGAAAATGAGCAAAATGGCCTTATCTTCCAAAAATCCATCCTTATATACTTCCCCCTTTTATGACTCATAAGGACACTTGTCCCAAACACCTTAGTCATCACCCTTACTGACCATGGTGACTCACACACAAGCCAAAAACCGAAATTGTCAAGTGTTGGGTGTAATCCCGCGTCAACTTCACCCGAGTAACTCCCGACGTGTACGCTTGCTTGACCGACCCAAAAATCCCGTCGTGTGTGCTTGCTCGGTTATCACCATATTACCCGTCACGAGCCATAGCACATCTCACACTAAAGCCGTCACAAAACTTCCATCCCGAGCCACGGGCGTCGCCCGGGAACGAACATCTCATCCCCCAGAAATATACTCCGTAAAAAGATGCGGAATGCTCGTACGATCCCAAATATGTTGACAGTTCTCTTTTCCGACGTCCCGGTAAAGCTACCGAGCTTACTGATCGCCCAGAAACAAGTCCCGCTCCCGGAAAAATATTTTCCGCAGAAATGTCTGGGGAACCCGTGCGACCTCAAATATGAAAGCATTCCCGAGAATGATACCTTAAAAGATTCAAGAGCTTTCGACCACCCGAAGCATGACTCGCATGTCTGAAACGGAACCCCGGATCACCAAAGTCACCACCCACTCGGGGTGACTGTAACACCCACGAGTTGGTGAAATTGGTGATAAGGACCCCTTTGATCCAATCCTTTAGAGGGATCAATTAGGTGCTAAAGAAGCACCGGTTGCACAAGGTGCACATACTCCAGAGGGAGTGCCTCAACCATTTGGGGATGTGGCTCCAAATAATGTTCCAATTGAGATGGAACATGATGGACAAGATCCACAAGTGGATGAGCTTGTTCAAGTGGGAGTTGAGGTTACTTGATGAAGTTCCTCATGAAATGGAGCATGTGTCGCCTCCACATGAGGATGATCATGAAGTTCCTCAAAATGTGGAACAAGTGTTGGATCCACAAGAGGATGTTCGTGATACACCTCCACCCTTGTTAAGAAGATCAACTATGGAATCGAGACAGCCTAAAAGATGGGGTCTCTTAGAGGGTGAATGTTAGAGACCAGGTTGGCATACCAGTCCAACTGGCGTTCCCTGCATACCTCTCACAGACTTCTCGTACCCGGTTACGAGTTTTATGCCTCTCCCAGGACTCGAACATGGGACTCCGGGCTTAATATCTCATTTCACATGAGTCTGAGTACCACTTTTTTGTTAGAGACCAGGTTGGCATACCAGTCCAACTGGCGTTCCCTGTATCCCTAACTCACGGACTTCTCGTAACCGGGTACAAGAAGTCCGTGAGTTAAGGATGCAGGGAACGCCAGTCGGACTGGTATGCCAACCTGGTCTCTAACAGTGAAACTTATTTAGTGTCATCTGAAATGGATGAACCAAGTAATATTAAAGAAGCTTTTAATAGTGCACACAGTAAAGAGTGGCTAAAAGTCATGGATGATGAGTTGCATTCGATGCATCTCAATACCGTGTGGGAGCTAACTGACCTTCCTCCTGGCCGAAAGGCAATTTGAAAAAAGTGGGTTCTCAAGGTTAAATTGAATTCTGATGGAAGTATCGAAAGATACAAGGCCCGATTGATGGCCAAGGGCTTCACACATAAAGAAGGTATTAATTTCAAAGATACTTTCTCTCATGTGGTGAAGTTCAACTCCACCAGATTACTACTTGCCATTGTGGCTAATCTAGACCTGGAGTTACATCAAATGGATGTAAAGACCGCCTTTCTCAATGGTGATTTGAGTGAGGAAATATACATGAAACAGTCTGAGGGGTTTGTTCAAAAGGGTCTTGAGGACAAGATATGTAGACTAAAGAAGTCTATATATGGTCTTAAACAAGCTTCAAGACAATGGTACTTGAAGTTTTATCATGTAGTCACAAGTTATGGTTTTGTGATGATGCATGAAAACCATTGTGTATACCTGTTCAATTCGGGTTCTAGCTTTGCTGTAATGACTTTGAATGTAGATGACATACTTATTGCAAGTAGTAGACTTGAGTTGTTATCAACCATTAAAGAATGGTTGTCCTCCACCTTCGACATGAAGGATATGGGAGAGGCCTCATTTATCTTAGGTGTTAAGATACACCGGGATGAAAGGAAAGGCTGTTGGCCCTTTCACAAGAACCTTATATTGATAAGATTCTAGAAAGGTTCAACTTAACAAACTCTAAGCCCATGAACACACAACTTGCATATTGTTGCAAGATTGGAGGGGACATGTGTCCCAAGACTCCACAGGAGAAAGGCGAAATGTCTCACATTCCTTATCTTAGTGCAATAGGAAGTCTTATGTACGCCATGTTATGTACTAGGCCGGACATAAGATACTTCTCTTATGACGCCCGCATCGGGAAGTTTCAAAATTTATTCTTTGATGAAGGCTCTTTTGAATGGTGCGTTGTTCCTCTTCTTCTACCTTATGGGTCTTGCGTTTGGGTCGATGTGCAGACTCTATTGGATTACTTTCGGGTCGATCCCGGGCATGTCACTAGGAGAGTAGGCGAATAGATCTTTATTCATTTGAAGGAGATTTACAAGTTTTGCCTTACTGCCCTCGGGCAAGTGTTCGGAAATCCTAGTAGTCCGGCCTTCCTCCAGGATGACTTCCTCCGTTTTGGAAGCTTCCTCCTCCTAATCCTTCGAGCACCCCGGGCCCGGGCCCTTATGAGCCAAAGCCATGACATCCTTTGCCTCCCTGTGGCTCACATAAATCGAGGGATCCCCTTCGCCAGTTTCGAAAGTGACCGTGAGGTACTTTACATCACTTCACATGTGAATTACCCCTTGAGTTTCTCTCCCGATGATTGTGTTGTAGGCCGAAGGGACGTCGATGACCAGCCATTTGACCATTAGTGTGGTATACCGGGATTGCCCGTCGGGCCCGGTTCCAATGAACATGGTTGGGAGATCAATGCACCCAAGTACTGGTAGCTCGTCCGGGCATACCCCATAAGTCGCGGTCCTGACAGGGTTCAGCCTGCTTGATTTCAACTTCATTCCTTCGTAAGCTTTTCCGAACAGCACATCAGCGTTCGAGCCATCGTCACAAAGAACCCTTCTGACATCGATGGTCCCAATCCGGAGGGTGATGATGAGTGGGTCATAATGCGGGAATCGTACCTCGGTTCCGTCCGCACGTTTGATTCTCGAGGACGGGTCTCCATAGCTTAGAGAAGCTATCTCCCTTGGCTTCTTCTTCCTCGCATTTGACCCCATGATGGTGGTAATGGTATTCAGTACTCCGGTAGCTTGAGGAGGAGATTTCCTTCCCCTATTCTTCTTATCCAGACCCGGAGCGTCTTATTCGACCTTCCCCTTACCTCGGGATGTTCCTTTGTCTGAAGGCATCTTCAAGTACTCCCTCAGGGAACCCTTCTTGATAAGGTGCTCAATGTACCTCTTCAACTGGTAACATTGTTCGGTGTCATGTCCGGTGTCCCTGTGGAACTGGCAGTACTTGGAGGACTTGCGCTTTGCTTCCTCCGGCATAGCCCTCGGCCAACTGATGCTTCCACTTCCTTGCCTCTGTAGTGCTGCAAGGATGCTGGTCAGGGTGGAGTTGAGGGGGGTGAAATTTGTGCTCCTTTCGAAGGGCTTCTTATGTCCTCCCCAGCTCCTTGGGTTCCTAATGACTGCAGGCTTCGGGTTATCTCTCCTCTGCTCCCTATTGTCTTTGATCTCCTGCTTCCCCGCCTCCGGGACAACAATTCCTATGCGATCATGTGTTCTGTGTAACGGCATATATTTCTTCGACGTCGGTGAAGTTCTTCAGGATAATTCATAAGCCAACAGGGAATTCGGGAGGAGTGCCTTTGTGAATGCCATGATCCGGATGTTATCAATCAGGTCTGCTGCGTGTACTGCTTCCCTGTTGAACCTTTCAACAAATTCCCGAATGCCTTCATTCGGTCTCTGTTTGATATCAAACATCTGTATGGCCCTTTTCACCGTTCTTTTGCATCCAATAAAATGAGTGGTGAATTTGGCTGCTAAGTCCCTGAATATTAATACAGTCCGGGAGAAGAGAATTGTACCACGCTAATGCCGGACCTCCCAGTGCAACTTTGAAGCATTTGCACAGGGCCGCTTCATTGGCTCCCTTCAGTTCCATCACCCTCTGGTTGTCCCGAATTTGACTGGTAAATGGTCCATCCTCAGAAGTCACTTCGTACTTGGCATCTGGCCTGCTTGAATTTCTCTCAACCTGTTCCAGGAGGTGTAACATTTTTCGGATAACCTCGTCCCGGGGGTCTCCAATTATCAATCTCTCGGGCCTTGGGGACCGATCTCTTCGACGCTCTCTAGGGGACCTGGACCTCTGCCGGCTCTGTCTGTCTGGGGAATTAGCCTACTGTGACGCAGGTCGTCTACTTACATGATCGGGTGATCTCCGCTGTGAACATTGTTCATCTCGCGGCCTGCGGGATCGTTCAGGCTGATTGCGTAGGTTGCTCCGTTCTTCCTAGGGCACGACCCGCACTTCTTGAACTAGATCCGGATCTAATTGTGAGATATCGCTCCGACGGAGGCTGGATGAGGAGGAAATCCCTCTAAGGACTCCGCAAACTTGAAGTGGCGCTTGCCCTCAAAAACGCGAGACCCCAAATCCGCTCCAAGATATAGGGAGGCCAATGACAAGGTCCCGGCTCAAACAAGTCCAAGTGAGTCTCAATGCCTACATGAGACTTATGGTGCAAGCTGAGGAACAAGGGGAAGATCAAGAAAGGACCTTACGGCTTCGCCATCTCAGCATCTTATTAAAGGAAGAACGCGCGAAGCCTTTTAGATTCTTGAGTGTGAGCACACTGGAGGAAAGAGGTGACGGCAAGGCCCCCGTGCACGAATCCTACACAAAGGCGAAGCCCCCAAGCGAAGCCGTCCATGCGAGGCCTTCCGGCGAGACCCCCGTGTGAGACTTCCAAGTGTAGGCGAAGTCCCAAGGCGAAGCCATCCCTCCGAAGCCTCCAGGAGCAGGCGAAGCCACCCCCGCGAGGCCTCGACACAATCAACTGGCCGACCAATCCAACCCGAAATGTCAATTCTTTGAAGACACTCGGAAAGACAAATACTTACTTTACATGCAAACGACACTTGAACCCTTTTTAGGCTAGCTTTTGTCTTTTCACCTTTTTGGAAGCTTTTTGAATGACATGCATGCAAAAGCACTTTATGCTTTCGGCATGCATGCACAGGTGTAAGAGCCGTTTTGCCTTTCACAACATCCCTCACCATTTAAGCTAGCTTCACCCACACTTGTAGTGAGGAGGTTCACTTGGCCGAAACAATGTCGATTGTTCGTGTCCGCCTCCGCCAAGCTAGATCCGTGAACGGCTTGATCGCGAGTTCAAGAACCGTGATCACATCAAGTGGTATCAGAGCCAAAGCACTTGTTGGAGGTATTGTGTTATTTGTTTGATTTTCTTCAAGTAAAACCCTTTGTTGTCTTTCTTACACTTGAAGAAAAGTTCGGTTGATGATCTCTTGTTGAGACCGAAGTGTTGTTGTCATTTGTTCATAGTGTTCTTGAGAAGTTTGTGTTTGAAAAGTTCATGATCGTTCTTGAGTGCTCATACCCAAAACACAAGTGAACAGTGTTTTTAATCGAACAGTGGTTTCTGAACTTTAACGAAAAGTGTTTGTGGTTCTAAAAAGCTTACTATAAGACCTACCCCTACTTCTTTCAACCCTCAACTAAACCTTAAAATCTCAAAAGCTAGTTTCAAGTAACTAGTCATTTTCTTGGGTTTCAAGTTTCAGTTTTCCTAGAGTTATTGTTTGCGTCCCTTTGTGTGTTCATCTTTGATCTGAAATCGAAGTAGGTATCAAGTTAAGAGAGCTTGTGAAAGCCTTAAAGTGGGGAACAAGGCCGGAGTGAAATCATCCCTAAAGCCCTTTGAGCGAAACACAAGAGTGAGTGTAAACACTCAGGGAGTGGTGAGGTTTCTCTTACTAACCGCATATTTTCAAACGCACTTTGATTGTAGATGGCTTCCTCGATTCCACCCCTCCTCATCCATCCCAACTAACACGCTCGCAAAAATCTTACAAAGATTGGATGAGTTGGGAACTCAAGTGGCTGTCACAAAGGAAAGACTAACAAGAGTGGAGATAGCGCAAGGGAAGCAACCGGAAAGTTCGCAAGTCCACGATGATACCCATGCATCGTGGGCTCAAGACGGAGTCACACACACTACCCTGAACCCCCCATCGGCGAAGCCGCAAGCCACGCCTCATAGTCGGCCAACTCCCTCCACGAGAGTCGACTGAGATGTGGATATTTTGGACAGTGACGATCAGGCATACTATGCGGAGCCACCACCGAAACAAGCAAGGAGAAAAGTCTTTCCAGATTCTCCTCCCTTGCTCTCTTTTCAAGTTGGAAACAAGTTTTGGTTGGAAAAAGAGAGGGATTTGTGAAATTTGGGTTTGTTCATGACTACCATCTAGGATGATTCTCTTGCTTCCAAATTTAAGTATGTTGATCTTGGGATGGAGAGGAGTAAGAATCTATGGTTGGATTTTGGAAAAACATCTTGGAGAATAAGAACATATTTTGGTGAAATTTTGGTGATTTTCTAAAATGGTGTATGTTTGTGTTCTTGAATCATGCTCTTAGTATGTTGTTCCTAGCATGATTCTAAGGCATTCTATGGTTTCAATTTGGTGGAAAAATTGGTTGAGTAGAAAAACCCCAATTTGAGTGAATAGGTGGTACACTACCCAAGCAATCGCGCCCTCGCGTTGTATCAGAATCATACGAGGCCTTGGGAGAGGTCTCATCCTTGTGGTCTCCAGTATCGCCTTCGCAAGGTCTCATCCTTGTGGTCTCCAGTATCGCCTTCGCAAGGTCTCATCCTTGTGGTCTCCAGTATCGCCTACGCGAGGTCCTGCCCTCGCGGGCCTCCAGACTCGCAGGGGCGACGTCTCATACTCACCCTTGCGTTTCTAAAGCCTGCGCGGGCCCCCCTCGCGGTCTTAGGGCGAACCCTCGCGATCTCCCTCGCCTCCATGGGTCTTACTCCCAGTCTCAGCTCGCCTTCGCGAGGACTCTCCTGCCTATGCTGGCCCCGCCCAGATAGGACTCTTACACCCAGGTTCGTGCAAACCTCACTCCTTATTTGGCTATTTTCTATCTGGGCCTTCGCCCTTACAGGCCTTCGCCCGCCACTTGCTCCACTTGGAGATTGACCACTTGGTCGTCTGACATCAACCGGCCAATAAGGAGGGCAGCACGAGCCTGGGAGATCTTCACCAGATTTATACGCCAGACATTCTCGACAAGTGAATCACCTAAGGCGGTTTGCTGAGATCTTCATCATCACAGCCGCCTTATCTCCAATCGATCGACACAGACTTATCTCAAACAACTGTCTAAGGGCTTCAACCTGGGAGGCTCTTCTCTGGCATCACTCTATAAATAGGGTGATGTCCACCCTAAATCGGGTAAGCTACTACACGCCCCCCCACTCCCCTCTTGCTACTTCTGAGTATTCTTCCTATCTTTTACAGATTACTCTGAACAGCAAGCTTGGAGTCTCAAGAACATCATCTTCTCCACCATATCAACTGAGAGTCCGGACCTTCCTTAGGAACGAGACTATCAGTTTGGCGCCGTCTGTGGGAACGAAAGTTCTTGCTATAAACCCATATTACAAACCACAAGCAATAAGTCATGCCAACCACCCGGAGTGCCATCAGGAACAGTCGTCAGGGGAGGAGGAATCCTCCCGGGACAAGTACGAACAATGACCCACCATCGGAACCATCCCCGAACCACGTTCCCCCACAACGGGGAGAACTCTCTATTCACTCAACAGAGGAAAGCTCCTCCCACGTTGCCCGTAACATACCTCAGGAGCGGAACACTCCGCCTCCAAACACTCCTCCAACGGACCTGGATCCGGCCGTCCTGCAAACGATCACTGAGGCGGTTGCTTTCAACTTACGTGAAACTCTCGCCACCACTCTTGGGCGTTACGGATAGCGTTGGGCAGCTGCGGACTAATCAGCCTGAACGCCCGGCTACTCCTCCTCAGCAAGTAAGTAACCCTGATCCTTCTTCGTCATTACTTATCGCGCTTACTAGACGATTAGAGGAAGTGGAAAAAAGAGATGAAAGGGCCAGTGTCCATAATATCTCCAGGATGGGTCTGGACCACCTCTGGACCCAACCTTTTACTCAGAGGGTTTTAGAAACCCCTCTTACGGACCAGTTTCGTCAGCCTAAGCTGTATGCTTACGATGGCCTGTCAGACCCTGATATTCATCTCCAGCGTTACGTTTCCGCAATGGCAATAGCAAGGGCGGACGACAACACGCTCTGTAGAGCTTTCAGCTCCACACTTACTGGAGCCGCTGCCAACTGGTACACCACTCTCCGGGACAAACGGTTTGATTCCTTCGAGGAGCTGTCCCGCAACTTCTCCAACCATTTTGTGGTATCCAAACCACCTCCTAAAACGGCGGGACACCTTCTTAAGATACGGCAGAAAAAGGATGAGCCCCTCAGAGAATATATTCAACGCTTCCAGGCCGAGTCTATCCAGGTCCCTAACCTGGGAGAAGAAGCTCGCCTGCTTGCAGCTATCCAAGGCCTCGCTGGGAGTCCCTTTTCTTTGTGGATGTCCACACTAACCCGCCCACCAACATGGAACAATTCTTAAGTACAGCGTCGCGGTTCATGAATACGGAAGAGGTCACTCGACCACTCGCGAGCCGCCACGGCGGAGGCCAAGGGACAACCTCGCGACCGGATCCTAGGTCTCAAAGGCGTACCACGCCCCGGTAGGGAAAGGGCATACATTTCTCTTCCCCCACTGAGGGAATCTCGTACAAACATTCTCCATGCCTTGGAACAAAAGAGTGCGGTCCCCACTTGGCCTCGCCCCCTCTCCCAAGAAATAACAAGGCAAAGCAACAAGTTTTGCCGCTACCACCGTGACAAAGGTCACGACACTGAGGACTGTTTTGAGCTCAAGCGTATGATTGGAGAAATGCTGGCTCAAGGCAAGCTCAGGGAGTACTTGCTCCAAACCGAGGACCGTAGAAGAGAAGGTGACCGTGAAGGGCGTCGGCCAGAGGACCGCCGGCGGGGTCGCTCCCAGCAAAACCCAGGTCAGGAGAATCTGGTTCAGGTCCCCCCAGCAAGGGGACATATCGGCGTAATCACACAGTGTGAAGGCGCTTCGGCAAGACGCCGTCATATGAGGCAGATCTACCAGATAGACCACTCCTCTACTCAGTTTTTGCATCGCAGCGATGGCACCTCTGTGGCAATACCGCACGCTGACCCCTTGGTTATCACTGCCCGTATTGCGGGATGGGACGTCGATAGAATCTACATGGATACGGGGCGAATGCCAACGTAATCTACAAGCACACTTGGTTGAGGCAAAGGTGCCTTTGTCACAAATTCAGCCGCGAAGGGCGCCACCTTTGGAATAGGACGGGATGAAATCCCAACCTTGGGGTCGATCACCTGCCCTACATGATGATGGGAACCACCAAGGAGAAAAAGCAGGTATGTCATTCGAGCTATGTGGACTTTATTGTCTGGATCTCCCTACGCCATATAACGCCATCATCGGGCGACATACTCAAACCGAGTTCCATGTCCGCTGTGATGTGCGAACCACGACTCTAGTTTTTCACACACTGCGGTGGGGATGCCTATATATTTGTCAGCGAGAATGTGGCCGGAGGCAATTATGTCTCTGCCCTCGCCGGGCCCCCGCAGCCTTCCCGGCCATCCGAGCCTAAGAGGAAGGCACCCGCAGAGGAAGCTGGTCACTGTGGCGAAACAGCCCCGACTTATCCGGAGCCTTTGAAGAAGTTGAGATCTCTCCCGGGAAGAAGTTTCGGGTGGGAAAGGACCTCGAGGAAAAAGACCAGCAAGCGCTCATCCACCTCCTCCATGCCAACAGTGATGTCTTCGCATGGAGCCCTGAGGACCTACCAGGAGTTGATCCTGCTGTTATTTCTCACAAGTTAAGTGTACTCCCCGGCTTTAGCCCGGTTAGGCAGAAAACAAGGGGCATGGCCCCTGACCGTAAGGACTTTGTACGCACTGAAGTGCAGAAATTGCTTAAGGCAAATATAATCAAGGAAGTTCACTACTCTGAATGGGTTGCGAATATTGTCCTCGCCGATAAAGAGGGCGGTCAGTGGCGACTTTGCGTGGACTACAAGGGGGTTAATAGGGCCTGCCCAAGGGACCCCTATCCTTTACCATCCATTGACCAACTGGTTGACTCAACCGTTCATCACTCGGTCTTTTCTTTTCTTGATGCCTATAGCGGGTACCACCAAGTCTTTATGGACCCGGAGGACGCGGTAAAAACCGCCTTTACTACTGGCGAAGCCGTATATCATTATATCAGAATGCCCTTCGGCTTAAAAAATGCGGGGGCTACCTTCCAAAGGCTTGTAAATCAAGTCTTCGCAGGCCAGATTGGCCGAAATCTTGAAGCCTATGTAGATGACATTGTGGTCAAAAGCAAGGCCGTCCCAACCCATCTCACAGACTTGAGGAAACATTCGACAACTTCCGCAAATACAATATGCGATTAAATCCAAAGAAGTGTATCTTCGGCGTGGGCGAAGGAAGTTCTGGGATACCAAATCTCAAAGGAGGAATCCATGCAAATCCCAAAAAGATTGAAGCAATCACCACCTTGCGCACCCCTAGGGGGCTCAAGGAAGTCCAACAACTGGCAGGAAAGCTAGTGGCCTTGGGACGATTCGTCTCTAAACTAAGTGATCGCTGCAAACCTTTCTTCGATCAGATTCGCAAGAAAAAAGCTTGCAAATGGACGGAGGAGTGTCAGGAGGCATATGCCTCCATAAAACGACACCTGCAAGAACTACCGGCACTCAAGTGCCCTAGGCCAGGCGATGACCTGGTCCTTTACCTCGCCACCTCAGAAAGAAGTGTCGCTTCTGTCCTTATTAAGGAAGAAGCCGCCAAGCAATGGCCGGTCTATTACACCAGCCACACTCTCCAAGATACAGAAACAAGGTATCCTCCCCTCCAAAAGGCTATATTGTCCCTTGTATATGCAGCAAGGAAGCTCAAGCCCTATTTCCAAGGGCACACTATTATAGTCCGAACGGACTTGCCAATTCAGGACATCCTCAGGCGCCCCGAACATTCAGGGCGCCTCGCCAAGTGGTGCATCGAGCTTGGCGGCTTTAACATCAATTATGAGCCCAGAAAGGCAATTAAGGGCCAGGCCCTCGCCGACTTTATTGCGGAATTCTCAAATGCTGATGTACTCTCGGCCCCTGAGCAGGGCCCCACTCCTCGTCCCACTCCTCCCGAATGGGACTTATTTGTGGATGGCTCATCCAAACTCGAATCCCCGCGAAGTGTGTATCTACGTGGACCCCTAGGTATGGAAGTATTCCTTCGTGTCTCTTTTCAATTTCAAGTAACTAACAATGTTGCAGAATATGAGGCCCTCGTAGCCGGGCTGAAACTCGCCACAAGGGCAGGCATTCGCCGCCTCCATGTCCACAGTGACTCGCAGCTGGTGATTCACCAGGTTCAAGGGTGCGCCGAGTGCAAGGACGCCACCCTGATCAAATACCTTAAGTTGGTAAACACCCTACGAACCGACTTTGAAGAAGTCATCTTTATACATGTTCCTCGTTCTGAGAACACTACAGCAGACATGCTATCAAAGGGAAAGACTCCCTCTACCACAGCCACTCTGACCAGTCCTTCCATCACGGAAGGTATTGATATTGCCTCTCTAGCAACGCAGGATCCAGTCACAGACTGGAGAAACCCTATCATTGCTGCGCTAAAGGCCAGCACCACAGATCCCCAGGTTCGCAAGCAAGCCCTCCGCTTCGTCCTCATTGATGACCAATTATGGCATCGCGGGTTTGCGGCGCCTCTACAACGGTGCCTTAGCACCCTTGAGGGACGCTCTGTCTTGGACACTCTCCACCAAGGCAATTGTGGCGCTCACATCGCTGCGGAGGCGCTTGCCCACAAAGCCCTCCGTCAAGGATACTACTGGCCTACCTTGAAAAAGGATGCCGCTGCACTGGTCAAAACGTGCCACCAGTGCCAAATCAATTCTCGCATCCAGCGGCTACCATCCACGGAATCTCCAGCACTGACAAATCCAGTGCCTTTCGCCCTGTGGGGCCTCGACCTCATTGGTCCAATGCCGACCGCTCAGTCGCACCGCTTCGTGTTGTAGCGATTGATTATTTTTCTAAATGGGTCGAGGTAGAACCCCTGGTCTCCATCACTTCCGCCAAGATTATCAAGTTTCTTTGGAAGAATCTTGTCTGCGATCGGCAGCCCTCGTGCTATTATTACAGATAATGGCACTCAGTTCGCCAGTCACAGTGTCCAACAATGGGCACAGGACAATAATGTCCGCATGCTTTTTGCCCCGGTGGCACACCCCCAGTCTAATGGGCAGGTTGAGGTCACCAACCGAACCCTCAAGGAAGGCCTCAAGAAACGCCTGGATGGGGCCAAGGGCCGCTGGGTAGATGAACTCCCAAGTGTCTTATGGGACTATCGCACCACAACGCGAACCCCACAGGAGAGACGCCTTTCTCTCTAGTATACGGCGCAGATGCGCTCCTACCTATTGAGGTAGATCTCCCTACAATCCGTATGATCAACTTCACTGACGAAGCCAATGCTCAAGGGCTCCGTGCCAAACTCGACTTAATTGAAGAATTGCGCGAAGGTGCTCGCCTTCGCATGACTGCCCTCAAACAGAGGCTCAGTCTTCATCATAATTCCCGGGTCAAACCCAAGGTACTGCACCAAGGAGGCCTTGCCTTACTTAAATCGGCCCTCACCGCTCGCGACCCCAAGCAGGGTGTCCTGCGACCCAACTGGGACGGGCCTTATATTGTTCATAAACAAGTCCGCCCAGGAGTCTATGAACTACAAGACCATGATGGTCGTCTGCTCCCCCGCAACTTTCATGCGGATGACTTGCGCCCATATTACGTGTAAGTCCTTAGTCTTGCAAATTCAATAAAATACATATGTATTTCTTCCTGTCTTACAGCTTACATGGCATTTCAAATGCCCTCTTCATCGCCCTCTGTGCCGGCCGGTCGACGGGCTACTGCTGAGTTATGGCATCGGACCTTGTCAGTCTCACTTCTCCACACAGGTGGTTGCGGGTCTCATTCCCAACCGACCTTCAACTCGCCCCGCCCCAAGGGTAATCCCCTTGCGCTGCGGAAGGGTAACCCCCTTTGGCTCCTTCAGGAAGGTCTATGTGTAAGTCGTCCTCGCACGCCACAGCAGACCTTCCGCTCGGACTTCTCCACACAGGTGGTTGCGGGTCTCATTCCCCAACCGACCTTCAACTCGCCCCGCCCCAAGGGTAATCCCCTTGCGCTGCGGAAGGGTAACCCCCGTTTGGCTCCTTCAGGAAGGTCTATGTGTAAGTCGTCCTCGCACGCCACAGCAGACCTTCCGCTCGGACTTCTCCACACAGGTGGTTGCGGGTCTCATTCCCAACCGACCTTCAACTCGCCCGCCCCAAGGGTAATCCCCTTGCGCTGCGGAAGGGTAACCCCCTTTGGCTCCTTCGGGAAGGTCTATGTGTAAGTCGTCCTCGCACGCCACAGCAGACCTTCCGCTCGGACTTCTCCACACAGGTGGTTGCGGGTCTCATTCCCAAACAGACCTTCAACTCCCCCGACCCAAGGGTAATCCCCTTGCGCTGCGGAAGGGTAACCCCCTTTTGGCTCCTTCAGGAAGGTCTATGTGTAAGTCGTCCTCGCACGCCACAGCAGACCTTCCGCTCGGACTTCTCCACACAGGTGGTTGCGGGTCTCATTCCCCAACCGACCTTCAACTCGCCCCGCCCCAAGGGTAATCCCCTTGCGCTGCGGAAGGGTAACCCCCTTTGGCTCCTTCAGGAAGGTCTATGTGTAAGTCGTCCTCGCACGCCACAGCAGACCTTCCGCTCGGACTTCTCCACACAGGTGGTTGCGGGTCTCATACCCCCACCGACCTTCAACGCCACCCGCCCCAAGGGTAAACCCCTCGCGCTGCGGAAGGGTAACCCCCTTTTGGCTCCTTCATGAAGGTCTATGTGTAAGTCGTCCTCGCACGCCACAGCAGACCTTCCGCTCGGACTTCTCCACACAGGTGGTTGCGGGTCTCATTCCCCAACCGACCTTCAACTCGCCCGCCCCAAGGGTAATCCCCTTGCGCTGCGGAAGGGTAACCCCCTTTTTGGCTCCTTCGGGAAGGTCTTTGTGAAAGTCGTCCACGCACGCCACGGCAGACCTTCCTCTCGAACTGCTCCTCAAAGGTGGTTGCGGGTCTCATTCCCAACCGACCTTCAACTCGCCCCGCCCCAAGGGTAATCCCCTTGCGCTGCGGAAGGGTAACCCCCTTTTGGCTCCTTCAGGAAGGTCTATGTGTAAGTCGTCCTCGCACGCCACAGCAGACCTTCCGCTCGGACTTCTCCACACAGTGGTTGCGGGTCCCATTCCCAACCAACCTTCAACTCGCCCGTCCCAAGGATAATCCCCTTGCGCTGCGGGTCTTACCCCAGAACCTCGAGATGGTTCTCCACTTGTCTCAACAAGCGTCCTCGCCTTCGCCAAACGCGCGACTCCGGACTCCGTAAACCGAACCTTTTTACTGAATACTTATCGTATAAATGATGAGCAAACTACAGGGAACTTCTACTTGGTACACCGTCCACTACCCAAGGGCTTACTCCCTAAACAGTTGCCCAAGAAAGGGGCTCAACAAGTAGACCCACAAGTCATTTGGAATGACTCATGTGGCCTAAACAGTTGCCCAAGAAAGGGGCTCAACAAGTAGACCCACAAGTCATTTGGAATGACTCATGTGGCTCCGCCGTTGCGGATCTTGAAGTGCCTCGTCACTATAAACTTAAGACTAAGTCTCTAGCTCTTTGATAAATAGTCCCTGTGGCTTCGCCTTCGCAGACCCCAGAAGGACATCTCTCCATGAGACAGGACTTAGCCTATGGTTATTAAACTAAGCTAACGTACCCTACAAGGCTATCGCGAGTTAAAGCAAATCTACAAAACAGTGAAGGAAAAAGGAAGTTTCACTTCATCTATTGTTCCCAAAAAGTATGTGAATGCAGGTCTTTATACAAAATAGGGGGGGCATCCACATGTTGGAGCCTCCACCCTAGTCCAGAAGGGCATACCAGGCATCGCCCATCTTCCTTCCCTGCTCCCCCCACTGAAGCAGCGCCTCTACCGTTGGTTCATTGGTATTGGCAGCATCCAGGATCCCAAGACTTAGAGCTGGGAACGCCTTCTCCACTTGGAAGCGGCATCGCAGCCAGCCTTCCTCATAGGCCTGCGCCCCTGCTTCGCCCAGGGCTTGGATCTCACCAAGCTTCTCCACCAGTCGAGGCATCCGCTCAGGGATGGGCACCTTAGTGGAGGAAGGGGACTCAGGATCCTCACCTTCAAAGGGGGGAAGGCCCAGAGCCTACTCCATCTCCCACACTGAGGCCATTGCCTTTTCCAGGTCAGTGGCGACCTCCAGGCGTGCCTTCAGGGCAACCTCAGCAGCAAGCCTGCCCTCCTCCACCTTCTTCTCCGCCAGTTGAGCCTGGACAGTAGCTTGGCTCCTCGCCTCCTCAGCTGCGGCCTCTGCCTGCTCAACTTGGGCCTTCGCCACCTGCAAGGCGGCTTTGGTTTCTGCCTCCCGGGGAAAGGAGGGACTCCTTCAAGACAGCACTTTCAAGCTGCTTGGCTTCCAGCGTTGCTTCCTGCTGAAGGAAGCGTTGCTTCGCAACATCAAGAAGGCAGGCCTGCTCCCACCGGTACCGCATGCTGTGCGCCCGCTCTTGGTTGCCATAATCACACCAACTCTCTAGTTGGGCTACGCGCTTGGCATGCTCCTCCTTGAGCTCCTCCTCCCTCTTCTTTGAGGACTCCAGCTCCCTCCTGAGAGAGGCAATCTCTGATATCTGGGCATCATCCCGCTTTGTTGGCATACTTCAGAAGTCATGCCATTGCTCGGCAAGACATGACCTTTGTGACCGCCTGCACCCCAATACTATTAAGGCAGAAGCGAAAAAAGGCTAAACTAAACTTATACATAAAGACCAGAGGCTGTCTTACCTGCAGACTTTGTTGAGCTGCCTCCCTCATGAATTCGGCAGGGGAATCCAGGCTCCGCTCGGTCACCTCCCTGTCATAGGGGGTGCGCAGCCCCTCCAGGCAGGATTGGAGGGTTTGCTCCCCTCCCTGCAGCAGTGAACTGCTATTCCTCAGGAGGAATACCGGATCCCATGCATCTTTCAGGAGCCTCCCTTGCTCCCTGTACACCCTGAGTCTGGTCTGGTGCCTCTGGACTCTCAGGAGGTCTGGCTCCTCAGACCACTTGGGGGCCGACTTGGCAGCAACGCGCCTCCGCTCCAAGTAGTGGGACCAGACTCCGGTCTTCTCAAGGACCTCGCTCCTGGTCCCCAAATCGGAAGGGATCTCTGTAAGGACCCCTTGGTCCACAAGAGCCTCACAGGACCAGCCCCTTGGCACGAAGGGCCCTCGCCTACAAAGAACAGGCATCAAGCAACTAGGAAGCAGTATGAACTCAAAAGCAAAGAAAATACTGTCAAGATCAAAAAGACTTACCAGCAGAAGGACGCCCCCATTCACTGACTTCCAGCTGGCTGCTGGAAGGTTGGGCAACCTCCCAACCACTTGTCCTCGCAGAGGACCGTGTCACCAGACCCCCTTCCTCGGGGCCTCACTATTAGAAGAGGAAGAAGTCTCCTCAACCACCGGGATCCTCTTCCCCTTCGTGGCGGGGCCTTCTCCCCTGAAGGGGCCTCTTGAGGATCTCCTCTCTAAGAGGGATGGCTGCGAGGATCTCTTCCCTTGCATTAGTGGTCTCCGCCTCCCCAAAGGAATGACTGGTACCTCCCGTGGGCCGGTACTCCCAAGGGCCTTTGCAGCCGTACTGCCCCTCCTTCTCATAGAGATCAGGACGTTAGCCGCTGACATCTTACCCTTGGGAGGAGGCACTCTGCCTCTGGTAATGATCTCTGCCGCGACCACATGACCGGGCAGGTCTTCACCTTGAACTGGTGAAGGGCTCGCGAAGAGCCCAGACACAAAGGCCTCAGCGGCCTCCTCAGAAGAAATGGGCTGCACCACTGAGATGGGCACAGCCTCGATGGGAACGGCGCTATCTGCTCGCGCCTCCTCTGGGCCCTCTGCAGAAGGCACGACCTCTTCAGCAGTAGGGGGCATTTCAAGCTCCACCCTTCTGGCCTCTTCAGCCAGGGGCTCCCCACTGGGAACTTCTTCCCCAGCAGGCTCCCTGGCCTCTTGGTGAAAGCTTGGCTGGGGTAGGACCCTCTTCCCAGAGGCTCCTGACCTCTTGATTAAAATAAGCTGGAGTAGGCCCTTCTGCTCCAGCAGGATTCTCAGCCCCCCCAGCCGGCCCTTCAGCCAGGGTCCCCTCAGTACCGGCAGGGGCCCTCTCTTCCTCAGGCTGCGTGGCAGCCACTTTCCTCTTTTTCTTCTCCGGCTGAGAAGCCATCGAAGGCTTGATACCAGCCCTCTTTTTGGACAGCTTGGGGACAATGGGCCCCAACACCTTGACCGCCATGGCGGGCGTCTTCCTCAAGTGCACATGCCGGGTGCACTCGTTGGGCGATGCGCATGGAGGCTTTCTTACCACAGGCTTCGCCGGACTCTGCAGCGGCATCTGCAGACAAAGAGGACTTGAGACCGGGTTTTACCGGACCTCTTACAAAATTACAGTATAATAGTATGTATGCGCGGCGTACCTTTGGCGCCGCTAGAGCAGCGAAGAAAGAATCTATCATTGTCCCACGGTGGGCGGGAGCCCATCCCTCGTATGGCGGGGGCATGCAGGGGTCGGCCACGAAACCCGTGCTAATCCCAGCCCACCTTAGGGTGGTCTCGTCGATTGGGCAGCCGAGAAGGGAAGAACGCCTCGCATGCGCTCCTCGAAAGGACATCGTCCAACCACCCCAGCGATTGAACGTATGCCTGCCACCGCACCCCCCCGTGAGTCAGCACAGGCCTCCGCGCAATGCTTTGCACGGATTGTCGCGTCCTCGCCACGGGAAAGTCCCATGTGCCTTCGCGCGGCAAGAAGAAAAAGGATCCGTGCCAGTTGTGGTAGGATCTGGGCGCAGCAGTGAAGGAGATGGAATGGTTGCCTCCAACATTTATGGGAGTAGCGTGAAGAACGCACCCCCACTCCTCGGCTCAACCGATAAAAGCGGTTGAACACATCGGCGAATGGCTTCACGCCGGCCATGTGGCGGCGACAATGAAGCCCGCAATACTCGGGAAAGTATTGGGCGCCAAGCGAGTTGAGGCATTCCCAATCAGCACAGAGATCTTGCACCCGATTGCGGAAAGGGTACCGTAATCCCGCCGCAAGCTGCGCCGTGTACAAGCACAGCACCGGTTCTCCTTGTTCTCCTCGGTCACGGGCCAACCCATCGCCCGACAAACACCCGCACGGGATGCGTATACCGGCGTTTTCTCCACAGGCCAGAAGGCCCCCACCATTTCCTGGTGAATTCTATCGAACTTCACCGTGGTCTTCTCGAGAGGAGCGACCACTGGGCGAACAGCTTCCTTGGAATCCATCTCTGCAAAAGGAAGAACAGATAGGCATATAAATCGAAACAGCCCAGCAAAGGCATTTCGGCAAGCGCTCAGTGCGCTCAGAGAACTTGAAGCACTCAGTGTGCGGGAAGAAAAAACTTACCTGAGTGGTTTAAAGCAGTAAGCAAGAACGAACGGAGCGGTTGGCAAATGAACAGTTGACCGGAGGAATCTCGAGCGAAAAGTAGGAACCACCGCAAATCACCTCTCAAACTGCCGATGAAATCGCCAAGAAACGCAAGAATACGAAGGGGTTACTCGAAGCAGAGCGAACAAATGCAAGAGTGGAGAAGAAAGGTTTCAATCTTCTCGGGTACGCTTTTATAAGCCCGCCAAAATGAAAAAGCGCTTTTAAGCGTGAATGACTCCCAGGGCGCCACGTGCCAGCATCCAGCGGTTATTAAACCTCTCCCCTGCCGTACAAAAGGAGAAACGCTTTTACAAAGCGTAATCGACCCTACGACGCCACGTGTTGCGTCCCATGTGGTCGATAAACCTCTCATCTTCCTTTATCTCTCCTGCATTAAATGTTGAAGAGACTCTTCGCTGCCTTCGCAATCAAGCGGTCCATAAGCGGCCCAAGCGCCTTCGCCAACTCCAAAGACTTGGAATTTGAACAGAGTACGGGACCCTGCCCATACTCTGCCTTCAAGAGGAGGCATCTTGGTACACTACCCAAGCAAATGCCCCCCTCCTCAAAAACTCACAAGGATCATGAAGGATCCAACACAGAATATCAGACCATAAAAGGTCATCGCGCTCCACACAAACTCAGTTCTGTGACTGCTACTGCCCTCAACATGGTATTTTCAAACAGTATCTTCAAACACAGAGTAAAGGGTCGTGAAGGATCCAACACAAACTATCAGATTATAAAAGATCTTCACTTGTGACTACTACATCGGTCCTCAGCAAAGTACTTTCAAATAACGGAGTACAGGACCCTGCCCATACTCCGCTCTCAGGAGGAGGCATCTTGGTACACTACCCAAGCAATCGCGCCCTCGCGTTGTATCAGAATCATACGAGGCCTTGGGAGAGGTCTCATCCTTGTGGTCTCCTGTATCGCCTTCGCAAGGTCTCATCCTTGTGGTCTCGATGTCGCCTTCGCAAGGTCTCATCCTTGTGGTCTCCGGTGCTCGCCTACGCGAGGTCACGCCTCGCGGGCCTCCCGGACTCGCGGGCGACGTCTCATACTCACCCTTGCGTTTCTAAAGCCTGCGCGGCCCCCCCTCGCGGTCTCAGGGCGAACCCTCGCGATCTCCCTCGCCTCCATGGGTCTTACTCCCAGTCTCAGCTCGCCTTCGCGAGGACTCTCCTGCCTATGCTGGCCCCGCCCAGATAGGACTCTTACACCCAGGTTCGTGCAAACCTCACTCCTTATTTGGCTATTTTCTATCTGGGCCTTCGCCCTTACAGGCCTTCGCCCGCCACTTGCTCCACTTGGAGATTGACCACTTGGTCGTCTGACATCAACCGGCCAATAAGGAGGGCAGCACGAGCCTGGGAGATCTTCACCAGATTTATACGCCAGACATTCTCGACAAGTGAATCACCTAAGGCGGTTTCTTTGAGATCTTCATCATCACAGCCGCCTTATCTCCAATCGATCGACACGAGACTTATCTCAAACAACTGTCTAAGGGCTTCAACTGGGGGAGGCTCTTCTCCTGGCATCACTCTATAAATAGGGTGATGTCCACCCTAAATCGGGTAAGCTACTACACGCCCCCCCACTCCCCTCTTGCTACTTCTGAGTATTCTTCCTATCTTTTACAGATTACTCTGAACAGCAAGCTTGGAGTCTCAAGAACATCATCTTCTCCACCATATCAACTGAGAGTCCGGACCTTCCTTAGGAACGAGACTATCATTCAACCTTAGCCCTTACTGGGTCCTCCCGAGGACTCACCCCTTATTTGTTTACCACCTTTCAGGCAGACCTGGTAAGCAGCCAGCGGAGTAGCTTTCCGCGGTGCTTTGGTTGTTTTGGACTTTCAGGTATTTAACGTTCCATTTTTGGAACCTTGGTTGGTTTTGGTTAAGGGGTAGTCTCGGTTGAGGCGTTGGTTGGTGTTTCATACTTTGGTTTGGACAGTTCACCGTTGACTAACTCTTTTCTCTCTCTTTGGTTTTGGTTAGCAGTGGCAGCAGCAGCAGCAGTACCGCGTGCGGAAACCTCCTGGGAGAAAGCAGTTCTCCAATTCCGCACTAGGTATATTTAGGCTTTTGTTTTGATGGCTCTGTAGTTGTAACTGCATGCATGTACAGTGGTTCATGTGTTTGTATGTGGTAAATACTCTGGTTATATTCTGATTTTGAAATGTCTTCTGAGTCGAGGCCGGAGCCCCGACTTGCCTATATTGTATATACTGGATATATGACATGAAGTGGATTTTTGTGACTCTGTGATCAGTTGTTGGGATTTATGCTTGTTTCACCATGAACTGCGTGCTTGTATACTTGCCGTGTATGGATGTTGTAGGTTGCAAGTTGTAGTATCGTTCTCGCGCTTTCCGCCGCAGCTATTGGTTTCCGAACGTCACGGTTGGCCTCGCCTCCGCAATCGGGCGGGGTGGCTGTGACAAGTTGGTATCAGAGCAGGACGGGTCGGAGTGACCTGAGAGGTAAGTTTGGTCAGTTTTGGAAGGATTCTGGGGAGGCAAGTATGCAAGTCCAGGAGCGGACTTTTGGGACTAGTTCATGGGTAAGGATCTGCGAAAGATGACTTCGGAGTGCAAGCCACTGTGCTACGTTTCATTCTGGGGTGGTTCGGTACGGAGCCTGATCAACTCCTTATTTGAACCATTTCGAAATGGGTGTAGAGCAACGGGCGGTTCTTTGAGGCATTCTCGAGGATTGGGGTACTCTGGATGGATTTTGGATGTTGGGAGGTGCGGAGCTCGAGTGTGGGCTTGCGACAAAAATCCGGGTACATTAAGGTTTTGGTTGAGATATGTTGTGACGCTGTGATATGAACATGAACTGATTCTGTGTTTAAGTGCTGATTTGTGGTTTTGAGATTCTGGAAAGAATCTTTGCATCATCCATTGCATTACACTACAGAGCCTTAGAAAACTGCTGCTAGCTTTAGTAGAGAGAGATAGAGTCAACTGTTTGGATTATATGGTTATGGTTGGCTTTGTTTCAGGTATGGTTAACACGCGCCGACAGCATGAGCGTGTACCAGAGGATCGGGACCGGGATCCCACACCTCTGAGGGTTCGGAGACGGGTTCAGAGGAACCCAGAGTCTGAGCAGCAACATTCACCCCCCCCACATTCTCAGCAGTCATAGGGACCCATTCCTGACGTGATGCAGGTTCTGGGTCAGTACGGCGATTCTTGGGTGCCATTCTGCCAGCCCAGCAGGTTCAGGGGCGACAGCAGGCCCGGGGAGCTCCGGTCAGGCCGCGGCAGAGGCATGCTGACCGGGAGGTGGGCAGCAGCCACCTTAGTGTCCAGAGTCAGTAGGAGAGTGACTTTGATGAGGATGAGCGCCGTGATACCGAGACTTCTCGTCGGTCCCATCAGCGACGGGAAGAGCAGAGATACCACACAGATGAGGTCAGACTCTTAGAGCGGTTTCAACGATTGAATCCCCCGAGGTTAAACGGCAGAAGAGGACCGGAGGCTGCGGAGGCCTGGTTTGCGGGAGTTGATAAACTCCTGGGGAGACTCCACCTTCCATCAGAGGTTATGGTTTCACTGGCTACATTTAATCTGCAGGATGGTGCAGATCACTGGTGGAGGAGTCTACAGAGCCGGTTGAGAGCTGAGGCAGTACGAGAGGGTGGACAGGATCCGGACCTCACTTGGGAGCAGTTTGCTTACTACTTCCACCGGCAGTTTATTGGGGATGCAGTCCGGGATCTTCGTCAGTCACAGTTCGATGATCTGGAGCAGGGGACTCGGACCGTAGGAGAGTATGAGCAGGTGTTCGACCGACTGGTCCGCTACGTACCGCAGTATTACGGTATGGAGCAGGAGAAAGCCAAGAGGTTTATTCGCCGCCTACGCCCTGAGTACAGGTGGGCTTTGAGGCCCTTGGATATCACTTCGTATCATGAGGCCGTGCAGAAGGCCCAACTCCTCGAGCAAGAGAAGGTCGAGAGTCAGTATCTACCACACCGATCTCGAGACAGAGACAGGGAGAGAGGTTCTGTGCAGCAGAGTTTGTCAAAATTTATGGAGAGGGCGAGCAGGTCCGGGCAGAGTAGCAGGGGCAGTAGGGTGACTCCAGTGACGCAGACTTGTGCAGGTTGTGGTGGGCAGCACCCCGGTCGGCCATGTTTCAGGCAGACGGGGCAGTGTCTGCGATGTGGGGCAGATGATCATTGGATACGGGATTGCCCTTTGACGCGGGGACAGGAGTCTGGTAGTGGTTCACGCCCTCAGACTCGGTTCCAGCCCAACGCACCCAGGGGGCGCGGATTCCAGCAGGGCGGGCCGAGACCACAGCGACAGTTACCACTTCAGTCATCCCCTCCGCCACAGCAATCCAGGGTTGGGCGTGTTTTTCAGATTGAGCAGAGAGGCATCAGGCAGGAGCAAGCTGGGTCTGGAACTCACCAGAGGGATCACAGTGAGGATCAGGGTCAGATGGACGCGGATGAACACCGCGAATGATTACACCACCTCAGTTGCAAATAAACATTTTTGGGATCTGGGGTTTGAGGTCAGTGTCAGGGTTTAGCAAGGAAGCATCTGCTCAGGGAACTGTCAGGATTAGTAGAAAAGGGAAGAACTGGTATAAGGGTTATCGTTTTTGTAATATATATATATATATATATGGATATACATGTATATATATATAGTTACTATATATATATATGTATATATATATATATATATATATTTTTATGTTGGTATATGTTGGAAGTTTGTTAAGTATAACTTCGATACTGTCTGGGGTTGTCAGGTAGAAATACCGGCAACTAATCGGGGTGCAACAAGGTGCACCCGGAGGGTGGGACGCCGCTGAGAGGCTCTGGATGGTAGTCTAAACTACCACTCCCGCCGCACCAGTACGGTGGTTCGATTATACTTAGTAAAGGAAGTATGTTTATATTCTGGTTGGTAACGACATCGGTAGAAATCAGATTACTCTTGGAGGACCAAGAGTTCTAAGGGGGGAGAATGTTACGGTCACCCCGAGCGGGTTGCGACCGGGTGACCCGGGGCTCCGGTTTTGGCCTGCGGGTCACGGTTTTGGGCGTTCAGGCAGCTCCCGAGCCTTATCCGAGTATCTTTTTGGCGAACCCTTTCATATTTGAGGTCGTGTGGGTCCCCCGAACATTTCCGCCGAAAATATTTTTCGGGGCCGGGGGGTTGTTGGGGTTGTCTCGGGACGTACAGCGAGCTCTGTAGCGCTCCCGGGACCTCGGAATGAGAAACCGCTTGCATATTTGGAATCGTGGGAACGTCCCGGATCGTTTTACGGAGTATAATTTTTGGGTGGGGACGTTTTGTCCCGGGCGACTCCCGGGGCTCGGGATGGAATTTCTCTGACGGCTCCAGGGTAAGTTATGTTATATTTTAAGACGGATTTTATGGTTATTTTTGTGAAATTTTGGCGTGACGGGATTGTGGTCCAGGTCGATGTGTACGTACGTCGGGATTCGGTTGGGTTCAGCGAACTCGGTAGGACACCCTAGAGTTGTAAATAAACATTTGGAACATATTTTATGAATGTTATAATATCCTGAGGGTTGTGTCCAAGTTTCGTTTCAATTGGAGTTCGGTAATTGCGGTTGGGCCAAAATTGTAACTTTTGAAAGAGCTGAGAGATTAACTTGTAATTTGGCCACAAAACAGCAATAATAGGGTATGGGCAAGGGCTGAATTCGGCTGAAATGGGAAGAGGATAGGGGACACTTGGCAAATTTTCATTTAAGATGAAAAAGGGATGGGAAAAAGGGAATAAAATATTTAAAGGGTTATTATTTCATTTTCATCACTTTTCTTCTTCTTCTTCTTCTTCTTCCTTCACCCTTCCTTGCGCCATTGTCACTATTCATGGAGCTTCATGTTCTTCAAGTCTTGGCTGAAATCAACAAGAAATTGGATCCTTTAAGTGGAAAGTCTCCTCCCTTGCTCTCTTTTCAAGTTGGAAACAAGTTTTGGTTGGAAAAAGAGAGGGATTTGTGAAATTTGGGTTTGTTCATGACTACCATCTAGGATGATTCTCTTGCTTCCAAATTTAAGTATGTTGATCTTGGGATGGAGAGGAGTAAGAATCTATGGTTGGATTTTGGAAAACCATCTTGGAGAATAAGAACATATTTTGGCGAAATTTTGGTGATTTTCTAAAATGGTGTATGTTTGTGTTCTTGAATCATGCTCTTAGTATGTTGTTCCTAGCATGATTCTAAGGCATTCTATGGTTTCAATTTGGTGGAAAAATTGGTTGAGTAGAAAAACCCCAATTTCAGTGAATAGTGCAATTAGGGTTTATGTTGAATTTTGTTGATTTGGGTGAAATTGGTTCGTAATCAAGGTTAGGAAGTGGAATTGGTGGTTAGAATGATTGTTTGGTGGCTTGAATGGATTGAATTGGAAATTGGGTAAAATGTTGGTAAAGGGCCGAATTGTTCCATGGAATCTTTCTCTATGTTGGTGTTGTATTTTGGTTGAATTGGATGGTAAATTGGTATCGGGGTCGGATTTAGATGCGGTATGGTGTTTGAAATGTTGTTTTTGGGTAAGAAATGGAAAAGTTACCTTTATGCGGGTTTACCGGAAAAATGTCGGAGATGAAGGGTTTAAAGGTTGGAATGTGTTTGTGGGTGTTAGAATAAAAAGGTTCTAACTCTGTTCGTAAAACCGAGCTTTCTTTGGATTTTTGCGGGAAAGTGCGGGATTGTGCATGTTTGGTTTCTGGAGGTGTATTTTGACTTGTTTTGATTGGTTTGTGGTTGTTCAGCTTGATTCTGCCTTTGTGGAGCAGTGTGGGACCATCATCGTTGAATTTGCACTTTTCGAGCCGGGAGCCGGGATTTCCCAGGAGTTGTCTTTGCAGCGGTGTTTTTGAGGTAAGGGCTCAACTTTCCTTGTTATGCATTCTGGTATGGGACATTATGCATACTGGGTTTAGTTGAGGCAGCATTCCGGGTTGAGGACGGTGGTCTGATGATCCCGGGACTTGTCACATGGTAGGATACATGTTTGTATCTTGTTCTGCTTCAAGGCCCGGATGGTCTTGGAGGCCACGGGTTATATTTCTGTTCTGCTCATCCGCACTAGGTGCCGATGTCCTGGTTATACTTTATTGATATATTCTGTCATTTGCATATGTATCATGATATATTCTGTGTATATCCGTTCTGGGGACGCATGGCGATGCCGGTTCGACCGGGGAAGATCTAGCCATGGTCGGGGAAGATCTAGCCATGGTCCGTGACCTATGAGGTTTCTGTGTGTCCGCACTGGAGGGTGCCGACACTTTATGTATATCCGCACCGGGAGTGCCGATATACCTCTGTGACCCTACGACAGTTTGGGGATCGCGACCCCAGCCGGTACCGTGCTTCTGTTCTGTTCTGTATATTCTGACCTCTTAGAGAGGGCTGTCGTACAGTGGTCAGCGGTTGGACCGCATGTGATGGGTTCTGTTCCACCTCTGACTTTACATACATGCATATGTATATATATATATATATATATATATATATATATATATATATATATATATATATATATATATATATATATATATATATATATATATATATATATATATATATATATATATATATATATATATATATATATATATATATATATATATATATTTGTGCTTGTGTTCGTTCTGTTTTGCAGGTTTGGTTCAGCGGTTCTTGTACAAACTGTATTCTACCTTATCCCTTACTGGGTCCTCCCGAGGACTCACCCCTTATTTGTTTACCACCTTTCAGGCAGACCTGATAAGCAGCCGGCGGAGTAGCTTTCCACGGTGCTTTGGTTGTTTTGGGCTTTCAGGTATTCAACGTTCCATTTTTGGAACCTTGGTTGGTTTTGGTTAAGGGGTAGTCTCGGTTGAGGCGTTGGTTGGTGTTTCATACTTTGGTTTGGACAGTTCACCGTTGACTAACTCTTTTCTCTCTCTTTGGTTTTGGTTAGCAGTGGCAGCAGCAGCAGTACCGCGTGCGGAAACCTCCTGGGAGAAAGCAGTTCTCCGATTCCGCACTAGGTATATTTAGGCTTTAGTTTTGATGGCTCTGTAGTTGTAGCTGCATGCATGTACAGTGGTTCATGTGTTTGTATGTGGTAAATACTCTGGTTATATTCTGATTTTGAACTGTCTTCTGAGTCGAGGGCGGAGCCCCGACTTGCCTATATTGTATATACTGGATATATGACATGAAGTGGATTTTTGTGATTCTGTGATCAGTTGTTGGGATTTATGCTTGTTTCACCATGAACTGCGTGCTTGTATACTTGCCGTGTATGGATGTTGTAGGTTGCAAGTTGTAGTATTGTTCTCGCGCTTTCCGCCGCAGCTATTGGTTTCCGAACGTCACGGTTGGCCTCGCCTCCGCAACCGGGCGGGGTGGCTGTGACAGTCACAGTTTGACGAGCTGGAGCAGGGCACCTTGAGTGTCGGAGAGTATGAGCGGGGGTTTGACCGGCTGGTTCGCTACGTACCACAATATTATGGTATGGAGCAGGAGAAGGCCAAGAGGTTTATTCGCCGGCTACGCCCAGATTACAGGCGGGCTCTGAGGCCTCTGGATATCACTTCCTATCATGAGGCTGTGCAGAGAGCCCAACTCCTCAAGCAGGAGGAGGTTGAGAGTCGGTACCTACCACACCGATCTTATGAGAGAGGGAGAATTCCTGTACAGCAGAGTTCCTCGAGGTTTATGGGAAGGATGGGCAGAGCTGGGCAGAGTAATAGGAGTTGCAGGGCGGCCCTGGTAGCACAGACTTGTGCGAGTTGTGGCAGGTATCACCCCGGCCGGCCATGCTTCAGGCAGACGGGGCAGTGTCTGCGATGCGGGGCAGACGATCATTGGATACAGGATTGTCCTTTGACGCTGGGATAGGAATTAGGCAGTGTCCCGCGTCCGCAGTTTCGGGGTCAGCCCAACGCACCCGGAGGACGCGGTTTCCAGCGAGGTGCCCCGAGACCATAGCGACAGTTACCACTTCAGTCATCCACTCCGCCACAGCAGCACAGAGTTGGGCGTGTTTCCAGACTGAGCGGCTAGGCGACAAGCTGGGTCTGAAACTCATCAGGGAGGTCACATCGAGGATCAGAATCTGATAGATGTGAATGTGCACCGCGAATGACCCCACCACCTCGTTTGTAAATCAGCGACGGGATCTGGAGTTTGAGTCTAATGTCAAAGTTTAGTGAGATAGAATTTACTTAGGAAACCGTAGGGGTTGTTGGAAGGAAAAAGAGCTAGTCTAAGGTTTATCGCTCCCGATAAGTTTTTGTAACGAGTTGGCTGGATAACTTGTAAATTGTTATGGTCACCCCGAGCGGGTTGTGACCCGGGTGACCCGGGGCTCCGGTTTTGGCCTGCGGGTCACGTTTTTGAGTGGTTAAATGGCTCCCGAGACTTATCTGAGCTTTATTTCTGGGAATCCTTCAGGTTTTGAGGTCGTGTGGATCTCCCAGACATTTTCGCCGAAAATATTTTTCTGGGGCCGGGGCTTGTCTCGGGACGTACAGCGGGCTCGGTAGTGCTCCCGGGACCTCGGATTTGGAAACCGTTCGTATATTTAGGATCGTGAGAACGTCCTGCATCTTTTTACAGAGTATATTTTCTAGGGCGGGACGTGCGGTGTAAAGTATGTTATATTTTAAGACGGATTTTATGGTAATATTTGTGGAATTTTGGCGTGACGGGATTTTGGTTCAGGTCGACATGCGCGCACGACGGGTCCGGTAGGTCACTCTGATTTTCCAAATGGACTTTGGAAATAGGATTTGGGTATTTTATGATACTCTGAGGATTGTGGTCAGTTTTGGTTTTGTTTGGAGTTTGTTACTTGCATTTGGGATTTAATTGCAAAGATTTGGAGAGTTGGAGGGCTAAGTTGTTAATAACCTTAAAGTCAATAATATTTTGGTCAGAATTGAGTGAAGGTCGGCTGCAAGGGATAAGGGTGGACACTTGTCCAATTTTTATTTAAGTTGGAAAAGGAGAGAACGCGCTAGGCGCCGATATTTATACTTATGCCATTTTGGTATATATTCTATTATGTTTTGCATATGCATTATTATTATGATATGTTCTGTTCTGTGACGAGACCCGGATGGTCTTAAAGGCCACGGGTGCTCCTTGGTTCTGTTCTGCAGTGTCTGCACTGAGGGTGCCGACATTCTATTTGTATCCGCACCGGGAGTGCCGATATTCTGTTCTGTGTGTCCGCACTGGAGGGTGCCGACACTTTACGTATACACGCACCGAGAGTGCAGGTATACTTCTGTGACCCTACGACAGTTTGGGGATCGCGACCCCAGCCGGTACCGTGCTTCTGTTCTGTTCTGTATATTCTAACCTCTCAGAGAGGGCTGTCGTACTGTGGTCAGCGGTTGGACCGCATGTGATAGGTTCCGGCTTACCTCTGACTTTGCATAAATTCATATATATGTATATTTGTGTTGGTGCTTGTTCTGTTTTGCAGGTTCGGTTCAGCAGCACTTGTACAATTGTATCTTACCTCAGCCCTTACTGGGTCCTCCCGAGTACTCACCCCTTATATGTTTACCACCTTTCAGGTTGTTCTGAAAAGCAACCGGCGGAATAGAGATCCGCGGTGCTTTCTATTATTTTGGGTTTCAACAGCAGCAGCAGTACCACGTGCGGAAAATCTCCTGAGCGAGAAGGTTTCCAATTCCGCACTTAGGCATATTTAGGTTTTTGTTTGATGGCTCTGTAGCTGTAGTTGCATGCATGTTTATCGGATCTTGAGATTGTATATAATGGAAATTCTGGTATATATGTATATCTGACCTTGTTGTCTTCTGAGTCGAGGGCGGAGCCCCGACTTGCCTATATTGGATTTGTTTATGAAATGGGATTCTGTGTTCTGCTTGTCCTGCCTAATGAACGATATTCCATGAACTGCGTGTTTGGTAATTGCTGAGCTACTTGTATGCTTGCCATGTATGGATTTTGGTAGGTTGCATGTTAGTATCGATTATTCTGTTTAATGGGTAAAATGCTCCGCCACCGCGCTATCCGCCGTAGGTTCCGGTTCCGAACGTCGCGGTCGGCCCCGCCTCCGCAACCGGGCGAGGTGGCTGTGACAGGTTCCCTAGTCAAAGTCAAGCTCTTTCCCTTCACCATTTTCAACCTTTATAAGGGAAGATTGTAACGAATTGAAGGCAGAATATATTTTAAATCAAACTCTTCAAGAAAGAATTGGTTTTTGTGTTCTCATATCTTGCAACTCCATTTTCCTTTGTGATCCATGTAAGAGGATTCAAATATAATATCTAGTATTGCTTGATCTTGTAATCAAGAGGTGCTAGATCCCATCTTCTTCCCTAGGAAATATGAAGTGCATTGCCTCACCTCGTAGTGAGGAGGTTCACTTGGCCGAATTTGTGTTCTCTGTCACAGTACGCCTCCGTCAAGCAAGATCGGCGACAACGTGATCGCAGTATCTACAGCCGTGATCATATCAATTGGTATCAGAGCCAAAGCGCTTGCTGGAGGTATCGTATTATTTGTTTGATTTTTCTTCAAGCAAAACCTTTTGATTTCTTTTCGGAACTTGAAGAAAAATATCGGTTAATGATCTCTGTTGAAACCGAATAGTTGTTATCCTTTGTTGATAGTGTTCTTAAAAAGGTTTATGAAGCTGTGAGTTGTTTTCGGAAGTAAAGAAGAAAGAGTTCTCCTATGTGCAAAAGAACCAGTGTTTGCAGAAAAAGAAAGTGTTGAACCAGTTCATAAAATTCTGGGAAAAGTTCATAAGTGTTCTTGGAGTGTTCATATCAAAACTCAAGTGAACAGTGCTCTCAAATCGAAAAAGTTTCTAAACCTGAACCTAAAAGTGTTTGTGTTTGTGAAAAGCCTTTCATAATATTCCCACCTATATCTTTCGACCCCCCCCCACCTTGAAAATTTCAAAAGCTAGTTCAAGTAACTGGTCTCTTTCTTGCTTTTCAAGTTTCGGTTTTACTAGAGGTTACTGTTTGAATCTGTTTGTGTGTTCTCCTTTGATCTAAAAGTTGATAGTGGTATCAAGTTAAGAGAACTTGTGAAAACCATCGAGTGAAAAAAGGCAAGAGTGATATTATCCAAAGCCATCTTGAGTGAAACACGAGTGAGAGAGTAAACACTAAGGAAGTGGAGAGGTGTTTCTATTGCTAACTCCTTATTTTCACTTGCAAAAGAAAGAGATCTTTGTTGTAGGAATGGCTTCACCCATGGATTCACCATCACCTCCTCATCCATCTCAACTTCCTCTTTTGGAAGCCCTCAACCGAATTAATAGAAGGTTGGATGACATTGATCAAAGGCTTGAAAATTCGGAAACACGACAAGTCGCCTTTGGCGCCAAGCTTGGAAAGCTTGAGGTGGCTCAAGGCAAGCAGCCTTCCACTTCTAGACAGCAAGAGGAAGCTGAAGCCTCCAGGGACTTGGGTGGTACCACATACACCACCTTTGATCCTTCTCTCAAACAATCACAGCAGACTCCCAAAGAAGCCTTATCAAGCGAGGAGAGGTCCTATTGTATAGGACATCCCGGATAGCAATGAGGACGAGTATTTCGAGGAACCATCCTTGGCGAACCCCAAGAAGAAAATCTTTCAAGATAGAGCACAAGCAAAGGCCTATCTTGAGAGACCTTGAAGAAGCGGAAGAAATGGAAAGAGGGAATGCTCATCGAGAGTTCAACCGACACCTCGGATTAAGGGAGCAAGCGCCAGACCAACATGTCCTCAATAACTTGAAGCTCCAAATACCCCCCCCATTTAGTGGTTCTAGTGACCCAGAAGAGTACCTCGCCTGGATAGCCAAAACTGAGAGGATTGTTGACATGATGGGATACAGTGACGCCACTGCGTTAAAGCTCATTGTCATTGAGTTTCATGACTTCGCTCTCATTTGGTGGGAGCAAGAACATTAAAAGAGAGCCGTGGAACGAGACCATCACATCTCCACTTTGGAAGAGCTTAAGAGAGCGATGTGAAAGTAGTTTGTGCCAAGTTACCATGACCGGGACTGTGCTCAGAAGTTACAACACCTCACTCAAGGCAATCGAAAAGTGGAAGATTACCAGAAGGATCTTGAGAAGGCATTGATGAGAGCTAATGTTCGGGAAAATGATAAGGCCAAGTTGGCTCGATTTTTATACGGTCTCAGGGAGGACATCGCCAAAACGATAAAGCTGTGTGATTATAAAGATTATCAAGATCTGGTGCAGAAGGCGATAAGAGTGGAGAAACAGCTTAAGAAGGGAAGTTCTTATCATTCTTTCACCCCTCAGCGAAGCTCAGGGAGCAGACCTACCCCCTTCGCCAAGGCGATGCCTTCAAAGCCATACCAGCCTGCTGCCGCGATACCCCCTTCCTCCAAAACCAACCTTTCGCGAGGCCTCCATCCCACCAAACCACCTCACCCCATTCTCAACCGAGAACCAATACCTATCCTAAACCTTCCGACACTTCACGCCCAACAAGGAGCATTGAGTGTTTTAAGTGTTTGGGAAAAGGACACTATGCTAGAGACTGTCTGAACAAAAGGACCATGATCGTCCGACCAAATGGGGACCTCTCTAGTGAAGATGAAGCGAAGCCTATTCCCGAGGCTCAAAACGATGAGTTGGAAGAAGAAGAAGGAGAGTTGCCTTTGAAGGCTTAATCTTGGTTACCAAGAGGGTATTGAAAATCTCCCCCAGTGTGATCGAAAGTACTCAGAGAGAGAACTTGTTCCAATCAAGGGCCATGGTGAATGGGACTCTCTGCAGTCTCATTATCGATAGTGGCAGCCGTGTCAACGCGGCCAGTGAAGACATGGTCACTGAATTGGGACTTCGCACCATCGCGCATCCCAAGCCTTATCAACTCCAATGGGTTGACGACCGAACTTTTGTCAAGGTTGTCAAATAAGTTGAGGTGCCGATAAAGATTGGCAAGTACGAAGACTCAATCACTTGCGATGTGGTGCGGATGCAGGCCACCCACATTCTTTTAGGGAGGCCCTGGCAATACGATAAGGATTCCATGCACCATGGAAAGGTCAATAAGTACTCCATCACTCACCTTGACCGACCATATACTTTGCTACCCCTCACCTCAGCTCAAGCCCTTCAAGACCAAGTTCACTTGGCGAGTAAGGCCGAGAAGAAAAAGAGGGAAGAGGGAAGAGAAAAGAGAGAAAATAGTGAGAAGGTTTAAGGAACCTCGAGTGAAAAGAAAGAGTGTGCATTCATGGGAAACACTATGAGCGAACACAAGAGAAAACAAGAGTGCACCCCTTCGCCGGCCAAAACTAAACATCTGAAGAAGGCACTCTTTGGGAATAAAACATGTTTCCTCATGGTTCCCACACATTGCATGCTAACTCTCGAAAATATAGCTTCTCTTCCTTCATATGTGCAGGAAGTGTTGAAGGAATTCCAGGAGATATTCGATGTGCCGCGAAGCCTTCCCCCCTATCGCGGCATAGAGCATCAGATAGATCTACTTCCGGGTGGACCTTTACCCAACAAGGCAGCATACCGAACAAACCCCCAGGATTCCAAGGAGATCCAGACTCAAGTGCGAGAATTACTGGACAAGGGCTTCGTCCGCGAGAGCCTTTCACCCTACGCGGTGCCAGTCATACTCGTACCCAAGAGCGATGGCACCTGGCGCATGTGCATGGGCTGCAGACCCATCAACAATATCACTGTAAAGTATCGCCACCCTATACCTAGACTTGATGACATGCTAGATGAATTAAGTGGTGCTTGTGTGTTTTCAAAAATTAATCTTAGAAGTGGCTATCACCAGATTAGAATGAAGAAGGGTGATGAATGGAAGACGACATTCAAAACTAAAATCGGTTTATATGAATGGAATGTCATGCCCTTTGGATTATCTAATGCACCAAGTACTTTCATGCGTCTAATGAATCATGTCTTAATGGTAGTATACTTTGATGATATACTTGTCTACTCTAAGAATCATGATGAGCATGTTGAGCATCTGAGGCAAGTCCTTGACACACTTAGGCTAGAAAGATTGTATGCTAAGTATGAAAAGTGTGTCTTCGCATCAAATGAGGTAAACTTCCTTGGATATGTAGTTGGTGCGAAGGGTGTCAGAGTAGATGAAGGAAAGGTCAGCACCATTCGGGATTGGCCTACCCCTAAGTCCTTAACAGAAGTAAGATCCTTTTTAGGACTTGCTAGTTTTTATAGGAGGTTTGTTAGGGACTTCTCTTCTATCGCCGCCCCTTTGCATGAATTGGCGAAGAAGAACGTAGCATTTGACTGGGGTAGAGCACAGGAAGAATCCTTTAGTGAGTTGAAATCTTGTTTAACCAATTCCCCTTTGCTCACTTTGCCAAATTTTGACTAGGTTTTTGAGGTAGAATGCGATGCCAGCGGGATAGGCATTGGTGCTGTTTTGCACCAAGAAGGCCGCCCCATCGCCTTCTTTAGTGAGAAACTAGGCGGAGCAACCTTGAATTACTCCACATATGACAAAGAGCTATACGCTCTTGTGAGATCGCTGCAAACATGGAGTCATTATTTATTGCCTAGGGAATTTGTCATCCACACCGATCACTTGTCTTTGAAGTACCTTCAAGGGCAAGGGAACCTGAACAAGAGACCTGTTAGGTGGGTAGAGTTTATTGAGTCTTTCTCCTACGTGATTAAATACAAGAAAGGTAAAGAGAATGTTGTTGCGGATGCACTTTCTAGAAGATATGCTTTACTCACGTCTCTTGATGCTCGAATCGTTGGCTTTGAATGCTTGAAAGACATGTATGAAAATGATGTGGACTTTGGCAAAATTTATGCTGATTGTGCCAAAGAGAGCCAAAATGGCTACTGTGTGTTTGACGGCTTTTTGTTTAAGTATAAAAGGTTGTGCATTCCAAGGAGCTCAATAAGAGAGGTCATCATCAAAGAAGCGCACGGCATGGGCCTTCGAGACCGTGAAGGAGAACTTCTTTTGGCCAGGCATGAAGAAAGACGTCACCAAGGTGTGCGCGAGATGTGTCACATGCCACCGCGCCAAAACCACACTTCCACCAAAAGGGAAGTACACCCCTCTCCCTACGCCTTCGCTTCCTTGGGTAGATATAAGCATGGATTTCATAAGTGGTTTGCCTAAGACATCGCATGGACATGATGCTATATTTGTGGTAGTAGATAGGTTTTCAAAAATGGCACATTTCATTCCATGCCATAAAACTGATGATGCATCGCATGTAGCAGACTTGTTCTTTAAAGGCATTGTGAAATATCATGGTCTTCCATGGTCCATTGTGAGTGACAGGGACTCAAGGTTCTTAATTCACTTTTGGCGAACCCTTTGGTCGCGGTTGGGCATGAACCTGATGTATTCTACATCAAGCCACCCCCAAACCGATGGCCAAACAGAAGTGACCAACATAACCTTGACCGCTATCTTAAGAACCCTTCTTAGAAAAAATTTAAAGGACTGGGAGAAGTGTCTACCCCATGTTGAGTTTGCCTATAATAGAGCCTATCATTCATCTACATCTCATAGTCCCTTCGAAGTTGTATACGGATTCAATCCTTTAGCTCCTTTGGACTTGATTGCATTGAACCTTGTCGATCAGTTAGATGTAGATGGCAACAAGAAGGCTAAAAATATGACAGAATTGCATGCTAAGGTTCACAAACATCTTGAGCAAATCAATGAATCTTATGCAAAAAGGGCCAATAAGGGTAGAAAATTTAGAAGTTTTCAAGTTGGGGATTGGGTATGGCTGCATCTAAGGAAGGAACGGTTTCCCCAAGCTAGAAAGAATAAACTTGCGCCAAGAGGCGATGGCCCTTTCCAAATCACTAAGAAAATTGGTGATAACGCTTATGTACTGGATTTACCCTGTGATGGATCCTATAACATACATGCGACATTTAATGTCTGTGATTTGGCCCCTTTTGAAGGTACTAAAGAATATGAGAATCCGCGGACGGATTCTTTTCAAGAAGGAGAGTATGATAAGGACATCCCTGCAAGAACGTCGCCGACTCAAAGTGGAGCTCAACCCCAAGTGCGCGAGGACCCAAATCCTCTTCAAAATATAGGAAGGCCAATGACAAGGTCCCGCCTCAGACAAGTCCAAGCCAGCCTTAATGCCTACATGAAACTTATGGCGCAAGCAGAAGAACAAGCGGAAGTACAAGGAAGGACCCTGCAGCTTCACTGTCTCGGCATCCCCCTGGAAGGAGAGTACGCGAGACCCTTTGGCGTCTTGACTGTAAGTATGGTTGAGAAAGGAGAAGACAAGACCCCCTCGCAAGACTCCCAGATGCAAGCGAAGCCCTAAAGCGAGGCCATTCACGCGAGGGCATATGGCGAAGACCCTGCGCCGGATTTCCAGGCAAAGGCAAAGTTCCAAGGCGATGCCTTTCGCGCGAGGCCAAATGGCGAAGGCCCTGCGCCAGATTTCCAGACAAAGGCGAAGCCCCCAGGCGATGCCTTTCGCGCTAGGACATACGGCGAGGTCCCTGCGCCAAACTTCCATTGCGGCGAAGCCCCAAGGCGAGGCCACTCGCGCAATGGCATATGGCGAAGACTCCAACGCAAGGCCTTCGGACAAGCGAAGCCCTGTGTGTTCGCCAACCTGAAGAAGCCTCCTTACACACAGCATCAAAGCGAACCGTTCGAATTATGAAGAGGCCTTCCCTCCCATCTCCAGCCAACTATGATTTCTGGGAAATGGAAGCGACAGGAGCAGGTAGCCTACAATGTCATCCATCATCTGCAGCCTCTCACTTCACCCACCATAATTCTAGGAAGGTGGTTCCCTAGTCAAAGTCAAGCTCTTTCCCTTCACCATTTTCATCCTTTATAAGGGAAGCTTGTAACGAATTGAAGGCAGAATATATTTTAAATCAAACTCTTCAAGAGAGAATTGGTTTTTGTGTTCTCATATCTTGCAACTCCATTTTCCTTTGTGATCCATGCAAGAGGATTCAAATATAATTTCTAGTATAGCTTGATCTTGTAATCAAGAGGTGCTAGATCCCATCTTCTTCCCGAAGCAATATCAAGTCAAGCCCCCGAGCGGGTTGTCATCCCGGGTGACCCGAGGATCATTGACATGATGGGATTTTGGCTAAAGCGTTGGGTCACTATGGTTTTGGGCTGTTAAACGGCTCCCGAGGCTTATCCGAGCATTATTTATGCGAATCCTTCGGGTTTTGAGGTTGTGTGGGTCCCCCGGACATTTCCGCCGAAAATATTTTTCCGGGGCCGGGACTTGTCTTGGGTGTACAGCGGGGTCGGTAGCGCTCCCGGGAACTCGGAAAAGGAAACCGTTTTCATATTTGGAATCGTGGGAACGTTCTACATCTTTTTACGGAGTATGTTTTTTGGGACGGGACGTTCGGTCCCAGGCGACTCTCGGGGCTCGGAACGGGGATCCCGAGGCTCAGGATGGAAATTTTCCGACGGCTTAGGTGTAAATTATGTTATATTTTAAGACGGATTTTATGGATTTAATTTGGTGAATTTTGGGCAACCCGGGACGGATTTAAAATTTATTACGCGGGTGCGCGTAATTCCCGGGAGTTGCAATTTTGAGTGACTCAGGACTTCTATTTGGATAAGAAAAATAGGTTTTATGGGTTTTGTGTTATCGTGAGTATGTGGTTAAAGTTTGGTTCCGATCGGAGTAAGTTTGGTAAAAAGTTGCATTTTCGGGCTAAACGAAAATACAGTTTAGTAAAGTTTGTGAGATAATGGAAAATTGGACATTTTGGCTAAAAAGAAGGGATAGGGCGGATGAGAGAGAAAAGGGAATGGACATGTGTCCTCTTTTTGGTGGAAGAAGAAAAGGAAAGAAAAAGGAATTATGGGATACATATATATATATATATATATATATGTGTTTATGTCAATAATGTATATATATATGTATAAGTAATAGAAAATGGTAATATTTGCACAATTTGGAAGAAAAGAAAGAAAAGAGGCGGATGGGAAAGGGAGAGAAGGGACACATGTCCCTTCTTGGTTGAATTTGAAAAATGGAAAGGAATGGGTTTTTATGGTGTATATATGTATTTATGCATAATACATATATATATATATATATATATATATGTAAGGAAAAAGAAGAAAAGGCATTTTGGTCAACCTTCCCATTTCTTCTTCTTCTCAACCGTATCTCTCTCTGTCCCTCACCTTGCGCCATTTTTGGAGAGCTTGAGCTCACAACTGTTTTCCGTCGTTTGGCGACCAAACTTCGAGATATTGCACTTAAATCGTTCATTGGGTTGTATGGATCGATGTCGAGTCTGTTTTGAAAGAAACAGTTTAGTTTGCAAGTTATGAGCATTTGAATTTTGAAGTGAATAGTGTCACATGCTCTTTTGTTTGATTTTTCGGTTCCTAAGCGTTCTCGGCACTTCCTGGTGCATGTTTGATAACAGGAACGTAGGAAGAAACGCACCTGAGGTTGTGCCGATTCGCGTCTGAAAATTTGGGTGTAAAATCCAACGGTGGATTCAGCGAAAGGTAAGGATATATTTGTGATCAGAGCGAAGTTCTGGTTCTGTTAGTGTAATCGGTTCTGTTAGAAGAGGCTCGGTGTGAAAGCCGTTTTTCCTGGCCCGAGCCTCGGTTTTGGCGCTATTGTTAGTGATTGATTCTATGAATTCTGAATGCGTTTTCTGTATATGGAATTGATTGTGAACAGGGAGTTGCTTTGAAATTGGACCGAAACTCAGCCGAAATTTGTACCGGGACAGCTGAACGAGAATTTCGATTCGGACTTGTGTGAACGATTTGGGAAGAAGGTATGATTTAAAGGTTTGGTTGTGTTTATGGATGTATAAGTAAAAATGTTCAGGCTCGGTTTGGGAAACCGAGCTCTCTGTGTATTTTTGCGGGAAAGTGCGGGGTTGTGCGGGTTTGGCTTCTGGGGGTTATTTTGGTGAGTTCTGACTTGTTTGTGGTTGTTTAGTGTGTTTCTGCGTTGGTGGAGCAGTGTGGGACCATAAAAGTCAAGGTTTCGCTTTTCGGGCCGGGAGCCGGGATTTCCCGGGATTTGTGCTGCGGAGCGGTTTTGCTAAGGTAAGGGTTTAACTTCTCTTGTTATACATAGTGGTATGGGACATTGTGTATACGGGTTTAGTTAAGGCGGGTTCCCGGGTTGAGGGCAGTGGTTCGGTGATCCCGGGACCTGTTATATAGTAAGGTACATGTTCGTGTCTATTCCAGGGCCCGGATGGTCTTGGAGGCCACGGGTTGTATTGGTTTGGTATTTCCGCACTAGGTGCGAGTATCTTGGTTTATATCGTCATATCATATCATTGTACTATATGTGGTTTTAATGGGAGACCCGGGACGGTCTTGGAGACCTCGGGTGCTCGATGGTTTATTGGTGTGTCCATCTTGGAGGGTGCCGCCATGGTATGTATACCCTATGAGAGTTGTGGTATACCATTGGGATTTTACAGGGCTCATGATCCCAGCCGGTACCGTGCTTTGGATTGGGCGGTTGGACCGCCAGATGCGCCATCTCACCCGACGCTGGGGGTACGCCGGTTAGGCCGGGGAAGAACTACCCTTGCTCGGTCATTTCACCCGACGCTGGGGGTACGCCGGTTCGGCCGGGGAAGAACTACCCTTGCATCAGTCATTTCATCATTATTTATGTGCATACCTGTGGTTGTTTTGTTTTGCAGGTTTGGTTGGTTACGAACTGTATCATACCTCAGCCCTTACTGGGTCCTTCCGAGGACTCACCCCTTATTTGTTTACCACCTTTCAGGAAGACCTGTTAAGCAGCCGGCGGGATAGAGATCCGCGGTGCTTTGGTTGTTTTTGGGTTTTCAGCAGCAACAGCAGTACCGCGTGCGGAAATCTACTGAGAAAGTGCAGTTTCTCCTATTCCGCACTAGGTATATTTGGGCTTTAGTTTTTGATGGCTCTGTAGCTGTAGTTGCATGCATATATAGTGGATCATGAGTTTGTATATGATATATATTCTGGATATCTGCTGATGTTGAACTGTCTTCTGAGTCGAGGGCGGAGCCCCGACTTGCCTATGTTGGATATACTGGTTTTGATGTGGAAACTGATTTTGTGATCATGTGTTCTGTTGCTATGCGTGATTTTCCATGAACTGCGCGTTTGTATACTTGCCGTATATGAATGTTGTAGGTTGCGGGTTATAGTACCGTTTCCGCGCTTTCCGTCGCAGCTACTGGCTTCCGAACGTCACGGTTGGCCTCGCCTCCGCAACCAATGAAAAGTTGGTTTGTGGCGGGGTGGCTGAGAGAGGATATCGCCAAAACAGTGGAGCTTTGTGATTATCGAGATTACCAAGATCTGGTGCACAAGGCTATACGGATAGAGAAGCAGCTGAAGAAGGGAAACTCCTATCATTCATCCCATACACCTATCCGAGGTTCAGGAAGCAAGTCTACCCCCTTCGCCAAGCCGACACCTTCGAAACCCTACCAACCAGCCACGGCGATACCCCCCTCTCACCACAACTATGCTAATGCGAGGCCCCCATCCCACCCTCAACAAAAAACCAACACCTACCCTAAACCTTATGATGTCACTCGCCAGACAAGGAGCATCGAGTGTTTTAAGTGTTTGGGTAAGGGACATTATGCGAGGGACTGCCCCAACAAAAGAACCATGGTCATCCGACCAAATGGGGAAGTATCTAGTGAAGACAACGAAGAGGTTTCTCTTAACCCTCAAGACCAAGAGTGAAGCGGAAGAAGGAGAGTTGCCTATGGAAGGCCTGATCTTGGTCACCAAGAGAATTCTGCAAAGCCCCCAAGTGTTATTGAAAGCACTTAGTGGGAAAACTTGTTTCAATCCAGAGCTTTGGTCAATGGGACTCTTTGTAGTCTCATAATTGACAGTGGAAGTTGCGTAAACGCAGCCAGTGAAGACATGGTTGTCGAATTGGGACTTCGCACCATCGCGCATCCAAAGTCGTACCAACTTCAGTGGGTTGATGATAGAACCTTTGTAAAGGTTGTGAAACAAGTTGAAGTGCCGATAAAGATTGGCAAGTACGAAGATTCTATCACTTGCGATGTGGTGCGAATGCAAGCCACACACATTCTCTTGGGAAGACCCTGGCAATATGACAAGGAAGCCACACACTATGGCAAGGCCAACAAATACACCCTAACCCATCTCAGTCGACCTTACACCTTGCTTCCCCTCACGCCAACCCAAGCCCTCCAAGACCAAGTTCATCTGGCGAGCAAGGCCGAGAAGAAAAGAAAGAGCGAGGGCAGAGAGAAGAGAGAAAATGGAGAGAAGGTTCAAGGAACCTTGAGTGAAAAGAAAGAGTGCATCCCTCCCCTGGCCAAAGAAAGAGACTTCAAAAGAGCACTTTTGGGAACAATTACAACTCAATGCATGCTAACTCTTGAAAACATAGCTTCTCTTCCTTTGTATGTACAGGAAGTGTTGAACGAATTCGATGAAGTATTCGATAAACCGCGAAGCCTTCCACCCTATTGCGGCATAGAGCATCAAATAGAATTACTTCAGGGTGCGCCTTTACCCAACAAGGCCGCATACCGAACCAACCCCCAAGAGTCCAAAGAAATCCAATCACAAGTGCAAGAGCTGCTTAACAAGGGATTTATCCGCGAAAGCCTCTCGCCTTGCGCGGTGCCAGTCATACTCGTGCCCAAGAGCGATGGCACTTGGTGGATGTGCATGGACTGCCGCCCCATCAACTCTATCACTATAAAGTATCGCCACCCTATACCTAGACTTGATGACATGTTGGATGAATTGAGTGGTGCTTGTGTGTTTTCGAAAATTGATCTTAGAAGTGGCTATCACCAAATTCGAATGAAGAAAGGTGATGAGTGGAAAACTGCATTCAAAACTAAAATTGGTTTATATGAATGGAATGTCACGCCCTTCAGATTATCTAACGCACCTAGTACCTTCATGCACCTAATGAATCATGTCTTGAGGCGATTGATCAAAAAATTTGTGGTAGAATACTTTGATGATATACTTGTGTATTCCAAGAATCATGAAGAACATGTTGAGCATTTGAGGCAAGTCCTTGACACACTTAGATTAGAAAAATTATATGTGAGAAGTGTGTCTTTGCATCAAATAAGGTTAACATTCTTGGGTACGTAGTTGGTACGAACGGTGTCAAAGTAGATGAAAGTAAAGTAAGTGCAATTCGAGATTGACCTACTCCTAATTCATTAATTGAGGTAAGATCCTTTCTAGGACTTGCTAGCTTTTATAGGAGATTTGTTAAGGATTTCTCTTTCATAGACGCCTTTGCATGAACTAGCTAAGAAGAATGTAGTATTTGAATGGGGTAAGTCACAAGAGGAATCTTTTAATGAATTGAAATCTCGGTTGACAAATGCACCTTTGCTTACTTTACCAAACTTTGACAAAGTTTTTGAAGTGGAGTGCGATGCAAGTGGGATAGGCATTGGTGCTGTTTTAAACCAGGAAGGCCACCCCGTCGCCTTCTTTAGTGAGAAGCTAGGATGAGCAACTTTGAATTACTCCACATATGATAAAGAGCTATACGCTCTTGTGAGGTTATTGGAAACATGGAGTCATTACTTATTGCCTAGAGAATTTGTCATCCACACAGACCACTTGTCTTTGAAGTATCTTCAAGGACAAGGAAATTTGAGCAAGAGACATGTTAGGTGGGTAGAGTTCATCGAGTCTTTCTCCTATGTAATTAAGTATAAAAAGGGCAAAGAAAATGTTGTTGCAGATGCGCTTTCTAGGAGATATGCTTTACTCATGACTCTTGACAAAAAAATTGTTGGTTTTGACTGTTTAAAAGACATGTATGAGCATGATGTGGATTTTGGTGAAATATTTGCCAATTGTGCTAAAGGAAGCCAAAATGGCTACTATCTGTTTGATGGCTTCTTGTTTAAGTTCAAAAGGTTGTGCATTCCAAAGGGATCAATTAGAGAGGTCATCATCAAAGAGGCACATGGTGGCAGTCTCATGGGGCATTTCGGTGTCCAAAAGACACTTGAAGCTGTAAGAGAGAACTTCTTTTGGCCGGGCATGAAGAAAGATGCCACCAAGGTTTGCGCAAGATGTGTGACATGCCACCAAGCCAAATCTACTCTCCAACTGAAAGGGAAGTACACTCCTCTCCCTACGCCTTCGCTTCCTTGGGTTGATATAAGCATGGTTTTCATAAGTGGTTTTCCTAGAACATCACATGGTCATGATGCTATATTTGTTGTGGTGGATAGGTTTTCAAAGATGACACATTTCATTCCATGCCATAAAACTGATGATGCATCACATGTAGCCGACTTGTTCTTTAGAGGCATTGTGAAATACCATGGTCTTCCTCGGTCCATTGTGAGTGACAGGGACTCAAGCTTCTTAAGTTACTTTTGGAGAACCCTTTGGTCTTGGTTGGGCACAAACTTGACGTATTCTACATCAAGCCACCCTCAAACCGATGGCCAAACAAAAGTGACCAATAGAACCTTGACCACTATCTTAAGGACCCTTCTTAGGAAGAATTTAAAAGATTGGGAGAACTGTCTACCACATGTTAAGTTTGCCTACAACCGAGCATATCATTCATCGACATCTCATAGTCCCTTTGAGGTTGTATATGGTTTCAATCCTTTAACTCCTTTGGACTTAGTTGCATTGAATCATATTGAACAAATAGATGTCGATGGTAACAAGAAGGCTCAACACATGAAAGATTTGCATGTTAAGGTTCACAAACATCTTGAGAAAGTCAATGAATCTTATGCAAAAAAGGTCAATAAGGGTAGGATTTAGAAGTTTTCAAGTTGGGGATTGGGTATGGTTGCACTTGAGAAAGGAACGGTTTCCCCAAGCTAGGAAAAATAAACTTGCGCCAAGAGGCGACGGCCCTTTCCAAATCACTAAGAAAATTGGTGATAATGCATATTGTTACACCCACCCTGATGTTTTGTAATCTTCCGGCGTCGGCCGGAAATGTGAATTCTGTAATTTTTCGAAGTATGAGTAATTATTGGAATTCAATTTTTGGGAGTGACTTTGGAGCTAATTATAATTGTTTCGGGCGTTGGATAACAATTCTCGAGTTTTGGGAAGTTTTATGGAAAATTGGTTTCAAGGGCAAAATGGTCACCGATGGGGAAAAAATTTGGAAAAAGATATTTGTTGGAAAATTAGTGTGGCTGCGAAATTGGCTGGTTGGAAGGGATTTTATTTTGTTATTTTTGGTTAATTACATGAGATAATGTTAGAGTTAATGATGGTAGATATTTGGAGACAAAAGCTTACCATTTCTTACAATATCTCTACCCAATGCTTGCTTTGATAAGAGAACTTGTCCCCTCCCCTTTTGACCTCTATTAACCAGCCTTATCTCCAGCTTCCAGCCATTTACTTCAGATTCATAACCTCTCCACACTTAAAGAAAAACAAAGTCTTTTGCAAACCTCTCTCCCTTTGCTGCCAGCAAAGTTGCACCTCTGTTCTTGGTCGATTCTGCTCTCCTACAGTCCGAATTAGCTCTAGTGGTAGTTAGAAGATATCTTCCTTAACCTCTTGGCTTCAACTTTTCTGAAGAGACCAAGGGCCAAAAGTGAAGGGAAGACCTCCAAATCTGGGTTGCAAGAAAACGGGTCTGCTGTGATGTTGGTGCTGAAATTTCAAATCTGAAGTTTCGGGCCTTGAACCTTCAACAAGCCATCCTACCACTTCTTCTACCTTCCAAATCTGGTGTCTTCAAGGTGAGATTGTGTAGTTAAAGTTTAATTTTCATGTGTATGGAAAAACATGGAAAGAAGCTCACTTTGTTCATCTTTTTCTTGGACAAGTGCATGGTGTTTTGGGGTGACTATTGTTCCTACAGCAGCTTCATCAAGGAGTTGAGAGAAGTTCTTCAAGGTGAGGAACCTTTATGTTAAGATTTGTGAACTTTGGATGTTAGTTAAGTTCTGATCTTCAACTATGTTGAAGTTGGTAGCATTTTAAGCATGCTTTGTTCTTGAAGAATCATGAAACAACATGTTGCTGAAAAGTTGGAGTCTTGGCCGAATTCTTGATTGAATGTTTGATGAAGTTTTGTTGAAGATTTAAGTGTTAAAGTGTTGAAAAATGGAAGTACTTAAAGGTTTATGCATGAAAGTGTTAAGATTTGAAGTTTGGGTGAAATTTGGAAGAAAACCCGAAAATCATGCTCTTGGAAGAAATTAGTGTTGCTGTGAATAGTGTTTTTGGTGATGAATAGTTGATTAAAACATGTTAAAAATGGTTTAACATGAAGGATTAAAAGTAAAATGACTAAATTGTGAAATATGGAAAAGTTTGGGTAAAAGTGTAAACTTGGTAAATATGGAAGGATGTCACTAAGAATTGTGGAAACAAGGGTTTCTATCAAGTTCTGGATAAAATTGGACACTTGGTAAGTTTTGGGGCACTTTTGCAAGTTCTGAAAAGTTGAGGGACTTAGGTTGTAATTAAGGATAAATTCCCAACATTGGAACTTTAGTAAAGAAACTTAAGCTATTTCGTGTCTCGATTCTCGCAGATTAAACTGCACTCAGGATACCGTCAGGCGTCAGAGGCCAGAGATATCCGATTTCTGCTGAGGTAAGGGGTTTAACTTCCTTAATGCGCATTAAATGTGTATTAGGTTAGTTAAGGGCTAGTACTGGTCGAGGGTGGGGCCCAGTGACTCCGGGGCTAGTTTCGGTACGTAGTGGTTTGCGTGGTTTTTATTTCGGAATATATGCATATCGGGGTCGACGACGGACCCATTTCTCGTTATTATTTCGACTTTTGCTATATCGGATCTGTTTATCGGGGTCAAGACGGACCCATTCTCGCTTCGTTAACGACGCATGGGGATGCCGGCCGGGCCGGGAAGAACTACCCATGGTCGTGCCTTCGTTATCTGCTCACGGCGCATGGAGATGCCGGCGGGCCGGGAAGATCTATCCATGGCGGTGCCCTCGATCGATGGGATTCTCGTATACATGCATCCGCATATAACATCATGATATTTAGGGTTGCGTTATCTGTTAGAACATTGCACGCTAACCCTTTTGTGCAAAGGCTAAAATGTTTTAAAAGTTTTGGTTTGACCAATTCGTACCTACCCCCTTACGGGTTCTTTCGAGAACTCACCCCCATGCTTACAATATTTTCGGGATCCGGGCAAACGACTGCGGACTAGATTTCCGCAAAGGCTCGTTCTGCACTTCTGTTATTTTGAGGTATATTTGTGTTTGGGGGAAATTCTCGTTAAAATCCTTTCTATGTTGGTATCTTTCTGTTAAGTTTGACGTTCTTCTCTATGTATGTTTAGCAGCAGCAGCATCTAGTAGCGAGGTCTAATTCCGCACTGTTGGCTCGGCTCTGTAGAAGTAGTGCATGTAGACACTCTAGTATTTTCATACTATCGGTCTGTATATTTTGTGGGAGTTTCCGACCCTACGCAGAGGGCGGAACTTCCTCGGCCTGTATCTTTATTTTTTTCGCTTCATTATTTTTACGCGCGATATCCTGTAAAAACCACTAACGTGTCTCGGGTGCAGTTTTAGGACTAGTAAGACTTCTTAAAATCTGCAAACACGTAACAACCATAAAACTGGAATAATAAAGTTTTAAGGGAATGTTTTCAGGTCCACACAATTTTAAGAGAAAATTCCGCGATCACCACGCCATTACCTCCAACCTCCGCAACTACGACGCTCCGCCGATTTCGGGCGGTGGGGTGACAATTTGGTATCAGTGCCAAGTTTAGAGTTAGGAATGGTTAAGACTACCCTACCTAAACAACACTACTAGTTCTGGGGTAATTTAAATAAAAGCGTAGCTAACTTTTACTAAAATTATTCTTGAACTTTAGCTATGTTTATGGTTGGTTAGTTAACACGTAACCTAGCATAAATCAAACTCAAATAAGTGGTCAAAACAGATATCGCGCTTTGACAATTCATAAAGGATATGGATTGTTATTTTCTCTCAAAGTAGGCAAGCAAAGGAATTGCTGCGAAATTTTCATAAGCATGCATATCATCTACACTACAGAGCCATTAGGAGTCTCGTTGTTTGCTAACATAGAGATTAACGATATTTCCGTATGTTTTGTTGGGAATTTTAGATGGTACGATCTATTGGACGCCTGTGAGCGCCACAACCTTGTGGACACACTGGGTCGATTCGCACCCTTCCGAACGGTGTGTTCACTCGCATGTATAGCACGTCGACCACGAGAGCGATGCTGATTTTTCTACACCGATCGCTACACCCCCGACTTGGAGACCACTTACACCGTCTCCGACGTTATCGCCGTACTCCTACCGTTGAGGAGGATCGGCCTGGATTGTTGGGACGCCCTCACGTTAGGAGGACTCGGGCAGCGGCCGCCCGCCCGCCAGACAGGCTACCCGCTGCACGGTAGAGGCTTCACCGATTGGTCGCCGCCGACCTGTGGACGACACTGATTCTGATTCTGGAGACATCCGAGAGATCCCGAGGACGCATACCGGGAGCAGTATGGGTTATGACGAGGTTAGGATGATGGAGCGCCTGCAGCGCTTCAACCCGCCCAAGTTTTCTGGCAGATCTGGACCGGACGCAGCCGAGACTTGGCTGACCGATATTGAGCGCCTTCTGCTGAGGCTCCATATACCATCTGAGGAGATGGTCTCTTTGGCCACCTTCTATCTGAGAGATGCGGCGCACAATTGGTGGCAGGGAGTGGCCAGAGGCAGAGCGATGCAGTATACGGGTTCTTTCGAGAACTCACCCCCCATGCTTACAATATTTTCAGGGGCTTGTTAAATGATAGTCTCGTTCCTAAGGAAGGCCCGGACTCTCAGTTGAAGTGGTGGAGAAGATGATGTTCTTGAGACTCCAAGCTTGCTTGTTATGAGTAATCTGTAAAAGATAGAGAGAATACTCAGAAGTAGCAAGAGAGGAGTGGGGGGGCGTGTAGTAGCTTACCCGATTTAGGGTGGACATCACCCTATTTATAGAGTGATGCCGGGAGAAGAGCCTCCCAGGTTGAAGCCCTTTAGACAGCTGTTGAGATAAGTCTCGTGTCGATCGATTGGAGATAAGGCGGTTGTGATGATGAAGATCTCAGCAAACCGCCTTAGGTGATTCACTTGTCAGAGAATGTCTGGCGTATAAATCTGGTGAAGATCTCCCAGGCTCGTGCTGCCCTCCTTATTGGCCGGTTGATGTCAGACGACCAAGTGGTCTATCTCCAAGTGGAGCAAGCGGCGGGCGAAGGCCTATAAGGGCGAAGGCCCAAATAGAATATAGCCAAATAAGGGGTGAGGTTGCACGAACACTGGGTACTGTGGCCTTATCTCAGGCGGGGCCAAGTATAGGCGGGAGGCGGGAGTAAGACCCATGGAGGCGAAGGAGATCGCGAGGGCTCGCCCTAAGACCGCGAGGGTGGCTCGCGCAGGCTTTAGAAACGCAAGGGTGAGTATGAGACGTCGCCCATGCGAGTCTTGAGGCCCGCGAGGCGGGACCCCGCGTAGGTGAGGCCGAGACCACAAGGATGAGACCTCGCGAAGGCTATATTGGAGACCACAAGGATGAGGCTTCCTCAAAGGCCTTGTACGATTATAATATGACGCGAGGGCGCGTTTGCTTGGGTAGTGTACCAAGATGCCTCCTCCTGAGAGCGGAGTATGGGCAGGGTCCTGTACTCCATTTTTTCGAAAGTACATAAGTTCTTCTTTGAGGGCCGACGTAGCAGCCATAAGTGAAAATCGTTTGTGATCCTTGTGAGTTTTGAGGAGGGGGGCATTTGCTTGGGTAGTGTACCAAGATGCCTCCTCCTGAAGGCAGAGTATGGGCAGGGTCCCGTACTCTGTTCAAATTCCAAGTCTCTGGAGTTGGCGAAGGCGCTTGGGCCGTTTGCGGACCGTTTGATTGTGAAGGCAGCGAAGAGTCCCTTCAGCATTTAATGCAGGAGAGATAAAGGAAGATGAGAGGTTTACTGACCGTTATGGGACGCAACACGTGGCGCCGTAGGGGTCGATTACGCTTTGTAAAAGCGTTTCTTCTTTTTTGTACGGCAGGGGGAGGTTTAATAACCGCTGGATGCTGGCACGTGGCGCCTCAGGAGCCGTTCACGCTTAAAAGCGCTTTTTCATTTTGGCGGGCTTATAAAAGTGTATCCGAGAAGATTGAAGCCTTTCTTCTTCACTCTCGTATTTCCTCGCTCTGCTCTGAGTAACCTTTTCGTATTCTTGCGTTTCTTGACATTTATCGGCAGTTGAGGGGTGATTTGCGGTGGTTCCTCCTTTTCGTTTGAGATTCCGCCGGTCAACTGTTCGTTTGCCAACCGCTCCGTCCGTTCTTGCTTACTTCTTAACAAATCAGGTAAGTTTCCACTCCCTGCACACTGAGTGCCTCAAGTTCTCTGAGCGCACTGAGCGTTTGACGAAATGCCTTTGCTGGGCTGTTTTGATTTATATGCCTGTTTGTTCTTCTTTTTGCAGAGATGGATTCCAAGGAAGCTGTTCGCCCAGTGGTCGCTCCTCTCGAGAAGACCACGGTGAAGTTCGAGAGAATTCACCAGGATATGGTGGATGCCTTCTGGCCCGTGGAGAAAGCGCCGGTATATGCGTCCCGTGCGGGTGTTTGTCGGGCGATGGGTTGGCCCGTAACTGAGGAGAACAAGGAGAACCGGGTGCTGTGCCTGTACACGGCGCAGCTTGCGGCGGGATTACGGTATCCCTTTCCGCAACTGGTGCAAGATCTATGCGCTGACTGGGGAATGCCCCCAACTCAGCTGGCGCCCAATACTTTTCTGAGCATCGCGGGCTTTATTGTCGCCTGCCACATGGCCGGCGTGAAGCCATTCGCCGACGTCTTCAACCGTTTCTATCGGTTGGAGCTGAGGAGTGGGGGTGCGTTCTTCTACGTCACTCCCATAAACGTTGGAGGTAACCACTCCATCTCCTTTACTGCCTCACCCAGATCCTACCATAATTGGCATGGGTCCTTTTTCTTCTTGCCCCGCGAAGGCTCATGGGACTTTCCCGTGGCGAGGACGCGACAATCCGTGCAAAGCATTGTGCGGAGGCCTGAGCTGACTCACGGGGAGTGCGATGGCAGGCATACGTTCAACTCTTTGGGGTGGTTAGACGATGTCTTTTCGAGGAGCGCGTGCGGCGTTCTTCCCTTCTCGGCTGCCCAATCGACGAGACCACCCCGAGGTGGGCTGGGATTAGCACGGTTTCGTCTTTGGACCCTAAGGTGCCCCCGCCATACGAGGGATGGGCTCCCGTCCATCGTGGGACAATGATAGACTCTTTCTTCGTTGCTCTAGCGGCGCCCAAAGGTACGCTGTGCATATATACAAATATACTATAAATTTGTAAGAGGTCTGGTAGAACCTGGTCTGAAGTCCCTCTTTGTCTGCAGATGCCGTTGCAGAGTCTGGCGAAGCCCAGGGCAAGAAAGCATCCATGCGTATTGCCCAACGAGTGCACCTGGCCTGTGCACTCGGGGGGGATGCCCCTGCTGGGGCAGTCAAGGTGTTGGGACCCATTGTCCCCAAACTGCCCAAAAAGAGGGCTGGTATCAAGGCTTCGATGATTTCTCAGCCGGAGAAGAAGAAGAGAAAGGTGGCTGCGGCGCAGCCTGGAGAAGGGAGTGCCCTTGCTGTTGCTGAGGGATCCAGGGCCGTGGAGCCGACTGGAGAGGCGGAGAGGCCTGCTGAGGCAGAGGGGCCCGCTGCAGTCCTTTTAACTGCGGAGGCCAGGGAGCCTGCTGGGGCAGAAGTTCCCAGTGCTATGGAGGAGGCTGGGGAGCCCATGGCTGAAGAAGCCAAGAGTGGGGTTGAAGTGCCTCTCACTGTTGAAGAGGTCGTGCCTTCTCGCAGAGGGCCCGGAGGGAACGCAAGCGGATAGCGCTGCTTCCCATAGAGGTTGTACCCATCTCGGTGGTGCAGCCTATTTCTTCCGAGGAGGCTGCTGAAGCCATTGTATCTGGGCTCTACGCGAGCCCTTCACCAGCTCAAGGTGAATACTTGCCCGTTCACGTTGTCGCGGCAGAGATCATCACCAGAGGAAAAGAGCCTCCACCCAAAGGCAAAATGTCACCGGCTAACATCCCGATCTCTATGAGAAGGAGGGGCAACCAAGCCGCAAAGGCCATTGGGAGTCCCGCCAAAGGGAGGTACGGTCATTCCTACGGAGGAGGCGGAGACCACTAATGCAAGGGAGGAGATCCCCGCAGCCATCCCTTCTGGAGAGGGGATCCCTGAAGCGGCTCCTTCAGGGGAGAAGGCCCCTGCAACAAAGGGGAAGAGGATCCTGGTGGTTGAGGAGACTTCTTCCTCTTCTGATAGCGAGGCCCCGGAGGAAGGGGGTCTGGTCACACGGTCCTCTGCGAGGACAAGTGGTTGGGAGATTGCCCAACCTTCGCCTGGACTCCCTGCTGAATTCATGAGGAGGCAGCTCAACAGAGTCTGCAGTAAGACAGCTTACGGTCTTAATGTATAAGTTCAGTTTAGCCTTTTACGCCTCTGCTTTAATAGCACCGGGATGCAGGCGGCTGTCAAAGGGCATCTTCTTGCTGAGCAATGGCATGACTTCACGAAGTATGCCAATAAGCGGGGACGACGCCCAAGTAACAGAGATCGCCTCACTTAGGAGGGAGCTGGAGGCCTCAAAGAAGAGGGAGGAGGAGCTTAAAGAGGAGCATGCCAAGCGTGTGGCCCAACTAGAGAGTTGGTGCGATTATGGCAACAAAGAGCGGGCACACAGCATGCGGTACCGGTGGGAGCAGTCCTGCTTACTTGATGTTGAGAAGCAACGCTTCCTTCAGCAGTAGCAATCGAAGCCAAGCGACTTGAAAATCTTTGTCTTGAAGGAGTCCCTCCTTTCTTTGGAGGCAGAAACCAAAGCTGCCCTTGCAGTGGTGAAGGCCCAGGTTGAGCAGGCAGAGGCCGCAGCTGAGGAGGCGAGGAGCCAAGCTACTGCCCAGGCTCAATTGGCAGAGAAGAAGGTGGAGGAGGGCAGGCTTGCTGCTGAGGCTGCCATGAAGGCACGCCTGGAGGTCGCCACTGACCTGGAGAAGGCAATGGCCTCAGTGTGGGAGATGGAGAAGGCTCTGGGCCTTCCCTCCTTTGAAGGTGAGGATCCTGAGTCCTCTTCCTCCATCAAGGTGTCCATCCACGAGCGGATGCCTCGATCGGTGGAGAAGCTTGGCGAGATCCAAGACCTAGGCGGCGGGCGCGCAGCCTACGAGGAGGGCTGGCTGCGATGCCGCTTCCAAGTGGAGAAGGCGTTTCAGCTCTAAGTCTTGGGATCCCTGGACACCTGCCAATACCAATGAGCCAACGGTAGGCGCCTTGATGGGGAGCAGGGGAAGGAAGATGGGCGATGCCCAGTATGCCCTCTTGGACTAGGGTGGAGGCTTCAACATGTGGATGCCCCCTTTCTTTTTTGTATAAAGACACTGCATTCACACACTTGTTGGGAACAATAGATGAAGTAAAATTTCCTTTTACCTTCACTGTTTTGTAGATTCGCTTTATCTCGCGATAGCCCTGTAGGGTACGTTAGCTAAGTTTAACAACCATAGGCTAAGTCCCGTCTCATGGAGAGATGTCCTTACAGGGGTCGGCGAAGCCACGAGGATTACTTATCAAGGGCTGGAGACTCGGTTTGAGTTTATAGTGACAGAGGCACTCAAGATCCGCGGCAGGCGGAGCCATGAGTCATTCCAATGACTTGTGGGTTTACTTGTTGAGACAAGGCTGTGATGGAGACCACTTTTTTTGAGATAAGTTGAGGCCCCTTTCTTGGACAAGCTGTTTAGGGAGTAAGCCCTTGGGTAGTGTCTGCTGTACCAAGTAGAAGACCTCATGCAGATTTCCCAGCATTCATATAATAAGAATGAAGTAAAAGATTCAGTTTTAGGATGCCCCCTACCTTTGTATAAAGGCCTGCATTCACACACTTTTTGGGAACAATAGATGAAGTAAAATTTCCTTTTACCTTCACTGCTTTGTAGATTCGCTTTATCTCGCGATAGCCCCGTAGGGTACGTTAGTTAAGTTTAACAACCATAGGCTAAGTCCCGCCTCATGGAAAGATGTCCTTCTGGGGTCCGCGAAGGCGAAGCCAAAGGGATTACTTATCAAGGAGCTGGAGACACAGTTTTGAGTTTATAGTGACGAGGCACTCAAGATCCGCAACGGCGGAGCCACATGAGTCATTCCCAATGACTTGTGGGTTTACTTGTTGAGACAAGCTGTGATGGAGACCACTTTTTTGAGATAAGTTCAGGGCCCCTTTCTTGGACAACTGTTTAGGGAGTAAGCCCTTGGGTAGTGTACGGTGTACCAAGTAGAAGACCTCTCGTAGTTTGCTCATCATTTATACGATAAGCATGCAGTAAAAAGGTTCGATTTACTGAGCCCTGGAGTCGCGCGTTTGGCGAAGGCAGTAGGACACTTGTTGAGACAAGTGGAGAACCATCTGAGGTTCTGGGGGGTAAGACCCACTGCTGTGTCTGGGGAGCCCGTGTGGAAGGTCCACTGTGGCGTGCGAGGGTGACTCATACAGAGACCTTCCTGAAAGAGCCAAAAGGGGTTACCCTTCCGCAGTGCAAGGGGATTACCCTTGGGGCGGGGCGAGTCGAAGGGCAGTTGGGGAATGAGACCCGCAACCACCTGTGTGGAGAAGTCCGAACGGAAGGTCTGCTGTGGCATGCGAGGAAGACTTACACATAGACCTTCCTGAAGGAGCCAAAAGGGGGTTACCCTTCCGCAGCGCAAGGGGATTACCCTTGGGGCGGGGCGAGTTGAAGGTCACTGGGAATGAGACCCGCAACCACCTGTGTGGAGAAGTCCGAACGGAAGGTCCGCTGTGGCATGCGAGGATGACTTACACATAGACCTCCCCAAGGAGCCAAAAGGGGGTTACCCTTCCGCAGCGCAAGGGGATTACCCTTGGGGCGGGGCGAGTTGAAGGTCAGTTGGGGACTGAGACCCGCAACCACCTGTGTGGAGCAGTCCGAGCGGAAGGTCTGCTGTGGCGTGCGAGGACGACTTACACATAGACCTTCCAGTAGGTGCCAAAAAGGGGGTTACCCTTCCGCAGCGCAAGGGGATTACCCTTGGGGCGGGGCGAGTTGAAGGTCGGTTGGGGAATGAGACCCGCAACCACCCGTGGCGCAACCTTAAGGAGCTTCCTCGTGGGTGCGTAAGTGAGACTCGGCAAGGTCCGATGTCATAACTCAGCAGTAGCCAATCTGACCGGTCGGGTGCAGATGGCAATGGAGAGAGCATTTGCAATGCCATGTGATCTGTAAGACAGAAAAAATACACATGTATTTTATTGAATTTGTAAGACTAAAGACTCACACGTAATATGGGCGCAAGTCATCCGTATGAAAGTATGCGGGGAGAAGACGACCATCATGGTCTTGTAGTTCATAGACCCCGGGCGGACTTGTTTATGAACAATATAAGGCCCGGCCCCAGCTTGGGTCGTAAGACACCTGCTTTGGGGTCGCGAGCGGTGAGGGTCGACTTAAGCAAGGCAAGGCCCCTTGTTGTAGCGCCTTGGGTTTTACCCGGGAATTATGGTGAAGACCGAGCCTCTGCTTGAGGGCAGACATGCGAAGGCGAGCACCTCGCGTAATTCCTCGATTAAGTCGAGTTTGGCACGGAGCCCTTGAGCATTGGCTTCGGTGAAGTTGATCATACGGATTGTAGGGAGGTCTACCTCAATAGCGGGAGCGCATCTCGCGCCATATAGCAGAGACAAAGGCGTCTCGCCCGTTGGGGTTCGCGTTGTGGTGCGATAGTCCCATAAGACACTTGGGAGTTCATCTACCCAGCGGCCTTTGGCCCTCCAGCGCTTCGAGGCCTTCCTTGGGTTCGGTTGGTGACCTCAACCTGCCCATTAGGCGGGGTGCGCCACCGGGCAAAAAGCATGCGGACATTATTGTCCCGAGCCCATTGTTGGACACTGGATCGCAACCGAGTGCCATTGTCTGTAATAATAGCACGCGGCTGTCAGATCGCAGACAAGATTCTTCCAAAGAAACTTGATAATCTTGGCGGAAGTGATGGAGACCAGGGGTTCCACTTCGACCCATTTAGAAAATAATCAACCGCGACGATACGAAGCGGTACCGACTGGAGCGTTCGGCATTGTACCAATGAGGTCGAGGTCCCACAGGTCGAAAGGCACTGGATTTGTCAGTGCTGGAGATTCCGCGGATGGTAGCCGCTGAATGCGAATTGATTTGGCATTGGTGGCATGTTTTGACCAAAGGCTGGCGGCCCTTTTTCAAGGTAGGCCAAGATACCCTTGACGAAGGGCTTTGTGGGCTAGTGCCTCACAGCGATGTGAGCGCCACAATTGCCTTGGTGGAAAGTGTCCAAGACAGAGTGTCCTCAAGGGTGCTAAGGCACCGTTGTAGAGGCGCCGCAAACCCGCGATGCCATAATTGGTCATCAATGAGGACGAAGCGGAGGGCTTGCTTTCGAATCTGGAGATCTGTGGTGTTGGCCTTTAGTGCAGTAATAATAGGGTTTCTCCAGTCTGTGACTGGATCATGTGTTGCTAGAGAGGCAATATCAATATCTTCCGTGATGGAAGGACTGGCCAGAGTGGCTGAGGTGGAGGGAGTCTTTCCTTTGATAGCATGTTTGCCGTAGTGTTCTCGAGCGAGGAACATGTATGAAGATGACTTCTTCAAAGTCGGTTCGTAAGGCGTTTACCAACTTAAGGTATTTGATCGTGGTGGCGTCCTTGCACTCGGCGCACCCTTGACCTCGGTGAATCACCATTGCGAGTCGCTGTGGACATGGAGGCGGCGAATGCCTCGCCCTTTTGGCGAAGTTTCAGCCCCGCGACGAGGGCCTCATATTCTGCAACATTGTTAGTTACTTGAAATTGGAAAGAGACACGAAGGAATACTTCCATACCTAGGGGTCCACGTAGATACACACCCCCCACGGGGGATTCAAGCTTGGATGAGCCATCCACAAATAAGTCCCATTCGGGAGGAGTGGGTCGAGGTGCGGAGCCCCCGCCGAGGGGCCGAGAGGATATCAGCATCAGATAATTCCGCAAAAAAGTCGGCGAGGGCCTGGACCTTAATCGCATTTATGGGCTCATAATTGATGTTAAAAACTCCAAGTTCGATACACCACTTGGCGAGGCGTCCCGAATTTTCGGGCCGCCTTAGGATGTCCTGGATTGGTAAGTCCGTTCGGACTATAATAGTGTGCCCTTGGAAGTAGGGTTTGAGCTTCCTTGCTGCATACACAAGAGACAATATAGCTTTTGGAGGGAGGATACCTTGTTTCCGTATCTTGAGAGTATGGCTGGTGTAATAGACCGCCATTGTTTGGCAGCCTCTTCCTTAATAAGGACAGGCGATACTTTTTCCGAGGTGGCGAGGTAGAGGACCAGGTCATCGTCGGCCTAGGCACTTGAGTGCCGGTAGTTCTTGCAAGTGCTGTTTGATGGAGGCATATGCCTCCCGACATTCCTCCGTCCATTTGCAAGCTTTTTCTTGCGAATCTGATCAAGAAAGGTTTGCAGCGATCACTTAGTTTGGAGACGAATCGTCCCAAGGCAACTAGCTTTCCTGCTAGTTGTTGAACTTCTTTGAGTCCCCTGGGGGTGCGCAAGGTAGTGATTGCCTCAATTTTTTTGGGATTTGCATGGATTCCTCCTTTGAGATTTGGTATCCCGAAACTTCCTTCACCCACGCCGAAGATACACTTCTTTGGGTTTAATCGCATATTGTATTTGCGGAAGTTGTCGAATGTTTCCTTCAAGTCTGTGAGATGGGTTGAGGTGGCCTTGCTTTTGACCACAATGTCATCCACATAAGCTTCAAGATTTCGGCCAATCCGCCTGCGAAGACTTGATTTACAAGCCTTTGGAAGGTAGCCCCGCATTCTTTAAGCCAAAGGGCATTCGATATAATGATATACGGCCTCGCCAGAGTAAAGGCGGTTTTTACCGCGTCCTCTCGGGTCCATAAAGACTTGGTGGTACCCGCTGTAAGCATCGAGAAAAGAAAAGACCGAGTGATGAACGGTTGAGTCAACCAGTTGGTCAATGGATGGTAAGGGATAGGGGTCCCTTGGGCAGGCCCTATTAACCCCCTTGTAGTCCACACAAAGTCGCCACTGACCGCCCTCTTTATCGGCGAGGACAATATTCGCAACCCATTCAGAGTAGTGAACCTCCTTGATTATATTTGCCTTAAGCAATTTCTCGCACTTCGGTGTGCATAAAGTCCTTACGGTCAGGGGCCATGCCCCTTGTTTTCTGCCTAACCGGCTAAAGCCAGGAGTACACTCAACTTGTGAGAAATAACAGCAGGATCAACTCCCGGCAGTCCTCGTGGCTCCATGCGAAGACATCACCGTTGGCATGGAGGAGATGGATGAGCGCTTGCTGGTCTTTTTCCTCGAGGTCCTTTCCCACCCGAAACTTCTTCCCGGGAGATCTCAACTTCTTCAAAGGCTCCGCATAAGTCAGGGCAGTTTCGCCCGTAGGACCAGCTTCCTCTCGCGGGTGCCTTCCTCTTAGGCTCGATGGCCGGGAAGCTGTGGGGCTCAAGCAGGGCAGAGACAAAATTGCCTCTGGCCACATTCTGGTTGACAAAGATATAGGCATCCCCAGCCGCAGTGTGGAAAACTAAAGTCAGGGTTCGTACATCACAGCGGACATGGAACTCAGTTTGAGTATGTCGCCCGATGATGGCGTTATATGGCGTAGGGAGATCCAGGACAATAAAGTCCACATAGCTCGAATGACATACCCGCTTCTTTCCTTGGTGGTTCCCATCATCATGTAGGGCAGGGTGATCGACCCCAAGGTTGGGATTTCATCCCGTCCTATTCCAAAGGTGGCCCCTTTCGCGGGTTGAATTTGTGACAAAGGCACCTTGGCCTCAACCAGAGTGTGCTTGTAGATCACGTTGGCATTTGCCCCCGTATCCATGTAGATTCTGTCAACGTCCCATCCCGCAATATGGGCGGTGATAACCAAGGGATCAGCGGCGGTATCGCCACGAGGTGCATCGCTGCGATGCAAAAACCGAGTAGAGGGTGGTCTATCTCGGTAGATCTGCCTCATATGTCGGCGTCTTGCCAAGCGCCTTCGCACCGTGTGATTACGCCGATATGTCCCCTTGCCGGGGATCCGAACCAGATTCTCCCGACCTGGGTTTTGGCTGAGCGCCCCGCCGCGGTCCTCCGGTCGGCGCCTTCACGGTCACCATCTCTCCTACGGCCCCCTCGCTTGGGAGCAAGTATTCCCGAGTTTGCCTTGAGCCAGCATTTCCCCAATCATGCGCCCGAGCTCAAAACAGCCTCGTGTCGTGACCCTTGTCACGGTGGTAGCGGCAAAACTTGTTGCTTTGCCTTGTTATTTCCTCGGGAGAGGGGCGAGGCCAAGTGGGGACCTCCTCTTTTGTTCCAAGGCATGAAGGATGTTGGTACGAGACTCCCTTAGCGGGGAAGAGAAATGTACGCCTTCTCCCTACCGGAGGGCGTAGGGTACCGCCTTGAGACCTAGGGTCCGGCCGCGAGGGTTGTCCCTTAGCGTCTCGCCGTGACGGCTCGCGAGTGGTCGAGTGACCTCTTCCGTATTCATAAACCGTGACGCCGTACTTAAGAATTGTTCCATATTGGTGGGAGGGTTAGTGTGGACATCCACAAAGAAAAGAGACTCCCAATGTGAGGCCTTGGATAGCTGCCAGCAAAGCAGCTTCTTCTCCCAGATTAGGGACCCGGATAGACTCGGCACGGAAGCGTTGAATATATTCTCCGAGGGGTTCATCCTTTTTCTGCCGTATCTTAAGAAGGTGTCCCGCCGTTTTAGGAGGTGGTTTAGACACCACAAAATGGTTGGAGAAGTTGCGGGATAGTTCCTCAAAGGAATCAAACCGCTTATCCCAGAGAGTGGTATACCAGTTGGCAGCGGCCCCAGTAAGTGTGGAGCTGAAAGCTCTACAGAGCGTGTTGTCGTCTGCCCTTGCTATTGCCATTGCGGAGACGTAACGCTGGAGGTGAATATCAGGGTCTGATAGGCCATCATAAGCATCCAGCTTAGGCCGACGAAACCGGTCCGGAAGGGGAGTTTCTAAAACCCGCCGAGTAAAAGGTTGGGTCCAGAGGTGGTCCGCACTCCATCCTCGGAGATATTATGGACACTAGCCCTTTCATCCCTTTTTCCACTTCCTCTAATCGCCTAGTAAGCGCGATAAGTAACGACGAAGAAGGATCTGTGGTTACTTACTTGTTGAGGAGGAGTAGCCGGGCGCTCAGCTGATTGGTCCGCAGCGCTCCCACGCTATCCGTAACGCCCGAAGAGTGGTGGCGAGAGTTTCGCGTAAGTTGAAAGCGACTGCCTCAGTGATCGTTTGCAGAACGGCCGGATCCAGGCTCGTTGGAGGGGTGTTTGGAGGTGGAGTGTTACGCTCCTGAGGCACGTTACGATTAACGTGGAGGAGCTTTCTCCGTTGAGTGAATAGAGAGTTCTCCCGTTGTGGGGAACATGGTTCGGGATGGCTCCGATGGGGATCATTGTTCGTATTTACCCGGGAGGATTCCTCCTTCCTTGACGACTCGCTCTGCTTGCACTCCGGGTGGTTGGCATGACCTATTACTTGTGGTTTGTGATATGGGCTTATAATAAGAACTGCTCCCACAGACGGCGCCAAATCGATAGTCTCGCTCCTAAGGAAGGCCCGGACTCTCGTTGAAGTGGTGGAGAAGATGATGTTCTTGAGACTCCAAGCTTGCTTGTTATGAGTAATCTGTAAAAGATAGAGAGAATACTCAAGTAGCAAGAGAGGAGTGGGGGCGTGTAGTAGCTTACCCGATTTAGGTGGACGTCACCCTATTTATAGAGTGATGCCGGGAGAAGAGCCTCCCCGGTTGAAGCCCTTTAGACAAAGTTGTTGAGATAAGTCTCGTGTCGATCGATTGGAGATAAGGTGGTTGTGATGATGAAGATCTCAGCAAACCGCCTTAGGTGATTCACTTGTCGAGAATGTCCGGCGTATAAATCTGGTGAAGATCTCCCAGGCTCGTGCTGCCCTCCTTATTGGCCGGTTGATGTCAGACGACCAAGGGGTCTATCTCCAAGTGGAGCAAGCGGCGGGCGATGGCCTATAAGGGCGAAGGCCCAAATAGAATATAGCCAAATAAGGGGTGAGGGTTGCACGAACCTGGGTACCAGGGCCTTATCTGGGCGGGGCCAGTATAGGCAGGAGACTGGGAGTAAGACCCATGGAGGTGAAGGAGATCGCGAGGGCTCGCCTAAGACCGCGAGGGTGGCTCGCGCAGGCTTTAGAAACGCAAGGGTGAGTATGAGACGCCGCCATGCGAGTCTTGAGGCCCGCGAGGCGTGACCCCACGTAGGTGAGGCTGGAGACCACAAGGATGAGACCTCGCGAAGGCTATACTGGAGATCACAAGGATGAGGCTTCCTCAAAGGCCTTGTACGATTATAATATGACGCGAGGGCGCGTTTGCTTGGGTAGTGTACCATTAAAGGAAGAACGCCCAAGCCTTTCGATTCTTGAGTGTGAGCACACCGGAGGAAAGAGGTGACAGCCGAGGCCCCGTGCGCGAATCCTGCATAAAGGCGAAGCCCCGAAGCGAAGCCGTCCATGCGAAGCCTTCCGGCGAGACCCCCGTGTGAGACTTCCAAGTGTAGGCGAAGTCCCAAGGCGAAGCCATCCCTGCCAAGCCTCTAGGAGCAGGCGAAGCCACCCCTGCGAGGCCTCCACACAATCAACTGGCCGACCAATCCAACCCGAAATGTCCCTTCTTTGAAGACACTCGGGAAGACAAATACTTACTTTACATACAAACGACACCTGAACCCTTTTTAGGCTAGCTTTTGCCTTTTTACCTTTTTGGAAGCTTTTTGAATGGCATGCATGCAAAAGCACTACATGCTTTCGGCATGCAGCGCAGTGTAAGAGCCTTTTGCCTTTCAAAACACCCTCACCATTTAAGCTAGCTTCACCCACACTTGTGACTTAGAACATAATTTTGAATCAAGAATTCGCCAAAACTCTCCAAGTGAGACCTTGGCTTTTGTGTTCTCTTTCTTGCATTTCCATCTCCCTAGTGATCCATGCAAGAGGATCCAAACATAATATCTAGTATTGCTTGATCTTGTAGTCAAGAGGTGCTAGATCCTATCTCCTTCCCCAGGCATTATCAGTGCATTACCTCACCTCGTAGTGAGGAGGTTCACTTGGCCGAAACTGTGTCAAATGTTCATGTCCGCCTCCGCCAAGCTAGATCCGCGAACGGCTTGATCGCGAGTTCAAGAACCGTGATCACATCACTGGAGGTTGGCCGTAAGGAGGTTGCTCCGTGAGTTGTATCTTCAGAAGAACTCTGGTAGTTGGGATCGGCAGTGCGGCCGTTGATTGAGCCTCCTCCTTCCGGCTTGGATATGGGGAACGAGAATGGTCCCCACGTTCCCTTGAAGTCCACTTCCTGCTGGTGGCAAATCAGTGCGCGTGATCGCCACGTTCCGGTTTGACTTGCGTGTCACGACATTGACGGAAGCCATTAGGTCGACTTTGCGTACTAGAGCGCGAATGTCGAGGAATAGAGAGATTCTCTGAGGTTGTGATTTGACGAGTCGCGTTGAGTAATTGTAAAACGTTACCCCTTTAGGTATGAATAGTGAATGTATTTATAGTCCCATGTCTCAGTGGCATTATTGTAATATCTCAGTGTAAGGTGATTATATATTTTAGGTCATATATGCACTTCGGGAAGTGTAGTTCGGGAACGTCCTTAATCTTTATTCGGGTTATATGCTAGTTTTTTAATGGGGCCCTTATTTCGGGCTTATGCGTGGGCCTTTTGTTAGGCCTTTTATGCGTATTTGGGCCTGGCGGCCATCAAGTCCCCCCCCAAGCCCTTTTGGCCGACTAAAAGGAGTCCAAAGTTCTTTTCTTGAAGATCCATTTTAGAATGTCTGTGAGTCATGTTCGGGAAACTGCTTGGTTCGGGATACTTTCTTTGTTCGGGCAACTGAGTCTGTATTTTGAAAACATTGTTCGGGCATGCGATTCCTCTTGTGTTCGGGTAACTGAGTCGTTTCCCGTACTAATGTGTTCGGGAAACTGAGTCGTTTCCCGTACTAATGTGTACGGGAAACTGAGTCGTTTCCCGTACTAATGTGTTCGGGAAACTGAAGATGTTGATTCCCCGTTTCTCGAACAATTTTCGGGCTTTCAATCGCTTCCCGTACCATTGTGTTCGAAACTGAGGATGTGGATTACTCCTTCTGTCTCGAACAATGTTCGGGCTTCTGAATCGTTTCCCGTACTATTGTATTCGGGAAACTGAGGATGTTGAGTCCTCCTTTTGTCTCGAACAATGTTCGGGCTTTTGAATCGTTTCCCGTACTATTGTGTTCGGGAAACTGAGGATGTTGAGTCCTCCTTTTGTCTCGAACAATGTTCGGGCTTCTGAATCGTTTCCCGTACTATTGTGTTCGGGAAACTGAGGATGTTGAGTCCTCCTTTTGTCTCGAACAATGTTCGAGCTTCTGAATCGTTTCCCGTACTATTGTGTTCGGGAAACTGAGGATGTTGAGTCCTCCTTTTGTCTCGAACAATGTTCGGGCTTCTGAATCGTTTCCCGTACTATTGTGTTCGGGAAACTGAGGATGTTGAGTCCTCCTTTTGTCTCGAACAATGTTCGGGCTTCTGAATCGTTTTTGAGATTTTCTCATTCGGGATCTGCCACGGTTGGTATTCCCAACGGTTATTTTTGAATCGACGGTGGAGATCACATGTCGTTTGGCGATTCATCTGCCCGATCTTTTCTATAAATGTGAGTTGAGCCTCACTTTCATTTGCATCTCTCAAGCTCCTCTCCTCACAATAAAATCACGGCGGACAATCCCACGCTCCAGGAGGCTGTTAGTATCTTCAAGAGGTGGAGGACTGTTGAAGAATCTAATCCAGAAGACTTCTTCCCCCCTTTCCTCGGAGAAACCACCGTACCGGACGGTTACAAAGGTTCGTCCGCCGTCCATCAATTCTACCGACTCCACCGCCGAGTTGTTGACGCCGCCTTGCCGCCCGTCTCTTAATCTTCTTTCAGCGAGCCGCCTGTCTCCTCCGGCCATTTACCCGAGGTACATGAGAATGGCCCCTACTTTTCCCACCCTTCTACTGTTCGTCCTTCAAGTTGCCTTTTAGAGACCAAGGCGAGATTCCCGAAGGTTGGTGGTCCGAGATAGAGAACTACCGGAGTAAGGCAACTCCGGAGTTAATAAAGAGTGGCAATCCACTCATTTTGTCCCGATGACGGTTCGTACTGGGTTCCTTCTCCTTAATGCCGGGCGTATGAGCCTGGGAAAGGCTGGTTGGTGATCTTCAAGGATCAACTGCTGTGCGGGCTCCGCTTTCCCCCGCACCCATTTGTTCGGCAGTTGGCGGAATCCCATGGACTCGCCGTTAACCAATTCAGCCCAAATACCTACTGCCACATAAACGCCTATCTCATTCTCTGTGCTCTGTTCGAGATAGAGCCAACCATATCCACTTTCCTCCAGTACTATAAAGTGGATGTGGTCCCGAGGAACTGTTTCTACTTCTTCGGTGCCGGGGTCCTCCATCAGTAAAATTCAACTTCGTTTGGAATTTGCCAACCAGCCGCAAGGATGGCATCGGGAATTTTTCTTCATGAAGCCTCGATCGTCATGGGGCCTGCAAACCGCGCAGAAGGTAGGAGGACTGCCGGACGTGCGTAATCCTCGGCGATCGCCGAAGGGGGCTGCTGCCAAGGAGAACTATGACCGGTTCGACAATAAAATCCGGACCATTGCTCCTTGGTGCGGGGATGGACCTGATACGATCACGGGTACGCTTAGGCGCGAATCCGCGAGATCGCACGGAAGCGCAGATCTAGCTCGGTGGAGTCGATTGAACAAAGAAGGATAGAGACGGCCACGACACCTCCCAACTACGAGGTTGGGCAATATCTGCGATAAGCCTGGGGAGTATGGAAGATCTAGCACCTCTTAACTACGAGATTAAGCAATACTAGATATTAAACTTGATGATAAACGATCAATCAAGGGGGATGGCGGAATATAGCAAGGGGGTGAGAACCGGGCTTAAGGAATTGTCCTTCTTAAGCTTTACATATGTTCTACCGGTTCTAGGAGTTTGTCTTTCCTTTTATAGGGAAGGAAAGGAACAGCCTCTTACAAAAGACGCATGCATGCCATAAAGTGTACAAGATTTTTGCATGCATGTCCGATTTAAAAGATAAAAAGGTAAAAAGTTCGCTACCAAATGTCAGCGTATAAGGCGGGAGGGGCCGTAATGGTCGGGAGTGGTTGGCCGACTGGATAAGCCGAGGTGGCTTTGCTTTAGGGCTCGCTGATGGGAGGCCCGGCTCGGAAGGCCTCGCCTTTATTGGGAAGCTTTCTCAAAGGAGGCTTAGCCTAATGGCCTCGCAATTCACTTTGAGACTTGAAACGAAGGCTCCGCCTTCGCTTGGAGACTCCGCAGAAGAATATCCCTTATTTAGCGTCTGAACTGGAAGTCTTCTTGTTGTAGACGTGGCCTTTACCAGAGACTGATCGGGATGACGTCGCCTGTGGGCTTTGCCTTCGCCAGAAGCTTCGCAAGGAAGTTCCGTCCGTATCTTAAAGACTTCTCGTGGACATTGTTGCATGAGGGCTTCGCAATGGGGAGGGTTATGGAGATGGCTTCGCCTGAAGGTTTGGCCATCGCCAGAACTCCTTTGTTGGGGAAGCCTAGCCCTCGCCTCGGGGCTTCGCAGGAATGGCTTCGCCTGGGGGCTTCGCCAGTGTTCTGGATGCCTTAGCATGATGCAGTTCATCCTATGCCTTTTGCACAGAAGCCTCTCCTTCGCCTTGAGGCCTCTTTTAGGGTCCTCGCGTGAAGGCATTGCCCTTTCCATGTCTGGGGTTAATCCAGACCATCGGATTAGGCCGCCTGGGCCTCTGAACCCACTCGCCAAGGGTTTGCTCCGAGCTTCACTCGACTGCCTCTTCGTCTGGTACACCTTGTTGTTGCTTGGGGATCCCATGATCACATCATTCCTCCTCTTAAAAAGATTCGTCCTCGAATCTTAAGGGAAGAAATTTTTCCTACAATTGAAAACAAGCACAACAAACTTTGGAGAGCATTAGAGGTTAGTAAACGAAACTTAACCGGAGACTGGGGGGGGTCGCGGTGGCGATGCATATGTATGCATGAGCATGACAACTCCTATATGCATCGTGATCATGAACAAGTCTATAAAAATTCATGACATGCTTCCTAGAGTATTGTAGACATTTAACAAGAACTTTATACTCAAGGAAAGCATGCGGTCCAAAGACTTTAGACCTCTGCTCATGGAACTGGGGTGGGGGGTCAAGGGAAGCTTTACCTTCGCCAAGCACATGCATATGTGCTTCCCGAGACAAAGAAGAAGAAACTAAGCTAGTCGTAGAAAGAACTTCGGACTGCAACGCGCAGAGACTAGCATTAGCATAAGCAAGAGGTTGAGAGATGAACAGTCGCTCTCTCTCTCCACCTCAACCATTAACATGGTTTCAGCTCGATTTATTTTAAGATGCTCATGTTTGTTAAGGAAAGGCATGGATGTCTCTCGTGGAACAAAGGGGTCTTTCCTTAACGCATGCATTCTAAGCATGTCAAACATGGCATCCTGGGGTCCGTATATATATTCGAACAATGGGTGCGGTGTCGAACCAATGTCCGATCCATCACCCCGTTCGTAGCATGCAGACTCAAGGAAACCACAGATTCGCACTCTTGCGTATACTCGTGCTACCTGGAAGGAAGAGACAAGTTACCTTCTCCCAAGTTAGGGAGTCGTAGACTGCTTCGCATATCATCTTCTTCTCCTTCAGCAACGGTGTGGCTTCTTCCTCAAGTACGGGTTTAGTTGGGACTCCCGCATGAGCTCTGCCTTCTTCCAAAGCGCCTTCGCTTTCTTCAACTCTTCGCGCGCCCGCGGCTTCTTCTTCCTGCACAGCCAAAGAAGAACAACAAGTTTGAGAAGATGAAACGATTAGTTCTTCTTGGGGTATGGTAGAAGGCCCGGGTGAGTCTTTCTTTTCACTCATTTGGCTTTGGAGAGCCCTTTCTTTTCTTCTCTCTTTCCTTTTCTCTCTCGCCCGCTCATATTCTAAGTACTCATCTTTGAGCCTTCTAATCTCTTGGGCGAGAGTCTCTTCTTTTGGATTTTGGTGAGGGTTGGGATTTGTGGTGTAGGTATGGGCTGCGCAAGTATTGGGCGGTGGGGTGCGCGGTCCAACCAAGGGGGTTTGTGGCGATGGGGGTCCTCGCCTCCTTTCCTGGAAGGAAGTTGGTTCGCCTGAGGGCGAAGACCCGTCGAGTGGAGTATGGTGGCGGAGTCTGACTGGGTACCGGGTGCGGGCGCATGGGGCCCTCGCCCGGGGTAGTATGGAGGGTGGCTCTTCTTGGCAGAGTCCATATCGCCGCCACAAAGAACCCCTTCAACTCACTCCAAGACTGGATGGGGGCTTCAGCGGACCGTTCTCTGTCAGAGAACTCTCGGCGACACCATTCCTTGGCCTCTCCTTTTAGGCGTCTTATGGCTTGGCGCAACATTTTTTCACCACGAAGTGGGGAGCACCAGAAGTGGTACTCCAACTTCTCCATCCAAAGCCATAAGTCTTTTCCAAGCTGGTATCGCCCCACTGATAGATCAACCCCATAGAAATATTTATCTGCCATGGGGTCTCCTGCACATTTAAACAATAAAATTAGTCCGCTCAAACTCCTCACGTGTTTGGGGTTCTCTCCTGCCGCGAAGGGGTCTGCCCTTTCGCGAGGGGGTCACACTCGGCTTTCTTTCTTTCCTCTTGCTTAGCTCTCAGAGCTTGCTCTTTCCGAGGCCAAAACCCGATAATGAATATCACAAGATAACCAATAGCATGCAAAAATCTTTAAGTAAGAAGTACTAGTTACTTGAAGCAAACTAGGTTAAAATGGAGGGGGGTTTCGGCAACAGATATACAAGAGGGTTAGAAATGAGATTTTGGCGCACAAACACTTTTGGCTCAGATTTGAAATCGAAATTAGATCAAGGTCACTGTTCATATGAGTTGTGGAATGAACAGATATGAACATTCATATGAACACCAAGAACAATAAGAACACAGATCCGATTTCTTCTACGCTTTTCACAACCAAGCCTTATACACCGCTTCTCTTCACTTTTCAAATACAACCTCACTCTCTTTGAGCGTATAAATCTTTGCACGTTGCGGTTTTGAATGAAACTGAGATTTTGTGACTTTCGCAAAACCGCAACTGCTTTCTTTTCTTTTTCTTCTTCTTCTTTTTTTTTTTTTTGACTTTTGGATTTATGAAGTTGCTTAACACCACAACAACTCCTAACACAGAAACAACACAACAGATAAACCGAAATGAAAGCGGATGGGAGGGGGTTCAGAAAACGGATAGAATATAACACGGTTTTGAAAAACGCAAAGATAAATCTTTCTTCAAGTAGAAGTAAAAAGGGTTTAACCTTGAAGAAATCACAACAACTCCAAGCAAGCGATCCGGCTCGATACCACTTGATACGATCACGGGTACGCTAGGCGCGAATCCGCGAGATCGTACGGAAGCGCAGATCTAGCTCGGTGGAGTCGATTGAACAAACAAGGATAGATACCGCCACAGACACTTCCCAACAACTGGGTTGGGCAATAACTGCGATAAGCCTGGGGAGTATGGAAGATCTAGCACCTCTTAACTACGAGATTAAGCAATACTAGATATTAAACTTGATGATAAACGATCAATCAAGGGGGATGGCGGAATATAGCAAGGGGGTGAGAACCGGGCTTAAGGAATTGTCCTTCTTAAGCTTTACATATGTTCTACCGGTTCTAGGAGTTTGTCTTTCCTTTTATAGGGAAGGAAAGGAACAGCCTCTTACAAAAGACGCATGCATGCCATAAAGTGTACAAGTACTTTTGCATGCATGTCTCGATTTAAAAGATAAAAAGGTAAAAAGTTCGCTCCCAAATGTCAGCGTATAAGGCGGGAGGGGCCGAATGGTCGGGAGTGGTTGGCCGACTGGATAAGCCGAGGTGGCTTTGCTTTAGGGCTCGCTGATGGGAGGCCCGGCTCGGAAGGCCTCGCCTTTGTTGGGAAGCTTTCTCAAAGGAGGCTTCGCCTAATGGCCTCGCCTTCCCTTTGAGACTAGCAACGAAGGCACCGCATTCGTTTTGAGACTCAGCAGAAGAATATCCCTTAGTTAGCGTCTGAACTGGAAGTCTTCTTGTTGTAGACGTGGCCTTTACCAGAGACTGATCGGGATGACGTCGCCTGTGGGCTTTGCCTTCGCCAGAAGCTTCGCAAGGAAGATACGACCGTATCTTAAAGACATCTCGTGGACATTGTTGCATGAGTGCTTCGCAATGTGGAGTGTTATGGATATTACTTCGCCTGAAGGTTTGGACATCGACAGAACTCCTTTGTTGGGGAAGCATAGCCCTCGCCTCTGGGCTTCGCAGGAATGGCTTCGCCTGGGGGCTTCGCCAGTGTTCTGGATGCCTTAGCATGATGCAGTTCATCCTATGCCTTTTGCACAGAAGCCTCTCCTTCGCCTTGAGGCCTCTTTTAGGGTCCTCGCGTGAAGGCATTGCCCTTTCCATGTCTGGGGTTAATCCAGGACCATCGGATTAGGCCGCCCGGGCCTCCGAACCCACTCGCCAAGGGTTTGCTCCGAGCTTCACTCGACCGCCTCTTCGTCTGGGACGCCTTGTTGTTGCTTGGGGATCCCATGATCACATCATCGTTCTTGTTCATAGATGCATTCGTTTGGTATTAACTAATTCTTCCCCTTTTGCAGAAATGGAGCCCGAGTTTGATCTTAGCGCCATCTTTCGGGACGCGAAGGAGAAGAAACCGAGCTCTAAAGCCGGTGGTTCGAGGCCCGCCGCAGCTGAGAAGAAGCGGAAGAGGGTCCTTCGGTTGATCTTGAGGTGGAAGTTAGCCTGCCGAGAAGTCTGCCGGGAAGTTCCATCCCGATTCATATGGAATGGCAGCCTACTCGGGATGATGTAAATGATATGCTGCGAACTCCCGAACGAATCAGGAGGGCTAGGGGGAAGTTTGTAGCCTCGAGGATGACCGAGCAAAGCGTCCCGGAGGTCCCACCAATCGAGCTTCAACTAGGTAACCAGTTTGTGAAGTTACGCAATCTCTGCTTTTGGAACTTATTCGGAAATCTGTCCCGAATGTTCGGTGAAGACCCGCTGCATGACGTGGTTTGATCTCATTTTTGTACGTTAGGTCCGGACTGGAAAGAGTGCCAAGAAGAGAGGAGGCGGATGCGGGACGAGAAGCTCGCACTGGGAGCAATCTCATTCCTCGGGAGCCGGGGTGGCTGATCCACGAGGATCAAAACATCCTTGATGATGAAGGCGTCAAGGATATGGCTCCCGAGCTTTTTGAGGGGACCGCCATCGCCCGAACCATGGAGTGCTTAGAGCACTTCTATCCCGACTTGGGCGTCGCCGCTTCAAAAGTGGCCGTCCTCGGGTACTGTGTTAGTACTTGGTTGCTTATTTCCTAAGTCTGGGCTTTCGGGTTAATACCGCGGGAAAATAATCCTTTATGACGATGCGCGAGTGGCTACAATGGGCGGGTGGCTTTCCGAATCACCCGAGCATCAAACCGGATCCGTTCGGAGGCCGAGCAACGGGCGACCAAAGCCATAGCTGTGGTGGCTAAGCTGATCCAAATGAGTCCACCACTATGAGCAGTTGCTTCGGCATTCCCGTACCTCGTCCAAACTCGATCTTACCGAAGGCTCACACCTTCGGGAGAACCTCAGCCCGGATTTAGATGTTGATTTTGCTTTGGCTGAGGTTGCTTTCTTAAGCGCGGTCAAAGAGCACCGCCATTCAGAGGACGCTCTTCGGGAAGAAGTTCGCTTGCTCAAGGCGAAAAGAGAAGGTCCAGTTGACTTCGCCAATCGAAAGAGCATCATGAGCACGAGCTTCGGGTCAAGGATGAGAGAACCGAGACTTCGGGATGAGCTTGCTGCAGTTCGTGCCAAGCTCCCGAAGTATCGAAGGCGCTGAAGGATTACGTGGATATGGCCGTTGACAAATATACCTTCGGGTTTTGTTTGGCCAGAAGCAAATCGTTGAGCGCAACCCTCATGTTGACTGTCCGGGCTTGGCGGGAATGAGGAGCCCGAAGAGGATCCCACTGGTACGGGGCGAATTTATGCACCCACCCGAACCGAGAACCGTTGATGATTTTGCGGATCCTCAGTGATGTACTCTTTTCATTTTTGCACCCATTTTTTGGAATCCCGTCCTCGGGCGTTATCAATGAAATATTCAAAGATTGGATCAACACTTGTTTCCGAACTCAATAGTACTTTATTATTCCCGGTCATACAAAATACTTCTTCAATGCTTCGGAATGGAAAGAGTTAGCCAATTNCNTTCCTTCGGGATCCGATAACTTGTAAACTCCTTTCCTTTCTTCGGNGATGACTTCNAATGGGCCTTCCCANNTCGGTGCAAACGCGCCCCCTTTCGGTCTTCGGGATCCCAGCTTGGTTTGCCGTAGGACCAAATCACCCACTTTGATATTTTTTGCCTTCACTTTTGAATTTGTTGCAGATGCGGTTCTTTGTTGAAAAGCTTTCCTTCGTAACTCTGCTTCATCTCTTCTTCCTTGAATAAGTCTAAATTTGCTCGTAAACCTTGCTCATTCGATACCTCCTCGAACACTTCGGTTACGAGGAGGAATTCGCGACTTCAATCGGGATCGAGCCTCGGTCCCGTATGTTAAAGAGAACGGGTTTCTCCGATTGACCTTCGGGCGTGGTCCGGTAACTCCATAAAATATGGGGAGTTCTCCGGGCCATTTCCCTTTGCCTTCCCAAGTCTTGCTTTTAAACCATCCTTCAACGTTCGATTGGATACCTCCACTTGGCCATTGCTCTGCGGGTGGGCGGCGGGCAAAATGAATCTTGATTCCGAATCCCTCGGCGAAGTCACTCGAATCCACCGTCGCTGAACTGGCTCCGTTATCGGCAACAAGGACCTTGGGCACCAACTCGCATATGATGTTCTTCCAGACAAACTTTCGGATGTTTTCAGTCGTAATTGTAGCTGGTTCGGCTTCTATCCACTTGGTGAAGTAGTCCACGGCGACTACACAATACTTGATCCTCCGGGAGCGGTAGGCAAGGCCCCGATCAGTCGATTCCCCATACGGTGAACGGTATAGGGTAATCCGAGGACGATACGTACTCGAGGGGACTCTCTCGTATTCGAGCGTGTTCTTGACACTTCTTGCACTTGTTTACTAGTCTCCTTGCGTCTTCCTTGAGGGTAGGCCAAAAGAACCCTTGCCTTAGTATGACCGCTGCTAACGCGTCCGACTTAATGTGCGACCCGCAGGTGCCTTCATGGGTTTCTCTCAGAATGTCCTCGGTGTCTCCTTCTCCGACGCATTTTTGCAACGGGGAAGAGAATCCCTTACGGTACATACTATCCCCAATTATGACAAACTTGCTGGCCTTTCTCCACGATATTGGCGGCTTGGTTGGATTGTCAGGAGTACCCCTTCATCGAGGTACTTCCAATAGAAGTCCTCCATCCCGAGGTAATGCAGCCTATCCGGGAGTAATCGACGCAAGGCTCACTCCTTATTTCGTCGTAAGAGGCTGACTTCGACAAGCTGATCGGCCTCCGAATTGAGAGACCTCGGGATCTTCTCGATACACAGCTTCTCGAAATCCGCGGCCAATTTTCTAGCTACCTCGGCGTATTTCTTGAGACTTGGTTCTCTGACCTCGTACTCCCCATTCATCTGCTGAACGAGGAGGTTTGAGTCGCTACACGCTTTCAGTGATCGGATTCCCGCCTTTTTGGCTAATTCCAGACCAGCAATAAGGGCCTCATATTCGGCTGCGTTGTTCGTTACCGGGAAATTGAACTTAATTGACTTAGTAGCTTTCATTCCTTCTGGGCCTTCGAGAACTAGTCCGGCACCTTGCTTGTCCGATCCCGAAGCTCCATCCACGTGTAGGGTCCAGGCCGGACTATCCTCGTTCAAAGAATCCTCACTTTCGGATTCCTTGGGTAATTCCGCGATAAAATCTGCCAATGCATGCGCTTTGATTGCTCTTCGAGGTTCGTATTTGATCTCGTACTCGCTTAGTTCTACGCACCACTTTGACAGCCTTCCGGAGTGGTCTACCCGTTTTAAGATGTCCTTGATAGGGACATTACTTCGAACGATGATAGAAAACCCGAGGAAGTATGGCTTGATCTTGGCTGATAGGACCGAGAAAGTACACCGCTTTCTGGATCATCGGATAGTTGAGCTCGGCCCCGTGTAATGACTTGCTTACATAGTAGACCGGCCACTGCTTTCCTTGGTCATCTTCTTGAACAAGTACCGAACTAACGGCCTTTTCTCCTACTGCCAAGTATACAATAAGGGGTCTGTCCTCGGTCGGTTGCCGTAGCGTAGGCATTTCCAAGAGGTAGGCTCTGATTTCCTCCCGGGCTTTCGACATTCGGGATTCCAATCGAACCTAGCTCGTTCCCTTGCGTTCTCGTCCTTAGATTTCTTCTCACCTTTTCGTACCCCAACTCTACCGGGCTCCGCACCTTCTTTGATCAAGAGTTTGAAGAAGGGACGGCACTTATCTCCATATCGAGATATAAAATGACTGAGGGCCGTGATCTTCCCGAGGAGTCTCTGCACGTCCTTTATCGATGAAGGTGTTCTCACGTTTAGGAGAGCTTCGATCTTTGCGGGATTCGCATCGATGCCGCGCTCGGACACCATAAATCCGAGAAATTTCCCGGACGTTACTCCGAAAATGCACTTATCCGGGTTCAATCGTATTCCATACTTTCGGATCTGCCCGAACACTTCTTCAATATCGCGGATTAGATTTTCTTCCTCCTTGCTTTTGATGATGATATCATCAACATAAACCTCGAGAATTCTTCCTATCTGCCTGGAGAATACCTTGTCCATTAATCTTTGGTAAGTTGCTCGGCGTTCTTGATCCGAAGGGCATTCTCGTATAACGGTCGTCCGTCGCTTATGAAGGGCGTCTTTTCTTCATCTGCCGGGTTCATTCTTATCTCGATGATACCCCTTTGTAAGCATCGAGGAAAGAGAGCCTTGCATGTCCGGCCGTAGAATCCACAAGCCTATCGATCGGAGGGTTGGGTATGAATCTTTCGGGCATGCATCATTTACGTTAGTAAAATCGATGCACATGCGCAACTTGTCGCTATCCTCTCGGGTTGCCACCACGGGATTACTTAACCATTCGGGATACGATACTTCCCTTATGACTCCCGCATCGAGGAGTTTCGAAATTTGCTCTTTGATGAAAGCCCTTTTGAATGGGCGTTATTTCTTTTCTTACGCCTTATGGGTCTTGAATTCGGATTGATGTGCAGGTGTGTTGTATCACCTTCGGTCGATCCGGGCATGTCACTCGGAGAGTAGGCGAACAAATCTTTATTCATTCAAGCAAGTTTACAAGATTTTCCTTACGCCCTCGGGCAAGTCTTTCGCAATTCTCGTTGTCCTATCTCCTTCCAAGACGATGTCTTCGGTATCTGCTTTCCGTTATCTTCCTTGAGCAGCCCGGAGTAGGATCCTTCGAGCTATTGCCATGACATCCTTGGCCTCTCTTTGACTCACGTAAATCGGCGTCTCCCTCATCCGTGGCGACGTGATGGTCGGGTATTTCACGTCGGTCCTCATGTGAATAGCCACCAGGTTTCTCTTCCGATGATAGCATTGTGCGCGAGAGGGGACATCGAGGACAAGCCATTTGACCATCAGCGTCGTGTATCGGGGTTGACCTTGGGGCCGACCCGAGGAACATCGCAGGAGCTCAATGGAGCCTAATCTGGTATCTCGTCCGGGCCCACTCCGTAGGTTCTTTGTCTTGACGGGATTCAATCGGCTCGATTTAAGCTTGAGGCCTTCATAAGCTTTCCTGAACAACACATCTGCATTTGAGCCGTCATCACATAGAACCCTCTTGACATCTATGGTTCCGATTCGGAGGGTGATGATGAGCGGGTCATAATGCGGAGCACGCCGGACCCGTCCGCTCGTTTGACTCTCGAGGATGGATCTCCGTAGCTTAAAGAGGCTATCTCTCTTGCTTTCCTCTTCCTTGCGTTTGACCCTAGGGTGGTCGTTATGGTGTTTAGGATCCCAGTGGGTTGTGGCGGAGCCATCTTCTCTTTCCCTTTTTTGTTCGGTCCCGATGAATCTTCCTCGGCCTTCCCCTTGCATCGGGAAATTTCTTCGCTCCGAGGCATCTTCAGATATTCCCCCAGGGAGCCTCTCTTGATGAGGTGCTCTATGTACCTCTTCAGCTGATGGCATTGTTGATTTCATGGCGGTGTCTCTATGGCGGCAATACTTGGGCGAATCACGCTTCGCCCCTTAGGCATGGCCACAGGCCAATTAATATTCCCGGCACCTTGTCTTTGGAGGGCAGCGAGGATACTAGCCCGAGACGTATTAAGAGGGTGAAGATCGGATTTCTCTCGAAAGCTCTCTTTGGTCCTCCCGATTCCCAGCTGCTTGGGTGACGGGTTCCTCGGGTTCTCCTTCCTTGGTTCTCGATTACCTCTGCCGTCTGCTTTCCTTCGCGCTAAGACAACATCTCTTGAGCAATCATATGCTCCTGGGTGACAGCATACATTTCTTCGACGCTCGTGAAGTTCTTCCGAGATAACTCGTAAGCCAGGCGCGAGTTGGGGATGAGCGCCTTCGTGAATGCCATGATGCGAATGTTGTCCGTCAGATCAGAGGCGTGAACGGCTTCCCGGTTGAACCTCTCGACGAACTCCCGAATACTCTCGTTCGGTCTTTGTTTGATGTCAAACATCTGGATGGCCCTTTTCGCTGATCTCTTGCATCCGATGAAGTGTGTTGTGAATTTGGTGGCCAGGTCCCCGAATGATGACACCGAGTTCGGGAGGAGCGAGTTGTACCAAGCGGAGGCCGGACCTCCTAAAGCTACTTCGAAACACTTACACAACGCCGCCTCGTTGGCCCCTTTCAGCTCCATTGCTCTCTTATACTTGCGGACAAAGGCGTCAGGGTCTCCTGAACCTTGGTACACTTCCAACGGATGCGGTAAGTTAAATATTCGGGGCATCTGGGCGTCCCGAATCCTGCTGGTGAATGGTCCATCATCGGGGATGGCCTCGCATTTGGGCTCGGGAATGCCCGAGTTTCTCTCGACTCGCTCCAGCGATGCGGCGATTGCTGATCACATCGTCCCGAGGATCACCATGCACCGATCTCTCGGCCTTGGGATCTGTCTCTCTTGTACTCCCTCGGGGACCTCGAGCGCTGCCGGCTTTGACGGTCCGGAGAAGCAACTTGTTGCGAACCTGCCTGCTGGCTACCATAGCCCGATCGATTATGCCGTGATAACTGCCTGTCACGAGGTTGACAGGATTGACCAGTCTGGTCGTTCTGGTTTCTTCGCTCTTCCTGAAGGACCACCCGCACAGCTTGGACAAGATCAGGGTCCAAGTGCCGGATGTCACTTCGACGGTAGCTGGAAGTAGGACGTAGGGAGGTTGCTCCATTGGACGATTCCTCTGGGGAACCCCTGTCACCGCACGCCACCCGAGCCCGGTTGCGGAGGCGGGGGCGCCGGGACGCCGGAAGCGGAAGCCGGAATGATATGGAATGGCAGGTCCATCGAGACCCGCCGCGCGTAGCGGACCCAAAGAGCGAAAAGATTGTGGAAGCAACCTAACAAAAATTTCGTGCATATAACTGAAAATAAAATCCAAACATACAATTCATGCATTAGCAATAGAGTAAGCCCCGCCCTCCGTGGACGAGTGCTTACACACAAAACATAGATACATACAGAGTTCACAGAACCTAAGGTGTCTAGCAAGCGCCAAGCGCTCAGAACATGTACGAGCAGAATATATAAATATATACGAGACATACAATCATCACAAACCGAGAAAAATATGCACATGCGGCTACGAGCCAAGCCTAGGCCTAAGCATCAAATACCTCGCGCGGGATTCCGACCAAGTAGATAAAATCCCGGACCGCAAGGTGCAGTGCTGCAAAACACAACCGAGGTAGAACCTCACGGAAACCTACTCCGCAGCCGCTTATCGAGTCTACTCAAACCCAAAAACAAAACCCGAAAAGGGTGAGTCCTAAAAGGACCCGTAAGGGATATGGGGTAAGGTAAGTATATGTAACCTGCAAAGCAGAAAGATAGCAATATATGCAGCGAATACGAATATCATGCACGTACGAGAAAATAAATCGGAATCCCGAAGGACGTGCGATTCTAAATCGCCATAACCCTTATAACGAATCGGAGCGATGACCTCCCACTAAGGGAGTCGGAAGCCGATGCTAATACTGAAGCATGGTGCACCAGTGGGTAGCGAACCCACAAGCTGTCGTAATGTTAACAGACAGAGTATGCCATAAGGCATACTCCTACAAACTACAGAATATGCCCAAAGGCATAAAATTCCGAAATGCTAGCAGAACAGAAAATGAAACCAAAACATATACTTATCTTACCAAAATAACAAAACCAAACCCTTACCTCAAAATCCAGAGTATTAGACCGATTCTGGACAACTCCTACACCGTGCCCCGAAACTTAGAACTTCTCTTTTCCTAACCTCCGAACCTCAGAATCTGCCAAACCAAGTTGAATTAGAATCCTTATCAACCACACTACCAAACTACATCCCCGACCCCAAACCGAAAATCCCGAGAATTTCCGTAAAATTCCAGATTTCCACAGAAACTTCAGAATTCAGAACCAACTTAGGCAATGCAAGATTATACATTGACAAACATACTACAACAAGTAGAACTGATCAAATCCAACCTTAAACCCTTCATTACCCAACATTTTCCGATAATCCCGCTTAATTGTAACTTTTCCATTTCTTAACCGAATTCAACGTTTCAAACTTCCATCCACTCCTAAATTCAACCCCAACACCATATTAACATCCAATTTAACCAAAATGAAACTCCAACCTAGATAAAGTTTCATTCCAACATTTCGGTTACTAACCAACATTTCACCCAACATCCAATTCAATCCATTCAAGCTACCAAACAACCATTCCAATCACCAATTTCACTTCTAAACCAAGCATGCTATCCAATTGCATCCAAACAACAAAATCCAATATTGAAAATCAACTCATAAATTCGGCCATTTGGGGGTTTTTACCTCAACTTGTTTTCCATCAAATTGAATCCATACATAAGCTTAGAATCATGCTAGGATTAACATACTTGAAGCATGAACCAAGATAACAAACACACATCATTTTGGAAATTATCCAAGAATTTCGGCCAAGCAAGGGTTTTCATCCAAGATGTGTTTTCCAAAATCCAACACTTGATTAACACTCTCCTACAACCCAAGAACAACATACTAAAAGATGGGAGGAAGAAAATCATCCTAGCTTATAGCTAAGAACAACCTCATCATTTGCAAAAACTCCTCTTTTCTTCACTAATCTTCAAAACTAATGAGTAAAGAGAAGTTTGGGAGGTACTTACCACTCAAAGCACCCAATTTCTCTTTGATTCCAAGCAAGGAGAAGAAATTCAAGCTTAAGGTTGAGCTCTAATGGTGGCGTCGGCAGCAGCAACAAGAGGAAGAAGAAGAAGAAGAAGAAGAAAAGAGATGAAAATGAGATAAACTCATTTTATGAAAATATTAGCCATTATATATTTTCCTCACTTTAAACCCATACCCCTACACTTAAATAGAAAATGGCCAAGTGTCCCTAATTCCTGTTACGGTCACCCCGAGCGGGTTGCGACCGGGTGACCCGGGGCTCCGGTTTTGGCCTGCGGGTCACGTTTTTCGGCGTTCAGGCGGCTCCCGAGCCCTATCCGAGTATCATTTTGGCGAACCCTTCCGTATTTGAGGTCGTGTGGGTCCCCCGGACGTTTCCGCCGAAAATATTTTTCTGGCGCCGGGGTTGTCGGGGTCGCCTCGGGACGTCTGCGGGCTCGGTAGCACTCTCGAGATCTCAGTTTGAGAAGCCGTTTGCAGTTTTGGAGTCGTGGAAACGTCCGGTGTTGGTTTTGGATTTTAATTTTTGGGGCGGGACGTTCGGTTCCGGGCGACTCCCGGGGCTAGTGACGTGAATCCCGGGGCTCGGGATGGAAATTTTCTGACGGCTTTGGGGTAAGTTGTGTTTTAATTTAAGATGGAATTTATGGGTATTTTTATAGAATTTTGGAGTGACGGAATTTCGGTTCAGGTTGACACGCTCGCACGTCGGGTTTTGGTTCGGGTTCAGCGAGCTCGGTAGGACACTCCGGAAAGGTAAATGAATTTCTGAAAAATGTTCTGTGAATGTTATAATATTCTGAAGATTGTGTCCGAGTTTCATTAATTTTGGAATTCGGTAATTATTTTTGGGCAAAAAGAATTGGAACTTTCGGAAAAATTGGGAGTTAATTTGCAATTGGGTGCAAAATTAATAATAGTGAGTATGGGTTGTTGCAGCTGATAATTTCGGCAGGATTTTGGGAGAGGGGAAGGGACACATGTCCTATTTTAATTTAGGATGGGAGGCATGGGTTATAAAGTAGGAAAATATATAAGTGGCTATTATTTTCATAAAAGGGGACTTACTTCATTTCTTTCTTTTCTTCTTCTTCTTCCTTCTTTTCTTTGCTGCTGCCGACGCTTCCATTAGAGAGCTCCACCAAGCTTGAACTTCTTCTTTTTGGTAGAAATCAAAGAGAAATTGGTTGCTAGTTGTGGTAAGCTTCCTTCCTTCTACTCTTTTCATGTTGGAATTAAGGTTTGATGAAGAAAAGAGGAGATTTTGAGAATTTTGGGTTTGTTCTTCACTACATGATTGAGTGATCCTCTCCCTCCCATCTTTTAGTATGTTGTTCTTGGGTGGTAGGAGAGTGTTAATCAAGTGTTAGATTTTGGAAAACACAATTTGAGAAGAAACCCTATGTTGGCCGATTTTTTGGAAGATTTTCCAAAATGGTGTGTGTTTGTTATCTTGTTTCATGCTTCAAGTATGTTAGTTCTAGCATGATTCTAAGCTTGTGTGTGGATTTAATTTGATGGAGAACAAGTTGAGGTGAAAACACCTAATTGGCCGAATTGGTTAAGTGTATGTTCTTGATGGATTTTGTTGTTTGGGTGCAATTGGATAGCATTCATGGTTTAGAAATGAAATTGGTGGTTAGAATGGTTGTTTGGTAGCTTGAATGGATTGAATTGGAAGTTGGATAATAAGTTGGTTGAAAACCGAATCTTGGAATGATTCTTTTTCAATGTTGGAGGTTCATTTTGGTTAAATTGGATGTTATTATGGTGTTGGGCTTGAATTTAGGAGTGGATGGAAGTTTGAAACGTTGAATTCGGATAAGAAATGGAAAAGTCACTATTAAGCGGGTTTATCGGAAAATGTCGGGTAATGAAGGGTTTAAGGTTGGATTTGATCAGTTCTGCTTGTTGTATGATGTTTGTCAATGTGAAATCTTGCATTGTCTAGGTTGGTTCTGAATTCTGACGTTTCTGTAAAAATCTGGAATTTTACGGAAATTCTGTCGGATTTTCGGTTTTGGGGTCGGGGGTGTAGTTTGGTAGTGTGGTCGATAAGGATTCTAATTCAACTTGGTTTGTCAGATTCTGAGGTTCTGAGGTGAGAAAAAGAGGGGTTTCGGAGTTTCGGGTCGTGGTTTGGAAATCGTCCAGAATCGGTCAAATACCCTGGAATTGTGAGGTAAGGGTTTGGTTCTGCTATTGTTTTTGGTAAGATAGGTGTATGTTTAGTTTCATGTTTTTGCAGGTATTTCAGATTATATGCCCAGAGCATATTACGTAGTCTGTAGGTATATGTATTGTAGCACTTACATTTTGCGGGTATTTCGGAAATTTACGCTTTAAGGTAAGTTCTCGTGATCGTAGGTGTATGCCTTGTAGCATACGCCTGCATTAATCCTACGTTTGTAGGAGTATGCCTTATGGCATACTCTGTCTATTAACACTACGGCGGTTGTGGGTTCGCTACCCCTGGTGCACCATGCTTCGTAATAGCTTGGCTTCGACTCCCCTTAGTGGGAGGTCGTCGCCCGATTTGTTATAAGGTTTATGGCGATTTAGAATCGCACATCCTTCGGGATTCCGATTTGTTTCGGTACATGTATGTTATTCGTATTACATTGCGTATATTGCTATCTTCTGTTTTGCAGGTTGCATATACTTATCTTACCCCAAATCCCTTACGGGGTCCTTTTAGGACTCACCCTTTTGGGTTTGTTTTTGGATTTCGGTAGGTCTGCATAAGCGGCTGCGGGGTAGGTTTCCGCGAGGCTTCGCCTTGGTTGTGTTGAAGCAGCTTCACCTTGTGGCCGGGATTGTCTTTTGGATCTGAATCCCGCGCGAGGTATTTGATGCTTAGTCCTAGGCTTGGCTCTGTAGTTTGCATGTGCATATTTTCTGGTTTCTGTGATGATTGTATTTCTGTATATATTCATATATTCTGTTCTGTATCTGTTCTCAGCGCTTGGCGCTTGCTAGATACTTTAGGTTCTGTGAACTCTGTATGCGTCTATGTTTTGGTGCGTAAGCACTCGTCCACGGAGGGCGGGGCTTACTCTGTTGCTAATGCATGAATTGTATGGTTGCATTTTATTTTGGTTATACGCATGAAATTTCCGTTAGTTTGCTTCCACAATCCTTCCGCTCTTTGGGTCCGCTACGTGCGGCGGGTCTCGATGGACTGCCATCTCTTGTTTTCCGGCTTCCGCTTCCGGCGTCCGGCGCCCCGCCTCCGCAACCGGGCTCGGGCGGCGTGCGGTGACACTCACACACATGCTGCCGAAAGAAACAAATGCTGCCCATGCTGATTTTTATTAATTTTGCAACCAATTGCAAATTAACTTCCAATTTTTCCGAAAGTTCCAATTCTATTTGCCCAAAAATAATTACCGAATTCCAAAATTAACGAAACTTGGACACAACCCTCAGAATATTATAAAATTCACAAAACATATTTCAGAAGTTCATTTACCATTCCGGAGTGTCCTACCGAGCTCGCTGAACCCGAACCAAAACCCGACGTGCGAGCGTGTCAACCTGAACCGAAATTCCGTCACTCCAAAATTCTACAAAAATTCCCATAAATTCCATCTTAAATTATAACACAACTTACCCCAAAGCCGTCAGAAAATTTCCATCCCGAGCCCCGGGATTCCCGTCCCGAGCCCCGGGAGTCGCCCGGAACCGAACGTCCCGCCCCAAACATTAAACTCCACAACCACCTCCGGGACGTCTCCACGACTCCAAAACTGCAAACGGCTTCCCAAACTGAGATCTCGAGAGTGCTACCGAGCCCGCTGTACGTCCCGAGGCGACCCCGACAACCCCCCGGCGCCAGAAAAATATTTTCGGCGGAAACGTCCGGGGGACCCACACGACCTCAAATACGGAAGGGTTCGCCAAAATGATACTCGGATAGGGCTCGGGAGCCGCCTGAAAGCCGAAAAACGTGACCCGCAGGCCAAAACCGGAGCCCCGGGTCACCCGGTCGCAACCCGCTCGGGGTGACCGTAACATCCTCCCCCCCTTAGGACTCTTGGTCCTCCAAGAGTTGTATCAACCGCTGATACTGCTCGGGGTATCGGTCCTGAATGTCCTTCTCTGTCTCCCAAGTCGCTTCCCGGTCAGTATGATGTGACCACTGAACCTTGACCATGGGAATCAACTTGCTACGGAGTCTCCTGACATCCCTATCCAGAAAGGCTACCGGTACCTCCTGATAAGAAAGATCGGGTTCCAGCTGTACCTCCTCCACTGGAATCGTCTGAGTCGGATCGAATGCACTTCTTCAACATGCCGACATGGAAGACATTGTGCACAGCAGAGCAGACTAGGAGGTAATGCCAACCGGTATGCCACCCTACCGACCCGCACCCGAATCTCATATGGGCCGATATACCGTGGGGCCAACTGTCCCTCGGATAGGTGCTACCTTGAGCCAAACCCTATCCCCAACCTCAAACTCCAGAGCCCTACGGCGGCGGTTCGCATAAGTAGTGGTGCGGTCGTTCGCGGCTTTGATCCGCGCCTGAATCAATCTGATCTTAGCCGTAGTCTCCTCAATAAGCTCGGGTCCCAACTCAACCCTATCAGACGCATCGGTCCAGCAATGTGGTGTCATACACCTCCTCCCGTACAACGCCTCATATGGTGCCATACCAATCGTAGTCTGGAAGCTGTTGTTGTACGAGAACTCAATCAAAGGCAACTGCTGGTCCCAATCTCCTCCAAAATCCAAAGTACAGCTTCGCAGCATATCCTCCAATATCTGAATCACCCGCTCCGACTGCCCATCCGTCTGTGGGTGATAAGCTGTACTCAGATGGAGTCGCGTGCCAGCGCTTCATGAAAAGCCCTCGAGAACCGTGCCGTAAACGCGGATCACGGTCGAGATACAATGGAGTGCGGTACTCCATGTAATCGTCGATCTCCACGATGTAAAGCCGGGCAAGCTTCTCCAGAGGGTCCGTGACCGAATAGGCGAAAGTGTGCGCACTTTGTCAGCCGATCCACAATAACCCGAGATAGCATCATGGCGGGACCGTGTCGGGCGGTGCGGTCGGAAAATCCATGGTAACATTGCCCCACTTCCGTCTTTGGAATGGGCAAAGTCTGCAGATGTCCCTGCCGGTTTACGGTGCTCAATCTTTACTGGCGACAAACGGCACACCTAGACACAAGTGTGGCAATGTGCCTCCTCATCCCAGGCCACCGAAGTGAGTACGCAGATCACGATACATCTTCTCACTCCCGGGATGAATACTCAATCTGCTCGAGTGCGCCTCCTCTAAAATCTCATTCCGGAGCTCCTGATCCTCCGGTACATAAAGGCGGTCTCGGAAGTATAGCAATCCCTGCCTATACTGAAACGTCGGTAACAAAGACCCCTTGTCTTCCCCAGACAGCTTCTTTAACCCCGGATCTCTACCTTGCGCCTCGCGCACCCTGTCAAGCCACTCAGAATGTATGGTAAGTGTATACACCTGAGCACGCTCCCAGAGCTGCCACCTGTGCCAAAGGCATGTCAAATCACTCTCCTCGGATCGGTCACCAACATCTCCTCCCTTGACCAACCCGGTATACTTCCAGCTCAGTGCAACTGCAACCGTGTTGCCAATGCCAGAGATGTAATCGATACTACAATCATAGTCATTAATAAATACGAGCCATCTGCGCTGCCTCATGTTAAGCTCCTTCTGCGTAAACAGATATTTCAGACTCTTATGGTGGTAAGAATCTGAAATTTGTTACCAAGCGAGATAATGCCTCCATTGTTTCAGCGCATAGATCACTGCAGCCAACTCCGGATCGTGTGTCGGATAGTTCAGCTCATGCGGTCGCAGTGCCTCGACACATAAGCTATCACATTACGATCTTGCATCAGGACACACCCCAAACCGGATGTGGAAGCATCCGTATAGATCACATACGGTAAGCTCGGATGCGGAAGAGTCGAGAATCGGAGCGTTAGTCAACCGCCGCTTCAACTCCTGAAAATTCTGCTCACACCTATCGGACCGGATAAGCGGCTGACCCTTCTTGGTCAAGCTGCGTGAGCGGAGATGCAAGAATAGAAAACCCCGATGCGAACCTCCGATAATACCCTGCTAATCCCGGGAAGCTCCACGATCTCCCGTCGTGGTAGATTGTTTCCAGTCCTGAACTGCCCTCACCTTCTCTGGGTCCACAGACAAACCATGCTCAGAAATAACGTGTCCTAGAAAGGTGACCTCCCGGATCCAGAACTCACACTTTGAGAACTTAGCATAAAGCTGATGCTCCCAAAGTGTCTGTAACTACCCTCGGATGCTCCGATGCGAGTCCGCATCCCGAGAATATCAGAATATCATCAATAAAGACCACCACAAATGAGTCCAAATACGGCCGAAACACCCGATGCATCAGATCCATGAATGCTGCCGGAGCATTGGTCAGCCCAAATGGCATGACCGTAAACTCAAAGTGTCCATATCGGGTGCGGAAAGCAGTCTTAGGTATGTCCTCCTCCTTCACCCTAAGCTGAAAGTATCCAGATCGTAGATCAATCTTCGAGAAAACTCTCGAATCCCGAAGTTGATCAAAAAGATCGTCAATCCTCGGCAACGGATACTTATTCTTCACAGTAAGGGCATTCAACCGTCTGTAGTCTATGCAAAGTCGGAGCGTCCCATCTTTCTTCTTTACAAATGTACCGGAGCACCCCACGGCGAAGTGCTCGGTCGGATGAAGCCCTTCTGCTGTAATTCCTCCAATCGCTTCTTTAACTCCTGCATCTCGAAATGGGCATCCGATAAGGAGGAATAGATATCGGAGCGGTGCCCATTGCAGTAGATCTCAAACACAATTTCCCGCTATGGTGGTAATCCGGGCAACTCCTCAGGAAATACCTGAGGAATATCTCGAACCACCGGTATACTAGCTAGCTTCGACCTAGTATCCGCCTCATTCAGATCAAAACATTCCCCTACACCAACTATCGATACTGGTCCAGAATGCAACTCTGTACTATGTTGTGCGATAGTCAAACCGATCGGAGTCGTGAGAGGTAGTACCTCTCCGAAACCATAATGGTACGGGCTGCACAATCAATGTGCAGAATTCATGGATAGCCAATCCATCCCAAGAATAACATCATAGTTCGGCGTATCCAAAACCAACAAATCCGATACTATCTCGATGCCCGCCTACGGATATCGTACAACCCCGAACCATCCCATTGGAAAAAGCTGACTCCCTAGGTTTTACTAAATACATCTGCGGCAAAGTACTAACAGACAGTGCGAGAGATGTAACACATTTACGTGCTACAATAGAAATGGATGCTCCGTATCAAATAACGCATGAACAGATGTATCGTTCGAAATACGATACCTTGCAAAACTCCTGCCGAGTCGAGCCTCCCTGCTGGCTGGGGCCCGCCTTTCTTGACCGGGTCCTCCACGATGACTAGGGCCTCCTCGCCGACTAGGACCTCCTGCTCTATCTCGAAAAACTCGTCCCGCCCTAGGCTGCTGCGGTGGAGGGTGGCTGAAGGCTGCGGTCGCTGCCGAGGTCTCGGGCCACCCCACTGAAACCCACGCCCTCACGGCGCGTTGGGCGGTGCCCGAGGCTGCGGACGCCGAAGACTACCAAAGCCCCGCCCTACCGCCTGGGGCAGTCCTGTACCAGTGAGTATCGGACCCGCATCGTAAACACCGGCCCTCACTGCCGGTAACAAGGTCGACCGGGTGATACCCACCACAAGTCGGACAAGGTCGTGAGGGTGGTGCTCCCCCCTGCCTCCGCTAGACTGCCCAGGTCTGTTCTGCCGTCCAGAACCCTGCCGGGGTCCCTGCTGTGTGGAACCCCTCGAAGTCCCCTGACCTCTCTGCGAGGTGATGCGACTCTCAACGTCCTCCTGCTCGAGGAGTTGAGCCTTGTGGACTGCCTCCCCGTAAGTAGTAATGTCCAACGGCCTCAGAGCCCATCTGTACTCGGGGCGCAGTCGACGGATAAACCTCTTTGCCTTCTCCTCCTCCATACCATGATACTGCGGTACGTAGTGGATAAGCCTGTCAAACTCCCTCTCATACTCTGCGACAGTCCTGTCTCCCTGCTGAAGCTCATCAAACTGTGCCTGTCGCAGATCTCTAGCTGCAGCCCCGATGAATCTCCGATGGAACAGTTGTGTAAACTGCTCCCAGGTAACATCCACCTCCTGATCGGGTGCTAGCCCCGCATTCGCCCTCAGGTTACCCTGAAGGCTCCTCCACCAATGATCCGCTCCCTCCTGCAGATTGAACGTGGCAAGGGATACCATCACTGTAGAAGGTAGGTGTAACCTCCCAAGGAGCTTGTCAATCTCCATAAACCAGGTCTCCGCTGCCTCGGGACCTCCCTTGCCATCAAACTTCCTAGGGTTCAACCGCTGGAACCTCTCCAACAAACGGACATCATCAGAGTCAGAATGATGCCCCGAACCTCCCCGTCGTCGGTGGGTCCGACGGGTGGTATCAGAATCCAGCTCAATAACCCTCCGTCGCTGTCGAGGGGGCTGATAAGTCTCTGGTCGAGCGATCGGAGCGAGCTGCGAGCTACGCTCAGTCGTATCCTCCGTGATCGCGGATTCTGCGCTCGCGTCCTCCTCGAGACTCACTCTCAGATCGGGCCCGTACATGAGTGTGGGTGGTAGTCCGGTGTGGCTACTCACCCTCCCATCGAATGCACAGACGGTGCCACGGCCGAATCCTCTCGCACTTTTTGTGGATGCGGAACTGTTCCGGTACTAGTCTCTCAACAACTGGACTGCTCCAAAGACATGAACCAAAGCAGTGGTAGACCCCGACCTGCTGTACAACCGGTGGCGGGGTATGTACTGCTCGGCCCCGAAATCCCCGCCTCTGCTCTCTACCTCTCGGAGGCGTGGGATTACGGTCCCCTCCCCGGTCGCAAATTACGCTGTCGGCGCGTGTTAACCATTCTGAAACATTTCGGACCAAACAGAGTCCAAAACAATCAGTTACCTCGATCCCTACGAAACTAGCAGACTTTCTAAGGCTCAGAGTGCAATGCAGTACTTAACTCAGAAGTTATTTTGCAAAATGATAAAATCATGCATTTCACAGAATCACAGAAGCAATTCATGCTTATTTCACCAAATCTTTTCCTAACACACAATTTTACGTACCTGAAACTTTCCCACAATCCTTTACTTGTAACACTTTTACCAAAGTCCCGAAATTCTGGATTCCGTACTCTGCAACCACTAGGATAACTTGAAGGACCAAACTTTGCTCCACAATTTTATTTTGAAGTGGTTCGAGTAAGGAGGTGGCCAATCTCCGTACCAAACCATTCTAAAATAAAATGTAGAACAATAGTTGTCACTACAAGTCACCACTGACGACCAATATGGTCACTTACCTGCTCTGATACCTACTTGTCACCGCACGCCACCCGAGCCCGGTTGCGGAGGCGGGGGCGCCGGGACGCCGGAAGCGGAAGCCGGAATGATATGGAATGGCAGGTCCATCGAGACCCGCCGCGCGTAGCGGACCCAAAGAGCGAAAAGATTGTGGAAGCAACCTAACAAAAATTTCGTGCATATAACTGAAAATAAAATCCAAACATACAATTCATGCATTAGCAACAGAGTAAGCCCCGCCCTCCGTGGACGAGTGCTTACGCACCAAAACATATATACATACAGAGTTCACAGAACCTAAGGTGTCTAGCAAGCGCCAAGCGCTCAGAACATGTACGAGCAGAATATATAAATATATACAGACATACAATCATCACAAAGAAACCGAGAAAAATATGCACATGCAGCTACAGAGCCAAGCCTAGGCCTAAGCATCAAATACCTCTCGCGGGATTCCGACCAAGTAGATAAAATCCCGGACCGCAAGGTGCAGCTGCTGCAAAACACAACCGAGGTAGAACCTCACGGAAACCTACTCCGCAGGCCGCTTATCAGGTCTACCTGAAACCCAAAAAACAAAACCCGAAAAAGGGTGAGTCCTAAAAGGACCCGTAAGGGATATGGGGTAAGGTAAGTATATGTAACCCTGCAAAACAGAAAGATAGCAATATATGCAACAGAATACAGAATATCATGCACGTACAGAAAATAAATCGGAATCCCGAAGGACGTGCGATTCTAAATCGCCATAACCCTTATAACGAATCGGAACGACAGCCTCCCACTAAGGGAGTCGGAAGCCGAAGCTAATACAGAAGCATGGTGCACCAGCTGGGGTAGCGAACCCACAACTGTCGTAATGTTAACAGACAGAGTATGCCATAAGGCATACTCCTACAAACTACAGAATATGCCCAAAGGCATAAAATTCCGAAATGCTAGCAGAACAGAAAATGAAACCAAAACATATACTTATCTTACCAAAATAACAAAACCAAACCCTTACCTCAAAATCCAGAGTATTAGACCGATTCTGGACAACTCCTACACCGTGCCCCGAAACTTAAAACTTCTCTTTTCCTAACCTCCGAACCTCAGAATCTGCCAAACCAAGTTGAATTAGAATCCTTATCAACCACACTACCAAACTACATCCCCGACCCCAAAACCGAAAATCCGCAGAATTTCCGTAAAATTCCAGATTTCCACAGAAACTTCAGAATTCAGAACCAACTTAGGCAATGCAAGATTATACATTGACAAACATACTACAACAAGCAGAACTGATCAAATCCAACCTTAAACCCTTCATTACCCAACATTTTCCGATAATCCCGCTTAATTGTAACTTTTCCATTTCTTAACCGAATTCAACGTTTCAAACTTCCATCCACTCCTAAATTCAACCCCAACACCATATTAACATCCAATTTAACCAAAATGAAACTCCAACCTAGATAAAGTTTCATTCCAACATTTCGGTTACTAACCAACATTTCACCCAACATCCAATTCAATCCATTCAAGCTACCAAACAACCATTCCAACCACCAATTTCACTTCTAAACCAAGCATGCTATCCAATTGCATCCAAACAACAAAATCCAATATTGAAAATCAACTCATAAATTCGGCCATTTGGGGGTTTTTACCTCAACTTGTTTTCCATCAAATTGAATCCATACATAAGCTTAGAATCATGCTAGGATTAACATACTTGAAGCATGAACCAAGATAACAAACACACATCATTTTGGAAATTATCCAAGAATTTCGGCCAAGCAAGGGTTTTCATCCAAGATGTGTTTTCCAAAATCCAACACTTGATTAACACTCTCCTACAACCCAAGAACAACATACTAAAAGATGGGAGGAAGAAAATCATCCTAGCTTATAGCTAAGAACAACCTCATCATTTGCAAAAACTCCTCTTTTCTTCACTAATCTTCAAAACTAATGAGTAAAGAGAAGTTTGGGAGGTACTTACCACTCAAAGCACCCAATTTCTCTTTGATTCCAAGCAAGGAGAAGAAATTCAAGCTTAAGGTTGAGCTCTAATGGTGGCGTCGGCAGCAGCAACAAGAGGAAGAAGAAGAAGAAGAAAAGAGATGAAAATGAGATAAACTCATTTTATGAAAATATTAGCCATTATATATTTTCCTCACTTTAAACCCATACCCCTACACTTAAATAGAAAATGGCCAAGTGTCCCTAATTCTCACACACATGCTTCCGAAAGAAACAAATGCTGCCCATGCTGATTTTTATTAATTTTGCAACCAATTGCAAATTAACTCCCAATTTTTCCGAAAGTTCCAATTCTTTTTGCCCAAAAATAATTACCGAATTCCAAAATTAACGAAACTTGGACACAACCCTCAGAATATTATAACATTCACAAAACATATTTCAGAAGTTCATTTACCATTCCGGAGTGTCCTACCGAGCTCGCTGAACCCGAACCAAAACCCGACGTGCGGCGTGTCAACTCGAACCGAAATTCCGTCACTCCAAAATTCTACAAAAATACCAATAAATTCCATCTTAAATTATAACACAACTTACCCCAAAGCCGTCAGAAAATTTCCATCCCGAGCCCCGAGAGTCGCCCGGAACCGAACGTCCCGCCCCAAACATTAAACTCCACAACCACCTCCGGGACGTCTCCACGACTCCAAAACTGCAAACGGCTTCCCAAACTGAGATCTCGAGAGTGCTACCGAGCCCGCCAGTACGTCCCGAGGCGACCCCGACAACCCCCCGGCGCCAGAAAAATATTTTCGGCGGAAACGTCCGGGGGACCCACACGACCTCAAATACGGAAGGGTTCGCCAAAATGATACTCGGACAGGGCTCGGGAGCCGCCTGAACGCCGAAAAACGTGACCCGCAGGCCAAAATCGGAGCCCCGGGTCACCCGGTCGCAACCCGCTCGGGGTGACCGTAACAACCCCTATAGCTGGGATCGGCCGTGCGACCGTTGGTGGAACCTTCTCCCTCCGGCCTGGATGATCGGGAACGGGAATGGCCCCCACGTTCAATCTGATTTTGGGGACCACCGCGATTCCCACAGACGGCGCCATTTGGTGGCAAATCAGTGCGCGTGATCGCCACGTTCCGGTTTGACTTGCGTGTCACGACATTGACGGAAGCCATTAGGTCGACTTTGCGTACTAGAGAGATTCTCCGAGGTTGTGATTTGACGAGTCGCGTTGAGTAATTGTAAAACGTTACCCTTTAGGTATGAATAGTGAATGTATTTATAGTCCCATGTCTCGGTGGCATTATTGTAATATCTCAATGTAAGGTGATTATATATTTTAGGTCATATATGCATTTCCTAAGTATAGTTCGAACGTCCTCAATCTTTATTCGGGTTATATCTTTAGTTTTTAATGGGGCCTTATTTCGAACATGCGTGGCGCTTTGTTAGGCCTTTTATGCGTATTTGGGCCTGGCGGCCATCACCTGCGATCACCAATTTTACCGTCGCCGCCATCCGGAAGTGGAAGAGAGATGAAAAAAGAAACAAATGAAATAGTTAGTAGATGCAAGGAATGAGAACAAAGAATAAGAAAGAAAGGGAAAAAGAGAAATTTAATATTGTAAATTATGTAATAATGAGTTTTAATTGATTGATTTAATTAAAAATTACCAATTTTGACTTATGTGCGTTAATGATAAAAAATTGATTTAAATAATTGATTTTGGAAGTTATTATATTCATCAATCACCTTATAGAATTTTAAGAAAAAATTTAAAAAATTCAAATTTGATGTGGAACTGACATGTCCTACAAAATTGTTCTGTTTACTTTTTTTGTTTTGCCATCGTGACAATGACAATGACAAGGCTTTTGTACTACTATAGAATACTACTCCTATATAATAGTAGATGCCTACCGGCGGCCCAGGCTGTCCCTTAATGAAAATATCCAAATAGTAGATGCCTACCGGCGGCCCAGGCTGTCCCTTAATGAAAATATCCAAACATAGTGGAAGGATTCGAAAGAGAGCAAGGCAAAGCAGGCGATTAACATTTCCTTTCATAACCAATGTTCCATAACCCCTAAGTACCATTTATTCTTAAGTAACTTGATGAAGTAGTTCAAAACATTCATGGAAATAATGGCAACACCATAAAATAACGAACAATTTATGCTTCATTTATTTTCTGCTAATAAACATCCTTTACCGGCCACGAACAAGAGAACGATTTATTCCTAAGAACAAGAGGAATTAGGCTACGAAACTCAGACCCAGCATGTCAAGCAACAACTGACACCTGCATTTCAATACTTTCGGAAGGTCAGGTTCAGGCGGCCTTTACGTAAACCCAATTCTTCCCTGAGATAAAGCGGCGCAGTGTCTGTGACAATGCTACTGACGCCATGAAAGATTGCTCTAGATTTCCCACCAAATACGAGAACATCTCCAGAATTAAGTCGTACCTTCTCTGCCTTGGACACATCCCTCTCATCCCCATACAAGAATTCAGCCGCATCCCCAACGCTGAAGGACACAACAGGCAAACCATCTGCTAGGCTTCTCGGCTCTCATCCTTGTCCTGCAAATCAGATCATTCATCAACCATCAACCATGCAGCCAAAATCTGACAGCATTCTATCTTGAAATACTAATTGCCACTTGAGAACAGAAAAATAAGGGAATTGTATCTGAAAAAATAATCTTCTGCAACGATCCGACAACTAACCTGATGTAGACCCAGGTGTCCGCTAGCAGAGTAGAAATTGACTATGCAGATGTCTGGCGACATCCTGGGAAAACCTGCTTCTGCTCTTGAAACGCTATTCATTCTTTTTATAACGGCAAGAGAGTCATCAATAGCTTTATGAACTATACGAAGAAATTCACCCGGTATTGGTGGTGGTTCAGCAGAATCAACCAGCCTGACATCCCCATAGCTTCTTGTCTGTGGATCCCAGTTCTTCCCTAAGCACATCATTTTCAAATTAAGTGTTGCACCATCACGATAGCCAGGTTGGTAAAAACCTCCAGCACCCAGTCCAAGTGCCCTGCAATTCTTGACAATCGTCGCCTATAATAGTATTTCATTGCAGATTAACCAATTAATGAAGCAAGCAAACAAGTTATAAAAATGTGGAGAGAAAAATATGGATGGAAAGAAAACAATTTGAAAATATCATGATATTGTATGTGTAAATGAACACCCCCATAGTCATTAGCGAAGAATAATGGAATCAACATTGCAGTAAGTACAAAACATAATTGATGGACCGAGTCCTAAGGCAGTTACTTTAAAGTGAGACTTGGAGCATGCAACCATCAAATACAGATTACAGAATAATGCAAGCACATTTTCCTACAAACACAAGTTGCTGGAATTTGAGAACCGGCAGAACCTATGCTCACATTAAGTGACGCTATTCAGGGTTTCTACCAGGAGGAGCAATTACATGCTTACACCGAAAATGTCATTCCTCAAACTCGTGGTTCTAAATTTCAGGTTCATAAAGTTGCAGAATATATATGATCATGGGCACAGTTTTTATCCACATCAGGGCAGGCTATTCAGCTTCTGTTAGCAAAGGAATAACATACACAGGTTTTTAAATATGTCACCCCTCAAACTTGATTCAGAATTTCAGGTTCACATTGTTACAGAATGCATAAGATAGCAAGCACAAAAGAGGTCTGTCCCAACAGATATTTCTACTTGTTCTTGCAAGGTATCAATGAACCAGGTCCACTTGAAATTTTCTGTTCAGATGACAATATATTTCAGCACAATTCTGGCTAAATGTGCTAGCTAGTGCTATTACATGCATGCATCATAATTTTATGCTGACTTCCGGAGAAAAGAAGCTAACAAAAAGAAAGAATTTTTTATTTTAGCTTTCCTAAGTCCCCAGAAGACAAGAAGACCCTGAAAAGACTACAAATAAAATTGACACGTGGGGAATAACCAAAATACAATTAGGCCTTCAGTTGGCCATTACAAATATTAAACTTGGACACGTAGATACTTTGGTCACAAATATCACTTACTGCTCTCAGTCGACCACTACATGTCTTTCCTTTGCAGGTGGACTGAAAATCACCAAGTCTATTTTCACAAGCTTGAGTATCAATTATGAAGCGTTTTTTCCTAACACCTCATTAGTAGCCAAAAAAGCACCACTATGTTAAGGTGTTCTTTGGTAAGGACATGATTAGGATGTCAAAATGCCACCCAGCCCAGAAAATTTGCTTGAACTTAACCTGATCTGACCTGATTTGACTTGAAAGTTCAATCACCCAAACCTGACCAACCCGACCTGAACCTGGCCAGATTAAAATTATTCTTGAAGCCCATGATAACTCGAACTGAACCGGAACATAAAAATAGCCGACGGCATGAGGTTCGAGTATCAGCATTCAGACGTTTCATAACTATGTCTCTTGCCTTATTTCAATATACTGGTTAGATTTAATCATGTATATGTTTATGTTTTCATTTTAAAACATATGTGGATAAAAGAAGTGTACAGATTCAATTAAGCCATCACAAAATGTGTACATGATCTGACCCGAACTTCATCCGATTCGAACCGAAGTAACCTGAGACAGAGACTGAAATCAGCCCAACCTGAATCTTACACAAACCAAAATGAACCGAGTTCAGCCCAAAGCAGACCTAAGAAATTCAAATTCCTGGAAAACCCGAAACCCAAATGACCAATTATTTCTTTCCTTCAAAATTTGACATTCCTAATCTAGATCATAAAAAGGTAGGCTTGTTGTTAAAGCATAATCCTTCCAAATCAAATTTATGAACAATTATTTCTTTCCTGAAATGTCAAAAAATGGTTATCTATTTTGCTAAACGTAATCATTGGCCTCTTTTGTCTTCTAAAAGTTGACAGATGACATGGATGATTACTTTGATAAGGGTTAACTTTGGAAAAATGAAAATGCCAAAAACTGGCATAGAACTCTATGAAAAAACAATCAGCCAGAGGATTCTATTAGAACAAAAGGATAAAACGGAATGGCTAAATGACAAGAATATCATAAATAGTCATTACTTAAAAGCCTAAAACAACTGGTTTTGCTTTTGACCAAGGGAAGAGATATGGCCACTTAGTTCAGGTACTTCCAAGGAAGAAACTAGCACGAGGTGTACATAAATGCGTGCCACCGCCGGGCAGGAATGGCCAGTTTATGAGTCCACTTGAAAATAAACCAAGATTCAAGATAAGACTCTCTAGACCTCCTAAAAATGGAGGTTATATTGGTGAACTTAGTAACCGTTTGCTAAGCAAGTAGTGTCCTTTGGCTTCTTGATCTTGATCCAATTCTACCGCATTTCTTAGTAACCTCCATCCTCGTACACTGTCCGCTGGTGGGTCAAACCAGTGTAACCTGAGAACTAGACTAGAATGGAAGTGAAGCTTTGTTTGAGAAGGAGGAACACAACTAGTGCACTTTTAGAGCAATCTCTCAATTCCATAGATACCTCGAAGCTCCAAACAATACTTTTAGTAGCTTATAAAGTAAATTTTACCAAATGCCAGAGGTAGCTTTCCTACACAGTTACAGTTCATGTTCAACAATTGATTACATCTTAGTGGGAACAAATTGAACATCAACTGTCAAAAGAAACTTAAAATAAAATCTATGCTCTCTACATTAACATAGCAGAAACGAAATCTCTTATGTCAATTAACTTTCAAAAGTGACATCAATACTATAAAGAACCATGATTAGCAGATAACATGTGATCATTGTTTGACATTACAAAGAAACCAATTGTAAAGAGAACTAACCTGATCATCGAGAGACAAATAACCCTTTAAAAGAACCATGCCAGGCCTCAAAACGACCCCAGGAGGCCCTTCCAGAGACAGCTTCGTTTGGTTGCGTTTTTCCCTATTTCGCGCGAACAACGGGGGTTTCAGCGTAACAGACGTCGTGGATTTCTGGAGACAAATATCAAAACAATTGCAGGCCGCCGCTGCTGTCACTTTGTTGCGAAATTCTCCAGCACCGGATTCATCTGCAGCATTCTCCGACAACCGGCCACTGTCTCGGCCCGTTCGGGCCTCGGGACCGAATTTCTCCATTTAAGTAGCACAAAAGATCACCAACACGAATAGAAAAACAATTGAGAGTTGAGAGACGTTGACGAAAGTTGAGAGACGGTGAAGCTTTCTTTGAGGTGAAGCTTTCTTTGATAGCTTTCTCCCCAGTAGACGAGGGGACAATTGAAAAAGCAAAATGCCGATGCGCTGTTTCCCATCACTGTTCCTTCCAGCCAATACCAATCTACGATCTATAATCAGAGTACATCTTTTCTAATATAGGTACAAAGTTTAGCAACTTCTATTACTAAGTACACACTTCAATTATGTCAACATTTACGTTACCGAAAATAAGGGTTGGCTAATTGTCAAATAGCGTTTCGGTAAAGCGGTTGTATGATATTAAAACTATAAGTATAATTATATTCGATATTTAACAATAATGTATGTTTTAGATAGAAATACATAGCAACATATATTGTATTTAGGTGTTTTAGACATGAAATACTTTCCATGATACCTTTTAGCGGTGATTCATGTTGAAGTACTTGATTGAGACAATAAGGTAACAATATGTTGTAATTCAACTTCTCATTATTCTTAATTTAGGTTGAGTGGAACTTATATTAGATGACTTGTTATTCCTTACTAAGAATTTTGTATAGGTTTAAGCGTTGGTGTACTTTTTATTGATTAGAACCATAAGGCCATTATATGGTTTGTATCATTTTAGGCCGGCTAGTAAAGTTATTTGTGATAGTAGTAAAGCTGTTTAATAGTACAGCAGAGCTGTTTGGTGGCATTGAGTGTGTCCTAGGACGGCTTCTAGGTATGGTACACTACCCAAGCAAGCGCCGCTCGCCATCAGCCAAAGTCGTAAGCGCCTAAGGATACGGACCGCGATGCCATCGCATCTCGCGAAGGCACTCTCAGGAGAATCTCGCACCTACTAGCTTTACCAGGCAGGGCCTTCGCATCTCCTGGCCTTCGCCACCCAGCACTTAGCAACAAGTCACAGACCGAGGAGAGGAAGTTGGAAACGGTTACCTCCACGACCTACCCACGTTCTCCAACAACCCTCCGGTCTTCCACTACCCATAACGTGGGGGAAACACCCCACTACTCTAGATCATGGGAAAACCGCCATCTCAATGCCTTCTATAAATGGACGACTTGGGAAAGGTACATCCTATCTACATACACCCACTCCTCCTCCTGCTCCTGAGAATTCCGTTTCACCCTTTGCAGATTACTCCAGAGCAACATATCGTCGTTCTCAACACCGCATCATCCTTTCAAGCATCTGAGAGCCCGAACCACAAAGGAACGAGGCTATCAGATTGGCGCCGTCTGTGGGAAACTACATCAATTCCACAAAGAAACCACGAGAATCAGCCATGCCTACAACAAGAAGTGCAAGCCGGCAGAACGGCCGTGGTAGGAGGAATCCGCCCACTACCACCACCAACAACGTTCCCGCCAGGACATGGTGGGTTATCAGTCCACTCGACGGGAGAAAGCTCCTCCCACGGTGACCACAATGGACCTCCTTCAAGGTGAGTCATCCATACGACAGGGGTAGACGTCGTCATACGAACTGGGCGCGTCGCCCTCTCAACAAATCACGACCAATCGGCTGGTGTAGTGGGGGCTCCACGCAACACCGCCACTCAGAACCCCCCACTAGCCGGTCTCGACCCCGCAATCCTCACAGCAATTACAGAGGCGGTCGCCCAAAATCTATGTGACACTCTGGCAGGCACTCTCAAGGGAGTCCAGGATGCCACAAGAGTTGTTCGAGTGAACTAGCAATCACAAAACCACCAAGAGTTTCCCCTTGTTCCACCACAGTAGGAAAACCATCCTGCTCCCGCTCACTCGGCTGCGCTCCCAGCCCTCGCTAGGTGCCTGGAGAAAATGGAGAGGAGGGAAGTAAGAGCCAACGCACCTTACTCCGCCAGTCTGGGTCTAGACCACCTCTAGACCCAGCCTTTCACCCAAAGGATCCTGGAAACTCCATTTCCAGAGCAATTTCGCCAACCCAAACTGGATGCCTATGATGGTTTCTCGAATCCAGATATCCACCTTCAGCGTTACATCTTCGCGATGGCGATTGCAATGGCGGATGATAGCACTCTCTGCAGGGCCTTCAGTTCTACCCTTATCGGGGCCGCTGCAAATTGCTATACCACCCTTCGTGGTAAGCAGTTCGACTCCTTTGGCAAACTCTCCCATGCTTTCTCTAATCATTTTGTTGTTTCCAAGCCTCCCCCGAAAACTGCAGGGCACCTGCTTAAGGTGCATTAGAGAAAGGATGAGTCCTTGAGGGACTACATCCAGCGATTCCAGGGAGAATCTATCCAGGTCCCAAACCTAGGTGAGGAGACTCGTCTTCTAACCGCTATACAGGGTCTCTAGTGGGACTCCATATTCTTCATTGATGTCCACACCAATCCTCCTCGCAACATGTAACAATTCCTAGACAGAGCCACCAGATTCATGCACACCGAAGAGGTTACCAGGCCCTATGTCAAGGGCACCACAACTGATGCGAGGGGGCAGCCCTCACGCATGCCGGACTCTAGGGCGTAGGGGCAGCGGAAGTAGCAACCCTATAGAACAATAGGGACAGGGCATATCCAATCCTTCCTCCGCTCAGGGACTACTGCACTAACATCTTCCATGCCCTGGAATAGAGAAGGGAGGTGCCCAAATGGCCCCGCCCCCTGCCCAAAGGGGTTGCGAGGCCAACCAACAAATATTGTCGCTATCATCGCGACAAGGGCCATGACACTGAAGACTGCGTTGAGCTTAAGAGCATGCTGGCGGAGATGATTGTAGGTGTATGTAGTGCTCAAAAGCCATCTAACTTGTATTGGTTTTGGAATACTGACATAATTATTTAATTAAATAGGCATTGTTCAGATTATTATTGTTGTCTTTTGTTTTTGTGTTAATAAAGAACAAAATAATAATACAACCTTGGAACATACGATGTTCCTAAATGACCCTAGTCAAGTGTTATAAAGAACAAAGGTTGATATAACACATGCGAGACTAGCATAAGAGTAGATTCACGTGGGACGTGGAATCTAACTTATGATTACATAAGTAGTTGTAATGGTCCGACCCACTTGGTAGAACTTAAATAATTGTAACATGATTATTGTAAGTTCTACACATATACCACAGTGCGTGTAGTCCTCTGACCTGAGAATATGAAGATCTTCTCGTAGTAAGCTGCATACTTTGATTCTATGTGCTATCCCTTCGACCGAAGGAGAGGCTTGGTTTTGAGTGTCTAGCGAATTACGGAGCAAGACAGTTATATGTCGAGACGGGATTCATCACTCCCATGTCACGGGAGTTTATTCTCCTTGTCCAGATTGAATGCGGTTCAATTAGAGAATATGATGAAAGGACATGACATGTGCATTAGTGTGGTTTGGCTGATAGGTAAAAGTTTCGTCGCGTTTTAAACGGATTCTATATTACTTGGGTAACAGTGATGTGTTGCTAGATATCGCCACTGTCAATAATTATGTGTGAGACATCATAATTATTGCCAACGTAATAAGAACCTACAGGTTCGCACGCTCAGTGAGTGAATTATGGAGTATTTTAGCAAGAGACAAAAGTTTGGTGACTTAAGTGTCAGATTTATAAAAGCTGGACACTTAAGTAATATGAGAAATAATGGCTAGGGACTAGGGTTGTAATTAAGCCAATAGTTTGGCAAATTGAAACCCTAGCCGCCTAGCATGCTACGCACAAATATATGTGCACTCCCTCTGAGTCTGGATGGTGACAGTTAATCAATTAATTTGTTCAGTTTGGAACTGAAAAATTATCAGAAAAATTCAGAAAACTCTCTGGATTTTCTCTCCTGTCTCTGGTGATCTGTTCTTTAAGGAATTGTTGCTAGCACAATAGAAGGAAGAACAGAGACTCCGCAATTGCTTGGTCGTGGATACCGTAGAGGATCTGTAGATTTAGGTCTGCCGGAAGAACGCAATTCAAGTGATTTTCTGGTAATCTCTTGAACAATAATTATACTGTTTCAGATTATACATGGATCCTGGAAGGGTTTTTATTTTCCGCTGTGTTATTTGATGCTACAAACCCTAATAGTGGTATCAGAGAAAGTGGAGGCGGCGGCGTTGTCATAGGAGGTCGGTAAGGCGGCGGCGGAGATGGACGGCTGAAAACGGGCTGCGCTGGCGGCTGGGGGTGAAACCCTAGCTGAGCCAGGCTGTTGACTTTAAGGATTTTGATGATTACAAAGTATTGGGACATTTTGTAAAGTTTAGAAAAGTATGTGTTATGTTTAGTATATTCTACCTATTAGTCATACTATACTTATGGGCTTCGTTTTATTATTAATTGGGCCTAGGTTTCAAATTTCAAATAAAGCCCATTTCGTGTAAACAGGTTTAACAGCTGTCTGATAGAAAGATGAGTTTGGTTAGGACTCTTCTTCTTTTGTTTTCGTTGCAAACATTCAGCAGCTTCTGAAGTAAACAACCTTGGCGAAATATCTGGATTTCAAAACAAGAGACGTTGAAGAAGACGCCCGTAACGCTCCTCTACTCCGTCTTTAAATACAGACTTGAATTTTCAAGAACGCACTTCACTTGACAAGCATTCAAGCTTCATATCATTAGCAAGCAAGTTGTTTTAAAGCTCTCCAAAGATCGATCTTCAAGAACAAGCTTCATCTCCATATTAGCTTTTCCGGTTATTTTTCGAGAGAGAAAATCGGTTTCAAAATTCATTTTGTGTGTTTTCGATAAAACCTCAACAGGTTTAGATTTTCGTAAAAATCAAAGTGTTCTTAGGTTTGTTTTGGTGAGCCTCGAGAAAACCAAACATGGATTTGTGTTAGGTTATTAGTGAGCCTCGGGAAAACTATTTATACTTTTACTTGGTGTAACCTTTTTAAAGTATAGTGGAAGAACTCTCAAGTTGTGGACTTGAGGAGAGGACGTAGGTCTCAGACCGAACCTCTATAAATTCTGGTGTCGTTCTCGTTCTTGCTAAAATTCGCATTTCTAAACGGGTTGACATCGAGTCAGTACTTTCGGTTTTGTTAATTCAAAAAGTTTGAGGCCAACCAATTCGCCCCCTCTCTTGGCTGCCTACTTGGGACAACAATTGGTATCAGAGCACGGTGATCTGTGACAAAACCTCACGGTTTCAGATCCAAAGATCAAATGACATCGGTTCCAAGCATGATCCTTGAAGGATACAACCCATCTAGACCACCACTATTTGATTCAACAAATTTCAATTGGTGGAAGACAAGAATGCAAAATCACATTCAGGCGCAAGATCATCATCTTTGGAGAATCATTAAAGCAGGACCTCACATTCCAACCATTGTTACTGATGATGGAATAGTTGAGCCGAAACCTCTCAAGGATTACACTCCAGAGGATGACAAACTATGCACCTTGAACGCCAAAGCGGTAAATGTAATTCTTTGTGCTTTAACTCCTGATGTTTTTAATATTGTCTCTGCCTGTGATAAAGGCACATGAGATATGAAATAAGCTTCTAGTAACCTACGAAGGAACGGATCAAGTCAATGACACATTTTGGTTAAAGCTTATGAAATGTTTGCCATGGATCCGAAGGAAACTATTGCTGACATGCACAGGAGGTTCAATGAGATAATCACACCTCTGCGACAATATGGTAAGATCTATAAAAGTGAAGAATTGGTAAGAAAAATTCATGGAGCTTACCACCATCATGGAGAAGCACAGTGGAAGCAATAAGTGTAGGAGGTAGTATCAAAACCATTAGTGTTGATGAATTATTTGGAAAACTAATGACTTATGAAATGAAGGATAGAGAAGATGAAAAGATGAACATGAAGAACAAATCGATTACCTTGAAGGCAAAAGAGTCTGAAGAAAGCTCCTCAGATGAGGAAGAAACCGGTGATGAAGCGGCTATGATAGCAAGAAAAATCAAGAAGTTGCTCAAGTACAAAGGAAGGTATCAACAAATGAAAGACAAAAAGAGCAGCCCCTTCAAACCACCAATATGTTACAACTGCAGTGGAAGAGGACACATGCAGTTCGATTGCCCAGCAAACGAAAGCAGCTCAAAGAAACAAAGAGGAAATTCGGACAAAAAGAGAACCTTCAAGAAAAGAAAACCTGGATTGAAGGGAATGGCCGCCTGGAGTGATAGCTGTTCAAATTCAGAGGATTCATCCACAATGAAGAGGAAGAGGCACACCTATGCTTAACAGACGGCGAAGAAAGCATCACATTCAAGAGCAGTCAAACTGTTGACAGCGAGCTCCAGAACTCTCAACCTGTTGAGACGTGCCTGATGGCTACTACAGAATCTGAGGTAATGAGTGATGCCGAATCCTTTAACTCTTCCAGTTCGTCATATGTTGATGATAGAACACAAATGCTTAAAGAATTTGCTGAAGTATGTCAGGATTATGACACTCTTATTAAGAGGCTTAAAACCGACAATGCAAAACTGTTAGAAGAAGTAACGAAATTAAAAGTTAAAAATGAAAAGCTAGAGAAGACCTTATCTGGATTTGTGAATGGTGAAAAGAACTTGAATAGCATGCTAGGAAGTCAGAAGTCTTATTATGATAGGACCGGAATAGGATATGAACAAAAGAGACCTAGCTTTCAAACAAGGTTTGCTAATGTAACCTATATAACTTGTGAGACTTGCTGTAAAAAGGGACACAGTAAATTTGAGTGTCTCTTCAGAAATGAGTAAAATCCGCGTACAGTCCCAGTTTAAGTCTCGACGACCTATTTTAGTCCTAGTTTAAGTATTTGAATCAGTCGAATCCCATTTTTTGAATTCGTGACCTAATGGGGTCCTTTCCGTCAACCCCTTCCGTTATCTTAGACGGAAGGCTGTGAAATGTCGATTTTGCCCTTATTGTGTCTGACTTGGCAGCTGAGGTGGATATAAAATCCGAAAAATCCAAAATAAAATCCGAAAAATCCGAAAAAATAGGAATTAAATCATATAAATAGGAATCATATAACTATATAATTATCATATAATTATATATCCGAAAAATCCGATAATAATTAAATAATCCGAAAAATCCAAAATAAAATCATATAATTATCATATAATTATATATCTGAAAAATCCGATAATAATTAAATAATCCGAAAAATCCAAAATAAAATCATATAATTATCATATAATTATATATCCGAATAATCCGATAATAATTAAATAATCTGAAAAATCTAAAATAAAATCGAGAATAAAATCATATAATTATCATATAATTTATATATCCGAAAAATCTGATAATAATTAAATAATCCGAAAAATCCAAAATAAAATCGAGAATAAAATCATATAATTATATAATTATCATATAATTATAAATACTACCTTCATGTATATATAAAACAAAAAAAATGTACTATTTAATTAGTTATTAGCATTTGACTACCTTCATGTATATATAAAACAAAAAAAATGTATGATTTTATTCTCGATTTTATTTTAGATTTTTCAGATTATTTATTTATTATCGGATTTTTCGGATATATAATTATATGATAATTATATGATAATTATATGATTTTACTCTCGATTTTATTTTAGATTTTTCGGATTATTTAATTATTATCGGATTTTTCGGATATGTAATTATATGATAATTATATGATTTTATTTTGGATTTTTTGGATTATTTAATTATTATCGGATTTTTTGGATATATAATAATTATATGATTTTATTTTGGATTATTTAATTATTATCGGATTTTTCGGATATATAGTTATATGATAATTATATGATTTTATTTTGGATTTTTCGGATTATTTAATTATTATCGAATTTTTCGGATATATAATTATATGATAATTATATAATTATATGATTCCTATTTAATAGATTTAATTCCTATTTTTTAGGATTTTATTTTGGATTTTTCGGATTTTTTTCGGATTTTTCGGATTTTATATCCACCTCAGCTGCCAAGTCAGACACAGTAAGGGCAAAATCGACATTTCACAGCCTTCCGTCCAAGATAACGGAAGGGGTGGACGGAAAGGACCCCATTAGGTCACGAATTCAAAAAATGGGATTCGACTGATTCAAATACTTAAATTGGGACTAAAATAGGTCGCCGAGACTTAAACTGGGACTGTACGCGGATTTTACTCCTTCAGAAATAGACGAATTTTGCATGGAGTCAAACAAGTTTGGGTCATTAAAAATGTGGCTAACCCTTATGGACCCAAGAAAGTGTGGGTACCAAAAGTCAGATGCAATGTTCAACCTGTTTAGGTCCTAAAGAAACACACATGGTACTTGGACAGCGGGTGCTCAAGATACCTGACAGGGGATAAGAGTAAGTTTTTCAGTTTTACCCCAAGGAAAGGAGGAACAGTATCTTTTGGTGATAATAGAAAAGGACAAATACTTGGTATTGGTAAGGTTGGTAAGATTGGTAAGATTGGTTCTTCACTATAAACAATGTATTACTTGTTGAAGGACTAAAACACAACTTATTAAGTACTAGTCAACTTTGTGATAGTGGTTACCATGTTATATTCAAATCGGATCGCCATGTGATAGAAAAATCGACCAACAGCACTAAGTTCGTTGGAAAAAGATGTGGCAATGCATACACTTTTGATTTAGATGATCTATTTTCGTTCAATATAAAATACCTCATTGCTTCTAACAAAGATGAAAGTTGGTTGTGGCATAAAAGATTAGGTCATGCAAGTATGTACACAATTGCAAAGCTACTGAAGAAAGATCTAGTGAGAGGACTGCCGAAGATCAAGTTTGACAAAGATAAAGAATGCGCACCTTGTTTAAAAGGTAAACAAACAAGAGCTTCGTTCGTGTCTAAACAGGTTGTGATAACTGCAGGAGTTCTAGAACTTCTACATATGGATCTTTTCGGTCCCATCTCGACTACAAGTCTTGGAGGTAAACGTTACTGCCTTGTTATAGTTGATGATTATTCAAGATATATCTGGACATTCTTCCTTGCTAAGAAAAGTGAAACTTGTGAGAATTTTGTCAACTTTGTCAAGAAAGTACAAAATGAGCAAGGTAAGAAAATTGTTGCTATACGTAGTGACAATGGTGGAGAATTCGTTAATTCTGAAATGGAATCTTTCTGTATTTCTCTTGGTATATCTCACAACTTATCTTGTGCAAGAACACCAGAACAAAATGGTGTGGTAGAGAGGAAAAATCGCACCATCGAGGAAATGGTAAGAACAATGCTCAATGATTATTCTGCCTAAATACTTTTCGAAGCTGCAAGTACATCATGCTACATACTCAATAGAGTCTTGATTAGGCCTATCCTAAACAAGACACCTTATGAGCTATGGAAAGGTAAGAAACCTAATATCTCTCATTTTCATACCTTCGGTTGTAAATGTTTCGCTCAACTGGATAAACAAAGATCTAGGGAAATTTGATTCAAAAAATGATGAGGCAATCTTTCTTGGTTATTCTCTAAAAAGTAGAGCTTTTAGAATTTTCAATAAAAGGACTTTAAAAGTAGAGGAATCTATACATGTTGTTTTCGATGAAACTAACATTGCTGTCAGAGAAGAGGATGATGCTCCTGTAGATCAGGACAACGCACATCAGAGGGAAAATAATCAAGCTGATACTCGAAGGAAAGCAATGCGGAAAATACGTCTCAACCTGTTGAGACAGTACCAGAAGACCAAGATTCGGTTGTGGTTCAGACTTCTCAAGCCCTACCTCATGAATGGAAATTCAAGCATAAATCAAGTCACCCTCAGGAGAACATTCTGGGTGATATAACCCAAGGGGTAATGACGCGTTCAGCTCTAAAGAATTTTTGTGCGTTTAATGCCTTTGTTTCTCTTGTAGAACCCAAATCAATAGATGAAGCACTACAAGATGAAAACTGGATAAACGCTATGCAAGAAGAGCTGAATCAATTCAAAAGGAATGAGGTATGGACATTAGTACAAAGGCCAAAAGACCATTCAATAGTTGGTGCTAAATGGGTCTTTAGAAACAAACTTGATGAAAATGGTATTGTCACTAGAAACAAAGCAAGGCTAGTTGCCAAAGGCTACTCACAGGAGGAAGGAATAGATTATGATGAAACTTATGCTCCTGTGGCTAGACTTGAAGCAATAAGGATGCTTTGTGCATTTGCATGTTTTATGAACATTCAACTTTTTCAAATGGATGTAAAAAGTGCTTTTCTAAACGAGTTTATAAAAGAGGAGGTATATGTGGAACGACCTCCAGGTTTTGAAGACCCTCATTTTCCAAACCATGTTTTTAGATTAAAAAAGGCTCTTTATGGTTTAAAGCAAGCTCCTAGAGCTTGGTATGAAAGGTTGAGCACTTTCTTAGTTGATCATGGTTTTACAAGAGGAAAAGTCGACAATACTCTTTTCATTAAGTCTTGTGAAAAGGAAATGTTGCTTGTGCAAATCTATGTTGATGACATAATCTTTGGAATTCTCAAAGTTAATGCAGGGAGAATTCGAGATGAGTATGATGGGCGAACTAAGCTACTTCCTTGGACTTCAAATAAAGCAATCAAAGGAAGGGATCTTTATAAGCCAAGCCAAGTACATAAAAGATATCTTGAGGAAGTTTGGCTACAGTACAGCAAAACCTAGCCCCATACCTATGAGTGCAACGGTAAAATTGGATGAAGACTCGAATGGTAAACAGGTTGAGCAGAAACTTTATAGAAGCATGATTGGCTCTCTACTTTATCTTACTGCAAGTAGACCTGATATTCTCTTTAGTGTATGTCTTTGTGCAAGATTTCAATCTAATCCAAAAGAATCTCACTTGCATTGCATCAAAAGAATTTTTAGATATTTAGTTGATACACCAACTCTTGGTTTATGGTATTCAAAAGATACATTGTTTGAGCTTCATGGTTTTACAGATGCAGATTTTGCAGTAGCAAAGTAGATAGAAAATCTACAAGTGGAACTTGTCAATTCTTGGGAAGTTGTCTAGTCTCTTGGTTTTCAAAGAAACAAAACTCGGCTTGCTTTATCAATCATGCAGGTTTGAGTACATAGTCCGCAGGAAGTTGTGTAGCTCAAATTTTGTGGATGGTTCAACAATTGAAGGATTTTGGTTTCAATTTTAGAAAAGTTCTCATTAAATGTGACAATACAAGTGCGGTATGTTTAGCAAAAATCTTGTTCATCACTCTAGAGCTAAACACATTGAGGTAAGATATCATTTTATTAGAGAACATGTGGCTAATGAAGATGTTCTACTTGAGTTTGTTGATACAAATCACCAGCTAGCAGACATCTTCACAAAACCACTCAGTGAAGAAAGGTTCACATACATCAGAAGGGAATTGGGCATGAGCAATCCAAGGTGATAGTCAGGTATGTTCCTGTAACCCCGTTGAGAGTCTGTCAAAAAGAAAAATGTTAAGCAATGTGAAAATTGATTTCATAATTGCATAACATAAATTTCTTAAATTAAATGTGTACATGAATGTTCCCAGATATTTTTAATTAATTAAGTGTTTTTTTTAAAGGAAAGAATGCCAAACGTTTTCCTTTCACGCCTCTTAAGGTTTTAAACGGTGTTTGGAGTTTCGGAAAAAGAAAGGTTTTATTTGCAAAACGTTTTTTCTTCGGTCTACGCAAAATTTGATGTTTCAAAACCCTTCGCTCCTCTCCCCTTTTGCCAAAAACCCCCAAATCAAGAAAGCATGTCTTCTTCCTCCAACCAGAAATCGGCTGAACTGAAACTCTCTCAACCGCCAGTTGTCTCAGGAACTCAGATTGATCTCAACCTGATGAGATCGGAGAATATGGTTACTGAAACGAAAGATTCAGCCTTGGAAGATCAAGAATTTCTGTTTCGAGTTGCAGAGAACCTAGCTCAGCTAGGAGTCGGACTTGGGAAAACCCTACCAGCACCACCACTAGCAAAGGTGCGAGTTCAGTCCGGTTGCGACTCCGAATGGCGCAAGGCCATCTCAATCCGTGGTGAGTGTTTCCTCAAAAGAGGATGACGGCTTTGAGGTAACACTTTCAGAGTTTCTGGCTGGGTTGAAGAAGAGAAAGAGAGAGAGGTCAGCCCCTGTCTCGAGCAGAACTCAAAGAAGGGGAGATGGCTTGCAGAGGACTATGGTAAAACCCTCTCCTTCTACTCCAAAAAGGAGAACTCCATCAGCTTCTCCTTCATTGTGAAGCACAAAAAGGCCTCACCATCTGCCTCTCACCCCAAGAAACAAGTCACGCCGGCAAAGAGGAAGGCAGTGGCTCAAGCACCACAAATTTATCGAGCGGTTAAGGTAAATCCTAAGTTTTCCAAGTTCTCAAGGCACTCATACATTACTAGGGATCTTCTTGCAACTTTTGGTGTAGAAGAAGTAGGAGTGTGGCTGGACCACTATGGGTTGATGCCATTCATGTTTACACTGCAAAAGGATATACACATTTGGCTTGAATTCTACTCCACACTTAGAGTAGCTTCGGATGGATTGTCCATCAAGTCAAGAGTGCAATGTAAGACCCTATCAATTTCGCATGAGGAATTCTCTGCTGCCCTAGGAGTACTAGACTCTGTAGATGAAGTAGCTGACACTCCAGATTTAAGAATGAAGCATTTGTCTACTTCTTTGGAGATCTAGGTATTCCTTTTGATTCCTTGCCATATCAATTTACTAGTATGATGTTCACAGAGTTGAGTCATCGAGTGTTGCATTGGGTTATTGCTGCTATTCTTTTCCCTAAAGAGGGAACTCAACTTGTGACATGGGGTGATCTCTGTTTGATGTACAAAATGGTTCAAGGGATGGACATTGATTTTGGTAGACGTGTAGTTGAACTGCTTGGTCTGTCAGTTGAAGGGAGACACAAGGAGCATATGCCCTATGCTATTCTCATCAGTGACATGCTCAAAAAGCATGAGGTTGCTGGAACAGATCATAAAATGGAAGACTGGGACAGTTCTACTTATCTTGTCCGAGCCACAGTCAAGAAAAGTGGTTTCAAGGAGGAAGTCAACGACAAATGGGTAAGGATTCAAGCCAAACATGAACTGGCTTTGACTAAGTTGCGGGAGAATAGTGCAATAAGAATTGCCAGACAGCAGAACATGGAAATAATTAACAAGGAAAAGGCGTCTAAATCCGTTGAGACAGCTGCTGCAGATACTGAGATAGCAGATCAACCCGTTGAGACAATGCCTCCCATAACTCCAGAGGGGCCTGTTCAAACTGAAATCCCTCCAACTGAGCCAACAGAATCCTGGACCACACCTCCCCAATCACCTTCCAACTCTTAATCAACTTTTTAGCTTTTAACTCTGTGCTGTTTTTGTTTTTATGCAAATCAGAACTATTTTTCTTTTTCAAACAATCTGGGACTGTACATAAATGCTGCTACTTGAATCTTCCTACTATGCTTTAAATTGGCTGCACTATCAGTTTCTTATATATGTTTTTGATTATGAAAAAAGGGGGAGAAGTTATGAGGTAAGAAGGTAAGCTGTAAGCTAAGCTTATAAGCTTATAGGGTGAGAAAATGAGTTGAGTTTACTCTGTGAGATGAGCTTATTCTAATGCTGATGTGCTGAGATGCTTAGACTCCTTGCTTGTGGTTGATACAGGTTTGTTTTACAAAGGGGGAGATTTACAAAAATTTGTTTTACTTAGGGGGAGTTTTTCAAAAAGTTTCTCAATCCTCTAAAAAGTTTTGTCATCATCAAAAAGGGGGAGATTGTTGATGATATTACCTCTCCCAGATGTGTGGGGATCCTAGGTCAAGGATCTAGCTCCAATGGACTTGGAAGATGGGGCGGTTGGTCGATGCACTCCAACCCTCACCTCCGGTCACACCAAGGCGCCGGCAACAAGGGTTTTTGGTGGAGTAGGGCGTGATATGGCTCTAGCACCTTCACCTACGGTGGAGTGACAATACTAGAGATGAACCTTGAGGCTTGGATCAAGCCCCAAGAGCTGGAGATGGGAGGTAGAAGTTGAGAGCACAAGCTTTTGTCAAAGGTTCTTCTTTGAAAGCTTCAAATGTGATCTAAGGAAGCTGAGTGATTTTCGCCCCTTTTAGTCTAGGGTTCCCTACTTGCAGATTCATCCAAGGTTCTAGATTACTCCTAGGATGACCTGTAATGTTTAGGAACTAACCCTACAACTAAAAACGTTTAAGAGGTCCAATTAGGGCAAAACCGGCCCACACCCTAGCTAACCTTAGTTACAATCCAAAATCAGCAATAAATGAAAGGTAAGTACACTCCTCAGGGTTCCATCAGATTGTATATGAGTTGGAGAGGTGACTTGGATCTCCCCATGGTGGCCAAAACGGCTGAGAGGCGCCACTTGGAGGAGGAGGTGTCTAATCCGTTACAATGACATCACTTCCTTGGCTGCTTGTGTTCTGATCTTGCAAAACCTCTCCAGAACGCTGTGGTGCTCCAAATTGAGTGAAACCACTTCCATTGGTTAGCTCTCTTCCTGAACTACAAAATGGTGTCTTGAAACGACTGACATGGAGCTCTGACGAGGAAGTTAGAGCCATGGAAAGTGGCTGCCCTGTAGGCGCCAACTCGAAGGTACCCATGTAGGCTGATTGGGCACTGAACGTGTTTCGCTTGCACAGAAGGCTGTAGTTGTCCAAATGACTTGAGACAGGTGGCATTGGCTTCCTCTCTTCCTGAACTACAGAATGGACCACTGATTGGCCTCATTTGGACTCCGAACGAGGAAGATATGGCTTGGTGAAGCTGCTGTCCGGTTGGCACCAATCCGTGGGTTTGGGTGCCAAGTGTGCTCGAACCAGAGGCCAACTCTTCCCTTAGGTGTAGGGTGTATACACCCCAAGGCTTGCCTCCCAAGTCTTCTCCTTGCAACACCCCTTTGAGCCCCAAATCTTCAAACCTCCTTGTAGCCATTTGCAACTCCTTCTCTTGCTCTTGAGTTTCGGCCATGGTACGCATGAACAAGGTGAGGGCCTCCTTCATCTTCTTTGTCTTGGACCTTGTCATGGGTGCTCCTATGTTGTACAAAGGCCTTGGAACTTGGCTTGAATGGTCCTTGACTTGGATGCCCTCATCATCCTCTCCCTCTTCGGAAAAAATTCGTCCTCGAATTCAACTCTTCATTACCTTCAAAAGGAGACAAATCCGAGACATTATCATACTCCCGCAATATAGAAGACACACAAGAAGTAAGAGAAGAAGTAGGGTCAGATGTTAGCAAGCAATGCTTGGGTATGAAGAGGAGGCAAGGCCTTCGGTTTAGTAGCGCTTTCTTGATGTCCCTCTCTTTGGCTAGTGGAGGGAACCCCTCTAGTCTTCTCTCATCCTCCCTCTTTTCTCTCGGGTCACTCTCCCTCTTGTCTTCTCTCCAAGGTCCTTGACCTTTCTTACCATCTTCTCTCAATCTCTCCCCACTTGACTTACCAGCTTTTCTCTCTTCCTCACTTTGTAGTTGAAGTTGACCTTGTAGAGCTTGCAAAGGTGTCAATGGTAAAAGAGTGAATCTCTTCTCACCATGCAACAAGCTGTAATTGTTCTCCCTTCCATAATGTGTAGCCTCTCGGTCAAATTGCCAAGGCCGCCCTAGTAGCAAGTGGGTGGCTTTCATGTTCACTACATCACAAGTGACCGAGTCCTCATACTTCCCAATCTTGAAGGGAATCTTCACCCTTTGCTTCACCCTCACATTAGCATGATCATCCATCCATTGCAAGTTGTATGGTTGCGGATGCTTGAAAGTTTCAAGCCCAAGCTTGTCAACCATGTCTTGGCTAGCCACGTTGGTGCAACTTCCCCCATCAATGATCACACTACAAATCTTTCCCTTCACCAAAGCCCTCGTTTGAAACAAATTCTCCCTTTGATCTTTCTCGGCCATTTGGGGCTTGGTTTGGAGAACCCTCCTAGTCACCAACAAATGGCCCTCAATTGGCCTTTCTCCCTCACTTTCTTCATCCTCATCAATGATCTCAACCTTCCCCTCATCATTGTCTTCCTCACTTGAAAAGTCTCCATTCGGCCGAGCCACAATAACCCTCTTGTTTGGGCAATCATAGGCATAGTGGCCTTTCCCAAGGCATTTGAAGCATACAATCTCCCTTGAAGGTCGCCTTGGTTGGTTTAGGTTGGGGTTTGGGTTGTTGTGGGGTCTCGGGTTTGGTCTTGGTGGAGGGTTTTGGTCTCTAGGTGGTGGTGCTCTTGGTGGTGGTGGTTGGGTGGTATGAGAGGAGTGTGGTGTAACCTTCCTCAATTGCCTATCCAACTTGATAGCCTTGTGCAAGAGGTCATTGAAACCCCGGTACTCATGCAAATCCAAGGTCCTAGCCAATTCGGGTCTCAAGCAATACAAGAACCTCGCCATCTTGGCTTCTTCCCTTCCCTCACATTGGCTCTCATTAGTGCTCCTCTAGGTCCTTGTGATAGTCCTCAACCGACCTAGACCCTTGGGTGAGATGTTGGAGTCTTTGACAACACTCTTGGTCATAGTAGGGAGGCACAAACCTCTCCCTCATAACCAGCTTCAATTGCTCCCACGAATCAATAGGTTGGAGCCTCGTCCTTCTCCTTTCCATATTCACTTGGTCCCACCAAGTGAGGGCATAGCCACTAAACTCAACCACCGCTAGCTTGAGCCTCAAGTAGTCCGGATAGTCAAGACAATTAAACACCATGTCAGCCTTTTTGACCCACTCCAAGAATTCTTCCGGATCACTCTTGCCATAGAAGGGTGGTACTTGGAGCCTCAAATGACCCATGGCTTGTTGCTCAAGCAACCCTTCTCTCCTCCGTGGATCTCGGCCTCTAGCTCTTTGTTCCCCTTCACCTTCTTCATTTGCTGGCCATTCCAACCTCCTAGGGTCCCTCACCCTTGGAGGGTTGTAGTAGGAACCATCTAGGAATCCACAATCCAACTCTCGGCCCCTAGGTGACTCATACCCGCCTCGGACCCTAGGTGAAGTTTGCACCCACTCACCCTCCTCATCTTCAATGATGGTCTCAATAGGCTTGTGGTAGGATGTGGTAGGTCTGGGCCTATGTGTAGTGGCTGGATAGGGTGAGTCTTGGTAGGGGGATTGTGTTTAGGTGGAGGAGGGACTCGGGTAGGTAGTGTTGTGGAAGGTGGTGTGTAGGCTTGGGTAGTGGGTGTGCTTTGTGGCTCTTGTGGTTTGAGAGGGTTGTCTTCGGGTGCAACACCTTCTTGACCCTCCTTCCTCTTTCCCAAAGCCTTAACATCCTTCTCAATTCTGTCCATCCTCTCCCCATAGGAATCAACCTTCGCACTCAATGCCCGAATCTCCTTAACAAGCACACCGAGTTGACTCTCTTCAAGACTATGCTCCATTGGTCTTCGGCCTGTTTTCAAACACAACACACACACACAAAAATGGACCTTACTGACCTCTTTCTAGATGTATTCACTCGTGTTTTACTCAGGGTTTAAAGTGTACAAGGTCTCTCGGCCTATTTTCAGCTCACTCACACACAAAAGCTCGAAAAACTCAACAACACCTCTACCCTCTCAAAGTCCTTGGGTAGGGATGCACTTGACCCGCCACTCAAAGCTAACCTTAGTGCCAAGATTTAAACCAATAGATGAAGGCACTAGTTACTGAAAATAGGTTGAGCTTGGTGGTTGGGGGTTGAAAGAAAACCGAATGGATTTTGAAAAGGTTTGAAGAAAAATCGGGTGAACCCTTCTTTCTTTCAAAGTGCCGAAAAAGGTACCACTTTGCTCTGGGATTTTGAAAGCTTTAAAGATCTTCCCCAGCTGAGATTTTTCAATATGTTTCAGTTCAATACCTTAACAAAGTATCCTCAAAAGGATCGGAGCAGATTCGCACCGTAACTTAACAAAGTTGCAATTTTTTTCTCGGGTCTTCAGTGACTCGCCCGGATGGTCCAGTTTCAACGAATCGGGTTTTTGAGCAACTTCCGATTCGATTTTGAAAAAACCTTCTTCTACAAACTTGTAGATCACAGATTTTCCTAGAAGAACTAGCAAGCTTTTCAGCTCAGATATCACAGAATCAGTGCAGAATCGAAACGAAACAGAGACGAAAAAAACAATCTGCTCACTAGCCCGATAGCAAAGCAAAGGGGTTTTCGAGCTAGCAAGTTTACCTCAAGTCCAATGAGCAGCAAAGCTCTGATACCAAGTTGATACGACCTCTCCCAGATGTGTGGGGATCCTAGGTCAAGGATCTAGCTCCAATGGACTTGGAAGAAGGGGCGGTTGGTCGATGCACTCCAACCCTCACCTCCGGTCACACCAAGGCGCCGGCAACAAGGGTTTTGGTGGAGTAGGGCGTGATATGGCTCTAGCACCTTCACCTACGGTGGAGTGACAACACTAGAGATGAACCTTGAGGCTTGGATCAAGCCCCAAGAGCTGGAGATGGGAGGTAGAAGTTGAGAGCACAAGCTTTTGTCAAAGGTTCTTCTTTGAAAGCTTCAAATGTGATCTAAGGAGGCTGAGTGATTTTCGCCCCTTTTAATCTAGGGTTCCCTACTTGCAGATTCATCCAAGGGTCTAGATTACTCCTAGGATGACCTGTAATGTTTAGGAACTAACCCTACAACTAAAAACGTTTAAGAGGTCCAATTAGGGCAAAACCGGCCCACACCCTAGCTAACCTTAGTTACAATCCAAAATCAGCAATAAATGAAAGGTAAGTACACTCCTCAGGGTTCCATCAGATTGTATATGAGTTGGAGAGGTGACTTGGAGCTCCCCATGGTGGCCAAAACGGCTGAGAGGCGCCACTTGGAGGAGGAGGTGTCGAATCCGGTACAATGACATCACTTCCTTGGCTGCTTGTGTTATGATCTTGCAAAACCTCTCCAGAACGCTGTGGTGCTCCAAATTGAGTGAAACCTCTTCCATTGATTAGCTCTCTTCCTTAACTACAAAATGGTGTCTTGAAATGACCGATTTGGAGCTCGGACGAGGAAGTTAGAGCCATGGAAAGTTGCTGCTCTGTAGGCGCCAACTCGGCCAGTACGGCTGCCATGTAGGCTGATTGGGCACTGAACTTGTTTCGCTTGCACAGAAGGATGTAGTTGTCCAAATGACTTGAGACAGGTGGCATTGGCTTCCTCTCTTCCGGAACTACAGAATGGACCCCTGATTGGCCTCATTTGGACTCCGGACGAGGAAGATATGGCTTGGTGAAGCTGCTGTCCGGTTGGCACCAATCCGTGGGTTTGGGTGCCAAGTGTGCTCGAACCATAGGCCAACTCTTCCCTTAGGTGTAGGGTGTATACACCCCAAGGCTTGCCTCCCAAGTCTTCTCCTTGCAGCACCCCTTTGAGCCCCAAATCTTCAAACCTCCTTGTAGCCATTTGCAACTCCTTCTCTTGCTCATGAGTTTCGGCCATGGTACGCATGAACAAGGTGAGGGCCTCCTTCATCTTCTTTGTCTTGGACCTTGTCATGGGTGCTCCTATGTTGTGCAAAGGCCTTGGAACTTGGCTTGAATGGTCCTTGACTTGGATGCCCTCATCAGTTGACTTTAAGGATTTTGATGATTACAAAGTATTGGGACTTTTTGTAAAGTTTAGAAAAGTATGTGTTATGTTTAGTATATTCTACCTATTAGTCATACTATACTTATGGGCTTCGTTTTATTATTAATTGGGCCTCGGTTTCGAATTTCAAATAAAGCCCATTTCGTGTAAACAGGTTTAACAGCTGTCTGATAGAAAGATGAGTTCGGTTAGGACTCTTCTTCTTTTGTTTTCGTTGCAAACATTCAGCAGCTTCTGAAGGAAACAACCTTGGCGAAATATCTGGATTTCAAAACAGAAGAGACGTTGAAGAAGACGCTCCAGAACGCTCCTCTACTCTGTCTTTAAATACAGACTTGAATTTTCAAAGAACGCACTTCACTCGACAAGCATTCAAACTTCATATCATTAGCAAGCAAGTTGTTTCAAAGCTCTCCAGCACTGATCTTCTGAAGAACAAGCTTCATCTCCATATTAGCTTTTCTGGGTTATTTTTCGAGAGAGAAAAATCGGTTTCAAAATTCGTTTTGTGTGTTTTCGATAAAACTTCAACAGGTTTAGATTTTCGTAAAAATCAAAGTGTTCTTAGGTTTGTTTTGGTGAGCCTCGAGAAAACCAAACAGGGATTTGTGTTAGGTTATTAGTGAGCATTGGGAAAACTATTTTGGGTGTGTGTTAGGTTTTTTAGTGAGCCTTGGGAAAACCATAGTTAGGTTTGTAGTTGAGCCTTGGGAAAAACTATTTGTACTTTTTCTTGGTGTAACCTTTTTAAAGTATAGTGGAAGAACTCTCAAGTGGACTTGAGGAGAGGACGTAGGTCTCAGACCGAACCTCTATAAATTCTGGTGTCGTTCTCGTTCTTGCTAAAATTCGCATTTCTAAACGGGTTGACATCGAGTCAATACTTTCGGTTTTGTTAATTCGAAAAGTTTTTGAGGCCAACCAATTCACCCCCCTCTTGGCTGCCTACTTGGGACAACACAGCAACCACTGGCCAGTGGGCAGTGGCTGGGCCAACGAGCTGCTCCGCCAGCTTGGCCCGCCAGCCTGGCCCGGTTCGCATGTCAGGCCGCCTAGTTCTGCTGAACCGGCGCAAATGCGACCCCCTGCCCCTGCATTTTAAAAATTGTGCAAATTAGCCCAGAAATTTGTTTTAAGCTTGAAATTAATTCGGGGCCCTATTTAACACAGTTTTGCCCGAAATTAATTCTGAAACTTAAGAAAAGTTCATAGAATTTTCTGGTAATATTTAAAATGGTCCTGGGGTGCTGTTTTTACTTTTTTTCGCCTGAGATAAATTTTAAAAATTACAGAAAGGTCCCTAAAAATTTATTTTTGCTCAAATTTGACCTAGAACTTTATGAAAGCATTAATTGAATATCAAACTTGTTGAATGGGTGTTTTAGCATGTTTGGATGATTCTTTGATGCATGGTACAGTTATAGCCTTGGGATGAATGGATGTATTTTTGGTAAATACGACTGCGCTGTCACCGCACGCCGCCCGAGCCCGGTTGCGGAGGCGGGGCGCCGGACGCCGGAAGTGGAAGCCGGAATGGAAAGGGGTGGCAGTCCATCGAGACCCGCCGCGCGTAGCGGACCAAAACGGAAAGATTGTGGAAGCAACCTACAAATATTTCGCGCATATAACTGAAAATAAAACCAAAACATGCAACTCATGCACTAATAACAGAGTAAGCCCCGCCCTCCGTGGACGAGTGCTTACGCACCAAAACACATATACATACAGAATTCACAGAATCTAAAATGTCTAGCAAGCGCCAAGCGCTGAGAACAGATATAGAACAAAATATACAAATGTATATACAGACATACAACCATCATAGCAATACAGAAAGTGTGCATATGCAACTACAGAGCCAACCTTAGAACCTAAGTAACAAAGTACCTTGCGCGGGATTCACACCAAGTACACAATCCCGAACCTCAAGGTGCAACTGCTGCAATACACACCCTAGGTAGAACCCTCACGGAATCATACTCCGCAGGCCGATTACCAGGTCTACCTGAAACCCAAACTACAGAACCCAAAGAATTGTGAGTCCTAAAAGGACACCGTAAGGGATAAGGGGTAAGGTAAGTATATGAAACCCTGCAAAACAGAAAGATAGCAATATATGCAACAGAATACGGAATAACATGCATGAACAGAAAAACAGATCGGAGTCCCGAAGGACGTGCGATTCTAAATCGCCATAACTCATATAGTAAATCGGAACGACAGCCTCCACTATGGGAGTCGGAAGCCGAAGCTAATACGGAAGCATGGTGCACCACCGGGTAGCGAACCCACAACCGCCGTAATATTAATGCATGCAGTATGCCATAAGGCATACTCCTACAAACTACGGAATATGCCCAACGGCACAATATTCAAATACTAGCGTAATGTAAACGGAAACTAAAACATATACTTAGCTTACCAAAACACAGAACCAAACCCTTACCTCAAAATCCAGAGTATTGGACCGATTCTGGATAACACCTACACCGTGCCCCAAAACTTAGAACTCCTCTTTTTCTAACCACCGACACTCAGAATCTGCCAAACCAAGTTGAATTAGCATCCTCATCAACCACACTACCAAATTACAACCCCCGACCCCAAAACCGAAAATCCGACAGAATTTCCGTAAAATCCCAGATTTTCACAGAAACGTCAGAATTCAGAATCAACCTAGACAATGCAAGATTTCACATTGACAAACATCATACAATAAGCAGAACTGATCAAATCCAGCCTTAAACCCTTCATTACCCGCCATTTTCCGATAATCCCGATTAATTGCAACTTTTTCATTCCTTAACTGAATTCAACATTTCAAACTTCCATCCACTCCTAAATTCAACCCCAATACCATATTAACATCCAATTCAACCAAAATGAACCTCCAACATTGAAAAAGAATCATTCAAAGATTCGGTTTTCAACCAACTTTTTATCCAACTTCCAATTCAATCCATTCAAGCTTCCAAATAATCATATTAATCACCAATTACATTCCTAAACCATGAATGCTATCCAATTGCACCCAAACAACAAAATCCAACAATGAACATCATCTCATAAATTCGGCCAAATGGGGGTTTCCAACCCAACATATTTTCCATCAAATTGAATCCACACATAAGCTTAAAATCATGCTAGGATTATCATACTTGAAGCATGAATCAAGGAGACAAACACACATCAACATAGAATTTTCCAACAAATTCGGCAATTTGGGGGTTTTCATCCAAGGTGTGTTTTCCAAAATCCAACACTTGATTATCACTCCCATACAACCCAAGAACAACATACTAAAAGATGGGAGGAAGAGAATCATCCTAGCTCATAGCTAAGAACAAACCCATAATTCACAAATCCTTCTCTTTTTCCATCCGATTCTTGTTCCCAACAAGAAAAGAGAGCAAGGGAGGAAGCTTACCACTTTTTGGAGTCCACCCATGGTGAATTTCAGCCAAGAAAATAAAGAATCCAAAGCTTGAAGAAAATGGAGGCTATGGCGGCAACGAGTCGGAGAAATGAACGAAGCAGAAGGAGAAATGAAGTGAAAGTAGCTCCTGTACGCTTTCCACAATCCTTTTAAAACTTCTTCCCTTCCCATCTCTAATATGGGCATGACAAGTGTCCTCTTTCCTTTACATCTTTAATATGGCCATGACAAGTGTCCTTTCCCCTTTGGTTAACACTTAAGAGTCAACCTCATCCACCAGAAATCTGAAATTGGCTAAGTCATGCCTTCTTCGGGAGAAGGCCTCCTGCCTCCTACGGAAGAGGGCCTCCTGCCTTCTACGGAAGAGGGCCTCCTGCCTTCTACGGAAGAGGGCCTCCTGCCTTCTACGGAAGAGGGCCTATGCCTTCTACGGAAGAGGGCCTATGCCTTCTACGGGAGAGGGCACTATGCCCGCTACATGTAAGAGGGCCTATGCCTTCTACGGAAGATGGCACTATGCCTTCTACGGAAGATGGCACTATGCCTTCTACGGAAGATGGCACTATGCCTTCTACGGAAGATGGCACTATGCCTTCTACGGAAGATGGCACTATGCCTTCTACGGGAGAGGGCACATGCCTTCTAGCGAACGTCCCGCCCCAAAAATATTTTATAGCGTAAAAAGCTCCGGGACGTTCCCACGATTCCAAAACCGCAAACGGTTTTCCAAACCGAGGTCTCGAGAATGCTACCGAACCCGCTGTACGTCCCGAGACGACCCCGACAACCCCCCGGCGCCAGAAAAATATTTTCGGCGGAAACGTCCGGGGGACCCACACGACCTCAAATACGGAAGGGTTCGCCAAAATGATACTCGGATAGGGCTCGGGAGCCGCTGAACGCCGAAAACGTGACCGCGCAGCCAAAACCGAGAGCCCGAGTCATCCGGTCACAACCCGCTCGGGGTGACCGTAACATTCTCCCCCCCTTAGAACTCTTGGTCCTCCAAGAGTAGCCTGAACCAACCAGACAGATGTCGCTACCATCCAGAATATAAAAATATTCTCCTTACTAAGAACAATCGGACCACCGTACTGGTGCGGCGGGAGTGGTAGTTTAGACTACCATACAGAGCCTCACGGCGTCCCACCCTCCGGTTGCATCTTATTGCACCCAGAGTCAGTAGCCGGTATTTCTACCAGACAACCCCAGACAGTACCGAACCTAAATCTAACTGATCCACAACAGGCTACCCTGGAAGATACCACATAAAACAGAAACAGTAGGGGGGGGAAACCAACCTAACAACTTACTCTGGAAACTCATGAGAACCGATAAGATTCGGGGTAACTTGCCCCGCCTACCAAATCTTACCGTCCCTCTGAACGGTGCTACCTCCAGTCAAATTCTATCACCAAACTCAGATTCAAGAGCCCTACGGCGGCGGTTCGTATAAGCAGTGGTGTAGTCGTTCGCGGTTTTAATCCGCGCCTATAACAATCTGATCTTCGCCGTAGTCTCCTCAAAAAGCTCGGGTCCCAGCTCAACCCTATCAGACGCATCTGTCCAACAGTGTGGTGTCACACACCTCCTCCCGTACAACGCCTCATAAGGTGCTATGTCAAATGTAGTCCAAAGCAATTGTTGTACGAGAACCCTATTAAAGTAATCGCTGGTCCCAAACTCCTCCAAAATCCAAAGTATAGATTCACAAAGATATCCTCCAAGATCGTAATCACCGGCTCCGACTCACCATCCGTCTGTGGGTGATAAGTCTGTACTCGATGGAGTCGCGTGCCCGGTGCTTCATAAAAGCACTCCGAACCGCTTTGTAAAACGCAGATCACGGTCAGATACAATGGAGTCTGGTACTCCATGTAAACGTACAATCTCCCTGATGTAAAGTCGGGCAAGCTTCTCCAAAGAGTCGGTGACCCGAATAAGCAGAAAGTGTGCGCACTTTGTCAGCCGATTCACAATAACCCAGATCGCATCATGGCGAGACCGTGTCAGGGGCAGTGCAGTCAGAAAGTCCATCATAACATTACCCCACTTCCAGACTGGAATGGGCAAAGTTTGCAGTGTCCCTGCCCATTTCTGATGCTCAAACTGCTCGGGTGTACCTCCTCGAAAATCTCATTCCAGAACTCCTGATCCTCTAGTACGTAAAGGCGGTCTCGGAAGTATAGCAATCCCTGCCATACTGAAACGTCGGTAACAAAGAACTCTTATCCACCCCAGATAATTCCTTCAATACCAAATCTCTACTTTGCGCTTCGCGCATCCTATCAAGCCACTCAGAATGTATGGTAAGTGTATACCACTGAGCACGCTCCCAGAGCTGCCATTAGTGCCAAAGGCATGTCAAATCACTTTCCTCAGATCAACCCCCAACATCTCCTCCCTTAACTAATCTGGTATACTTCCTGCTCAGAGCATCGGCAACCGCGTTGCCCTTGCCAGAGATGTACCCGATACTACAATCATAGTCCTTAATGTATTCGAGACATCTGCGCTGCCTCATGCTAAGCTCCTTCTGTGCAAACAGATATTTCAGACTTATGGTCGGTAAGAATCTAAAATTTATTACCAAACAGATATTGATTCCAATGTTTCAGCGCATAAACTATTATAGCCAATTCCAGATCTTGTGCCAAGCAGTTCAGCTCATGCGGTCGCATTGCCTCGACCCATAAGCTACCACAAAACGCTCCTACACCAACACACATCCCAAACCAGATGTGGAAGCATCCGTATAATTCACATACGGCAAAATCGGATCTGAAAGAGTCAGAATCGGAGCGTTAGTCAACCGCCGCTTCAACTCCTGAAAATTCTGCTCACACCTATCAGACCAGATAAACGGTTGACCCTTCTTGGTCAAGTGCGTAAGCGGAGATGCCAGAATAGAAAACCCCGGTACGAATCTCCGATAATATCCTGCTAACCCCAGGAAGCTCCTGATCTCCCGTACCGCGGTAGGTTGTTTCCAATCCCGAACCGCCCTCACCTTCTCTGGACCCACAGACAGACCATGCTCAGATATAATGTGTCCCAGAAAGGTGACTTCCCGAATCCAGAACTCACTCTTTGAGAATTTGGCATAAAGCTGATGTTCCCAAAGTGTCTGCAGAACCACCCTCAGATGATCCCGATGCGAATCCGCATCCCGAGAATATATCAGAATATCATCAATAAAGACCACTACAAAAGAACCTAAGTATGGTCGGAACACCCGATGCATCAGATCCAAGAATGCTATCGGAGCATTAGTCAGCCCAAATGGCATGACCGTAATCTCTAAGTGTCCAAATCGGGTGCGGAAAGCAGTCTTAGGTATATCCTCTTCCTTCACTCTAAGCTGAAAATACCCAGATCAGAGATCAATCTTTGAGAAAACCCTCAATCCCCGAAGTTGACCAAAAAGATCGTTAATCCTCGGTAACGGATACTTATTCTTCCCAATAAGAGCATTCAACCGTCTGTAATCAATACAAAGTCAGAGTGTCCCATCATTCTTCTTAACAAACAAAACCAGAGCACCCCACACCGAAGTGCTCGGTCGGACGAAACTCTTTTGTTTGTAATTCCTCCAATTGCTTCTTCTACTCCCGCATCTCGTAAATAGGCATCCGATAAGGAGGAATAGATATCGGAGCAAGACCACCGCAGTAAATCTCAAACACAATTTCCCGCTCTAGTGGTAATCCGGGCAACTCCTCCGGAAATACTGCGGAAAATCTCGAACCAATGGTAAACCATCCAACTTCAACCTAGTATCGGCCTCATTCAGATCATAGCATTCCCTACACCAACTATCGACGGCTGATCCGAATCGTAGCTCCATCGCGGCTTTGTGCGATAGTCAAACCGATCGGAGTCGTGAGAGGTAGTACCTCTCCGTAAACCATAATGGTACGGGTTGCACAATCAACGTGTACAGAGTTCTTGGATAGCCAGTCCATCTCAAGAATAATATCATAGTTCGGCGTGTCTAAAACCAACAAATCCGATACTATCGATATCCGCCTACGATATCGTACAACCCCGAACCATCTCATTGGAAAATGAATCGACTCCCAGCAGTTTTTACTAAAAACATTTGAGGCAAAGTACTAACAGACAGATGCAGAGATGTAACACCTTTCTGTGTTACAATGGAAACAGATGCTCCCGTATCAAATAATGCATGAACCGACACCTCATTCAGAAATAAAGTACCCTGCCTTACAGTCAGAGGGCAATCCCGTACCCAGTGAGTGTCAGACCCGCAACGTAAACATCGGCCCTCCCGCCGGTAACTAATTCAACCGGGGTGATACCTACTACAAATCGGACAAGATCGTGCCGGTGGTACTCCCTCTCTACCACTACTAAACTGCCCAGACCTATTCGGCCGTCCAGAAATCTGCCGGGGTCCCAGCTGTGTGGAGCACCTCGTACTTCCCTGACCTCGCTACGAGGTGAGGTGACTCTCAACCTCCTCTTGCTCGAGGAGTTGAGCCCAAATAACCGCTTCCCGAAACAAAGTAATGTCTAAAGGTCTCAAAGCCCACCAGTACTCGGGGCGCAGTCGACGAAAAAACCTCTTGGTCCTCTCCTCTTCCATACCTTGATACTACGGTACATAGTAAACCAGCCGATCAAACTCTCACTCGAACTCTCCGACAGTCCTGTCTCCCCGATGAAGCTTACCAAACTGTGCTCGACATGCATTCTCGGCTACATCCCCGCCGCTTTGCTGGAAAAATGTAGCCTCCCAGGAGTTTATCACCTCCTGCAGACCAAATCTCTACTACTTCTGGCCCCTCTCGGTCATTGAACCTCGGGGAGGGGGGGTTCAAACTCTAAAACCTCTCCAAAAGTCTGACCTCGCCAGACTGGTGCCCCAGATCTCCTCGTCGTTAATAGGACCGACGAGAAGTCTAGGTGTCGTAGTGACCACCCTTGTCAGAGTTACTCACTTACTGATCCCAAAACTATGGCGAGCAGTGGCTTAAGTCTTGCTATCACCACCTGATCAAAATGCCCCTACTGTGGCATAAACAGATCTTCCCCTGCCTACTGCCGCCTCTGAACCAGCTAGGCTGGCGGTAATACCAATTCAGAGAGGGGTCCCTACGACCACTAAACCTCGGGGCGGTGAGTGTGGTTGTTCAGACCCTGGGTTACACTGAACCCATATCCTATTCTACGGAGGTGTGGGATCCCGGTCCCGCCCCTCCGGTACCAAATCACGCTATTCGCGTGTAGTACCCATTTCCTCAAACCAAGTCCAACCAGAAAAACAACTTATCCCAAACCAAATTTCCAAACCATACACCAACTCAACCCATAACCAACAGTTCAAACCCTATATCTCGGAGGCATGGGATTACAATCCCCTCCGGTCACAAAACACGTTGTCTACGCGTGTTAACCAAACTGAAACATTCCAGACCAAACAGAGTCCAGACAAATTGGTCACTCCTAATCCCTACGAAGCTAGAAGCAGTTTTCTAAGGCTCAGTAGTGCAATGCAAGACTTGACACGTGGTTACTTCTCAGAATGATAAAATCATGCATTTCACAGAGTCACAGAAGCAGTTCATGCTTATTTCACCAAATCTTTTCCTAACGCACAATTTTACGTACCTGAAACTTTTCCACAATCCCCTTGCTCGTAATAATCTTACCAGAATTCCAGAAATCTCGAGTGCCGAAATCTGCAACTATCAGGATAACTTGAAGGACCAACTTTGTTCCACAATTTTATTTTGAAGTGGTTCAAGTAAGGAGGTGGCCAATCTCCGTACCAAACCATTCTAAAATAAAATGTACAACAATAGTCGTCACTACAAGTCACCACTGATGACCAATATGGTCACTTACCTGCTCAGATACCAACTAGTCACCGCACGCCGCCCGAGCCCGGTTGCGGAGGCGGGGGCGCCGGGACGCCGGAAGTGGAAGCCGGATTGGAAAGGGGTGGCAGGTCAATCGAGACCCGCCGCGCTTAGCGGACCAGTTAACTGAAAGTTTGTGGAAGCTACCTCCAAATATTTCGCGCATATAACTGAAAATAAAACCAAAACATGCAACTCATGCACTAATAACGAGTAAGCCCCGCCTCCGTGGACGAGTGCTTATGCACCAAAACACATATACATACAGAATTCACGTAACCTAAAATGTCTAGCAAGCGCCAAGCGCTGAGAACAGATATAGAACAAAATATACAAATGTATATACAGACATACAACCATCATAGCAATACAGAAAGTGTGCATATGCAACTACAGAGCCAACCTTAGAACCTAAGTAACAAAGTACCTTGCGCGGGATTCACACCAAGTACACAATCCCGGACCGCAAGGTGCAATCACGCACAACACACCCAAGGTAGAACCTCACGGAATCCTACTCCGCAGTCGCTTATCGTCTACAGAAACCCAAAAACAGTAACCCAAAGAAGGGTGAGTCCTAAAAGGACCCCGTAAGGGATAAGGGGTAAGGTAAGTATATGAAACCCTGCAAAACAGAAGATAGCAATACATGCAATGAATACGGAATAACATGCATGAACAGAAAAACAGATCGGAGTCCCGAAGGACGTGCGATTCTAAATCGCCATAACTCATATAGTAAATCGGAACAGCGGCCTCCACTATGGGAGTCGGAAGCCGAAGCTAATACGGAAGCATGGTGCACCAGTGGGTAGCGAACCCACAACTGCCGTAATATTAATGCATGCAGTATGCCATAAGGCATACTCCTACAAACTACGGAATATGCCCAACGGCACAATATTCGAAATACTAGCAATGTAAACGGAAACTAAAACATATACTTAGCTTACCAAAACACGTAACCAAACCCTTACCTCAAAATCCAGTATTGGACCGATTACGGATAACACCTACACCGTGCCCCAAAACTTAGAACTCCTCTTTTCTAACCACCGACACTCAGAATCTGCCAAACCAAGTTGAATTAGCATCCTCATCAACCACACTACCAAATTACAACCCCGACCCCAAAACCGAAAATCCGGCTGAATTTCCGTAAAATCCCGATTTTCACGTAAACGTCGAATTCGAATCAACCTAGACAATGCAAGATTTCACATTGACAAACATCATACAATAAGCGTAATCGATCAAATCCAACCTTAAACCCTTCATTACCCGCCATTTCCCGATAATCCCGATTAATTGTAACTTTTTCATTCCTTAACCGAATTCAACATTTCAAACTTCCATCCACTCCTAAATTCAACCCCAACACCATATTAACATCCAATTCAACCAAAATGAACCTCCAACATTGAAAAAGAATCATTCCAAGATTTCGGTTCTTAATCAATTTTTCATCCAACTTTCAATTCAACCCATTCAAGCTTCCAAATAATCATACTAATCACCAATTTCACTTATAAACCAAGAATGCTATCCAATTGAATCCAAAACAACAAAATCCAACAATGAACATCATCTCATAAATTCGGCCAAATGGGGGTTTCCAACCCAACATATTTTCCATCAAATTGAATCCATACATAAGCTTAGAATCATGCTAGGATTAACATACTTGAAGCATGAATCAAGGAGACAAACACACATCAACAAATAATTTACCAAGAAATACGGCAATTAGGGGGATTTAATCCAAGGTGTGTTTTCCAAAATCCAACACTTGATTATCACTCCCATACAACCCAAGAACAACATACTAAAAGATGGGAGGAAGAGAATCATCCTAGCTCATAGCTAAGAACAAACCCATAATTCACAAATCCTTCTCTTTTTCCATCCGATTCTTGTTCCCAACAAGAAAAGAGAGCAAGGGAGGAAGCTTACCACTTTTTGGAGTCCACCCATGGTGAATTTCAGCCAAGAAAATAAAGAATCCAAAGCTTGAAGAAAATGGAGGCTATGGCGGCAACGAGTCGGAGAAATGAACGAAGCAGAAGGAGAAATGAAATGAAAGTAGCTCCTGTACGCTTTCCACAATCCTTTTAAAACTTCTTCCCTTCCCATCTCTAATATGGGCATGACAAGTGTCCTCTTTCCTTTACATCATTAATATGGCCATGACAAGTGTCCTTTCCCCTTTGGTTAACACTTAAGAGTCAACCTCATCCACCAGAAATCTGAAATTGGCTAAGTCATGCCTTCTTCGGGAGAAGACCCATGCCTTCTACGGGAGAGGGCCTCCGCCTTCTTCGGGAGAGGGCCTCCTGCCTCCTACGGAAGAGGGCCTCCTGCCTTCTACGGAAGAGGGCCTCCTGCCTTCTACGGAAGAGGGCCTCCTGCCTTCTACGGAAGAGGGCCTATGCCTTCTACGGAAGAGGGCCTATGCCTTCTACGGGAGAGGGCACTATGCCTGCTACGGAAGAGGGCCTATGCCTTCTACGGAAGATGGCACTATGCCTTCTACGGAAGATGGCACTATGCCTTCTACGGAAGATGGCACTATGCCTTCTACGGAAGATGGCACTATGCCTTCTACGGAAGATGGCACTATGCCTTCTACGGGAGAGGGCACATGCCTTCTAGCGAACGTCCCGCCCCAAAAATATTTTATAGCGTAAAAAGCTCCGGGACGTTCCCACGATTCCAAAACCGCAAACGGTTTTCCAAACCGAGGTCTCGAGAATGCTACCGAACCCGCTGTACGTCCCGAGACGGCCCCGACAACCCCGGCGCGAGAAAAATATTTTCGGCGGAAACGTCCGGGGACCCACACGACCTCAAATACGGAAGGGTTCGCCAAAATGATACTCGGATAGGGCTCGGGAGCCGCTGAACGCCGAAAACGTGACCCGCAGCCAAAACCGAGCCCCGAGTCATCCGGTCGCAACCCGCTCGGGGTTGCGAAGCAACATGAGGGAATGAGTGCTTATGATATGATTGAGCATCTCAAGACTCTGTTTGGCAAGATGGCAATGCAAGAGAGGTTTGAGATATCCAGGGCGTTGTTTCAGTGTAAGTTGGCAGAAGGCTCTCCTGTTGTTCCTCATTTACTCAAGATGATTGGGTATATAGAGGGACTCCAGAAGTTAGATGTCGGTCTGCAAGTTGATCTGGCCACTGATTTGATCTTGCAGTCTCTCCCAGAGAGCTATAACCAGTTTGTTATGAACTATAATATGCATGATCTTCAGAAGTCTCTTCCCGAGTTGCTCAATATGTTGCGAACATCTGAGCACAATCTTCGTAGAGAGAAGGTTGTTATGGTTGTCTAGAACAACGGAGGGAATGGAAGGTCCAGAAGGAATAGGAAGGGAAAGGTAAGGCTAAGGTAGCGAGGCGCTATCCCAGCTCCTACTCAAACACCGAAACCATCTGGGGATTAGCAAGAAGGTGCGAATCACTTCCATTGCGGGAAACCGGGACATTGGAGGCGAGACTGCAAGCTCTAGATAGAGGAGACCGAGAAGGGCGCCACGGGCAACACTTCAGGTATCCTTGTTATAGAGTTACATGTTACTACTTCTACATCTTGGGTGTTAGACACTGGATGTCGATCTCACATTTGTTCAAATGTGCAGAATCTAAGGGAAAGTAGAACATTGGTAAAGGGAGAAGTGGATCTTCGAGTTGGCAAGCGAGCACGGAGTTCTTTGTTGTAGGTATCGAATCTTTGCTTTATTACTTTACCCACTGGATTAGTTCTGGAACTTGAAAACTGTTATTATGTGCCTGTGATTTCTAGAAATTTAATTTATGTTTCTTGTTTGGACAAGAAAGGTTTTTCATTCGTTATAAAGGACAATGTTTGTTCTGTTTATTTGAATGAGATCCTATATGTTGAAGCACATTTGAATAATGGTTTATATGTTCTAGACTTGCATAATCCAATCTATAACATCCAAGCTAAGAAGATCAAATCTAATGATTCAAACGAAATGTATCTTTGGCATTGTCGATTAGGCCACATAAACGAGAAACGCATAGCCAAACTCCATGAAAGTGGGATGTTGGACTCATTTGATCTCAGATCATATGAGACTTGCGAAGCTTGTTTACTTGGCAAGATGGCAAGGGCACCATTCACTGGAAACAGCGAATGGGCCACTGAGGTGCTGGAGCTTATTCACAGCGATGTGTGTGGGCCACTGAGCACTCAGGCTAGAGGAGGGTTTCGGTACTTCATTACCTTTACTGATGATTTTAGTAGGTAGGGTTATGTATACCTAATGACGCACAAGTCTGAGACTTTTGAAAAGTTCAAAGAATTTCAGAATGAAGTACATAATCAACTTGGAAAGAGTATCAAGAAACTTCGATCGGATCAAGGTGGTGAGTACTTGACCCAAGAGTTTCTTGACCATCTGAGAGATTGTGGCATTGTGTCAGAACTCACTCCGCCTGGAACACCTCAGTTAAATGGTGTGTCCGAGAGGAGGAATCGGACCTTGATGGATATGGTCCGGTCTATGATGGGTCACGCTGATCTTCCAATATCCTTCTGGGGCTATGCTCTTGAAACGACAACGTTTACACTTAATCGAGTTCCATCCAAGACAGTACAAAGCGACACCATATGAGTTATGGTGTGGGAAGAGGCCCGACTTGTCGTTTTGAGAGTCCGGGGCTGCGAGGCTTATGTGAAGAAGTTGATAACAGATAAGCTCGAGTCCAAATCTCTTAAGTGTTCTTTTGTTGGGTACCCTAGTAAGACTAAGGGATACTATTTCTATGACCCGTTGACCAGAAAGTGTTTGTCGCACGTACTGGTGTTTTCCTTGAGAGGAATTTCATTTCCAGAGGAAACAGTGGGAGAGGCATAGAACTCGAAGAAATCTGAGAACAAGAGAATACTTCAGTTATTGAGAGGGAACATGAACAGGAATCACATAGTAATGTGGTTGCACAACTTGTTCAAATAACACAAGACTTGTGTAGAAGCGGTAGAGCCCGAAATCAGCCGAGAGAGATACTACGGTTTCCTCGTGACTGATTTCGGTGATATGACTGTCATTGACGATGGTGACATCCTACTAGGAAGCTATGTTAGGACCAGATTCGAGAAGTGGCTAGAGGGCATGAGATCGAGATGGAATCCATGTCACAAAACCAAGTCTGGGACTTGGTCATTGCACTTAATGGGGCGAAGCCCATAGGTTGCAAGTGGGTCTATAAAAGGAAGACCGACATGGATGGTAATGTAATTACCTATAAGGGGCGACTCGCTGCAAAGGGTTTCAAGCAAATTCATGGTATTGACTATGACGAAACCTTTTCGCGGTTGCCATGCTTAAATCCATACGGATTCTTTTGGCTATAGCCGCATACCACGACTATGAGGTTTGGCGAGATGGATGTCAAAGCCGCTTTCTTGAATGGAAAGCTACTTGAGGATGTGTATATGACACAACCCGAGGGTTACGTTGATCCTAAAAATGCTCATAAGGTATGCAAGCTGCGAGAGATCCATTTATGGATTAAAGCGAGCTTCAGTGGAATCTACATTTTGATGAAGCAATAAAGGAGTTTGGCTTTATCAAGAATGAAGATGAACCTTGTGTATACAAGAAGGTTAGTGGGAGCGCTATTATCATTACGTGTGTATGTCGATGACATACTTCTGATCGGAAATGATATTCCTATACTTCAATCTGACAAGACGTGGTTATGAAAATTCTTCTCGATGAAAGACTTAGGTGAAGCAACCTATGTGCTTGGCATAGAGATTCATAGAGATAGATCGAACAGGTTGCTTGGACTAAGTCGAGTACATACCGGATAAAATTCGAGGAGGTTTCATATGCATGAATCCAAGAGGGGATTCTTTCCTATGACCCATGGCACGCCTCTTTCCAAGATGCAGTGTCCACAGACACGTGAGGAAAGGAAGCGAATGGATGGAATTCCGTATGCATCGGCAATCGGATCTATCATGTATAACATGTTAAGTTCTTAAGTTCTTGAGAAGGACTAAGTGTTACCCACACCCGGTACGTAATTAAATTATATACGCGTTTAAGTTTAATTACCGGGTTTTGATAATTTTGTATGGGGACTCGCACTGCATGTTTGGTAATTTTGGAATTAATTTAGTGATTTTTGGGGCAAACCGGGACGGTTTTAGAATTTATTACGCGACTACGCGTAAATCCCGAGAATTGCGATTCTGAGTGACTCGAGACTTATAATTGGAGAAGAAAAATATGTTTTATGGGTTTTACAATGTCCTGAGTAAGTGGTTAAAGTTATGTTCCAATCGAGTAAGTTTGGTAAAAGTTGCATTTTTGGGTGAACGAAATTGCAATTTTGTGTGTGTGTGATAAAAGAAAATTGCACATTTTTGGTAGAAAAAGAAGGAATGGGGCGGATGGGAGAGAGAGAGAAGGGACAAGTGTCCCTTCTTGATTGAAGAAAAAGAAAGAAACGAATTAAGGAAGATATGGGTGTATATATGTAAGTAATACATATATATATATATATATATATATATATATATATATTTAAAGGTAAAGAAAAGAATTACTTTTTGGTCAATTTTCTCATTTCTTCTTCTTCACCATCCGTTTCTCTCTCTCTCCCTCTCCTGGCGCCATTGATGAAGCTTAAGCTCCACAACTGATTTTTGTCGTTTTGCTATTAAACTTCTAGGTAAGGTACTCAAATCGTTCATTGAGTTGTGTAGATGAGTAATCTGAAGTCTGTTTTGGAAGAATCAGTGTAGTTTGCAAGTTAGGAGCATTTGAATTTTGGAGTGAATAGTGAAATGTGCTCCTTTGTGTGATTCATTGGTTCCTAAGCGTTCCCGGCATTTTCTTGTGCATGTTTGATAACGAGGCGTGGGAAGAAACGCACCCAGGGGAGTGACAAAGAGCGTCTGAAAAATCGGGTGTAAAATTCAACGGAGGATTAAGTGAAAGGTCAGGGTATTTTTGTGTTCAGAGTGGACTTCGGGTTATGTTAGGGTAATTGGTTATGTTAGAAAAGGCTCGGTGTGAAAGCCGTTTTCCGGCCCGAGCCTCGGTTTTGGCGTCATTGGTAATGGCTGTTTCTATGAATTTGATTATGTTTTATGTATACGGGATTGTTTACGAGCAGGAGCGGTTTGGAATTTGGACTGAAACTTGCCGAAATTTCTCTAGGAACCGTCGATCGAGAATTCTATTTCGGACTACAACTCGAGGTAAGGGTTCGGTGTGTGTTAGGAGTATTGCCTTGCGTAGCAAGCATACTCGGATATAGGCGAGGCTAGGTTTTGAAGAGGGGAGTGCCCCGATGACGCCAATCTAGTTCTGTGGTATAGACATTGTTTGTGCAGAAATCGATTGGGATTCCGATATACCTACGATGGTTATCGATGAATTGACCGGGATTCCGATATACATACGATGGTTATCGATGATTCGTATTGATTGATCGATGGGGGTCGCTCCCCCGAGCTGGTACCATGCTCTACCGACCGATTGTAACCGAAATGCCTTGGCTAGGCTAAGGGCACTACCGTTTCGATTGTGTATTGATCGTGATTGTGATTGACTGCTTTGCATTGCATATGGTTGCGTTGCATTGATTGAGCATTTGGTTGGTTGTTTGCTTTGTGTATCGTGTGTTTGTTCTGGTTTCAATTGCTGGTACATTGTATCGAATGATATTGAACACTGCACCATGTCTATAGCTGTTCTCTTACTAAGTTCTTGCGAGAACTTACCCTTATATCTACTATTTCAGGAAAAGGAAAGGAAAAGCAAGCCGCCGAGTAGTGGCGGGGTTGCTAGTGTGAAGGTTTTGGGATTAGAGACAGTAGCAGCAGTATCTTCGAGCTGCGCGGTTGGATCCCGAGAGACCGCCGCTTGGTTGGTTTTGTATTCCGAATCTGTTTCTGGCTCTGTATATTGTTCATAACATGCATGTTTCTTTTTGTAAGGCATGGGATGTGTATATGGTATGGTTTACATAGGTGTTAAAGTTCAAGTTCGGAACCGTTCGTTTTGCGTTGAAATTTCAGGTTTTGGGTTCAGTCGGAGGGTCAGGCGACCCCTTTCCTGAAGTGGGCGGTCGCCTAGACCCATTTCATAGGATGCAGGGGATCAGGCGAGGGTCAGGCGACCCCTTTCTTGGAGCAGGCGGTCGCCTGGACCCCCTTTGTTGTAGGTACAGGCGGTCAAGCGAAGTACCAGGCGACCCCTCCCTTGGAGCTGGCGAGGGACCAGGCGACCCCTCTCCTAAGGTCAGGCTGTCGCCTGGGCTCCTCGGTTTCAGGTAGCAGGCCGGGCGAAGGTTCAGGCGACCCGGGCTTGAGCCGGGCGGTCGCCTGGACCCTGAGTTTGGAGTTTTTGGTTCTTTTGAACCCCGTTCGCGTAGGTAAGTATCTTGGGACTTGGTTGAGCATTAATGCTATGGTTTAAAGAAAAATTTGGGTGATCCCAAGGGGCGGTTGCCTTATTAGTTTTGCGTTGTGATACGGTTGTGAGCGAACCGTCGCCCCCACTTCCCCCCTTTTCCCCGGTTTGGTCCGTTCTCCATGCGCTTCATGAGCGCGAGTCTAAGGGGGTGGGCTGACAAGGTGGTATCAGAGCAGGTTTACCTAGTTGCGAATGGTTTTTTGTGAAGGTAAGGTTGCATTTCATTGCATCATTCATGTACATATACAGAGCCAATTGGAATACTGCTGCTGCTAAGTTTTGATTGTTACCATAATATTGTGTTTGTTATGACTCTTAGAAAATGGTAAACACCCGGGGAAGACCGGGAGCGAATGAGCAAGGGAGGCGGGACGGAGGTCCCGAACCTCGTCAGATAGTACAAGCGGCAGGGGGACGGGCACCACAAGTTTCCCTTGAGTTAGTGCGGGTCTTAGAACAGATCCGGGATAGTTTGGCACAGATATTGCCCGAACCGACAGACTCAAGGACAGTGCAACAACTTCAAGGTGCAAGTGGAAGTGGAACGGGGCGTCACGGACCCCATACTGTGACTGATAACAGCCCATCCTCATCTGAGAATGAGGAGGAGGCTAGTACAGATGAAGAGCGACGACACCCAAGAGGTAGGAGGGTGCATCGACAGATTGATTCTGCTGGAAGACAGGATCATGATGATCATGGCCCGTCTCAAGGAAGTGTTAGTGGTCGATGTCATCGTCGACAATCTGAAGAATTCGAAGGGTCACATCGACCCAAGAGACAATGGGAAGAAAATGAGCGCCCTAGCAGGATGCTCGAGCGATTCCAACGCCTGAATCCACCCCGTTTCAGCGGAAAGGGTGGACCTGAGGCGGCGGAAGTCTGGTTTCGACGGATCAGTTCCATGTTTGAAAGGTTGGAATTCTCGCCTACCGCAATGGTATCTTTAGCTACGTACAATCTGGATGATAGAGCTTTGATATGGTGGGAAAGTGTGAGGAACAGGCGCCGAGCGGAGCAGTCCGCGCAGGGAGAGCCTGATACTGATATGGCGTGGGATGAGTTTACTCTCTTGTTCCACGAGCACTATGTGAGTGATGCTGTCCGAGACTTGCGACAGGCACAGTTTGATAATCTTACTCGGTACTATGGCGTCTTTGGACTACGAGCACGAGTTCGATCGATTTGTTCGCTACGTCCCGCAGTATCATGGAATGGAGGAGCAGAAAGCAAAGAGGTTTATCAGAGGATTGCGACCTGATATTCGATTGGCGCTCCGACCGTTGGATATCAAATTTTATTAGGAAGCAACACAGAAAGCTCAACTGATTTAGCAACAGGATGTTGAGAGTAGACTCATACCTCAGACCGTTGGAAGTGGAAGGGTGCTGGTTTTCGTAGCTTCTCTCGAAACGCCGGGAGGGCACCCCACCTAACCCGGGCGCTAGAGGAAGGGAGCGGCTTCACCCTCCACTACTGTTTGTCCGACCTATCAACGTTCTCACCCAGGCAGAGCATGCTATCGGGAGACAGGTCAGTGTTTGGGATGTGGTTCTTCGGACCACTGGGTCCGGGATTGTCCCCAGGCTGCACCGAGAAGGGAGGTCGGCCATGGTCCAAGGCCTCCATTTGGGTTACCGCCGAACCGACAGGGGGCACCACGAGGTGGTGCCAGGCAGCAATTTCCGCACCCGCAACCACCTCCTCCGCCACCGCAACCGAGAACGGGAAGAGTATTCCAAATTGAAAGCGGGAGGCAATTCAGCAAAAGGAAGGTGAAAGCGGCACGACATGGTGCCCTTAAAGGTACCATATTGTTAAATAACATTCTGCTCTCGTATTATTCGATACAGTGCTTCGTGTCCATAGTGGCTCGAAATTTGTTCGACTCAAGATCTATCTGTGAGTTCCATGCCTCGCATTGCTTTAGTTAAGACTGCAGGGAGCCAGTGGTTGTTTTCTAATGAGATGGTTCAAGATTGTATGATTGATTTGGGAAAACATCAGATTCTGACTGAATTACTGGTTCTGGATATTTCGGGGTATGATGTAGTTTTGGGAATGGATTGGTTAGCTAGAAATGGGGTACAGATTGATTGTGCGAAGCGGGAGGTGACACTATCTACCGGGAAGGTACTTCTATCCTCCGCTTCTTCTGAGCAGGGATCGGAGATGAGAAGTCTAGAATTGCAAATTCTAGACGAGTTTGAGGTGATCGATGAGGATGATTATTACGGTTTGAACTCTTCGGATATCAGGGATGAGATAGATCGAATATTGGTTGTAAGGGAGTTTCCGCAGGTATTTCCCGAAGAATTATCGGGGATGCCTCCGGAACGAGAAATTGTCTTCGAGATTTTGCTTCAGCCGGGGTCAGTACCCATATCTGCTCCCCCTTACCGAATGTCTATCCGTGAAATGAATGAGCTTAAGAAGCAACTGGATGAGTTGCTTGCTGAAGGATTTATCCAACCGAGCACGTCCCCGTGGGGTGCTTCAGTGCTGTTTGTGAAAAAGAAGGATGAAACGTTACGATCGGTGTATCGATTATCGCAAACTGAATGCGATAAGCTGTGAAGAATAAATACCCCTCCTCGAATTGATGATTTGTTTGATCAGGTGAAGGGGGCAAAGGTATTTTCAAGATCGATTTGAGATCGGGGTATTTCCGGCCGAGTAAAAGAAGAGGATATCGCCAAAACGGCTTTCGAACCCGGTATGGACATTATGAGTATACCGTCATGCCATTTGGTTTGTGAATGTGCCTGCAGCATTTATGGATATGATGAACCGAGTGTTCCGTCCATACCTGGATCGGTTTGTAGTGGTATTTATTGATGATATCTTGGTGTACTCTAAGGATGAAGGTGAACATTAGGATCACTTACGAATTGTATTGAAGACTTTGAGTGATCATCAATTGTATGCCAAACTCTCCAAATGTCAGTTCTGGACCAGGGAAGTGTCCTTTTTGGGGCACGTTGTCGGGGAGAATGGCATATCTGTGGATCCTGAAAAGATTAAGGCAGTAATGGACTGGAAGCAACCGACTACAGTACGAGAGATCAGAAGTTTCCTGACGGCAAAGTTATTATCGGAGGTTTGTATCTGGATTTTCGACTGCTCTACCCTTACTCAGCTTACACGGAAGGCGAGCATTCGTATGGTCTCGAGGCGTGTGAGCGCGGCTTCCAGAACTAAAGGACAGGTGACTCACGCACCTATTCTGATTTTGCCGATCCGAGTGCGGCATATAAGATTTACACGGACGCTTCGAGTCAGGTTTGGGTTGTGTACTCATGCAAGATAGGAATGTGATAGCTTATGGGTCGAGACAACTTCGATCGCATGAGCAAAACTACCCGACTCACGACTTGGAATTGGCGTGATTATATATGCACTCAAGCAATGGCGACACTACTATTTGGATAGCAAATTTCAAATCCTTACGGATCATAAGAGTTTGAAATATTTGTTTACACAGAAGGATTTGAATATGAGACAACGGAGGTGGCTTGAGTACATGAAAGATTATGATTGTAGTATCGAATATACCGCTGGTAAAGGAAATTCGGTAGCTGATGCACTAAGTCGGAAGTACACCGGCTTTGTGAAAGGTGGAGATCGGGTTGATGTTGATGAAGAGAATGATCTGGTATGTTTGTGGAGTTTGTGGGAGCATCGAGAACGAGAGCAACTGTTTACATTAACGATCCAGTCAGAATGGTTGGACAAGGTACGAGACGCTCAGAGTGTAGATGCGTCACTGAAGAAGGTATCGGGAGAAGCGAAAGGATCACTTCACCCGTCATTTGAATACAAGCAGGGATTGTTATATTTCAGAGATCGACTGTATGTACCAAAGGAACCGACCCTTCGCAATGAAATACTTGAGGAGGCACATACGAGTCGATTGAGCGTACACCCGGGAGGTGAGAAAATGTATCACGATTTGAAATCTCATTTCGGTGGCCGGGTATGCGTAAGGACATTCCTACTTATGTTTCTAAGTGTGCAACGTGTCAATGGGTGAAGGCGGAGCATCAGAAACCAGCAGGTACCTTACAGACATTGCCCATTCCGGTCAGGAAATGGGGCAATATTTCTATGGACTTTTTGACAGGATAACCTATGACCAGAGCGCACCACGACACTATACGGGTCGTAGTGGATCGATTGACGAAGTGTGCCCATTTTCTGCCAATACAGATCACATATTCTTTGGAGAAATTAGCTCAACTGTACATCAAAGAGATTGTACGGTTACATGGAGTACCGGACTCCATAGTGTCGATCGGGATCCGCGGTTTACAAAGACGGTTTTGGAAAGCTTTCCATAAAGCTTTGGGTACACAGCTTGCCTATGAGTTCGGCGTATCACCCATGCAGATGGACAATCGAGCGGGTGATCCAAGTTTTGGAAGATATGTTATGGAGTTGTGCCTTTGGACTTTGGAGGTGAATGGGATTATCACCTGCCATTGGTGGAATTTTCGTATAATAACAGTTATCAGTCCACCGTTGGCATGGAACCGTATGAAGCTTTGTATAGGCGGCATTGCGTAACGCCACATTGTTGGGCAGAAACTTCAGATTGAGTGGAATTGTGTCCCCAACTGATTGAGGAAACGACCGCAAAAGTTAAGAAAATTCAGGATCGGTTGAAGGCTGCTAATGATCGGACCATTTCCTATGTAAATAAAAGGAGATAAGATTTGGAGTTCAAGGTTGGTGACAAGGTATGGCTTAAGGTAGCACCAACCAGAGGAGTTATCAGATTTGGTAAGAAAGGGAAGTTGGCTCCGCGTTATGTGGGACCATATGAGATTCTGGAGCGGGTTGGTAAAGTAGCCTACCGATTGGCTTTACCCCCGCATATGTCAGCAGTACATAACGTGTTTCATGTGAGTATGCTGAAGAAGTGTATCCTGGATCCGGTTGAGACGAATAAGTGGAAGATATACAGATCGAACCAGATCTTTCATACAGGGAGGTGCCAGTGGCCATTTTAGGGCACGATGTGCGGAAGCTTCGCAGTAAGCTAATTCCGATGATCAGGGTGCAATGGTCTCATCATACCGAACGAGAAGCAACGTGGAGGTCGAGCAAGATATACAGGATCGATACCCCCAAGAGTATGAGCGCCTTAAGACTGTCTTGGAGGACCAAGGGTCTTAATGGGGCAGGATTGTTACCCACACCCGGTACGTAATTAAATTAATTACGCGTTTAAGTTTAATTACCGGGTTTTTGATAATTTTGTATGGGGACTCGCACTGCATGTTTGGTAATTTTGGAATTAATTTGGTGATTTTTGGGGCAACCCGGGACGGTTTTAGAATTTATTACGCGGTTGCGCGTAAATCCCGGGAATTGCGATTCTGAGTGACTCGGGACTTATAATTGGAGAAGAAAAATATGTTTTATGGGTTTTACAATGTCCTGAGTAAGTGGTTAAAGTTCTGTTCCAATCAGAGTAAGTTTGGTAAAAAGTTGCATTTTCGGGCTGAACGAAATTGCAATTTTGTGTGTGTGTGTGATAAAAGAAAATTGCACATTTTTTGTAGAAAAAGAAGGAATGGGGCGGATGGGAGAGGGAGAGAAGGGACAAGTGTCCCTTCTTGATTGAAGAAAAAGAAAGAAATGAATTAAGGAATATATGGGTGTATATATGTAAGTAATACATATATATATATATATATATATATATATATATATATATATATATATATATTTAAAGGTAAAGAAAAGAATTACTTTTTGTTCTATTTTCTCATTTCTTCTTCTTCCTCATCCGTCTCTCTCTCTCCCTCTCTGTTGTGCGCCATTTTTGAAGCTTGAAGCTCCACAACTGATTTTCGTCGTTTTGCGATTAAACTTCGAGGTAAGGTACTCAAATCGTTCATTGAGTTGTGTAGATGAGTAATCTGAAGTCTGTTTTGGAAGAATCAGTGTAGTTTGCAAGTTAGGAGCATTTAAATTTTGGAGTGAATAGTGAAATGTGCTCCTTTGTGTGATTCATTGGTTCCTAAGCGTTCCCGGCACTTTCTTGTGCATGTTTGATAACAGGAACATGGGAAGAAACGCACCCGGGGTAGTGCCGAATAGCATCTGAAAAATCGGGTGTAAAATTCAACGGAGGATTTAGTGAAAGGTAAGGGAATTTTTGTGTTCAGAGTGGAATTCTGGTTCTGTTAGTGCAATTGGTTCTGTTAGAAAAGGCTCGGTGTGAAAGCCGTTTTTCCCGGCCCGAGCCTCGGTTTTGGCGCCATTGGTAATGGCTGTTTCTGTGAATTCGATTATGTTTTACGTATCGGGATTGTTTCTGAAAAGGAGTGGTTTGGAATTTAGACTGAAACTCTGCCGAAATTTCTACCGGAATTGTCGATCGAGAATTCTATTTCGGACTACAACCCGAGGTAAGGGTTCAGTGTGTGTTAGGAGTATTGCCTTGCGTAGCAAGCATACTCGGATATAGACTGAGGCTAGGTTTGGAAGAGGGGAGTGCCCCGATGACGCCAACCTAGTTCTGTGGTATAGACATTGTTTGTGCAGAAATCGATTGGGATTCCGATATACCTACGTTGGTTATCGATGAATTGACTGAGATTCCGATATACCTACGATGGTTATCAATGATTCGTATTGATTGATCGATGGGGTCGCTCCCAGCTGGTACCATGCTTTACCGACCAATTTTAACCGATATGCCTTGGCTAGGCCAAGGGCACTACCGTTTCGATTGTGTATTGATCGTGATTGTGATTGACTGCTTTACATTGCATATGGTTGCGTTGCATTGATTGAGCATTTGGTTGGTTGTTTGCTTTGTGTATCGTGTGTTTGTTCTGGTTTCAATTGCAGGTACATTGTATCGAATGATATTGAACACTGCACCATGTCTATACCTGTTCTCTTACTAAGTTCTTGCGAGAACTTACCCTTATATCTACCATTTCAGGAAAAGGAAAGGAAAAGCAAGCCGCCGAGTAGTGGAGGGGTTGCTAGTGTGAAGGTTTTGGGATTAGAGACAGCAGTAGTATCTTCGAGCGTGCAGTTGGATCCCGAGAGACCGCCGCTTGGTTGGTTTTGTATTCGAATCATTTACAGCTCTGTATATTGTTCATAACATGCATGTTTCTTTTGGTAAGGCATGGGATGTGTATATGGTATGGATTGCACAAGTGTTAAGTTCAGGTTCGGAACCGTTTGTTGTCATTGAAATTTCAGGTTTTGGGTTCAGTCGGAGGGTCAGGCGACCCCTTTCTTGAAGTGGGCGGTCGCCTGGACCCATTTCATAGGATGCAGGGGATCAGGCAAGGGTCAAGCGACCCCTTTCTTGGAGCAAGCGGTCGCTTGGACCCCCTTGAGGTAGGATACAGGCGGTCGGGCGAAGTGCCGGGCGACCCCTCCCTTGGAGCGGCGGTCGCTGGGTAGGCGAGACCGGGCGACCCTCTCCTCGGGTCGGGCGGTCGGCTGGGTTCCTCGGTTTCAGGCAGAGGTCGGGCGAAGGTTCAGGCGACCCGGTCTTGAGCTGGGCGGTCGCCTGGACTCTGAGTTTGGAGTTTTTGGTTCTTTTGAACCCCGTTCGCGTAGGTATCTTGGGACTTGGTTGAGCATTAATGCTATGGTTTAAAGAAAAATTTGGGTGATCCCAAGGGGCGGTTGCCTTATTAGTTTTGCGTTGTGATACTGTTGTGAGCGAACCGTCGCCCCCGCTCCCCCTTTCCCCGGTTTGGTCCGTTCTACGTGCGCTTTCGCGAGTGCGGGGTCCAAGGGTCGGGGGTGGGGTGACACTAAGGATGTCTTCTTGGTCTATGGAGGCGAAGAAGAGCTCTGTGTAAAGGGTTACACGGATGCTAGCTTCAAAACTGACGTGGACGATTTCAGGTCGCAATCCAGGTATGTGTTTTGCCTAAATGGTGGTGCTTTGAGTTGGAAGAGCTCAAAGCAGCAGACAATCGTTGACTCTACAACATAAGTAGAATATATTGCCGCCTCAGATGCTGCGAAGGAGGCTGTTTGGATTAGGAAGTTCATTTCAGAACTTGATGTGGTCCCTAGTGCTCAGGATGCGATCTAGCTCTATTGTGAGAACAATGGAGCGATTGCACAAGCAAAGGAACCACGATCTCACCAGAGATCCAAACATATCCTTCGGCTTTATCACTTGATTAGAGAAATCTTGGAGCGAGGCGATGTATCCACACAGAGAGAAGACACTGATCGCAATGTGGCAGATCCGCTTACGAAGGCTCTGGCACAACAGAAGCATGAGGGCCACTCTAGGTCTATAAGTCTCAGATAGATGCTGGATTGGCTTTAGTGCAAGTGGGAGTCTGTAGGTGTATGTAGTGCTTAAAAGCCATCCGACTTGTATTGGTTTTGGAACACTGACATAATTATTTAATTAAAGAGGCATTGTTCAGATTATTATTGTTGTCTTTGTTTTTGCGTTAATAAAGAACAAAATAATAATACAACCTTGGAACATACGATGTTCCTAAATGACCCTAGTCAAGTGTTATAAAGAACAAAGGTTGATATAACACATGTGAGACTAGCATAAGGCTAGATTCACGTGGGATGTGGAATCTAACTTATGATTACATAAGTAGTTGTAATGGTCCGACCCACTTGGTAGAACTTAAATAATCGTGACATGATTATTGTAAGTTCTACACATATACCAAAGTGCGTGTAGTCCTCTGACCTGAGAATATGAAGATCTTCTCGTAGTAAGCTGCATACTTTGATTCTATGTGCTATCCCTTCTTGACCGAAGGAGAGTGCTGGTTTTGAGTGTCTAGCGAATTACGGAGCAAGACTGTCATATGTCGAGACGGGATTCATCACTCCCATGTCATGGGAGTTTATTCTCCTTGTCCAGATTGAACGCGGTTCAATTAGAGAATATGATGAAAGGACATGACATGTGCATTAGTGTGGTTTGGTTGATAGGTAAAAGTTCCGTCACGTTTTAAATGGATTCTATATTACTTGGGTAACAGTGATGTGTTGCTAGATACCGCTCACTGTCAATAATTATGTGTGAGACATCATAATTATTGCTAACGTAATAAGAACCTACAGAGTCGCACGATCAGTGAGTGAATTATGGAGTATTTCAGCAAGAGACAAAACTTTGGTGACTTAAGTGTCAGCCTTTGTAAAAGATGGACACTTAAGTAATATGAGAAATCATGGCTAGGGACTAGGGTTGTAATTAAGCCAATAGTTTGGTAAATTGAAACCCTAGCCGCCTAGCATGCTGCGCACAAATATATGTGCACTCCCTCTGAGTCTGGATGGTGACAGTTAATCAATTAATTTGTTCAGTTTGGAACTGAAAAATTATCAGAAAAAATCAGAAAACTCTCTGGGATTTTCTCTCCTGTCTTTGGTGATCTGTTCTTCAAGTAATTGTTCCTAGCACAACAGAAGGAAGAACAGAGACTCCGCAATTGCTTGCACGTGGATACCGTAGAAGATCTGTAGATTTAGGTCTGCCGGAAGAACGCAATTCAAGTGATTTTCTGGTAATCTCTTGAACAATAATTATACTGTTTCAGATTGTACGTGGATCCTGGAAGGGTTTTTATTTTTCCGCTGCGTTATTTGATGCTACAAACCCTAACAATGATTGCCCAAGGCAAGCTCACAGAATTCCTAGTCCGCAACCCCTCCCCGTGAAAAGGCTCCCCCAGGGGACCCAAGCACGGAGGTGATCGGGAGTACTGTGGACGGGATCACCCCCGACAGAACAGAGCCAATGGAGGTGTGGATTAGATCCCACCGGCCAGGGGCCACATCAGCGTCATCACCCAATGCAAAGGTGTTACCCACTGCCTTGCACGGAAGCCGGCGTAATGCAGAGGCGGGAACCGGAGCCGGGGGTGAACAGTGAACACGGAGTTCCCTTGGTGTAGTGGTCCAAACCCACCTCATTTAAAATTTTACTTACTCATGAAGTAAACTTGTAGTACAAGTAACGAGAATCATCTGAATTCAAACATACTTATACATATCCAAGCCGATACATATGTTATGCAACATACTATACATGCTAGCGTTTACATTTACAGAGTCACAATCTACGATCCAAAATACCTACGTGTGTGGAGGGATCTGGTACAGCAAAATCCTCAGAAGCAACTCCACGTAGGTCACCGCTGCTGCTAAACAGAGAACAGAAGACACCCGTAAGACACCTCAGAACGTGCTCAAATCAGAATCGGATCTTACAGGTATCGCAACCAGAACTATTCTTTTTCTAAAATCAGAAGACAGATTCAGAATTGTTAATACCTGAAATTCAAACACCATAAATATTACAGTCGCCATGTGCAGAACGACTTCCCAGATAGTTTCGTGCGATTTCCGATCTATTTTCTGATTTCTGTGAATATCGGGACTTGAAGTTAAACATGTTGGACATGTTTTCTGTGTGTTATGAAGTCCCGGAGTTAGTATCAGAGTTTCAATTTAGTTGGAAATTCTGTTAGGAAGCTATGCAAGTTGCAGTTGGACTAAATCGCAACTTTGCAAAGTTTGGGGGCCAGTTTGTAAATGTGGAAAATTTGAGAGGTTTCCTCTCCCTTAAGGTAAAGGGAGTCGGTTATTTGGCATAAAAGAGGGAGAGAGAGAGAAAAGAATGGAGCAAACGTTTTTCATTTCAACGTCAGCTTCCACTCTCTCGTTCGCCTTCTCCGTGAATGTTCAAGTTTGAAGCTCAAAGTGATTTCCACCAATATTGGTCCAAACTCTGAGGTAATGGTATATGTTGTTCATAGTGAAGAATTATACGTTTCCTACGGATCAGAATTCTTATTGCATGTTCTGTTGATCAGTTGTGAAGAGAAAAAGAATTGAAAAATCTGCAGGAACCGGTATCGAGGACGCTTCTCTCCGCCGCAGTTTCACGAACTTTGCGTTGCTTCCTTGTGCGTGAAAGGAATTGGTTGCGTGGAAATCTTCAGTGTATAAGGTAAGGGTTCAGTTTTTCCGTGATTTTGCATTTCTGGGATACCTATAAAATGCATATCAGGGTAAATTGGGGCTAAGTTTGGCTAAAGGGTATGTCTGAGGGCCATCGCTGATCTGGGAAAGAGGCTTCGCATGAATCTGGGAGAAGCTTCACATGAGTCTGAGAAGAGGCTTCGCATGAATCTGGGAGAGGCTTCGCATGAATCTGGGAGAAGTTTTGTATGAATCTGAGGTTTCGCATGAATCTGAGGCTTGTTATGGACGCTTCTTGCTGGAGGATCCCATGGCCAGTCTCGCCCGGACTTCGCATTTGCCTTCGCCAAAAGGAGCTTCACCTTCGCCAGGGGGTTTCCCACCCTCACACTTTCAGTATTGCGATGCGACCCTTAGCTTCCTTTAGCCCCGGCATTGCTAAACTTAGCTTATGACATAGGTTGGGTATATGCGTGGATTTGGTTATCTGTTTGAGGATAACCTGCTTGGCAAGTTTCCTTCTGTATCTGTTATCTGAATCTGTTCGTTGTTATTTGAATGCATTACATTCGGCGGGGTTCGGACCCCGGGCTGGTACCAAGCCTCCGATACTACGATATTACGATATATCTGTTATTTCGAAAACCTCTTACGTAAGGCTAAGAGCCTCGAGGTCTGCCAATTTGTTTGACTAATGATTTATTATTATTATTATTTTATTATTATTATTATTATCTGTTTGTATTTGTATTTTGGTGCAGGTATTGTTAGTTCAGTATGCATCAGACTTCAGAAACTCTACCCTATGCCTGACCCTTATTAAGTTCTCATCGTGGACTCATCTTTATTCTATTCACCTTTTCAGGCTCATCTGATAAGAAGCCCGAGCAGTAGAGTCTCTCGGTGCTTTCTGGTGTTGAATTTCAGGTATTAACAATTTCAAGTCTGTCTTCTGATTTAGAAAAAGAATAGTTACGTAGGCGATATATGCAAGATACAATTCTGATTTTGAACACAATCTGAAATGTCTGACGATTGTCTTCTGCTCTCTATTTAGCAGCTGCGGTGACCTACGTGGAGTTGCTTTTGAGGATCTTGGTGTATCAGATCCCTCCACACACGTAGGTATTTTGGATAATAGGGTCTGGCTCTGTAAATGTAAATACGAGCATGTAAAGTATGTTGCATCACATATGTATCTGTATGGATGTGTATAAGTATGTTTGAATTCAGATGATTCTCGTTACTTGTACTACAAGTTTATTTATGAATAAGTGAAATTTTAATCGGGTGGGTTTGGACCACTACACCAAGGGAACTCCGTGTTCACTGTTCACCCCCGACTCTGGTTCCCACCTTCGCATTACGTCAGGTTCCGCGCATGGTAGGGGGTAACAGTGAAGGTGGTATCAGAGCAGGTTTAGTTAAGTACGAGAATTGGGTAAGATTGTGTTCTGAGTCTGGTATAGTCCAGAGGTGGACTTCTATTATGTGTACGGACCTGATAGGGCGTGCTACTGTGCTGCTATCTGATACCAGGGATGTTCGGTAAGAGGTCTGGCCACCCCCTTACTTGAACATTGTTGGACGAAGTGACAGAGCAGGGGTTGGTTCTTTGAGACGTACTATACAGAATTAAATCAGGATCTCAGGAGAGGCTGATGTTCAGAGTTAGAATTTCTGATATGTATGTGTGAATCTGAGGAATTGATGTGATTGCATCATGCATTGCATTTACATTACAGAGCCTATAGGAACACCGCTGCTAGCTTCTGTTAGACACTTACCGTACTGTATGTGCTTTTGTTATTTGTGAATTTCAGGAGATATGGTTAATACTCTCCGTCAGCGAGAGAGAGATCAGAGTGAGCAGGGCAGGGATCCCGACTCTCTGAGAGATGTTCCAGAGGAGCAGTGTCACCCCACCGCCCCCGGAAGTTGGCGGAAGCATCTTTGTTGTGGAAGCTGGAAGTATCGGCGGCAGGTGAATACGGAATTTCCCTTAAAAATAGTTGTAGACCCGAAACCCGTCCCTTAAAATGTTTTCCTTTAAGTTTTAAGGTTATTACGTGTTTGCAGTTTTCAAGACGTCTTACTAGTCCTAAACCTGCACCCGAAACACGTTAGTGGTTTTATAGAATATCGCGCGCGTAGAATAAGCAGATAATAAGTAATACAGGCAGAAGGAGTTCAGCCCTCTTCGTAGGGTCGGAAACTGCCCACAAATAATATACATACCGGAATATCAGTATACTAGATGTATCTAATATGCATACTACGCCTACAGAGCCGAGCCATAAAGCGGATTATACCTCGCTAACTATTGCTGCTGCTACTAAACATAAACAGGAGAAATTTATGTCAGACTAATCACAGATTTCAAATGACAGATCACATAAAGGATCTAACGAGAACAACCCTGATTGAATCAGAAAAATACCTCTCAGAACATAGAATGCAGAACGATCACTGCGGGAGGTCTACTCCGCAGGTCGTTTGCCAGGGTGGGAGAGTTCTCGAAAGAACCCGTATGGGGGTAGGTACGATACCGGGAACACTTTTTAAAAACGTTTTTCCCTGCATAAAAGGTTAGTATGCAATGAACTAACAGATAATGCAACCCTAAGTATAAACGAGAATATGATATGCAAATGTCATGATGCTCAGAAGTTCCGTCGGACTGGTTGTACTTTCCCATACAAGTGGTCCCAGACCTCAGACAGCACCCTACGGCGGCTTGTTAAGCTCATGCCGATTATCGGGATCAGAACGCATGGTACCGGCGAGGGGTGATCTTGTCACCCCACCACCCCCGGAAGCTGGAAAAACCGGCGGCGTGGTGAATACGGAGTTTCCTCTTAAAAAGGGTTGTGGACCCGAAACCCGTCCCTTAAAACATTTTCCTTCAAGTTTTAAGGTTATTACGTGTTTGCAGATTTTAAGACGTCTTGCTAATCCTAAACCTGCACCCGAGACAAGTTAGTGGTTTTACAGGATATCGCGCGCGCACAAGACATAAACAGAATAAAAATAATACAGGCAGAAGGAGTTTCGCCCTCTACGTAGGGTCAGAAAGTCCCCACGAAAAATATACAGACCGGAAGTATTAGAATGCCAGAAGTAACTATATGCATACTACGCCTATAAAGGCAAGGCAAAAAGCAGAACTATACCTTACTACTACAAGCTGCTGCTGCTGCTAAACACAAACAGGAGAAATAACGTCAGATTACCCAAACAGATCACAGAAGGGATCTAACGAGAATACCCCCAATCATAAACAGACCAATACCTCTAACAAACAGAAATGCAGAACGAGCACCGCGGGAGGTCTACTCCGCAGGTCGTTTGCCCGGATCCCCTGAAAATGTTTAATATTTGGGGGTGAGTTCTCGAAAGAACCCAGTAAGGGGGTAGGTACGATAACGGATGGAAACTTTAAAAACGTTTTTCCTACATAAAAGGGTTAGCGTCCAATGATCTAGCAGATAATACAATCCTAAATATATAAACAGGAATATGATATGCAATGTCATGATACTCAGAAGTCTCGTCGGACTGGTGATGTTATCGACCATGGTTGACATACCAGTCCAACTGGCATCCCCATCAGCCGATAACAAGATCCAATAACTTAGCGACCATGGTTGGCATACCAGAATCACTGGCGTTCCCATCAGTCGATAACAGGTGGTACAACCCATACAGGTAGTCTCCAACCACTGACAGCACCCTACGGCGGCTTGTTAAGCTTACGCCGATTATCGGGATCAGAGCGCATGGTACCAGCGAAGGGGTGTACATCCCCTAACTGTCAGAACAGAAGTGGCATAAAGCCGGTACAAAACAGAAACGGGTCCGTCGTCGATGTTACACCCACCCCCGACGTCCCGAAACTTTTCTATAATTTTCGGCCGTAAGCCTAGAATTCTGTAATTATTAGATCACAAACGGCTTGTGATTAATTAATGAAATTCAGCGTTTGGAAGTTATTTTGGAGTTATTTACAAGTGTTTTATATGTTGGATAACATTTACGGAGTTCCTGGACGTTATGCTGAAAATCGGTTTCGAAAGGCAAAATGGTCACCAATGGGAGAAAAATTTGAAATTCACATTTTGGGAAATGGTCCATTTGGCCGAATTTCTTTTTGGATAATTGGAAGAGGTGATTTTTTGTTCAAAGATAAGAGGATGGAAGTAATACCATGACATGTGTCCATTTTAAACCAATTAGCTTCTTCCACCATTTCTTTTCCTCTTTTAATTAAATAAAAATACCTAAATTATCTCAAAAATTCAGTCCTTTCTCTAAAATTCAGACATGTATCTTATCTCATTTCAGATCATTTATCTCATTTCATCTCTCTCACTCAACACTTAGCTTATTTCAAGAAAACCTTAACCTATCTCCCTTTGCTGCCAAAATTTCTACTCTAGTTAGAGGCCGAATCAGCTCTTGTAGTAGTTAGAGAAAATGGTCCTCGACCTCTTGGCTACAACTTTGTAGAAGGAAGCAAGAGCCAGAAGTGACGGGAAGGCCTCCAAATCCTTGGTGCGAGAAAACGGGTCTTGCTGTGTGTTCAACACCAAAAGTTCCAACTTTCAATATTTGAGCTGGGATCTTTAACCAACCAAGCTCTGTCACTTCTTACCCTTCCAAGTCAGTAATTTCAAGGTGAGATTAAGCTTTGGTTGGGTGATTTCTTGGTTAAATCTTCATACTTTTTTGAAAGGAATTATGAAGAAACTCATCACCTTGTTGTTCTTGTGTGGAGGCCGATTTCTTTAGGGGTTCAAGGAGGTTGTTTTGGTTCAACAAACACTCACTCAAATTTGGGTGGAAGTTCAACAAGGCGAGGACCTCTCCTTGGGTTAGTTGATGAAATTTTGTTGATAGATGGTTCTGATCTTCAACTATGTTGAAGATTGATGCATAATAAACATGTTTTGTTCTTGGAAAACCATGAGAAAAATCTGTTCTTGGTGAGTTTATGTTGAGGCCGAATTGTTGAAACATGTTTTAAGTATATTTAACATGTTTTTGAGTTGTGGGAAAAAAATGGAAATTTGTTTGGTGATTTTTGTCAAATGGCCGAAAGTTTGGGGTGGTTTTTGGTAATGTGTGTTAAAGTAAATTGTTGGAATTAGTGTTTAATTGATGTTTAGTGGAAAAAGTAGGGTTTAAGTGGCTAAAGTGTAAGTTTGGAAAAGTTAGGGTCAAAATGAAAGTTTGGCGGGAAAGTAAGGACTTGGCTGAAAGTTTGGTTGAAAAGTTTACTTGTGTTGAAAAGTTGTCACTTTTTGCAACTTTATGAAGTTTTGGGCAAGATTGCAAATTTCTGAATAATTGGAGGACTTAGAGGGTAATTTTGGAAAGATTCCCAAAGTGAGAAACTTTAGTTAATTAACTAGAGTTATTTTGTGTTTCTGATTCTGGCAAGTAATTCTGCACTTTATGGGATACCACTGAGAAGCGTCAGGGGACCCTAGTAGATTATCCGGTTCTGTCGAGGTAAGGGGTTTAACTTTCTTAATGCGCATTTTATGTGTATTAGGTTAGGTAAGGGCTAGTACTCGGGTCGAGGGTGGGGCCCAGGGACTCCCGGGGCTAGTCATAAGGTACGTAGCGGTTTGCAGGGTTTTAGTTTTCTGGACTCATTACATATCGGGGGCCGATGACGGACCCATTCTCTGCTGTGCTTTCTGGACCTCTGCTATATCGGTTATGCTTATCGGGGGTCGACGACGGACCCGTATTCTGTTCTGTGCCGGCTTATGCCGCTTCTGTGACAGTTAGGGGATGATCACCCCTTCGCTGGTACCATGCGCTCTGATCCCGAGAATCGGCGTGAGCTTAACAAGCCGCCGTAGGGTGCTGTCAGTGGTCGGGGACCACATGTATGGGTTGTACCACCTGTTATCGACTGATGGGAACGCCAGTGATTCTGGTATGCCAACCATGGTCGTTAGCATGATCCAGCGGGACTTCTGAGTGTCATGACATTGCATATCATACTTCTGTTTATATATTTAGGATTGTATTATCTGCTAGATCATTGCACGCTAATCTGTTTTAATGTTTTTCCGTTATCGTACCTACCCCCTTACTGGGTTCTTTCGAGAACTCACCCCCAAGTATTAAACATTTTCAGGGGATCCGGGCAAACGACCTGCGGAGTAGATATCCCGCGGTGCTCGTTCTGCATTTCTGTTTGTTTAAGCATCAGCAGCAGCCAGTAGTAGCGAGGTATAATTCCGTTTTTTGGCTTGGCTCTGTAGGCGTAGTATGCATATAGTCACTTCTGGCATTCTAATACTTCCGGTCTGTATATTATTCGAAGGAAGTTTCTGACCCTACGCAGAGGGCGGAACTCCTTCTGCCTGTATTATTTTTATTCTGTTTAAGTCTTGTGCGCGCGCGATATCCTGTAAAACCACTAACGTGTCTCGGGTGCAGGTTTAGGATTAGCAAGACGTCTTAAAATCTGCAAACACGTAATAACCTTAAAACTTGAAGGAAAATGTTTTAAGGGACGGGTTTCGGGTCCACAACCCTTTTTAAGAGGAAACTCCGTATTCACCCCGCCGCCGGTATTTCCAGCTTCCGCCAGCCTCCGGGGGCGGTGGGGTGACAATTTGGTATCAGAGCTTAAGGTTAGAGTTAGGAATGGTTAGACTTTCCGACCTAAACTACACTATTAGTTCTGGGGTAATTTAACTAAAAGCGTAGCTAACTTTTACTAAAATTATTCAAGAACTTTAGGTATGTTTAAGGTTGGTTAGTTGACACCAGAACCTAGCATAATCTGAAACTCAAAATAAGTGGTTAAAAACAGATATCGCGCTTGGGTAATCCATGAAGGATATGGGTTATCTAATTCTTTTCAGAGTAGGCAGGTAAAGGAATTGCTGCTGAAATTTCCTGTTAAGCATGCATATCAACTACACTACAGAGCCATTAGGAATCTACTGGTTGCAAACATAGAGGTTAACGATCTTTTCTGTCTGTTTGTTGGGAATTTCAGATGGTCCGTACGAGGCACGATCGCACCACTCGTACTGACCGTTCCGACCCCTCTCCTGTTAGTGATCCAGAGAGGAGGGTTCATCGTCAGGCTCGACAGCCTATACCACGACCTCCACCGCAGCCCCGACCTAGATCTGTTAGACTCCAGGAGCGCGTCAACGTCGTGATGGTTTTGGGACAGATTCGCACCGTCCTGAACGTTGTCTTTGCTTAGGGGGATTGGGTATCTGATCGAGAGAGTGATGATGACTATTCTACACTGACTGCTACACCCCCTGACTCTGAGACCACGTATATCGTCTCCAGACGACCTCCTACTCCTATTGTTGTGGAGGAGGAGGAGGATCAGTATGAGTTGCGAGGTCGGCCCCATACCAGGAGGACTCGGGCAGCGGCCAACACCGCTCGCCCTCGACAAGCCACCCACCAGGCTCAGGTAGAGCGTTCACCGATCAGTCGTCGCCGACCCAGGGACGACACAGATTCTGATTCCGGGGATACCCGAGGGACCCCGAGACCGCGCAGTGAGAGCACTATGGGTTATGATCAGGTTAGGATGATGGAGCGCCTGCAGCGCTTCAACCCGCCTAGATTTACGGGCAGATCGGGACCGGATACAGCCGAGGGTTGGCTGACAGACATTGAGCGTCTTCTGCACAGACTTCACTTACCATCTGAGGAGATGGTTTCTCTGGCCACTTTCTATTTGAGAGATGCCGCGCACAATTGGTGGCAAGGAGCGGCCAGAGACCGGGCGATACAGTATAGAGAGATGAGGCGTACTGATCCAGGGATGACGTGGGAGGAGTTCTCCCATTTGTTTCATGAGAGGTGGCTGGGGTATGCTATCCAGGAGCGCCGTCAGGCCGAGTTTGATGCACTTACCCAGGGCAGCCGGACAGTGACTGAGTATGAGCTGGAGTTCAGCCGGCTCATTCGCTCTTCCTCCCAGTTTGACTCCTCCGAGAGGGAGAAGACCAGGCGGTTTATCAGGGGCTTGCGCCCGCAGATCAGGGGACACTTGATTGCACTCAGCATCCCTGTCTATCATGAGGCCATTCAGAAGGCCCTTCTGCTGGAGACGGAGATGACTGGGGCAGCATCTACATCTACCCGGCCCCAGGGTGGTGGGAGATCCTCAGGCCAGCAGGGCCGAGGACAACAGCCAGGACCAAGCAGGTCGGGAAGGTTTGATAGGGTCAAGGCCCCCACTATTGAGTTTCCAGTCTTCCGGGAGTGTGGCCGGCGCCACGGGGGACAGACTTGCTTCAGGACTGGAGGCCAGTGCCTGAGATGTGGGGCGGTAGATCACTGGGTCAAGGATTGCCCGCAGACTCAGGCTCAGGGTGCTCGTTTTCAGTAGGGAGGACCACAGCGGGGTCAGACCAGGGCCATTCAAGGCCGAGGATTTGCTCAAGGGGGCTTGAGAGCTCCACTACAACGACCACCACATCTAGCACCATCGGTTTAGCGGGCGGGTCAGCCAGCACAAGTTTATCAGATTGAGCAGGCCGGCACGTCTTAGTAGGGAGCACTGGCAGGTATCATTCTTTTAAATAATGTACCTGTTAATGCACTTTTTGATACTGGCGCATCTATTTCTGCTATTTCTGCGAGATGTGCAACATCTCGAGTTCTACCTATCGCCTAGGATGCCTCCAGAGAGAGAGATCACCTTCGAGATTCGATTCTGGCCGAGATCATCTCCGATCTCCATCCCTCCCTACCGGAAGCCGATCGTGGAGTTAGTGAATCAAGAAGCAGCTCGATGAGCTTCTAGAGAAGGGATTTATTCGTCAGAGTACTTCACCGTGGGGAGCCCCAGTGCTATTCGTCAGGAAGAAGGATGGGACTCTCTGACTCTGCATTGATTTCCGGCGGCTAAATGCTATTACTATCAAGAACAAGTATCCAATACCCAGGATCGATGATCTGTTTGACCAGCTCAGAGGAGCTAAAGTTTTCTCGAAGGTCGACCTGCGGTCAGGATACTTCCAACTCCGTATCAGGGAAGAGGATATCCCTAAGACAGCCTTTCGTACTCGGTATGGGCATTACGAGGGTACCGTAATGCCATTTGGTTGAGCGAATGCACCAGCTGCATTTATGGATTTGATGCACCGAGTTTTCCGCCCGTATCTAGATTCCTTTGTGATAGTCTTCATCGATGATATCCTTTTCTACTCCCCCGATGAGGAATCACATCAGGGACATCTGAGGACAGTACTGGAGACACTTGCGAACAACCAGCTGTACGGCCACCCCGAGCGGGTTGTGACCCGGGTGACTCGGGGCTCCGGTTGTGGCCTGCGAGTCACGGTTTTGGGCGGTCAGACGGCTCCCGAGACTTATCTGAGCATTATTTTTGGGAATCCTTCGAGTTTTGAGGTCGTGTGGGTCCCCCGGACATTTCCGCCGAAAATATTTTTCAGGGCCGGGGGGTTGTCTCGGGACGTACAGCGGGCTCGGTAGCGTTCCCGGGACCTCGGAATGGGAAACTGTTTGCATATTTGGAATCGTGGGAACGTCCTGCATCTTTTACGAAGTATATTTTTGGGTGGAGACGTTCGGTCCCGGCGACTCAGGGGCTCTGGACGGGAATCCCGGGGCTCGGGATGGAAATTCTCCGACGGCTTTGGTGTAAAGTATGTTATACTCCCTCCGTCCGCAAAAGACTCCACCATTTGAATTTACTGTTTCAAGGTTCAATGTTTGACTCAAATTTTAACAAAGATAAATAGTTTTAAAAAATTCAGAAAAAATATATTCAGAAAATTTAGATTTCAAACTATGATACACATATGAAATATTTAATTTTCGGTGTCTAAACATTCGTAAAAAAAATCATAGATTAAATACTGTGAAACTGTCAAAACAAATGGTGGAGTCTTTTACGGACGGAGGGAGTATTTTAAGACGGATTTTATGGTAATAGTTGTGGAATTTTGGCGTGACAGGATTTTGGTTCAGGTCGATATGCGCGCACATCGGGTTTTGCTCGGGTTCAGCGGGCCCGGTAGGACACTCTGGGTTGGTAATTAGACATGTGAAAGATGTTTTGTGTATGATATGGGATTCCGAGGGTTGTGTTCAGTTTTCGTTCCAATTGGAGGTCGGAAACTGCATTTGGGCTAAAATTGCAACTTTTGGGGAAGTTAAAAGGACTAAGTTGTAGTTAGCCCAAAAGTCAGCAATTAATAGGAAAGAAGGAAGAGAGTAAGTCGGCTGGCTTAAGGGAAGATAAGGACACTTGTCCATTTTAGATTAAAGATGGAAATGAAAGGAAAAAGAAAAGAAAAAGGAAGAAATATATAAGGAAAGGAATTGTTATTTTTTTCATTTTTCTTCTTCTTCTTCTTCCTCTCATCAAAACGCCATGAACACTATTCACCCAAGCTCCATGTGCTTTTCAATTTTTGGCAAGGAAACTCCAAGGATTTGGGTTCCAAAATTGGTAAGCTTCCTCCTTTCATCTCTTTTCAAGATTGGAAGCTTGATTTGATTTGGTTAGAAAAAGGGGAAGAAAATGGATTTAGGATTTGTTCTTTGCTACTAGTTTGGATGATTCTCTTCCTCCCATATTTTAGTATGTTGTTCTTGGGGTAGAGAGGAGTGAGAATCATGGTTTGGATTTTGGAAGAACACCATGGATGGGGGAAACATAATTAGTCGAATTATTGGTGGAATTTTTAAAATGGTGTATGTTTGTGTTCTTGAATCATGCTCTTAGTATGTTGTTCCTAGCATGATTCTAAGGCTTGCTATGGTTTCAATTTGATGGAAAATTGGTTGTGTAGAAAAGCCCCAAATTGAGTGAATAGTGCAATTAGGGTTTATGTTGAATTTTGGTGATTTGGGTGAAATTGGATAGTAATCAAGCTTAAGAAGTGTAATTGGTGATTAAAGTGAGTAATTGGAAGCTTGAGTGGATTGAATTGGGAATTTGGTGGAAAAGTGGTTAAGGGCCGAATTACTAAGATGGAACTTTCTCTATGTTGGGGTTGTATGTTGATTGATTTGGATGGTAAATTGGTATCGGGGTTGGATTTAGGTACGGTATGGTGTTTGAAACGTCGGTTTCGGATAATAAATGGGAAAGTTGCCCTTTATGTGTGTTTTCGGATAAAATGTCCGGAATCTGGGATTTAATGGCATGGATGTGTTTGTGGATGTATAAGTAACAATGTTCTAGCTCGGTTTGAGAAACCGAGCTTCGTGGATTTTTGAGGGAAAGTGCGGGATTGTGCGGGTTTGGTTCTGGGGGTCTGTTTTGGTGAGTTCTGACTTGTGTGTGGTTGTTCAGCTTGTTTCTACATTGATGGAGCTGTGTGGGACGGTAAAAGGCAAGTTGCAACTTTTCAGGCCGGGAGCCGGGATTTCCCGGGGTTTGTGCTGCGGAGCGGTTTTTCGAGGTAAGGGTTCAACTTCTCTCGTTATACATACTGGTATGGGACTTTATGTATACGAGTTTAGTTGAGGCGGGTTCCCGGGTTGAGGACGGTGGTTCGGTGATCCCGGGACCTGTCATATGGTAAGATGCATGTTTGTATTTGTTCTGTTTCAAGGCCCGAATGGTCTTGGAGGCCACGGGTTGGTATTCGATCGTATATCCGCGCTAGGCGCCGATATTTATACGTATGCCATTTTTGTATATATTCTATTCTATTTTGCATATGCATTATTATTATGATATGTTCTGTTCTGTGACGAGACCCGGATGGTCTTAGAGGCCACGGGTGCTCCTTGGTTTTCTGAGGGTGCCGACATTCTATTTGTATCCGCACCGGGAGTGCCGATATTCTGTTCTGTGTGTCCGCACTGGAGGGTGCCGACACTTTACGTATACACGCACCGGGAGTGCAGGTATACTTATGTGACCCTACGACAGTTTGGGATCGCGACCCCAGCCGGTACCGTGCTTCTGTTCTGTTTTGCTCTGTATATTCTGACCTCTTAGAGAGGGCTGTCATTTTGGGTCGTTCTGGCGGCTGGACCGCGTATGATGGGTTCCGGCTCACCTCTGACTCTGCATACATTTATATATATGTATATGTATTGTTTCTGTTTTTTTTGTTTTGCAGGTTCGGTTCAGCAGCACTTGTACAAACTGTATCTTACCTCAGCCCTTACTGGGTCCTCCCGAGGACTCACCCCTTATTGTTTACCACCTTTCAAGTTGATCTGACAAGCAGCCTGCGGACTAGGGATCCGTGGTGCTTTTGGTTGTTTGGGTTTTCAGCAGCAGCAGTACCTCGTGCGGGAATTTTCTGGGCGAGAGGTTTTCTTGATTCCGCACCTAGGTATTCTAGGGTTTACTTTGGTGGCTCAGAGGTGTAGTTGCATGCATGTATTTCGGATCATGATACCGTATATGACGTATGTTCTGGATTATGTGATGATTCTCAGATCTGTCTTCGAGTCGAGGCGAGCCCCGACTTGCCTATATAGGTTTTATGTACGAAATGGTTTCGGTGATTTGGTTGTCATGAGTAATGAAAGGTATTCTATGAACTGCATGTTTGTCTGTTAAGTTACTTTGTATACTTGCCACGTATGTGTTCTGTAGGTTGCAGGTCGTAGTACGACCATTCCGTTATTGCGGGCCGGGTCATGGGACCACTGCACATAGCGGGTTTCGGTAGCACCGTTACCGCGCTTTCCGCCGTAGCTTCCGCTTCCGAGCGTCGCGGCCGGCCCCGCCTTCGCAACCGAGCGGGGTGGTCGTGACAAGTTGGTATCAGAGCAGGTCGGGTCGGTGTGACTCGAGAGACAAGGTATGATCAGTCTCAGTGTGGTTTATGGAAGGCAAGTATACTAGTCCAGGAGTGGACTTTGGAGCTGTCATGCTAGTTCATGGATAAGGGTTTGTGAGAGATGACTTCGAAGTGCGGACTGCTGTTCTGTGTACTATTATCGGTGGTTCGGTATGGAGTCTAGCCACCTCTTTATTTGAACCACTTTGGAATGGGTGTGGAGCAGCGGATGGTTCTTTGAAGCATTCTGGAAGGTTCGGGGTACTCCGGGCAGATTCTGGATTTTGGAGGCACGGAGCTCAATTGCGGGCTTCCGACGTAATCCGGGTACTTTTATGTTTGTTGGGTGTTATATGATGTGATTAAGGGTATGAGCATGATGCATTCGTGTTTAAGGTTTCGGATTTTAGTTTTGTGATTCTAAGATGAATTTATGCATCATGCATTGCATTACACTATAGAGCCTTAGAATACTGCTGCTAGCTTTTGGTAGAGAGAGAGTTAACTGTTTTGGATTTTTGGTTATGGTTAAATCGGTATTTGGTTGGATTGGTTTAAGGATTGGTTACCACACGCAGACAGCGTGATCGGGTACCGGAGAGTCGGGATCGGGATCCCACACCTCCGAGGTTCAGGAGATGGGTTCAGCGTAACCCAGGATCTGAACAACCACACTCACCACCCCCGAGTTTTCAGCAGCCACAGGGATCCCTCCCAATTTGGTATAGGCATTGGGATGGGTTGGCTGTTGAAGAATTCTGTGCACATTGGTTGTGCTAACCGTAACCTTACGGTTTCTAGAGATGTGATACCTTTCATGAGTTACGATGGGTTGGAGGCGGTAAGGAGCGGCATGGAGCTGCGGGTTCGGAATGTGTTCCGATCGTGGACTTAGAGGAGGATCGAGTGTGCGAGAACAAGCGTAGTGGGTCCAAAGTCCGTGAGTTATGAGATGCATGGCGATGCTGTACGGGAAGATCTAAGTTCTGTAAGTGCGATTTTTGGATGCGAGAGGTGGCTTTTCTGGGCCACATTGTTGGAGAGCACGGTATTTCAGTGGACCCAGAGAAGACCAAGGCAGTTGAGGAGTGGAGGCAGCCACGGACTGTTAAGGAGATACGGAGTTTCCTGGGGTTGGCAGGGTATTACCGTAGATTCGTACCAGGATTCTCCATACTTGCATCGCCGCTTACTCAGTTGACCAAGAAGGGTCAGCCGTTCGTCTGGTCCTCAGCCTGCGAGGACAGCTTTCTAGAAATCAAGCGGTTGTTGACACACGCACCGGTTTTGAGCCAACCGGACCCGACACTACCTTACGTAATCTACACAGATGCGTCAAGGACAGGACTCGGTTGTGTGTTGATGCAAGGGCACCACGTCATTGCGTATGGGTCGAGGCAGATGCGACCACATGAGCAGAACTACCCGACGCATGACTTGGAGTTGGCTGCTATCATATATGCTCTCAAGCAGTGGAGACACTACTTACTCGGCAGTAGATTCCAGATTTTCACCGATCATAAGAGCTTGAAGTATCTGTTTACACAGAAAGATCTGAATATGAGGCAGCGACGGTGGCTCGAGTACATGAAGGATTATGACTGCACTATAGAGTACACCGCCGGCAAAGGGAACTCTGTAGCAGATGCTTTAAGCAGGAGATATACGGGTATTGTCAGTGGTGGAGATACTAGGAACAAGGCCGAGGTATCAGATCTGATGTTGCTGTGGCGTCAGTGGGAACAGTGGGAGCAAGCTCAGGTTAACACTTTGACCATTCAGTCGGGGTGGTTAACCGAGATCCGAGAGGCACAGGCCAGAGACACGGGGTTGAAGAAGCTCTCGGGTGAGGACAAAGGGACTTTGCGACCATTCTTCGAGTACAAGCAGGGATTGCTGTACTTCAGGAGTCACCTCTATGTACAGGATGACTCGTCGATACTGGATCGACTCTTGGGAGAGGCACACTCGAGTAGTTTGAGCATCCACCCTGGAAGTGAAAAGATGTACCATGACCTTCGATCTCACTTCTGGTGGCCGGGGATGCGGAGGCACATAGCTGCCTATGTGTCGAGGTGTGCGACTTGTCAGCGTGTCAAGGTAGAGCATCAGAAGCCAGCTGGTACACTGCAGACTCTACCTATTCCTGTCAGGAAATGGGGTAATATCACGATGGATTTCCTGACTGGTCTTCCTCCGAATAGAACTCAGCATGACGCTATCTGGGTTATAGTCGACCGACTGACAAAGTGTGCACATTTTATGCCAATGTGAGTGACGGACCCACTAGAGAAACTTGCCTAGTTGTACATTCGGGAGATCGTGCGACTACACGGGGTACCAGAGTCCATTGTGTCTGACAGGGATCCAGAATTTACCGCGAGGTTCTGGGTTGCCTTTCATAAGGCTCTGGGCACACGACTTCACCTGAGCACGGCGTACCATCCTCAGACAGACGGGCAATCAAAGAGGGTTATTCAGGTTGTCGAGGATATGCTCAGGAGTTGTGTTTTGGACTTTGGAGGACAGAGGGATCGACACCTGCCATTAGTAGAGTTCTCTTATAACAACAGTTATCAGACTACTATTGCCATGACACCTTTTGAGGCACTGTATGGTCGGAGATGCATGATACCGCATTGTTGGGTAGATGCCTCAGACAGGATGGCTATCGGTCCCGGACTTTTGGAAGAGACGACGGAAAAGATCCGTCTGATTCAGATGCGGATGAAGGCCGCAAATGACAGGACCACCTCATACGTTAACAAGAGACGACGTGATCTGGAGTTTGAGGTGGGAGGTTACACCGAGTCTAGGCGGGGCAAGTTGAAGGTTGCACCGACTCAGAGTTGGAACCATCCGTTTTGGTAGGCGGGGCAAGTTAGCCCCAAGATATGTTGGTCCTTACGAGATTACCACTTGAGCTAGTAGCGTATAGGAAATGAGTTGCATATAGATTGGCCTTACCTCCGAGCATGTCTGCGGTGCATAATGTCTTCCACGTCAGCATGCTCAAGCAAATCTCGACAGAAATGGATATTCTATTGGGATCCCCCGACGCCCACAATAGTATCTCAGAAATGCAGATCTAATATGCCAGAATCAGAAACACAGAATACTTTAGTTATTTTACTAAAGTTCCTTAAACATCACCAAAAACACCCTCATATTTTCGGCCGTCTTCCACAAATTACCCAAATAAATTCCAACTTTTCCCTACAACTTCCAAACATGTTAAACATACTTAAAACATGCTTTTCAACACTTCCCTTCAACACAAATTCAACCAAAATTTCACCAACAATTCAGCCTCAACATGAACTCACCAAGAACAGATTTTTCTCATGGTTTTCCAAGAACAAAACATGTTTATTATGCATCAATCTTCAACATAGTTGAAGATCAGAACCATCCATCAACAAAATTTCATCAACTAAACCAAGGAGAGGTCCTCACCTTGCTGAACTTCCACACAAACTTTGAGTGAGTGTTTGTTGAACCAAAACAGCCTCCTTGAACCCCTAAAGAATTCGGCCTCCACACAAGAACAAAAGGGTGATGAGTTTCTTCATAATTTCTTCCAAAGAGGTATGAAGATTTAACCAAGAAATCACCCAACCAAAGATTAATCTCACCTTGAAATTAATGACTTGGGAGGGTAGGAAGTGACAGAGCTTGGTTGGTTGAAGATCCCAGCTCAATATCTTGAAAGATGGAACTTTTGGTGTTGAACACACAGCAAGACCCATTTTCTTGCACCAAGGATTTAGAGGACTTCCCGTCACTTTTGGCTCTGGCTTCCTTTTACAAAGTTGTAGACAAGAGGTTGAGGACGATTTACTCTAACTACCAAAAGAGCTGATTCGGCCCCTAAATGGAGCAGAAATCGTTGGAACAGAGGGGTAGAGTTTTGGCAGCAAAGGGAGATAGGTTTAGGTTTTCTTGAAACAAGCTAAGTGTTTAGTGAGAGAGATGAAATGAGATAAATGATCTGAAATGAGATAAGATACATGTCTGAATTATAGAGAGAGGGCCGAATTTTGAGATATTTTAGGCATTTTTATTTAATTAAAAGAGGAAAAGAAATGGTGGTGAAATGTGATTGGTGGAGGGTGACTTGGTGTAAGGGTATGGGTTGCCATACCCTTGACCAAGCACCAAAAATCAGCTAAAATCTTCTCCCTTTGGCCGAATTTTATAAGGGAGATAATCCCTTGTGATTATCTCCTAATCTTTCCCATCGGTGACCATTTTACCCCCCGGAACCGATTTTCCGCAAAACTTCCCGGAAGTCGACAAATGTCATACAACACATAAAACTCTTAAAATTATCTCCAAATTCACTCCCGAACATTGAATTCCAATAATTAATCATATTCCAACAATATTCCGATAATTACGAATTCAAACTTTCGAAACCATCAGAAAATTACAAAGCGTCGGGGTGGGTGTAACAGATCCGCCAGAATCGTCGAGAATAGGTAGCGGCATAAATCCGACACAGAACAGGAAATGGGTCCGTTGTCGACTCACGATAAGCATATCCGATATAGCATAAGTCCAGAAAACCATAACAGAGAGTGGGTCCGTCATCGACCCCCGATAAGCATGAAGTCCAGAATAATAATAAAAACTCGCAAACCGCTATGTACCATCCGACTAGCCCCGGAGTCACCGGGCCCCACCATCGACCCGAGTACTAGCCCTTAACTTACCTAATACACAAGAGTTGAACTGCATTGCGTATTAAGAAAGATAAACCCCTAACCTAAGTAGAAACGGATAATCATCCCCAGGACGCCCACAAGAGATATCACATAAATGCATATTTAATCTGCCAGAATCAGAAACATAGAATAACGCTAGTTAATTAACTAAAGTTTCTTACTTTTGGAATTTATCCAAAATTACCTCTTAAGTCATCCAACTTTTCAGAAATTTGCAATCTTGCCCAAAACTTCACAAAGTTTGAAAAGTGACAACTTTATAATTAAAGTGTCCAAAATTTATTCCATAACTTAAAGTGGCTAACTTTCCTTTAGCTTTTCCATAATTACACTTTTAGTCCTTAAACCTTTTAAGAACTTTCAAGTTAGCCCTTAAGTTTCACAAATTTACAAAATACCCAATTTTGTCAACTTTTCAACACAAGTAATTTTTTTCCAAAATCCCCAATAATTCGGCAATGGTCCAAACTTTCGGCCAAAATTCATTTTGACCCTAAACTTTATAAACTTACACTTTAGCCATTTAAACCATACTTTCTTCACCAAAACATCATTTAATCACTTTCTCGAACACTTTATCTTCACAAAATCATCATAAAATCAACATCAACATTTCGGCTTTCATCAAAAATTTACCAAATAATTTCCAACTTTTTCCAACAACTTCAAATCATCTTAAACCTACTTATAACATGCTTTCCAACAACTTTCTTCAACAAAAATCCACCGAAATAATTCATTAAAAATTCGGCCTCACCATGAAAATTCAACCAACATGTTTTTTCACATACTTCCAAGAACAACATATGTTCTAGTTACACCCACCCCGACGTTTTGTAATTTTTTGAATGCGAATGTCGGAATTGTGAATTTTGTAAATTATCTAACAATATTGGAATATGATAAATTATTGAAATTCAATGTTTGGGAGTGAATTTGAAGTTATTTATAAGTGTTTTATGTATTGGATGACATTTATCGAGTTCCGGGACGTTTTGCGGAAAATCAGTTTCGGAGGGCAAAATGGTCACCGACGGGAAAAATTAGGAGATAATCACAAGGATTATCTCCCTTGGTAAATTCTTCTGAAACTAATTAAGGGGAGGAGATATTTTTGGCCCTTGGTCAAAGTATGGTAACCCATACCTTGCCCATACCCACACATGTCACCCATTCATTCCACCACCATTTTATTTCTTTTACTTTCTCCATAAAACCAATTATTGTTCCCCTCACTCACCATTTATTCAGCCCTTTTATCATTTCAGAATCACTTATCTCATTCCTCTCTCTCACTCAAACACTTAGAAAGAGAAATCAACTTTGAACACTCTCTCCTTTGCTGGCCAGAATACTTCTCTTCTGTTCGTGGCTGATTCTGCTCGTCTGGAGTTCGAATTGGCTTTGGTGGTAGTTAGAAGAAATCTTCCTTAACCTCTTGGCTTCAACTTTACTGAAGGGGCCATGGTCCAAAAACGTCGGGAAGACCTCCAAATCTACGCTGCACGAAAACGGGTCTGCTGTGATGTTGGTGCTGAAAACTCAAACTTGAAGTTTCGGGTTTTGAGGTTCAACAAGCTTGGTTCTACCACTTTCTTAACCTCACAAATCAGTGACAATCAAGGTAAATTTGAGTTTGTTTTGGGCTAATCATAATGTTTGAAGTTGAGCATGTATGGAAGTTATGCTTACTCTTGATTGTTCATGGCCAAATCTTTGAAGGAAACTTTGGTGGTGGTGGTGGTGTCACAATTCCAGCAACTAAATCAAGGGTTGAGTGAGTTTCAGCAAGGTGAGGAACCCCTTGTTAAGCTTTTTGAAATTTTGGTTGTTGGTTGGTGTTGATCTTCATGTATGTTGGTGTTTGATACATGTTAAGCATGTTTTGTTCTTGGAAAATCATGAAAACACAAGTGTTTGGAAAAATCAGCAAGGGGCTGAAAATTTGAGATGGTGTTTGATGATGTTTTCTTGGTTGAACATGGAAAAGAAGCATGTATTTAGCATGTTTGGCATGTTTTAAAGTTAGGGTAAAAAGTTGGAATTATTTGATGAAGATTGGTATTAAGGCCGAATTGTTTAAGGAATTTTTGGTGGCTGATTTGTTGAAGAAAGTTGGAAAGAAACATGTTTTAAGTGTTTTTAACATGTTTGGAAGTTGTAGGAAAAAGTTGGGATTTATTTGAGTGATTTTGTCATAAGGCCGAAAGTTTGGGGTGTTGTTGTGAAGTTTGGAAAAGTTTAAGGATGAAGGATGTAATTAAATCATGTTTGGTAAAAGAAAGTATGTTTAAGCGATAAAAATGCAAGTTGGTAAAGTTTGGGGAAAAAATAAGGGTTTGGGCCGAATTTGGGCTTGGGCCGAAATTTTGGGTGAAATTGGATAAAAGTTGACTTTTTGGTAAAGTTGACCAAATCGGGTAAATTTGACAACTTTGTGAAAGTTTAGGGACTTAAGTTGTAACTAAGGAACTTTAGTGAAGTAACTAAAGTTATTTCTGTGTTTCTGATTCTGGCAGATTAAGTCTGCGCTTCTGGGATACTGCTAGTGTGCGTCAGGGGGCCACAGTAGATATTCGTTTCTGTCGAGGTAAGGGGTTTAACTTCCGTAATGCGCATTTTATGTGTATTAGGTTAGTTAAGGGCTAGTACTTGGGTCGAGGGTGGGGCCCGGTGACTCCCGGGTCTAATCACATGGTACGTAGTGATCTGCAGGGTTTTTGCTTAAATATGGCTTATCGGGGGTCGACAACGGACCCATTTTTATATTCTGTACGTGAGAAGTCCGTGAGTTCGGCTGACGGGAACGCCGGGACCTAAGCCGGTATGCCAACCGTGGTCATTAACTCACGATGTTATGTGCTGGCTTTGTGCCGCTTTTGGGCCGACAGTTAGGGGCGATATCCCCTCGCTGGTACCACGCGTTATGACCCGATCATTAGTGTGAGCTTAACAAGCCGCTGTAGGGTGCTGTCGAGGGTTCGGGGAACCTTTGTATTGGTGTACCACCAGTCCGACGGGACTTATGAGCATCATCACATGTGCATATCATAATCCTGATATACTTAGGACTGTATTATTTAGTTCATTGCATACTAACCCTTTTGTGCAGGGAAATGTTTTTAAGGTTTTACCGCTACCGTACCTACCCCCTTACGGAGTTCTTTCGAGAACTCACCCCCCACTTATTATGTTTTCAGGGGATCCGGGCAAACGACCTGCGGTGTAGATCTCCCGCAGTTATCGTTGTGCATTTTGGCTTTAAGGTACTTATCTGTTAAGTTGGGGGTGTTTTCTCGTTAGATACTTTTGTGATCTTACTGAGTTGGGTTTGACATTTATGTTCTCCTGTTTATGTTCAGCACGCAGCAGTTGTAGCTAGCAAGGTAACATTGGTTTTGGACTTGGCTCTGTAGGTAATATTGCATATAGGATGTTTTCGGTACTTGGGTCTGTATATTATTCGTAGGAAGTTTCTGGCCCTACGAAGAGGGCGGAACTTCTTCTACCTCTATTCTTTACTATCTGCTTTTCCTGCGCGCGCGATATTCTGCAAAACCACTAACTTGTCTCGGGTGCAGGTTTAGGACTAGAAAGATGTCGTAAAATCTGCAACACGACTTAACCTTAAAACTGAAAGGAAAACGTTTTAAGGGTTGGGTTTCGAGTCCACACTAAAACCGTTTTAAGAGAACTCTGTTTTCACCCACCGCCGACTCAGAAAGCTTCCGCAACCACTCGACAACCGCGCTTCCAGCATCCCGGGCGGTGGGGTGACAATACCCATTCTTTAACCAAATTCATAAAATTTTCCAAGGAGGATCCTCACCTTGATAAAATTCACACACAAACCTTTCATTTTTAGGTCTTGCTTCCTTTTGAAAGGTTGTAGCCACGACCTTGATGAAGACTTTCTCTGAAGACCTCAAGAGCAGATTCGGACGTTTACTAGGGAAAAGGGCTGTGCAAGAAAGACGAGAACCGGCGCGGTAAAGGGATAGCTCTTGCTCAAAAGAAAAATGGTTAAGTGATGAGTGAGAGAGATAAAAGAGAGTGAATGGTCTGGAAATAATGGGATGAATTAGAAATAATAGAGGGGAATGGGTAGAAAAGAGAGGGATGGGTATGAAAAGGAAGGTATGGGTAGAGGTGGACAAGTGTAAGGCAACGGTGGGCTTCCATAAAAATATCTCATGACTTAACATAAATACAATATAGGTAATAATAGGCCAAAAATATCTTCTCCCACTCAAAAATGCATCGACCATAAAAAGAAATTAACCCAACATGTGATTTTTGGCAAAACGTTCCGGAACTCCGTAAATGTTATCCAACATGTAAAACACTTATAATTAATTCCAAATTAACTCCCAAATACTGAATTCCATTAATTAATCATAAGCCGTTTCTGATCTGATAATTACAGAATTTGAACTTACGACCGAAATTCACAGAAAAATTACAGAACGTCAGGGGTAGGTGTAACAACCTGCCCCCCCAGGACTCTTGGTCCTCCAAGAGTGGTCTCAACAACCCGTACTCATCCTGATACTTACTCATCAAGTCCTGCTCCGTCTCCCAAGTCGCCACCCGATCAGAATGACGTGACCACTGAACCTTGATCACCGGAATCGACTTGTTGTAGAGCCTTCGAATGTCTTTGGCTAGAAAAGCTATTGGTACCTCTCGGTAGGATAGATTCGGCTCTAGTTCAATTTCCTCCACCGGAATGGTCTGACTGGCGTCCAAGATGCACTTCTTGAGCATGCTGACGTGGAAAACATTATGCACAGCTGACATGCTCGGGGGTAAGGCCAATATGTATGCAACCCTGACTATACGCTCCAGAATCTCGTAAGGACCGATATATCTCGGGACTAACTTGCCTCGCTAGCCAAATCGAACTATCCCACGAGTCGGTGCAACCTTCAACCAAACTGTGCTCCCGCCTCAAACTCCAGATCTCGTCGTCTCTTGTTGGCGTATGAGGGGTCCTGTCATTTGCGGCCTTCATCCGAATCTGAATCAGACGGATCTTCTCCGTCGTGTCCTTTGAAAGGTCGGGACCGATAGTCATCCTGTATGAGGCATCTGTCCAACAATGCGCTGTCATGCATCTTCGACCATACATTGCCTCAAAAGGTGCCATGCCGATAGTAGTCTGATAGCCGTTGTTGTAGGAGAACTCTACTAACGGAAAGTGCTGATCCCAATGTCCTCCGAAGTCCAAAACACAACTCCTGAGTATATCCTTGACAATCTGAATAAATCTCTCTGACTACCCGTCTGTCTGAGGATGGTATGTCGTGCTCAGGTGGAGTGAGATCGAAGGTCATGGTACATCTTCTCACCTTCGGGGTGGATGCTCAAACTACTGGAGTGCGCCTCTTCCAGAAGTCGGTCTCGAATTGACGATTCGTACTGTTACACCCATCCCCGACGTTCTATAATTTTTCTGTAAATTTCGGTCGTAAGCTTATATTTTGTAATTATCAGATCACAAACGGCTTGTGATTAATTAATGGAATTTAGAGTTTGGGAGTTAATTTGGAGTTATTTACAAGTATTTTATATGTTGGATAACATTTATGGAGTTCCGGGACGTTTTGCAAAAAATCAATTTTGGAGGGCAAAATGGTCATCGATGAAGGAAAAAATTGGAAAATCACTTGTTGGGTTAAATTATTTTATTGGCTGGAGAATTTGTGAGTGGGAGAAGATATTTTTTGGCCTATTTTACCTATTTGTATTTATGATAAGTCTTGATATATTTGTTTTTGGCTTTTAGTTTCATTTCTTCATAAAGGTCAAGACTTCTCCTTTAACCCATACCTCTTCTTTTCACACCCATCCCCTTCCATTTAATCAGACATCATCTCCTATTCCTGACCATTTACTCTCTTCTTTATCTCTCATTCATCATTCATCTCAATTACTGAACTAAGGAAGAAGAACCTCTCTCCCTTGTGCTGCCGGAAATTGTCGTCCCTCTTCCACAGCCTTTATGCCCTAGTAGACTTCCGAATATGCTCTTTGGGTATTCAGAGAAACTCTTCATCGAGATCTTGGCTACAACATTTCTGAAGGAAGCAAGAGCCAAAGGTGTAGGGAAAGTCTCCAAAACTTTGGTGCAATCAGACGGGTCCAACAGTACTTTTGGTTCCAGCAACCATTTCTTGAAGTTTTGAGCTTGGATCTTCAACAAAGCTTAGTCCTACCACTTCCTAGGCTTCCTAAATCAATAGTATTCAAGGTATGGTTGAGTTATTTTGGTTGAATCTTCATGTTCTTGGAATTAAAACATGAAGAAAACTCATTCATTTCCTTTGTTCTTCTTTGGCCGAAATTTTCAAGGATATTTGGTGGTGGATTTGTCTCAACAACAGCTCATCCTAAGCTAAGCTACAAGTAATATCAAGGTGAGGATCCTCCTTGGTGATTTTTTATGGATTTGGATCATGGGTGTGTTTGATTTTCAAGTATGTTGTTGTGTGAAGCATGTAGAACATATGTTGTTGGAAAAGTTGGAAATTATTTGGTAATTTTTTTTTGGAAGAAACCGAGTTGTTGATGATGATTTATGATGATTTTGTGAAGTTAAAGTGTTGGAGAAAGTGACTATATGATGTTTTGGTTAAGAAAGGATGGTTTAAGTGGCTAAAGTGTAAGTTTTTAAAGTTTAGTCAAAATGAAAGTTTGGCTGAAATTAAGGATTTGGCTGAAAGTTTGGTTGGAAAAGATACTTGTGTGGAAAAGTTGACAAAGTTGAGTATTTTGTAACTTTGAAAACTTAAGGGCTAATCTGAAAGTTCTTAAGAAGTTTAAGGACTAAAGGTGTAATTATGGAGAAGTTAAAGGAAAGATAGCCACTTTAAGCATAAAGTTGTCACTTTTTGCGACTTTGTGAAGTTTTGGGTAAGATTGCAAATTTCTGTGAGAAGTAAGAGGACTTAAGTGGTAATTTTGGATAAAATCCCAAAGTGAGAAACTTTAGTTAAATAACTAGAGTTATTCTGTGTTCCGATTCTGGCAGATTAAATATGCATTTCTATGATACTGCTCATGTGCACCGGGGGGCCATAGTAGATATCTGTTTTTGTCAAGGTAAGGGTTTAGCTTTCTTAATACGCATTGCAGTTCAACTCATGTGTATTAGGTTAGTTAAGGGCTAGTACTCGGGTCGAGGGTGGGGCCCAGTGACTCCCGGGACTAGTCACATGGTACATATCGGTATGCAGGTTTTTATTATTTCTGGACTTTACGTGTATCGGGAGTCGATGACGGACCCACTCTACTGAGATTTTTCTGGACTTATGATATATCGGTTATGCTTATCGGGGGTCGACGACGGACCCATTTTATGTTTTGTGTCGGCTTTATGCCGCTAACTATTCTGACAGTTAGGGGCAGATCACCCCTCGCTGGTACCATGCGTTCTGATCCCGATAATCGGCGTGAGCCCAACAAGCCGTCCTAGGGTGCTGTCTGTGGTCGGGGACCATCTGTATGAGAAAGTACCACCAGTCCAACGAGACTTCTGAGCATCATGGCATTTGCATACCATATTCCTGTTTATACTTAGGGTTGTGGCAAATGACCTGCTGAGTAGACCTCCCGCAGTGATCGTTCCGCATTCTGTTCTGATAGGTATACTTCTGATTAAGTTTGGGGGTTATTTCTCGTTATATCCTTTATGTGATCTGTTGGTTTAAATCTGTGTTTAGTCTGACGTTAATTTCTCCTGTTTATGTTTTGTAGCAGTAGCAGTAGTAGTTAGCGAGGTATAATCTGTTTTATGGCTCGGCTCTGTAGGCGTAGTATGCATGTTAGTTACATTGGGTATTCTGATGTTCTGGTCTGTATATTATTCGTGGGGAGTTTCCGGCCCTACGAAGAGGGCGGAACTCCTTCTTCTCGTATTACTTATTTTCTGCTTTCTGTGCGCGTGCAATATTCTGTAAAACCACTAACGTGTTTCGAGTGTAGGCTTAGGAAGACGTCTTAAAAACTGTAAACACGTATTAACCTTAAAACCTGAAGGAAAACGTTTTAAGGGACAGGTTTCGGGCCCCACAACCCTTCTTAAGAGAAAATGCGTATTCACCCGCCGTCGATACTTTCGGTTTCCGCAACAATGACGCTTTCGCCATCTTCCGGGGGCGGTGGGGTGACAATTTGTTATCAGAGCTTAAGGTTAGATTTAAGAATGGTTAGACTTTCCGACCTAAACTTCGCTTCTATTTCTGGGGTAATTTAACTAAAAGAGTAGCTAACTTTTACTAAAATTATTCAAGAACTTAAGGTTAGGTTTAAGGTTGGTTAGTTGACACCATAACTTAGCATAATCGGGAAACTCAATTAAAGTGGTTAAATCAGATATCGCGCCAGAATGATCCATGAAGGATGTGGATTATTTGAGAGGAGGACACACCGCCGGGCTCGACAGCCCACACCAAGACCTTCATCTCAGCCCCGACCTAGATCTGCTCGACGCCAGGAGTGCGTCAACCTTGTGGAGGTATTGCCTCAGATACGCACCGTTCTGAACTGTGTCTTTGCTCAGGGGGATCTGTTGTTTGATCAGGAGAGTGACAGCGACCACTCCGCACCGACTAGTACACCCTCTGACACAGAGACCGCACGTATCGCCTCCGACGACGCAGCCCTACTCCTATTTCGAGGAGGAGGAGGACCGGCCCGAGTCACGGGTCGCTCCCGCACTGTGAGGACCTGGTCACCGCCTAGCATTGTTCGCACTAGACAGGCTACCCACAGGGCTCGGAGGGAGTGATCACTGATCTTTCGTCGCCGACCTACGGACGAATCAGATTCTGATTCCGAGGATACTAGCGACCCCGAGGCCTCGTAGGGGGGCAGTATGGGTTACGATGAGGTCAGGATGATGGAGCGCCTGCAGCGTTTCAACCCGCCCAAGTTTTCGGGCAAGACAACGCCTTCTGAAGCTGAGAGCTGGCTGTCAGATATGGAGCGTCTCCTGCTGAGATTGGGACTGCCATCCGAGGTGATGGTTTCTCTTGCCACCTTCTATTTGCGTGACGCTGCACACAACTTGTTACGGTCACCCCGAGCGGGTTATGACCCGGGTGACCCGGGGCTCCGGTTTTGGCTTGCGGGTCACGGTTTTGGGCGGCCAGACGGCTCCCGAGACTTATCTGAGCCGTATTTCCGGGAATCCTTCGGGTTTTGAGGTCGTGTGGGTCCCCTGGACATTTTCGCCGAAAATATTTTTTGGGGCCTGGGGGTTGTCTCGGGACGTACAGCGGGCTCGGTAGCGCTTCCGGTACCTCGGAATGGGAAACCGTTTGCATATTTAGAATCGTGGGAACGTCCCGGATCTTTATACGGAGTATATTTTTTGGGTGGGGACGTTCGGTCCCGGGCGACTCCCGGGGCCCGGGACGGGAATCCCGGGGCTCGGGATGAAAATTTTCTGATGACTTCGGTGTGAGGCATGTTATATTTTAAGACGGATTTTATGGTAATATTTGCGGAATTTTGGCATGACGGGATTCTGGTTCAGGTCGACACACGCGCAGGTCGGGATTTACTCGGGTTCAGCGGGCCTGGTAGGACACTCTGGATTTGCAAATGGACTTTGAAAACAGGATTTGGGTGTGTTATGATAATCTGAGAATTGTGGTCAGTTTTGGTTTCAATTGGGATTAGGAAGTTGCGTTTGGGGTTAAATTGCAAAGATTTGGGGAGTTGGAGGACTAAGTTGCAATTAGCCCACAAATCAACAATATTTGGAATGGACAAGGGAAGAGGCAGTTATTTGGTGATGAAATGGGACACTTGTCCCATTTCCATTAAAAGGGAGGAAAATAGAAAAGAAAAGATAAAGGAAGGAAAAAGGAAAAGAAGAAAAAGACAAAAAGGAAAGGATGAGATAATGGAAAAAAGAAAGAAAAAGAAAAGATATGAAGGAAAACGTGAGAAAAGGGAAGAAAGAGAAAGAAAAGGAAAGTGAAAAGAAAAGGAAATGAGAAAATATAAAAGGAAGGAAATAGCCAAATTGGCCATTTCTTCATCTTCTTCCTCTTTCTCTCTCATGCCTTCTTCCTTCTTCTCCATAAAAGCCATTTTTACTATTCATTGAAGCTTGTCTTATGTTCTTCATTTTGGCAAAGAAACATCAAGGTTTTGGGCTCAAATCATAGGTAAGCTTCTTCTCTTCAAGAATTTGGCAAGTTTGAAGCATGATTTTGGTTGGAAGATGGGTTTAGAAACCATTTTGTGTTTGTTCTTGGCTACATGTTGTGATGATCTTCTTGCTTCCATCTTTGAGTATGTTGTTGGTGGGATGGAGAAGAGTAGGAATTAGGGTTTAATTGATGGAAAAACATTAAGATTGAAGGAAACCTAATTTGGCGAAAATTTGATGGAATTCTAAACTTGGTGTTTGGTTGGATTCTTGAATCATGCTTTGGATATGTTGTTCCTAGCATGATTCTAAGGCTTTCTATGGTTTCAATTTGGAGGGAAATTGATTGAGTAGAAAAGCCCCAAATTGAGTGAATAGTACAATTAGGGTTTATGTTGATTTTGGTTGATTTAGGTGTAATTGGTTAGCATTCTTGGTTAAGAAGTGCAATTGGTGGTTAAAGTGGGTAATTGGAACCTTAATTGGATTGAATTGGAAGTTGGGTAAAAATTGGTTAAGGGCCGAAATGTTCAAGTGGAACTTTTTCAATGTTGGTGTCGTGTTTTGGTTAAATTAGATGCTAAATTGGTATCGGGGTTGGATTTAGGTGCGGTATGGTGTTTGAAACGTTGGTTTCGGATAATAAATGGAAAAGTTAGGTTTATGCGGGTTTTCCAGGGAAAGTGTCTGGAATGTGGGTTTAAAGGTTGGAAGGTGTTTGTGGGTGTATGAATAACAATGTTCAGGCTCGGTTCGTGAAACCGAGCTTTCTGTGGATTTTTGCGGAAAAGTGCGGGTTTGGTTTCTGGGGCTGTATTTTGACGTGTTTTGATTGGTTTGTGGTTGTTCAGCTTAATTCTGTGTGGGTGGAGTAGCGTGGGACCATAAAAGGCAAGTTGCGACTTTTCGGGCCGGGAGCCAGAATTTCCCGGGTTTTGTGCTGCGGGCAGTGTTTCTGAGGTAATGGCTCAACTTCTCTCGTTATACATTCTGGGAGTTATATGATGTGTATCGGGTTTAGTTGAGGCGGGTTCCGGGTGAGGGCGGTGGTTCGGTTATCCCGAGACCCGTCGAATGGTAAAATGTATGTTTGTTCTGTTTCGAAGCCCGGATGGCCTTGGAGGCCTCGGGTTCCTATTCCGTTATGTATATGTATATCAGGTGATGATACTTCTGTTTGTATTTATGCACTATTATTATATGTTCTGTTCTGTGATGAGACCCGGATGGTCAGAGAGGCCACGGGTGCTCCTTGGATCTGTTCTGCGTATCCGCACCGGGAGTGCCGATACTTCTGTTCTGTGTCCACACTGGAGGGGTGCCGACATTCTGCGTATATCCGCACTTGGGGTGCCGGTATACTTCTGTGACCCTACGACAGTTTGGGGATCGCGACCCCACCGGCACCGTGCTGCTGCTGCTCAGATATATTCGACCTCTGTGAGAGGGCTGTCGTTTCGGGTCGTTCTGGCGGTTGGACCGCATATGATTGGATTCCGGCTCACCTTATGTTTTATGTTCATATGTATATGTATATGCTTGTGTTATTCTGTTTTGCAGGTTCAGCTTGTTGCCGCTTGGGCAAACTACATTTTACCTCACTTACTGGGTCCTTTCGAGGACTCACCCTTTCATATGTTTACCACCTTTCAGGTTGATCTGAAAAGCAACCGACGGATTGGGGGTCCGCGGTGCTGTCTGTTAGTCTGGGTTTCAGCAGCAGCAGCAGTACCACGTGCGGAAAATCTCCTGAGCGAGAAGGTTTCCGATTCCGTACTTAGGTACATCTAGGTTTTAGTTTGATGGCTCTGTAGCTGTAGTTGCATGCATATTTATCGGATCATGAGATTGTGTATGATGGAAATTCTGGTATATATGTATATCTGACTTGTTTGTCTTCTGAGTCGTGGGCGGAGCCCCGACTTGCCTTTATTGGTTTGGTATATGAAATGGGTTCAGTGTGCAGCTTGACTTGTGTGATGTTTGGTATCCCATGAATTCTGTGTTTGATAATTGTTGAATTTCTTGTATACTTGCCAAGTTTGAGTTTGGTAGGTTGCATGTGGAATTTTCGACTATTCCGTTAAACAAGCGAAATGCTCCGCCACCACGCTTTCTGCCGTAGCTTCCGCTTCCGAACGTCGCGGCCGGCTCCGCCTCCGCAACCGGGCGGGGTGGTCGTGACATGTCACAGCCACCCCGCCCGGTTGCGGAGGCGGAGCCGGCCGCGACGTTGAGAACCGGAACCTACGGCGGAGAACGTGGCAACGGAGCATTTTACCCACTAAACAAGGTAATCGACACTAACATGCAACCTACCGAAATCCATACATGGCAAGCATACAAGTAATAGCTAACTTTCTCCACCATACCATACAAGGAATATCAACAATGCAAGACAAGCTGCAGAATCCATCTCATATACCAATTCAATATAGGCAAGTCGGGCTCCGCCTCGACTCGAAGACAATCAAGATCAGATTATATTCCATAAACCCACATCATATACAACTCATGATTTAAATACATGCATGCAACTACAGCTACAGAGCCATCAAACAAAAATCTAAATGTACCTAGTGCGGAATCAGAAAACTGATATCGCAGGAGGTTTCCGCACGCGATACTGCCGCTGCTGCTGAAAATCCCAAAACCACTAAAGCACCGCGGAAATCTACTCCGCCGGCTGCTTATCAAATCGGCCTGAAAGGTGGTAAACAAATAAGGGGTGAGTCCTCGGAAGGACCCAGAAGGGCTGAGGTAAGATACAGTTTGAACAAGTACTGCTGAATCGAACCTGCAAAACAGAACAAACACAAGTACAAATATATATATACATATGCATGTATGCAAAGTCAGAGATGAGTCAGAATCCATCATACGCGGTCCAACCGCCAGAACGACCCAAAACGACAGCCCTCTCAAAGAGGTCAGAATATACGTAATGCAATGCAATGTAAAGCACGGTACCGGGCCGGGGTCGCGATCCCCAAACTGTCGTAGGGTCACAGAGGTATACCCGCACTCCTGGTGCGTGTATACGTAAAGTGTCAGCACCCTCCATTGAAGACAAAAAGAACAGAAGTACCTGCACTCCAGGTGCGTGTACAAACAGAATGCCGGCACCCTCAGTGCAGACACCGCAGAACATAACCACATGATAATAATGCATATGCGAAACAGAATATTATATATCAAAGCGTAAAAACATAAATACCAGCGCCTAGCGCGAATACGCAGAATAAAGATATAAACCCGTGGCCTCTAAGACCATCCGGCCTTGAAACAGAACAAGTACAAACGTGTACCCTACCATATGACAGTCCCGGATCACCGAACCACCGTCCTCAACCCGGGACCCGCCTCAACTAAACCCGTATACACAAAGTCCCATACCAAGATGTATAACGAGAGAAGTTGAACCCTTACCTCGAAAACGCTGCCCGCAGCACAACTTCCGGGAAATCCCGCTTCCGACGAAAAGTCGCAACTTGCCTTTTCCGGTCCCACGCTACTTCACCAACGCAGAATCAAGTGAACAATCACTAACCTGTTAGAACTCATCCAAACAAACCACAGAAACCAACTCCCGCACAATCCCGCACTTTCCCGCAAGAAATCCACAGAAAGCTCGGTTTTACGAACCGAGCTAGAACCTTGTTATTCCAACACCCACAAACATATTCCAACCTTTAAACCTACATTCCAGACACTTTTCCTGGAAAACCCGCATAAAGGTAACTTTTCCATTTATTGTCCGAAACCAACGTTTTAAACACCTTACCGCACCTAAATCCAACCCCGATACCAATTTAGCATCCAATTCAACCAAAACACATCAACAACATGGAAAAAGAATCACTTGAACATTTCGGTCCTTAACCAATTTTTCACCACATTCCCAAATCAAACCATTCAAGCTTCCAATTAATCATATTAATCACCAATTCCACTTCCTAAGCATGCTTACTAACTAATTGCACCAAAATCAACAAAACCTCTTCCTTAACAATTCGGCCAAAAAGGGAATTTCCCACCTAACTTCCATTTCAATCCAAACAAAGTTCCATTTGCACTCTTTAATCACCAATTACACTTCTTAACCTTGATTACTAACCAATTTCACCCAAATCACCATAATTCAACATAAACCCTAATTCACTATTCACTCAATTTGGGACTTTCCTACTCAACCAATTTTCCACCAAATTGAAACCATAGAATGCCTTAGAATCATGCTAGGAACAACATATCCAAAGCATGATTCAAGAACACAACTCTACACCATTTTAGAAATTCCATCAATAATTCAAATAAATATGTTTCCCCCATCCATGGTGTTCTTCCAAAATCTAAACATAGATTCTTACTCCTCTCCTTCCCAAGAACAACATACTTAAATTTGGAAGCAAGAGGATCACTAAAACCCATAGCCAAGAACAAACCCTCATTTCGAAAATCCCTCTCTTTATCCAACTATTTCTTGCTTCCAATCTTGAAAAGAGATGAAGGGAGGAAGCTTACCATTTATGGAACCTAAATCATTGAAATTTTATCCAAGAAAAGAAGAACAAGGAGCTTGGAAGAGGTTGGCAATGGTGGCGGCACAAGGAGGAAGAAGAAGAAGAAAGAAGAAAGAAATGGAATTTTTTTGTAATAATAATAATAACCCTTTATATTTATTCTTTCTTTTCCAACTTAAATAACAAATTGGACAAGTGTCCTACTCTCTCTTGCTGCAACCGACTTAAGCCCAAATTCTGGCCCAAAATATTAATGACTTTTGGGTTAATAACAACTTAACCCCCAATTCTCCAAATCTTTGCAATTAAACCCCAAATACAAGTAACAAACTCCAAATGGAACCAAAACTGACCACAACCCTCAGAATATCATAAAATACCCAAATCTTCTTTCCAAAGTCCATTTGGAAAATCAGAGTGTCCTACCGGGCCCCGAACCCGAGTAAATCCCGACGCGCGCGTAACAACCCGAACCAAAATCCCGTCACGCCAAAAATTCACAAATATTACCATAAAATCAGTCTTAAAATATAACATACCTTCCACTGGAGCCGTCGGCAAAATTCCTTCCCGAGCCCCGGGCCCCGGGAGTCGCCCGGGACCGGACGTCCCCATCCAAAAATTATACTCCGTAAAAAGATCCGGGACGTTCCCACGATTCCAAATATGCAAACGGTTTCTCATTCCGAGGTCCCGGGAGCGCTACCGAGCCTGGCCAGACGCCCCGAGACAACCCCTACCAAAAATATTTTCGCGAAAACGTCCGGGAGCCCACACGACTTCAAAACCCTAATCATTCCTAGAAATAAAGCTCAGATAAGTCTCGGGAGCCTTTTAACCACCCAAAACGTGACCCGCAGGCCAAAACCGGAGCCCCGTGTCACCCGGGTCACAACCCGCTTGGGGTGACCGTAACATTCTCCCCCACTTCGAACTCTTGGTCCTCCAAGAGTAACCTAAACCATGCAAGAGTTGCTACCAACCAGAATATATATACTCTTTACCGAACATAAACGAACCACCGTTGCTGGTGCGGCGGGAGTGGTAGTTTAGACTACCATCCTGAGCCTCTCAGCGGCGTCCCACCCTCCAGGTGCATCTTGTTGCGCCCCGAGTCAGTTGCCGGTATTTCTACCTGACAACCCTGACGGTATCAAATGTATACTTAATAAACTTTCAAATACCAACATAACATTATACACTGCAATCATTCTGGAAAGTAAAGCGGATTTACATGCTGTCCTGCCAACTCGTTACAAAATCTTACAGGAAACGACAACCTTAGACTAGCTCTTTTCCCTTCTACCAAATTCAACGGTTCCCTACGTAGATACTATCTTGCTAAACCCAAACACAACCTCAAACTCCAGATCCCAACTACGTTAATTCACCAACGAGGTGGTGCGGCCATTCGCGGTGTACATTCGCATCTATCTGATCCTGATCCTCGATGTGACCTCCCTGATGAGTTCCAGACCCAGCTTGTCGCCTACCCGCTCAGTCTGGGAACATGCCCAACTTTGTGCTGCTGTGGCGGAGTGGATGACTGAAGTGGTAACTGTCGCTGTGGTCTCGGGCCGCTCTGCTGGAAACCGCGTCCTCCGGGTGCGTTGGGCTGACCCCGAAATTGCGGACGCGGAACACTGCCTGATTCCTGTCCTAGCGTCAGAGGACAATCCCGTATCCAATGATCGTCGCCCACATCGCAGACACCGCCCGTCTGCTCAAGCATGGCCGGCCGGGTGATACTGCCACAACTCGCACAAGCTCGTGCTACCGGGGCCGCCCGCCACTCTGTTGCTCGCCCAGCTCGCCCGTCCTTCCCATAAACCTCGAGGAACTCCGCTGTGCAGGAATTCTCCCTCTATCATAAGACCGGTGTGGTAGGTACCGACTCTCAACCTCCTCCCGCCGAGGAGTTGGGCTCTTCGCATGCCTCATGATAGGAAGTGATATCCAGAGGCCTCAGAGCCCGCCTGTAATCCGGGCGTAGCCGGCGGATAAACCTCTTGGCCTTCTCCTGCTCCACACCATGATACTGTGGTACGTAGCGAACCAGCCGATCAAACTCCCGCTCATACTCTCCGACACCAAGGTGCCTGCTCCACCACAACCGCAATCGTCGGAGATCCCCGACCGCATCCCCGATATACGCCGATGGAAGTAGTAGGCAAACCGCTCCCGTGTAGGGTCCAGATCTCGCCAACCTTCCCGTGCCGCATTAGCCCTCGGCCCGGCCCCGCAGCTCCTCCACCAATGATCTCGCACCATCCTCGTAGATTATACGCCGCCAACGAGACCTTAACCTCGATGGAAGATGTAGTCTCCCAAGGAGTTTACCAACTTCCGCGAACCAAGTCTCGCCGCCTCGGGCCCTCCTCGGCCGTTGAACCTCGGGGTTCAAACGCTGAAATCTCTCTAAGAGTCTCGACCTTGTCGATCGCTGTCTCGCTCTTCCCGTCGTTGGTGGAACCGACGAGAAGTCTCGATACCATAATGATCACCCTCCCGCCAACCTTGAACGCCGAGGTGGCTACCGCTACCTCCCGATCCGTACGCCTGCTGTGGTCCACCTGCACCTCCCGTGCCTGCCGCCGCCCATGAACCCGCTGGGCTGGCAAGAAAGTACCCAAGAATCTGTTGTACGACCCAACACTGTATCACATCGGAGTGGGTTCCTCTAATCTGCTGATCACTCGGGGGGTGAGTGTGGTTGTTCAAGTCTCGGTTCCTCTGAACCCGTCTCCTAATCCTCGGAGGTGTGGGATCCCAGTCCCGACCCTCCGGCTCTTGCTCACGCGGTCTGCGTATAGTGACCATGCCTGAAACCAAACCAATTCAAAACCATATAGTCCCACGCTTAACCCTCTCTCTCTATCACAACTAGCAGCAGATTCTAAGGCTCAGTAGTGTAATGCAATGCATGATGTAGAGATTCTTTTCAGAGTCTCAAAACTAAATTACAACACTTAAAACAGAAAAAATCAAATCACGCTCATAACGCAGAAACACATCACAAACCACCCAACATTCATATAAGTACCTCAAATCTTCCAAAGTGCTCCAAAGAACCGCCCGCTGCTCCACATCCATTCCAAGGTGGTTCAAGTAAAGAGTTGATCAGGCTCCGTACCGAACCGCCCCAGAATATAACGTAGAACGGTGGCTTGTACCTCGAAGTCACTTCCACAGTTACTTACCCACGAACAGACTTAACTTACTCCAAAAGTCCACCCTCGGACTTGTATACTTGCCTTCCACATTCCATACCAAAATCAAACATACTTTACCTTTTGGGTCAATCCGACCCGACCTGCTCTGATACCAACTTGTCACAGCCACCCCGCCCGGTTACGGAGGCGGAGCCGGCCGCGACGTTGAGAACCGGAACCTACGGCAGAGAACGTGGCAACGGAGCATTTTACCCACTAAACAGGTAATCGACACTAACATGCAACCTACCGAAATCCATACATGGCAAGCATACAAGTAATATAACTTTCTCCAAATACCATACAAGACAAGCGTAATCGCAGTAATCCATCTCATATACCAATTCAATATAGGCAAGTCGGGGCTCCGCCCTCGACTCATAAGACAATCAAGATCAGATTATATTCCATAAACCCACATCATATACAACTCATGATTTAAATACATGCATGCAACTACAGCTACAGAGCCATCAAACTAAAATCTAAATGTACCTAGTGCGGAATCGTAAAATCGCTATCGCAGGAGGTTTCCGCACGCGATACTGCCGCCGCTGAAAATCCCAAATCCACTACAAAGACCGCTGAAATCTACTCCGCCGGATGCTTATCAAACGGCCTGAAAGGTGGTAAACAAATAAGGGGTGAGTCCTCGGAAGGACCCAAGAAGGGCTGAGGTAAGATACAGTTTGAACAAGTACTGCTGAATCGAACCTGCAAAACATAACAAACACAAGTACAAATATATATATACATATGCATGTATGCAAAGTCAGAGATGAGTCAGAATCCATCATACGCGGTCCAACCGCCAGAACGACCCAAAACGACAGCCCTCTCAAAGAGGTCGAATATATACGTAATGTAATGCAATGTAAAGCACGGCACGGGCCGGGGTCGCGATCCCCAAACTGTCGTAGGGTCACAGAGGTATACCCGCACTCGGTGCGTGTATACGTAAAGTGTCAGCACCATCCAGTGCAGACACACAGAACAGAAGTACCTGCACTCCTGGTGCGTGTACAAACAGAATGTCGGCACCCTCAGTGCATACACCGCGAAAATGTAACCACATGATAATAATGCATATGCGAAATGTAATATAATATATCAAAGCGTAAAAACATAAATACCAGCGCCTAGCGCGAATACGCAGAACAAAGATATAAACCCGTGGCCTCTAAGACCATCCGGCCTTGAAACAGAACAAGTACAAACGTGTACCCTACCATATGACGGGTCCCGGGATCACCGAACCACCGTCCTCAACCCGGGACCCGCCTCAACTAAACCCGTATACACAAAGTCCCATACCAGTATGTATAACGAGAGAAGTTGAACCCTTACCTCGAAAACGCTGCCCCGCAGTACAACTTCCGGGAAATCCCGGCTTCCGACTCGAAAAGTCGCAACTTGCCTTTTCCGGTCCCACGCTACTTCACCAACGCAGAATCAAGCTGAACAATCACAAACCAGTTAGAACTCATCCAAACAAACCCCAAAAACCAACTCCCGCACAATCCCGCACTTTCCCGCAAGAAATCCACAGAAAGCTCGATTTTACGAACCGAGCTAGAACCTTGTTATTCCAACACCCACAAACATATTCCAACCTTTAAACCTACATTCCGGACACTTTTCCTGGAAAACCCGCATAAAGGTAACTTTTCCATTTATTGTCCGAAACCAACGTTTTAAACACCTTACCGCACCTAAATCCAACCCCGATACCAATTTAGCATCCAATTCAACCAAAACACATCAACAACATGGAAAAAGAATCACTTGAACATTTCGGTCCTTAACCAATTTTTCACCACATTCCCAAATCAAACCATTCAAGCTTCCAATTAATCATATTAATCACCAATTCCACTTCCTAAGCATGCTTACTAACTAATTGCACCAAAATCAACAAAACCTCTTCCTTAACAATTCGGCCAAAAAGGGAATTTCCCACCTAACTTCCATTTCAATCCAAACAAAGTTCCATTTGCACTCTTTAATCACCAATTACACTTCTTAACCTTGATTACTAACCAATTTCACCCAAATCACCATAATTCAACATAAACCCTAATTCACTATTCACTCAATTTGGGACTTTCCTACTCAACCAATTTTCCACCAAATTGAAACCATAGAATGCCTTAGAATCATGCTAGGAACAACATATCCAAAGCATGATTCAAGAACACAACTCTACACCATTTTAGAAATTCCATCAATAATTCAAATAAATATGTTCACCCATCCATGGTGTTCTTCCAAAATCTAAACATAGATTCTCACTCCCCTCAAGCCCAAGAACAACATACTAAAAGATGGGAGCAAGAGGATCATCCTAAACATATAGACAAGAACAAACCCTAATTTGAAAACCTTCTCTTTTTCCAAAGATTTCTTTGTTTCCAATCTTGAAAAGAGAAGAAGGGAGGAAGCTTACCAATTTATTGAACCCAAATCCTTGAAGAAATCAACCAAGAAAATGAAGAACATGGAGCTTGAAGAAGAGGTTGTATGGCGGCAAGGTGAAGAAGAAGAAGAAGAAGAGAATGAAATGAAATTGGCATTTTTCATGAATTATAACCCTTATATATTTCTTCTTTCTTTTCCTTCTTAAATACAAATTGGACAAGTGTCCCTCCCCACTTGCTGCAACCGACTTCAGCCCAATTCTGGCCCAAAATGTTAATAACTTTAGGGTTAATAACAATTTAACCCCCCAATTCTCCAAATCTTTGCAATTAAACCCCAAATATAGGTAACGAACTCCAAATGAAACCAAAACTGACCAAAACCCTCAGAATATCATAAAATGCCCAAATCTTCTTTCCAAAGTCCATTTGGAAAATCAGAGTGTCCTACCGGGCCCGCTGAACCTGAGTAATTCCCAACGCGCACGCGTGCCAACCTAAACCAAAATCCTGTCACGCCAAAAAATCCCCAAATATCACCATAAAATCCGTCTTAAAATATAGCATACCTTCCACTGGAGCCGTCGGCAAAATTCCTTCCCGAGCCCCGGGATTCCCGGCCCGGGCCCCGGGAGTCGCCCGGGACCGAACGTCCCCATCCAAAAATTATACTCCGTAAAAAGATCCGGGACGTTCCCACGATTCCAAATATGCAAACGGTTTCTCATTCCGAGGTCCCGGGAGCGCTACCGAGACAACCCGCGGCCAGTACATCCCGAGACAATCCCCCTACCGAAAAATATTTTTCGCGAAAACGTCCGGGAGCCCACACGACCTCAAAACCCGAAGGATTTCCAGAATTAAAGCTCAGATAAGTCTCGGGAGCCTTTTAACCATCTAAAACGTGACCCGCAGCCAAAACCGAGCCCCGAGTCACCCGGTCACAACCCGCAAAGATGGGGATGACCGTAAATTTCTGTTATTTCTAGGAGATGTGCGACATCTCTAGTTTTGCCTATCACCTGCACGACGAGTGTAGTCATGGTACGCACCGTCGGTAGGACGTGTTTTTATTCGAATGAGGTTGCTCAGGAATGCGTTTTGAGTATCGGGCGCTATTAGATCGAGTCTTAGTTGCTGATCTTAGATACGTCCAAGTTTGATATCATTCTCGGAATGGATTAGTTGTCGCAGCACGATGTGAAGATCGACTGTGCCAAGCGACGGATTCTATTTTCCGGGGAAGTCGTACTAATTGGCTATCCACCGGTGCCAGTGGAGCAGAGTATGGAGCTATGCATACTGGAGTACTTTCCAGTTGTAGATGAGGAGGAATATTTCAGCCTCAACACTACAGGTACGCGCTCAGAGTTAGATAAAATTCCCGTAGTTCGATACTTTCCGCATGTTTTTTTGGAGAAATTACGGGGATGCCACCGGAGCGGGAGATCACCTTTGAGATTCAGTTACAGCTGGGATCGGCTCTGATCTTCATCCCTCCCTACTGGATGCCGATCGTGGAGTTGACCAAACTGAAGAAGCAACTCGAAGAGCTTTCAGAGAAGGGACTCATCCGTCAGAGTACTTCACCTTGGGAGCCCCGGTTTTATTCGTCGAAAGAAGGACGGGACTCTCCGACTTTGTATTGACTACAGACAACTGAATGCCATCACTATTAAGAATAAGTATTCGATACCCAGGATCGATGATCTGTTTGACCAGCTCAGGGGAGCTAGAGTGTTTTCGAAGATCGACCCACGGTCAGGTTACTTTCAACTCCGCGTCAGGGAAGAGGATATTCCCAAGACTGCCTTTCGCACTCGGTACAGGCATTACGAGTACACAGTAATGCCGTTTGGTTTGACCAATGCACCACTGCATTTATGGATTTGATACACCGAGTGTTCCGTCCATATCTGGATTCCTTCGTGGTAGTCTTCGTCGACGACATTCTTGTCTACTCTCCCGATGAGCAATCACATCAGGAACATTTGAGGACTGTACTGGAGACACTTGAGAACAACCAACCGTACGGTAAGTTCTCTAAATGTGACTTCTGGATGCGGGAAGTAGTTTTTCTGGGTCACATTGTTGGAGAACACGGTATTTCAATGGACTCAGAGAAAACCAAGTCAGTTGAGGAGTGGGGGTAGCCACAGACATTCAAGGATATACAGAGCTTCCTAGCTTTGGTAGGGTACAACCGAAGATTCGTACCAGGATTCTCCATACTGGCATCGCTGCGCACTCAGCTAACCAAGAAGGGTCAGCCGTTTGTTTGGTCCTCAGCCTGCGAGGAAAATTTTAGGGAACTCAAGCGGTTGTCGACACACACACTAATTCTGAGCCAACCGGACCCGACACTACCTTACATGATCTACACTGATGCGTCGAGGACGGGACTCGGCTGTGTGTTGATGCAAGGGCAACACGTAATTGTGTATGGTTCGAGGCACATGCGACCGCACGAGCAGATGTACCCGACGCATGACCTGGAATTGGCTGCGATCATCTATGCCCTCAAACAGTGGAGGCACTACCTACTCGGCAACATGTTCAGAATTTTCACCGACCACAGGAGCTTGAAGTATCTATTTACGCAGAAGGATCTGAACATGAGACAACGATGGTGGCTTGAGGACATGAAGGATTACGACTGTACCATCGAGTACACTGCTGGCAAGGGGAACTCAGTAGCGGATGCTTTGAGCAGGAAGTACAGGGGTATTGTCAATGGTGGAAATTCTTGGGACAAGGCCAAGGGATCAGATCTGATGATATTATGGCAGCAGTGGGAGCAAGCTCAGGTTAACACTTTAACTATTCAGTCTGATTGGTTGACCGAGATCTGAGAGGCACAGACCAGGGACACAGGGTTGAAGAAACTCTCGGGTACAAGCAAGGATTGTTGTACTTCAGGAGTCACCTCTATGTACCGGACGAATCATCCATTCGAGACCAACTTCTGGGAGTGGCACACTCTAGTAGTTTGAGCATCCACCCCGGAGGTGAGAAGATGTACCATGACCTTCGATCTCACTTCTGGTGGCCAGGGATGCAGAGACATATAGCTGCCTACGTGGCGAGATGTGCGACTTGTCAGCGTGTCAAGGTAGAGCATTAGTAGCAAGTTGGTACGCTGCAGACTCTACCTATTCTTGTCAGGAAGTGGGATAATGTTACGATGGATTTCCTGACTGGTCTACCTCCGACCAGAGCGCATCATGATGCTATCTGGGTTATAGTCGACCGACTGACCAAGTGCGCATACGTTCTACCGATGCAGGTGACGGACTCATTGGAGAAGCTTGCCCAGTTGTATATTCGGGAGATCGTGCGATTACATGGAGTTTCGGACTCCATTGTATCCGACAGGGACCCACGATTTACCGCGATGTTCTGGTGTGCCTTTCACAAGGCTCTGGGCATGTGACTTCACCTGAGAACGACATACCATCGTCAGACAAAAGGGCAGACAGAGAGAGTTATTCAGATTATCGAGGATATGCTCAGGAGTTGTGTTTTGGACATCGGGGGATATTGGAATCAACACTTGTCGTTAGTAGAGTTCTCCTACAACGACAGTTATCAGACTACTATAGGAATGGCACCGTTTGAGGCACTGTATGGTCAGAGATGCATGACAACGCATTGTTGGACAGATGCCTCAGACAAGTTGACTATCGGTCCCGAGCTTTTAGAGGAGACGACGAAGAAGATCTGTCAGATTCAGATGCGGATGAAGGCTGAAGACGACAGGACCACCTCATACGTCAATAAGAGACGACGAGATCTGGAGTTTGAGGTGGGAGACAGAGTTTGGTTGAAAGTTGCACCGACTCGTGGGACAGTTCGATTTGGCAGGCGGGGCAAGTTAGCCCTGAGATATATTGGTTCTTACGAGATTCTGGAGCGTATAGGCAGGGTTGCATAAAGATTGGCCTTACCCCCGATCATGTCAGCTGTGCATAATGTTTTCCATGTCAGCTGTGCATAATGTTTTCCATGTCAGCATGCTTGTCGGGGGTCAACGACGGACCCATTTTATGTTCTGTGTCGGCTTTATGCTGCTAACTATTCTGACAATTAGAGGCAGATCACCCCTCGTCGGTACCATGCGTTCTGATCCCGATAATCGGCGTGAGCCTAACAAGCCGCCGTAGGGTGCTGTCTGTGGTCTAGGACCATCTGTATGGGAAAGTACCACCAGTCCGACGAGACTTCTGAGCATCATGACATTTGCATACCATATTCCTGTTTATACTTAGGGTTGTATTATCTGCAAGTTCATTGCATGCTAACCTTTTATGCAGGGAAAAAAACCTTTTAAAAAGTTTCCCGGTATTGTACCTACCCCCTTACGGTTCTTTCGAGAACTCACCCCATATATTAAACATTTTCGGGGATCGTGGCAAGCGACCTGCGGAGTAGACCTCTGCAGTGATTGTTCTGCATTTTGTTCGATAGGTATACTTGATTAAGTTTGGGGTTATTTCTTGTTAGATCCTTTCGTGATCTGTTGGTTTAAATCGTGTTTAGTCCGACGTTAATTTCTCTTGTTTATGTTTGGCGTGCTTGATAGTAGTTAGCGAGGTATAATCTGCTTTATGGCTCGGCTCTATAGGTGTAGTATGCATGTTAGTTACATTGGGTATTCTGATGTTCTGGTCTGTATATTATTCGTGGGGAGTTTGCGGCCCTACAAAGAGGGCGGAACTCCTTCTGCTTGTACTACTTATTTTCTGCTTTCCGCACGCGCGATATTCTGTAAAACCACTAACGTGTTTCAGGTGCAGGCTTAGGGCTAGTAAGACGTCTAAAAACTGCAAACACTTATCAACCTTAAAACCTGAAGGAAAGAGATTTAAGGGACGGGTTTCAGGTCCACAACCCTTTTTAAGAGAAAATGCTTATTCACCCGCCCCCGATACTTTCAGTTTCCTCAACACCGACGCTTCCGCCAACTTTCAGGGGTGGTGGGGTGAGAGGTCCTGTACATAGAGGTGACCCTTGAAGAACAACAATCCTTGCTTGTACTCGAAGAATGGTCGCAAGGCTCCTTTGTTCTCACCCGAGAGCTTCTTCAACCATGTGTCTCTGGCCTGTGCCTCTCGGATCTTGGTCAACCAATCAGACTGCTTAGTCAAAGTGTTAACCTGAGCTTGCTTCCACTGTTCCCAGTGATGCCATAACATCGATCTAATCCCTCGGCCACTGACAATGCCCGTATACTTCCTGCTCAAAGCATCTGTTACTGAGTTCCCCTTGTCGGCGGTGTACTCGATGGTACAGTCGTAATCTTTCATGTACTCGAGCCACCGTCGCTGCCTCATGTTCAGATCCTTCTGCGTAAACAGATACTTCAAGCTCTTGTGGTCTTTGAAAATCTGAAACCTGTTGCCGAGTAGGTAGTGCCTCCTTCGTTTGAGGGCATAGATCATCGCAGCCAATTCCAGGTCATGCGTCGGGTAGTTCTGCTTGTGCGGTCGCCTTTGCATCAACACAATGACGTGCTGCCCTTGCATCAACACACAGCCGAGTCCCGTCCTTAACGCATCATTGTAGATCACGTAAGGTAGTGTTACGGTCACCCCGAGCGGGTTGTGACCCGGGTGACCCGGGGCTCCGGTTTTGACCTGCGGGTCACGTTTTTGGGTGGTTAAATGGCTCCCGAGACTTATCTGGGCTTTATTTCTGGTAATCCTTCGGGATTTGAGGTCGTGTGGGTTCCCCGGACATTTTCGCCGAAAATATTTTTCGGGGCGGGGGGGGTTGTCTCGGGATGTACAACGGGCTCGGTAGCGCTCCCGGGACTTCGGAATGGGAAACCGTTAACATATTTGGGATCGTGAGAACGTCCTGCATCTTTCTGCGGAGTATATTTCGGAGGCGGGGCGTGCGGTCGGCGACTCCGGGCTCGACGGGAATCCCGGGGCTCGGGATGGATTTTTGACGGCTTGTGAGGTATGTTATATTTTAAGGCGGATTTTATGGTAATATTTGTGGATTTTGGTTGTGGTGTGGTTTTGGTTCGGGTTAGTACACGTGCACGTCGGGGTTTACTCGGGTTCAGCAGGCCCGGTAGGACACTCTGATTTTCCAAATGGACTTTGGAAACATGTTTTGGGTATTTTATGATATTCTGAGGATTGTGGTCAGTTTTGGTTTCGTTTGGAGTTCGTTACTTGTGTTTGGGGTTAAATTGCAAAGATTTGGAGAATTGGGGGGCTAGGTTGTTATTAACCCTAAAGTTATTAATATTTTGGTCAGACTTGTGAGTAAGTCGGCTGAAGAGAGGAGAGCGGACACTTGTCCACTTGTGATTAAAGATGGTTAAAGGGAAGAAATATATAAGGCTATTATTTCATGAAAATATCATTCCATTTTCTTCTTCTTCTTGCCGCCACACTTCTCCTCTTCCAAGCTCCATATTCTTCATCTTTCTTTGCTGAAACTTCAAGGTTTTGAGCTCCAAAAATTGGTAAGTTTCTCTCCTCCATGAGTTTTCAAGTTGGAAGCTTAGTTTGGATGGAAAAAGAGAGTTTTACAAGTTAAGGTTTACTCTTGTCTACATGTTTGAGTGATCCTCTTCCTCCCATCTTTTAGTATGTTGTTCTTGGGTGGGAGAGGAGTAAGAATCTATGGTTTGATTTTGGAAAAACATCATGGAAGGAAGAAACATATTTTGGCAAAAATTAGGGTTGATTCTAAAAATGGTGTATGTTTGTGTTCTTGAATCATGCTCTTAGTATGTTGTTCCTAGCATGATTCTAAGGCATTCTATGGTTTCAATTTGGTGGAAAATTGGTTGAGTGGAAAAGCCCCAATTTGAGTGAATAGTGGATTAGGGTTCATGGTTGATTTTGGTTGTTAAAGGTGAAATTGGTTAGTAATCTTGCTTAAGTTATGTAATTGGTGATTAAAGAGTGCAAATGGAACCTTGAATGGTTTGTTTTGGAAGCTTGGTGGAAAATGGGTGAAGAACCGAAACTTTGAATGAATCTTTTTCCATGTTAGGGTTGTGTTTTGGTTGTGTTGGTTGGTAATTCGGTATTGTGGATGGAAGTAGGTTCGTATTGATGTTTGAAACGTCGTTTTCGGGCAATGGTAGCAAAATTCACCTTTATGCTTAATAGCGGGTGAAAGTGTCTGGAATGTGGGTTTAAAGGTTGGAATGTGTTTGTGGGTGTATGAATAACAATGTTCTGGCTCGGTTCGTGAAACCGAGCTTTCTGTGGATTTTTGCGGGAAAGTGCGGGATTGTGCGGAATTGGTTTCCGGGGTTTGTTTGGATGTGTTCTGACTTAATTATGGTTGTTCAGCTTGATTCTGCGTGGGTGGAGTAGCGTGGGACCGTAAAAGACAAGTTGCAACTTTTCGGGCCGGGAGCCGGGATTTCCCGGGTTTTGTGCTGCGAGGCAGTGTATCTGAGGTAAGGGCTCAACTTCTCTCGCTATGCATTCTGGGAGTAGTTGCATGTATCCCGAGACCCGTCACATGGTAAGGTATCGGTTGCTTTCTGTTCAAGGCCCAGATGGTATGTTCTGATATTAGGCTTATGTGTTACTATATGATTTTGTTCTATTAGTATCCGCACCTGGGGTGCTGATATTCTGTTCTGTGTGTTCGCACTGGAGGGTGTTGACACTCTGTGTATATCCGCACCGAGAGTGCGGGTATACTTCTGTGACCCTACGACAGTTTGGGGATCGCGAGCCCAGCCGGTACCGTGCTTCTGTATATTCTGACCTCTTGGAGAGGGCCGTCGTTCTGTGATTTGTTATAAGGGTCATTGGCGGTTGGACCGCATGAGATGGATTTCCGGCTTACTTTATGTTTGATGTTTTATATATATATATATATATATATATATATATATATATTGTATATATATGTATATGCTTTACATTTTGCGAGTTCAGCCGTTGCTTCCTAAGCAAGCTATACCTTATCTCAGCCCTTACTGGGTCCTCCCGAGGACTCACTCCTTATTTGTTTACACCTTTCAGGTTGTCCTGACAAGCAACCGGCGGAGTAGAGATCCCCGGTGCTTTCGTTATCTTGGGTTGCGGCAAGAAGCGGTACCACGTGCGGGAATCTCTGAGCGAGAAGGTTTCCATTCCGCACTTAGTTATACTTAGGCTTATTTTTGATGGTTCTGTAGCTGTAGTTGCATGCATGTATTTAGATCATGAGTTTGTATATGATGTAGGTTTATGGAATATAATCTGATCTTGTTTGTCTTCTGAGTCGAGGGCGGAGCCCCGACTTGTCTATATTGGATTTACTTATGAAATGGGATTCTGTGTTCTGCTTGTCCTGTGAAATGAACGATATTCCATGAACTGCGTGTTTGGTAATTGCTGAGCTACTTGTATGCTTGCCATGTATGGATTTTGGTAGGTTGCATGTTAGTATCGATTATTCTGTTTAATGGGTAAAATGTTCCGCCACCGCGCTATCCGCCGTAGGTTCCGGTTCCGAACGTCGCGGTCGGCCCCGCCTCCGCAACCGGGCGGGGTGGTCGTGACAGGTAGTGTCGGGTCCGATTGGCTTAGAATCAGTGCGTGTGTCAACAACCACTTGAGTTCCCGAAAACTGTCCTCGTAGGCTGAGGACCAAACAAATGGCTGACCCTTCTTGGTCAACTGAGTGAGTGGCGATGCCAGTATGGAGAATCCTGGTATGAATCTGGGGTAGTACCCAGCCAAAGCCATGAAGCTCCGTATATCCTTGACTGTCCGTGGCTGCCCCCACTCCTCAACTGACTTGGTTTTCTCCAGTACAGTCCTCAAATGTTCCTGATGTGATTCCTCATCGGGAGAGTAGACAAGGATGTCGTCGATGAAGACTATCACAAAGGAATCCAGATACGGGCGGAACACTCAGTGCATCAAATCCATAAATGCAGTTGGTGCATTTGTCAAACCAAACGACATTACTGTGTACTTGTAATGTGTTACACCCACCCCCGAATTTCTATAATTTTTCTGTTGAATTTCGACCGTAAGTTCAAATTCTGTAATTATCATATCACAAACGGCTAGTGATTAATTAATGGAATTCGGTGTTTGGTAGTTAATTTGGAGTTAATTACAAGTGTTTTATATGTTTGATAACATTTACGGAGTTCTAGGATGTTTTGCCGAAAATCGGTTTCGGGGGGCAAAATGGTCGCCGTGGAAAAAATGGAAGGAAAATCACATGTTGGCTATTTCTTTTGGGCTGGCGCATTTGTGGTGTGGAGGGAGGATATCATTTTGTTTTGTGAGTGGAGAAGAAGATATTTTTGTCTTTTATTTACCTATTTTTAGTTTTAAAGATGAGATAAGTCTTTCTTTTTACCCATCCCTCTTATCTCTTCACCTTTAAGCCCATGCCCTTCTTTTCTACCCATCCCCTTCCATTTAATTAGACTTCACCACTCATTTCTTGATCATTCACTCTTTTCTTTATCTCTCACTCATCTCCATTATTGAGCAAAGGAAGAAGAACACCTCTCTCTCTTTGCTACCAGAAATTTGCGTCTCTCTTGCACAGCCTCTTTCCCCTTGTAAATGTCTGAATCTGCTCTTGGAGTCTTCATAGAAAATCTTCATCAAGGTCGCGGCTACAACGATTCTGAAGGACGAAAGAGCCAGAAGTGAAAGGAATGTCCCCAAAACCTTGGTGCAGTCCGACGGGTCCAGCAACACTTTTGGTGCTAAAAACTATTTCTTGAAGTTTTGAGTTTGGATCTTCAACAAGCTTAGCCCTACCACTTTCTAGGCTTCCTAAATCAGTAGTATTCAAGGTATGGTTGAGTTATTCTGGTTGAATCTTCATGGTCTTGAAATTAAAACATGAAGAAAACTCATCCATTTCCTATGTTCTTCTTTGGCCGAATTCTTTAAGGATCTTTGGTGGTGGATTTGTCTCAACTCCTACTCATCCTAAGCTAAACTACAAGTATTATCAAGGTGGGGATCTTCCTTGGTAATTTTTATGGATTTGGTTCATGGATGTTTTTGATTTTCAAGTATGTTGTTGTTGGAAGTATGATGAACATACTTTGTTCTTGAGAAATCATGAAAAAACATGTTGGAATTTTGGGTGTGAAACCGAAATGTTGGATGAATTTTTGGGTGAATTTTTGGTGAAGAAAGTTTTTAGAAAGCATGTTATAAGTATGTTTAATATGTTTTTATGTTGTTGGAAAAGTTGGAAATTATCTGGTGAAGTTTTGGGTGGAAAACGAAATGTTGATGTTGTTGTGATGATGATTTTGTGAAGTTAAAGTGTTGGAGAAAGTGTTTAAATGATGTTTTGGTTAAGAAAGTATGGTTTAAGTGGCTAAAGTGTAAGTTTATAAAGTTTAGGGTCAAAATGGAAATTTGGCCGAAAATATGGACTTGGCGAAAGTTTGGTTGGAAAAGGTATATGTGTGGAAAAGTTGACAAAGTTGAGTATTTTTGTAACTTTGTGGAACATAAGGGCTAATTTGAAAGTTCTTAAAAAGTTTAAGGACTAAAGGTGTAATTATGAAGAAGTTAAAGGAAAGATAGCCACTTAAGTTATGGAATAAATTTTGGACACTTTAAGAACAAAGTTGTCACTTTTTTCAACTTTGTGAAGTTTTGGGCAAGATTGCAAATTTTTGAAAAGTTGGAGGACTTAAGTGGTAATTTTGGATAAATTCCCATAATAAGGAACTTTAGTTAATTAAAGAGAGTTATTCTGTGTTTCTGATTCTGGCAGATTAAATCTGTGTTTTTGGGATACTGCGCATGTGCATCGGGGGGCCATTGTAGATATCTGATTCTGTCAAGGTAAGGGGTTTAGCTTTCTTAATACGCATTGCAGTTCAACTTATGTGTATTAGGTTAGTTAAGGGCTAGTACTCGGGTCGAGGGTGGGCCCCAGTGACTCCCGGGGCTAGTCACATGGTATAAAGCGGTTTCCAGGTTTTATTATTATTTATAGACTTCATGTTTATCGGGGTCGATGACGGACCCACTCTATGTTATGGTTTTCTGGACTTATGCTATATCGGATATGCTTATCGGGGGTTGACGACGGACCCATTTTCTTTACTGTGTTCGCTTTATGCCGCTTCCTATTCTAACAGTTAGGGGCAGATCACCCCTCACTGGTACCATGCGTTTTGATCCTGATAATCGACGTGAGCTTAACAAGCCGTCGGGTGTTGTCTGTGGTCAAGGACCATCTGTATGGGAATGTACCACCAGTCCAACGGGACTTCTGAGCATCATGACATTTGCATACCATATTCCTGTTTATACTTAGGGTTGTATTATCTACTAGTTCATTGCATACTAACCTTTTATGCGGGAAAACGTTTTAAAAAGTTTTCCCGGTATCGTACTGCCCCTTTACGGGTTCTTTCGAGAACTCACCCCACACATTAAACATTTTCAGAGATCGTGGCAAGCGACTGCGGAGTAGACCTCCGCAGGTGATCGCTCGCATTACATTTTTAAGAGGTATTTTTGATCAAGTTTGGGGGTATTTCTTGTTAAATCCCATACGTGATCTGTTGGTTTAAGTTATCCGATTAGTCCAACGTTAGTTTCTCCTGTTTATGTTTAGCAACAGCAGCAACGGTAGTTAGCGAGGTATAATCCGCTTTATGGCTCGGCTCTGTTGGCGTAGTATGCATATTAGTTACATTGGGTATTCTGATGTTCTGGTCTGTATATTTTTTGTGGGGAGTTTCCGACCCTACGAAGAGGGCGGATGTCACGAGCGCCGGTGCCCGGTTGCGGAGGCGGGGCCGCCCGCGACGTCGGAAGCGGAAGCTGCGACGGTAACCGTGGAAACAGTCCAACCGAAATCCGCTGCGTGTAGCGGTCCCATGACCCGCCCGCAAAGTCTAGTTCTCGAAGACCCGGTGCCTGAGAACAGTTTGCTCACTTGTAAACTTATTGGTCGTGTTACGACCCGCAACCTACAAAACTCAAAGATGGCAAGTATACGATATAATCCTAACTATCCATGGCGAGCCCCGCCCCACTGAAATAGGTGAGCACTCAACCATCACCAAACATGTAGTTCATGGAAATATCATTCACAATTCACAAAAACATCCAGATACAGAAACCATCCGATTTATACCAATATGAACACATTTTGGGTCCCGCCTCAATCGACACGGCGACCCTCCGGTCAAAAGCAATCTGAAGCATTGTATCTAAGATACATAGCATGATCAGACAAATGACATTAATGCATATACACCTACAGAGCCGACCAAGACAATCTCAGAATACCTACGAGTGGGATCTAGAAGAAACTCCAAGATCAGAAGATCCCCGCAAGTACCGCTGCTGCTGCTAAACACCAACTGAAGAGAGAATTCAGTTAACTGTAAACCCATATGCTATACTTAGCATCAGAACAGAAGTTCCGTATTGGAACTGTCGATACCCGATTCCCAAACAGAAAGCACCGCGGATCTCTAGTCCGTTGGATTCTTGTCAGGCCGACCTGAAAGGTGGTAAACAGAAAGCGGTGAGTCCTCGGGAGGACCCAGTAAGGGCTGAGGTAAGACACAGTTTGCAAAAAGGTGCTAGTGTGCCGTACCTGCAAAACAGAGAAAACACAAACCATATATATACAAGTAGATATAGATAATGATCAGAGTTAGTCAGAGTCCCGAAGGACGTTCCCAAAAGATGTGGTTAGACAGAATCCCGAAGGATGCGGTGCAGACCGCCAGAATGACCCTTAAAATTAAAATCAAACAGAACGACAGGCCTCTCCAAGAGGTCAGAAACAGAAGCATGGTACCAGCCGGGGTCGCGATCCCCATAACTGTCGTAGGGTCACAAAATATACCATTACGTATACACAGAATATCAGCACCCAAAGGCGAGATACAATAATCCGAAAAGAACCCGTGGTCTCCAAGATCATCTCGGGCCTTGGCTGTTACGGTCACCCCGAGCGGGTTGTGACCCGGGTGACCCGGGGCTCCGGTTTTGGCCTGCGGGTCACGTTTTTGGGTGGTTAAATGGCTCCCGAGACTTATCTGAGTTTTATTTCGGGAATCCTTCGGGTTTTGGGGTCGTGTGGGTCCCCCGGACATTTTCGCCGGAAATATTTTTCGGGGCCGGGGGGTTGTCTCGGGACGTATAACGGGCTCGGTATCGCTCCCGGGACCTCGGAATGGGAAACCGTTTGCATATTTGGAATCGTGGGAACATCCCGGATCGTTTTACGGAGTATAAATTTTGGGTGGGGACGTTCGGTCCCGGGTGACTCTCGGGGCTCGGGACAGGAATCCCGGGGCTCGGGATGGAAATTTTCTGATGGCCTCAGTCTTGATTCTGCCTTTGGTGAGCAGTGTGGGACCATCAGAGTTGAATTTGCACTTTTCGAGCCGGGAGCCGGGATTTCCCGGGAGTTGTGCCGCGGGGCAGTATTTTCGAGGTAAGGGTTCAACTTCTCTCGTTATACATACTGGTATGGGACTTTATGTATACGGGTTTAGTTGAGGTGGGTTTCTGGGTTGAGGACGGTGGTTTGGTGATCCCGGGACCTGTCATATGGTAAGATGCATGTTTGTATTTGTTCTGTTTCAAGGCCCGGATGGGCTTGGAGGCCACAGGTTGGTATTCTGTTCTGTATATCCGCGCTAGGCGCCGATATTTATACTTATGCCATTTTGGTATATATTCTATTCTGTTTTGCATATGCATTATTATTATGATATGTTCTGTTCTGTGATGAGACCCAGATGGTCTTAGAGGCCACGGGTGCTCCTTGGTTCTGTTCTGCAGTGTCTGCACCGAGGGTGCCGACATTCTGCTTGTATCCGCACCTGGAGTGCTGATATTCTGTTCTGTGTGTCCACACTGGAGGGTGCCGATACGTTACGTATACACGCACCGGGAGTGCAGGTATACTTCTGTGACCTTACGACAGTTTGGGGATCGCGACCCCAGCCGGTACCGTGCTTCTGTTCTGTTCTGTATATTCTGACCTCTTAGAGAGGGCTGTCGTTTTGGGTCATTCTGGCGGTTGGACCGCGTACGATGGGTTCCGGCTCACCTCTGACTTTGCATACATGCATACGTATATATATATATATATATATATATATATATATATATATATATATATATATATATATGTGTGTGTGTGTGTTTGTGTTTGTTCATTTTGCGAGTTCGGCTCAACAAACACTTGTGCAAACTGTATCTTACCTCAGCCCTTACTGGGTCCTCCCGAGGACTCACCCCTTATTTGTTTACCACCTTTCAGGTCGGTCTGACAAGCAGCCGGCGGACTAGAGATCCGCGGTGCTTTTGGTTTTGGTTTCAGCAGCAGCAGTACCTCGTGCGGGAATTTTCTGGGCGAGAGGTTTTCTTGATTCCGCACCTAGGTATTCTAGGGTTGTCTTTGGTGGCTCTGTAGGTGTAGTTGCATGCATGTATTTCGGATCATGATATTGTATATGACGTATATTCTGGAATATGTGATGATTCTGTATCTGTCTTCTGAGTCGAGGGCGGAGCCCCGACTTGCGTATATTGGCTGTATGTATGAAATGGTTTCTGTGACTTGGTTATCATGAGAAATGAAAAGTATTCCATGAACTGCATGTTTGTTTGTGAAGTTGCTTTGTATACTTGCCATGTATGAGTTTTGTAGGTTGCGGGTCGTAGTACGACCATTCTGTTGTTTACGGGCCGAGTCACGGGTCCACTGCACGTAGCGGGTTTCGGTAGTACCGTTACCGCGCCTTCCGCCATAGCTTCCGCTTCCGTACGTCGCGGCCAGCTCCGCCTCCGCAACCGGGCGGGGTGGTCGTGACATTGGCGCGAGTAATGAATATATACCGCAGGGTATATACAGAATATCAACACCCAGTGCAGATATACAGAACATATAAGGAACTCGAGGTCTCCAAGACTATCCCGGGCCTTGAAGCAGAACAAACTGTAACTTACCATGTGACTGGTCCCGGGATCACCGGACCACCGTCCTCAACCCGGAACACGCCTCAACTAACCCCGATATACATGATATCCCTCCCAGAATGTATAATGATAGAAGTTGAACCCTAACCTTACTAAAACTGATCCGCGGTGAAATCCCGGGAAAATCCTGACGCTCAGCCCAAAACGCGGTAGTGTGACTTCCGAAGTCCCGCACTACTCCACCACTACTGAAACAAGCTGAACAACCACACACAAGTCAGAAATCACCATAATAGACCCCCAGAAACTAATCCCGCACTTTCCCGCAAAATTCCACAGAAAGCTCGGTTTCCCAAACCGAGCTAGATTATTGTTATTTAAACACCCATAAGCACAACCAAACACTCAAATCCCACTTTCCCACATTTACACCGCAAACAAGCAAGTAGGTCGGTATTGTCTATAGTTCTAGAAAACGACGTTTCGAACCTCGTTTGTTACCTACTTCCATTCCCGATACCAAATCACTACCAAAACATTCCCAAAACACAACACAATCATAACCAAAACCTTCTCTCAATTTCGGCCTCAACCTTCTTTTTATACCAATCTTTCATCCAACCCAATCAAGGTTCTGTTACGGCCACCCCGAGCGGGTTGCGGTCACCCCGGGTGACCCGGGCTCCGGTTTTAGCTGCGGGTCACGTTTTTCTGCGTTCAGGCGGCTCCCGAGCCCTATCCGAGTATCATTTTGGCGAACCACTCCGTATTTGAGGTCGTGTGGGTCCCCCGGACGTTTCCGCCGAAAATATTTTTCTGGCGCCGGGGGGTTGTCGGGGTCGCCTCGGGACGTACAGCGGGCTCGGTAGCACTCTCGAGATCTCAGTTTGGGAAGCCGTTTGCAGTTTTGGAGTCGTGGTGACGTCCCGGAGGTGGTTGTGGAGTTTAATATCTGGGGCGGGACGTTCGGTTCCGGGCGACTCCCGGGGCTCGGGATGGAAATTTTCTGACGGCTTTGGGGTAAGTGGTATTATAATTTAAGATGGAATTTATGGGTATTTTTGTAGAATTTTGGAGTGACGGAATTTCGGTTCAGGTTGACACGCTCGCACGTCGGGTTTTGGTTCGGGTTCAGCGAGCTCGGTAGGACACTCCGGAAAGGTAAATGAATTTCTGAAAAATGTTCTGTGAAAGTTATAATATTCTGAGGGTTGTGTCCAAGTTTCGTTAATTTTGGAGTTCGGTAATTATTTTTGGGCAAAAAGAATTGGAACTTTCGGAAAAATTGGGAGTTAATTTGCAATTGGGTGCAAATTTAATAAAAATCAGCATGGGCACAACAGCTGATATTTTCGGCAGCAAGTGGGGAGGCTTTTTTGGGACACTTGGCCAAATTTTATTTAAAGTGGGGAAGTATGGGTTAAAGTTGGGAAAATATAAAAGGCTTAATATTTCTAAAAAAATGAGACTTATCTCATTTTCACTTCTTTTCTTCTTCTTCTTCCTCATGCTTGCTGCTGCCGACGCCTCCATAGATGCTCACCTCCAAGCTTGAACTTCTCCTTCTTTGTGGAAATCAAAGAGAAATTGGATGCTACTTGAGGTAAGCATCCTCCCTACTCCTCTTTTCTTGTTAGTTTTGAAGATTAGTGGTGAAAAGAGAAGTTTTGGCAAATGTTGGGTTTGTTCTTAGCTATAAGCTAGGATGATTCTCTTCCTCCCATGTTTTAGTATGTTGTTCTTGGGTTGTAGGAGAGTGTTAATCAAGTGTTGGATTTTGGAAAACACATCTTGGATGAAGAACTTGTTATGGCCGAATTTATGGAAGATTTTCCAAAATGGTGTGTGTTTGTTATCTTGTTTCATGCTTCAAGTATGTTAGTCCTAGCATGATTCTAAGCTTATGTATGGATTCAATTTGATGGAAAACAAGTTGAGGTGAAAACCCCTTTTGGCCGATTTGTTTAGGTGTATGTTCATGATGGATTTTGTTGTTTGGATGCAATTGGATAGCATGCTTGGTTTAGAAGTGAAATTGGTGATTAGAATGGTTGTTTGGTAGTTTGAATGGATTGAATTGGAAGTTGGATAAAAAGTGGGTTAAGAACCGAAGTTTAGAATGATTCTTTTTCAATGTTGGAGGTTCATCTTGGTTGAATTGGATGTTAAAATGGTGTTGGGGTTGAATTTAGGAGTGGATGGAAGTTTGAAACGTTGAATTCGGTTAAGAAATGGAAAAGTTACAATTAAGCGGGATTATCGGAAAATGGCGGGTAATGAAGGGTTTAAGGTTGGATTTGATCAGTTCTGCTTATTGTATGATGTTTGTCAATGTATAATCTTGCATTGTCTAGGTTGGTTCTGAATTCTGACGTTTCTGTGAAAATCTGGAATTTTACGGAAATTCTGCCGGATTTTCGGTTTGGGGTCGGGGGTTGTAGTTTGATAGTGTGGTCGATAGGGATGCTAATTCAACTTGGTTTGGCAGATTCTGAGGTTCGGAGGTTAGGAAAAGAGGAGTTCTAAGTTTCGGGGCACGGTGTAGGAGTTGTCCAGAATCGGTCCAATACTCTGGATTTTGAGGTAAGGGTTTGGTTCTGTTGTTTTGGTAAGCTAAGTATATGTTTTGGTTTCATTTTCTGTTCTGCTAGTATTTCGGAATTTTGTGCCTTTGGGCATGTTCTGTAGTTTGTAGGAGTATGCCTTATGGCATACTCTGTCTGTTAACATTACGACAGTTGTGGGTTCGCTACCCCAGCTGGTGCACCATGCTTCTGTATTAGCTTCGGCTTCCGACTCCAGTAGTGGAGGCGCTCGTTCCGATTTATTATAAGGGTTATGGCGATTTAGAATCGCACGTCCTTCGGGATTCCGATTTATTTTCTGTACATGCATAATATTCTGTATTCTGTTGCATATATTGCTATCTTTCTGTTTTGCAGGGTTACATATACTTACCTTACCCCTTATCCCTTACGGGGTCCTTTTAGGACTCACCCTTCTTTGGGTTCTGTTTTTGGGTTTCAGGTAGACCTGATAAGCGGCCTGCGGAGTAGGATTCCGTGAGGGTTCTACCTTGGGTGTGTTTTGCAGCAGTTGCACCTTGCGGTCCGGGATTGTGTATTTGGTGTGAATCCCTCGCAAGGTATTTTGTTACATAGATTCTAAGGCTGGCTCAGTAGTTGCATATGCACACTTTCTCGTATTGCCGTGATGATTGTATGTCCGTATATATTTGGTATATGTTTTGAGCGCTTGGCGCTTGCTAGACGCCTTAGGTTCTGTGAATTTTGTATGCATATATGTTTTGGTGCGTAAGCACTCGTCCACGGAGGGCGGGGCTTACTCTGTTGTTAATGCATGAATTGTGTGTTTGGATTTTATTTTCAGTTATATGCGCGAAACATTTGTAGGTTGCTTCCATAATCCTTTCGCTCTTTGGGTCCGCTACGCGCGGCGGGTCTCGATGGACCTGCCATCTCTTGTTTTCCGGCTTCCGCTTCCGGCGTCCCGGCGCCCCCACCTCCGCAACCGGGCTCGGGCGGCGTGCGGTGACAAGTTGGTATCAGAGCAGGTAAGTGACCATATTGGTCGTCAGTGGTGACTTGTAGTGACAACTATTGTTCTACATTTTATTTTAGAATGGTTTGGTACGGAGATTGGCCACCTCCTTACTCGAACCACTTCAAAATAAAATTGTGGAGCAAAGTTTGGTCCTTCAAGTTATCCTGGTGGTTGCAGAGTACGGGATCCAGAATTTCGGGACTTTGGTAAAAGTGTTACAAGTAAAGGATTGTGGAAAAGTTTCAGGTACGTAAAATTGTGTGTTAGGAAAAGATTTGGTGAAATAAGCATGAATTGCTTCTGTGATTCTGTGAAATGCATGATTCTATTGTTTTGCAAAATAACTTCTGAGTTAAGTACTGCATTGCACTACAGAGCCTTAGAAAGCTGCTGCTAGTTTCTGTAGGGATTAGAGGTAACTGATTGTTTTGGACTCTGTTTGGTCCGAAATGTTTCAGGAATGGTTAACACGCGCCGACAGCGTGATTTGCGACCGGAGGGAGGGGACCGTAATCCCACACCTCCGAGAGGTAGAGAGCAGAGACAGGGGCATTCTGGGCCAGAGCGGGTACATACCCCGCCACCGGTTGTGCAGCAGGGTCAGGGGTCTACCACTGCTTTGGTTCATGTGCTGGAGCAGGTCCAGCAGTTGTTGAGGACACTAGTACCGGAACAGGTTCCGGTACAGTCACAGGTGCAGGAGGATTCGGTCGTGGCACCGTCTGTGCATACTGATGGGAGAGTGAGTAGCCACACCCGGACTACCACCCACACTCATGTACGGGCCCGATCTGAGAGTGAGTCTGAGGAGGACGCGGAGCGCAGGAACCCGCGATCTCGGAGGGTACGACCAGAGCGTAGCTCCACAGCTCGCTCCGATCGTTCTGACCAGGAGACACATCAGCCCCCTCGACAGCGACGGAGGGTTATCGAGCTGGATTCTGATACCACCCGCCGGACCCACCGACGACGGGAGGTTCGGGGCATCACTCGACTCGATGATGTCCGTTTGTTGGAGAGGTTCCAGCGGTTGAACCCTAGGAAGTTTGATGGTAAGGGAGGTCCCGAGGCAGCGTAGACCTGGTTTATGGAGATTGACAATCTCCTGGGGAGGTTACATTTACCTTCCACAGTGATGGTATCCCTTGCCACGTTCAATCTGCAGGAGGGAGCAGATCATTGGTGGAGGAGCCTTCAGGGCAATCTGAGGGCGAATGCGGGGCTAGCACCCGATCAGGAGTTGGAGGTTACCTGGGAGCAGTTTACACAGCTGTTCCATCGGAGGTTTATCGGGGCTGCAGCTAGGGATCTGCGACAGGCACAGTTTGATGAGCTTCAGCAGGGAGACAGGACTGTCGCAGAGTATGAGCGTGAGTTTGACAGGCTTATCCACTACTTACAGCAGTACCACGGTATGGAGGAGGAGAAGGCGAAGAGGTTTATCCGTCGACTGCGCCCCGAGTACAGATGGGCTCTGAGGCCGTTGGACATTACTACTTACGGGGAGGCAGTCCACAAGGCTCAACTCCTCGAGCAGGAGGACGTTGAGAGTCGCCTCACCTCGCAGAGAGGTCAGGGGACTTCGAGGGGTTCCACACAGCAGGGACCCCGGCAGAGTTCTGGACGGCAGAACAGACCCGGGCAGTCTAGTGGAGGCAGGGGGGAGCACCACCCTCACGACCTTGTCCGACTTGTGGTGGGTATCACCCGGGTCGACCTTGTTACCGGCAGGAGGGTCGATGTTTGCGATGCGGGTCGGATACTCACTGGGTACGGGACTGCCCTCAGACGGTGGGGCAGGGTTCTGGTAGTTTTCAGCGTCCGCAGTCTCGGGCACCGCCCAACGCGCCTCGAGGGCGTGGGTTTCAGCGGGGTGGCCCGAGACCTCAGCAGCGACCACAGCTTCAGCCACCCCCTCCACCGCAGCAGTCTAGGGCGGGACGCGTTTTCGAGATAGAGCAGGAGGTCCTAGTCGGCGAGGAGGCCCTAGTCATCGTGGAGGACCCCCCGGCAGGCGGGCCCCAGCCAGCAGGGAGGCTCGATTCAGCAGGGAGTCTTGCAAGGTACTGTATTTCTGAACGATACATCTGTTCATGCGTTATTTGATACAGGAGCGTCTATTTCTATTGTAGCACAGAAATGTGTTACATCTCTGCACCTGCCTGTTAGTACTTTGCCGCAGATGTATTTAGTAAAACCGCTGGGAGTCAGCCGTTTTCCAATGGGATGGTTCGGGGTTGTACGATATCCGTAGGCGGGCATCGATAGTATCGTACTTGTTGGTTTTGGACACGCCGAACTATGTTGTTATTCTTGGGATGTATTGGCTAGCCAAGAATTCTTTACACATTTATTGTGCAGCCCGTACCATTATGGTATCTGGAGAGGTACTACCTCTCACGACTCCGACTGGTTTGACTATAGCACAGCATAGTACAGAGTTGCAGATTCTGGACCAGCTGTCGGTAGTTGGTGTAGGGGAATGTTTTGATCTGAATGAGGCGGATACTAGGTTGAAGCTAGCTAGTATACCGATAGTTCGAGATTTTCCGCAGGTATTTCCGGAGGAGTTGCCCGGATTACCACCAGAGCGGGAAATTGTGTTTGAGATCTACCTGCAGTCGGGCACTGCTCCGATATCTATTCCCCCTTATCGGATGCCCATTTCTGAGATGCAGGAGTTAAAGAAGCAGTTGGAGGAATTACAGCAGAAGGGCTTCATCCGACCGAGCACTTCGCCGTGGGGTGCTCCGGTTCGCTTTGTAAAGAAGAAAGATGGGACGCTCCGACTTTGCATAGACTACAGACGGTTGAATGCCCTTACTGTGAAGAATAAGTATCCGTTGCCGAGGATTGACGATCTTTTTGATCAACTTCGGGATTCGAGAGTTTTCTCGAAGATTGATCTACGATCTGGATACTTTCAGCTTAGGGTGAAGGAGGAGGATATACCTAAGACTGCTTTCCGCACCCGGTATGGACACTTTGAGTTTACGGTCATGCCATTTGGGCTGACCAATGCTCCGGCAGCATTCATGGATCTGATGCATCGGGTGTTCCGACCATACTTGGATTCATTTGTAGTGGTCTTTATTGATGATATTCTGATATATTCTCGGGATGCGGACTCGCATCGGGAGCATCTGAGGGTAGTCACAGACACTTTGGGAACATCAGCTTTATGGTAAGTTCTCAAAGTGTGAGTTCTGGATCCGGGAGGTCACCTTTCTGGGACATGTTATTTCTGAGCATGGTCTGTCTGTGGACCCAGAGAAGGTGAGAGCAGTTCAGGACTGGAAACAACCTACCACGGTACGGGAGATCAGGAGCTTCCTGGGATTAGCAGGATATTATCGGAGTTTCTATTCTGGCATCTCCGCTCACGCAGTTGACCAAGAAGGGTCAACCGTTTATCTGGTCTGATAGGTGTGAGCAGAATTTTCAGGAGTTGAAACGGCAGTTGACTAACGCTCCGATTCTGACTCTTCCAGATCCGAGCTTACCATATGTGATCTATACGGATGCTTCCACATCCGGTTTGGGGTGTGTGCTGATGCAGGATCGGAATGTGATAGCTTATGGGTCGAGGCAGCTGCGACCGCATGAGCTGAACTATCCGACACACGATCTGGAGTTGGCTGCAGTGATCTATGCGCTGAAACAATGGAGGCATTATCTGCTTGGTAACAAATTTCAGATTCTTACCGACCATAAGAGTCTGAAATATCTATTTACGCAGAAGGAGCTTAACATGAGGCAGCGCAGATGGCTCGAATACATTAAGGACTATGATTGTAGTATCGAGTACATCTCTGGTAAGGGCAACACGGTTGCCGATGCACTGAGCAGGAAGTATACCGGGTTGGTCAAGGGAGGAGATGTTGGTGACCGATCCGAGGAGAGTGATCTGACGTGCCTTTGGCACGGGTGGCACCTCTGGGAGCGTGCTCAGGTATACACACTTACTATACATTCTGAGTGGCTTGATAGAGTGCGCGAGGCGCAAGGTAGAGATCCGGGGCTGAAGAAGTTATCTGGGGAGGATAAGGGGTCTTTGTTACCGACATTTCAGTATAGGCAGGGATTGCTATACTTCCGAGACCGCCTTTATGTACCGGAGGATCAGGAGCTCCGGAATGAGATCTTAGAGGAGGCACACTCGAGCAGATTGAGCATTCACCCCGGGAGTGAGAAGATGTATCAGGATCTGCGTACTCACTTCTGGTGGCCTGGGATGAGGAGGCACATTGCCACACATGTGTCTAGGTGTGCCGTTTGTCAGCAGGTGAAGATTGAGCACCGTAAACCGGCAGGACACTGCAGACTTTGCCCATTCCAGTCCGGAAGTGGGGCAATGTTACTATGGATTTTCTCGACCGCACCGCCCGACACGGTCTCGCCATGATGCTATCTCGGGTTATTGTGGATCGGCCGACAAAGTGCGCACACTTTCTGCCTATTCGGATCACGGACCCTCTGGAGAAGCTTGCCCGGCTTTACATCAGTGAGATTGTACGATTACATGGAGTACCAGACTCCATTGTATCTGACCGTGATCCGCGTTTCACGGCACGGTTTCGAGGGCTTTTCATGAAGCTTTGGGCACGCGACTCCATCTGAGTACAGCTTATCACCAACAAACAGACGGGCAGTCGAAGCGGGTGATTCAGATATTGGAGGATATGCTACGGAGCTGTACTTTGGATTTTGGAGGAGATTGGGACCAGCAGTTGCCTTTGATTGAGTTCTCGTACAACAACAGCTACCAGACAACGAATGGTATGGCACCATAAGAGGCGATGTACTCGACGAGGAGTATGACACCACATTGCTGGACTGATGCGTCTGATAGGGTTGAGTTGGGACCCGAGCTTATTGAGGAGACTACGGCGAAGATCAGATTGATTCAGGCGCGGATCAAAGCCGCGAACGACCGCACCACTACTTATGCGAACCGTCGCCGTAGGGCTCTGGAGTTTGAGGTTGGGGATAGGGTTTGGCTCAAGGTAGCACCTATCCGCGGGACAGTCAGATTCGGAAAGAAGGGCAAGTTGGCCCCACGGTATATCGGCCCATATGAGATTCTGGAGCGGGTCGGTAGGGTGGCATACCGGTTGGCATTACCTCCTAGTCTGTCTGCTGTGCACAATGTCTTCCATGTTAGCATGTTGAAGAAGTGCATTCTGGATCCGACTCAGACGATTCCAGTGGAGGAGGTACAGCTGGAACCCGATCTTTCTTATCAGGAGGTACCGGTAGCCTTTCTGGATAGGGATGTCAGGAGACTCCGTAGCAAGTTGATTCCCATGGTCAAGGTTCAGTGGTCACATCATACTGACCGGGAGGCGACTTGGGAGACAGAGAAGGACATTCAGGATCGATACCCCGAGCAGTATCAGCGGTTGATACAACTCTTGGAGGACCAAGAGTCCTAAGGGGGGGAGAATGTTACGGTCACCCCGAGCGGGTTGCGACCGGGTGACCCGGGGCTCCGGTTTTAGCCTGCGGGTCACGTTTTTCGGTGTTCAGGCGGCTCCCGAGCCCTATCCGAGTATCATTTTGGCGAACCCCTCCGTATTTGAGGTCGTGTGGGTCCCCCGGACGTTTCCGCCGAAAATATTTTTCTGGCGCCGGGGGGTTGTCGGGGTCGCCTCGGGACGTACAGCGGGCTCGGTAGCACTCTCGAGATCTCAGTTTGGGAAGCCGTTTGCAGTTTTGGAGTCGTGAGAATGTCCCGGAGGTGTTTGTGGAGTTTAATATTTGGGGCGGGACGTTCGGTTCCGGGCGACTCCCGGGGCTCGGGACGGGAATCCCGAGGCTCGGGATGGAAATTTTCTGACGGCTTTGGGGTAAGTTGTGTTATAATTTAAGATGGAATTTATGGGTATTTTTGTAGAATTTTGGAGTGACGGAATTTCGGTTCAGGTTGACACGCTCGCACGTCGGGTTTTGGTTCGGGTTCAGCGAGCTCGGTAGGACACTCCGGAAAGGTAAATGAATTTCTGAAAAATGTTCTGTGAAAGTTATAATATTCTGAGGGTTGTGTCCAAGTTTCGTTAATTTTGGAATTCGGTAATTATTTTTGGGCAAAAAGAATTGGAACTTTCGGAAAAATTGGGGGTTAATTTGCAATTGGTTACAAAATGAAAAAGTTCAGCATGGGCAGAAATTGGTCTTTTCGGCAGCAAATGGGGATGGCTTTAGAGGACACATGTCCTATTTTAATTTAAGAAGAGAAGTATGGGATTTAAAGTGAGGGAAAATATATATTTGACTTAATATTTCATAAAATGAGTTTTAACTCATTTCTTTTCTTCATCTTCGTCTTCTTCTTGCTGCTGCTGCCGACTCCATTAGTGAGCTCCACCCAAGCTTGAAGTTCTTCTTCTTGGTAGAAATCAAAGAGGAATTGGATGCTTCTTGTGGTAAGCATCCTTCCTTCTTCTCTTTTCTTATTGGAATTGAAGATTAGTGAAGAAAAGTTGAGTTTTTGCAAATGATGGGTTTGTTCTTAGCTATAAGCTAGGATGATTTTCTTCCTCCCATCTTTTAGTATGTTGTTCTTGGGTTGTAGGAGAGTGTTAATCAAGTGTTGGATTTTGGAAAACACATCTTGGATGAAGAACTTGTTATGGCCGAATTTATGGAAGATTTTTCCAAAATGGTGTGTGTTTGTTATCTTGTTTCATGCTTCAAGTATGTTAGTCCTAGCATGATTCTAAGCTTATGTATGGATTCAATTTGATGGAAAACAAGTTGAGGTGAAAACCCCCTTTTGGCCGATTTGTTTAGGTGTATGTTCATGATGGATTTTGTTGTTTGGATGCAATTGGATAGCATGCTTGGTTTAGAAGTGAAATTGGTGGTTAGAATGATTGTTTGGTAGCTTGAATGGATTGAATTGGAAGTTGGATAAAAAGTGGGTTAAGAACCGAATTTTAGAATGATTCTTTTTCAATGTTGGAGGTTCATCTTGGTTGAATTGGATGTTAAAATGGTGTTGGGGTTGAATTTAGGAGTGGATGGAAGTTTGAAACGTTGAATTCGGTTAAGAAATGGAAAAGTTACAATTAAGCGGGATTATCGGAAAATGGCGGGTAATGAAGGGTTTAAGGTTGGATTTGATCAATTCTGCTTATTGTATGATGTTTGTCAATGTATAATCTTGCATTGTCTAGGTTGGTTCTGAATTCTGACGTTTCTGTGAAAATCTGGAATTTTACGGAAATTCTGCCGGATTTTCGGTTTGGGGTCGGGGGTTGTAGTTTGATAGTGTGGTCGATAGGGATGCTAATTCAACTTGGTTTGGCAGATTCTGAGGTTCGGAGGTTAGGAAAAGAGGAGTTCTAAGTTTCGGGGCACGGTGTAGGAGTTGTCCAGAATCGGTCCAATACTCTGGATTTTGAGGTAAGGGTTTGGTTCTGTTGTTTTGGTAAGCTAAGTATATGTTTTGGTTTCATTTTCTGCTCGCTAGTATTTGAATTTTGTGCCTTTGGGCATGTTTCGTAGTTTGTAGGAGTATGCCTTATGGCATACTCGTCTGTTAACATTACGGCAGGTTGTGGGTTCGCTACCCCGGTGGTGCACCATGCTTCAGTATTAGCTTGGCTTCCGACTCCCTTAGTGGAGGCAGTCGTTACGATTTATTATAAGGGTTATGGCGATTTAGAATCACACGTCCTTCGGGATTCCGATTTATTTTACGTACATGCATAATATTCCGTATTCTGTTGCATATATTGCTATCTTTCTGTTTTGCAGGGTTACATATACTTACCTTACCCCTTATCCCTTACGGGGTCCTTTTAGGACTCACCCTTCTTTGGGTTCTGTTTTTGGGTTTCAGGTAGACCTGATAAGCGGCCTGCGGAGTAGGATTCCGTGAGGGTTCTACCTTGGGTGTGTTTTGCAGCAGTTGCACCTTGCGGTCCGGGATTGTGTATTTGGTGTGAATCCCGCGCAAGGTATTTTGTTACATAGATTCTAAGGCTGGCTCTGTAGTTGCATATGCACACTTTATGTATTGCTGTGATGATTGTATGTCCGTATATATTTGTATATTCATTCTGTATATGTTCTGAGCGCTTGGCGCTTGCTAGACGCCTTAGGTTCTGTGAATTTTGTATGCATATATGTTTTGGTGCGTAAGCACTCGTCCCACGGAGGCGGGGCTTACTCGTTGTTAATGCATGAATTGTGTGTTTGGATTTTATTTTCAGTTATATGCGCGAAACATTTGTAGGTTGCTTCCATAATCCTTTCGCTCTTTGGGTCCGCTACGCGCGGCGGGTCTCGATGGACCTGCCATCTCTTGTTTTCCGGCTTCCGCTTCCGGCGTCCCGGCGCCCCCACCTCCGCAACCGGGCTCGGGCGGCGTGCGGTGACAAGATTGAAGCAAGAAGATGAACATATCATGTAGTAAAGGCTTAACATGAAATCGGTTCTAAACCTTGTTTCCACCCAAAAACCATGCTTCAAACTTACTAAACCATGAAGGAAGAAGCTTACCTCAAGCTAACACCAAGAACACACCATCCTTAAGCCTTTGCAAGATGAACACTTGAGAGGTTGGAAGGGAGAGAACTTGGCGGATGATGAAGAGAAAGAAGAAAAGTGAGCAAAATGCCATTTTCTTCCTAAAATGCTTCCTTTTATACTTTCCAAATAATGAGTCATAGGGACAAGTGTCCCAAGGACCTTAGTCTCAAACCTTGTCACCCTAATGACTCACACATAAGCCAAAATCTGAAAATGCTTAAGTGTTGGAGCGTAATCCCGCGCCAACTTCACCCGAGTAACTCCCGACGTGTGCGCATGCTAGCCCGAGCTAAAATCCCTATCGTGTGTGCTTGCTCGGTTATCACCATATTACCCGTCCCGAGTCATAGCACATCTCACACCAAAGCCGTCCCCAAATATGCTAAAACTTCCCTTTTCCGAGGTCCCGGTAAAACTACTGAGCTTACTGATCGCCCAGAAACAAGTCCCGCTCCCGGAAAAATATTTTCCGTGGAAATGTCCGGGGAACCCGTGTGACCTCAAATATGAAAGGATTCCCGAGAATGATACCCAGAAAAGATTCGAGAGCTGTCTGACCACCTGAATTCATGACTCGCATGCAAACGGAGCCCCGGATCACCGAAATCAAAACCCGCTCGGGGTGACCGTAACATTCTCCCCCCTTTAGAACTCTTGGTCCTCCAAGACTAACCTGATAGACTATAGTTACGGAAATCCCGAGACTTATCTGAACAATTCCTACTTGTTTTTCCCTAACACACTCGGACCACCGTTACTAGTGCAGCGAGAGTGGTAGTTTAGACTACCAACCTGAGCCTCTCAGCGGCATCCCAACCCTCAGGTGCATCTTGTTGCGCCCCGAGTCAGTTGCCGGTATTTCTACCTGTGAACCCTAGACGGTACCGAATCTCTACCTAACAGACCTTCAACATGCCATCCCGGAAGACATTGTGCACCGCAAACATACTCGGAGGTAAAGCCAATCTGTATGATACCCTTTCGACTCGTTCCAAAAACTCGGAGGGACCGATATACCTTGGGCCCACTACGCTTCCGCTGCGCACTCTGATCCTCCTCTGCCAATGAACCTCCAGCTGCTTCTTCAGTTCAACCATCTCCACCATCGGCTGAAACAAAGAGAGATAGTACCTCCCCAGAAACCGTAATGTTACGGTCAGCACAACCAATGTGCACAGAATTCTTCGAAAGCCAACCCATCCCAACACCTATACCAAATTGGGAGGGGGTCCCTGTGGTTGCTGAAGATTCGGGGGTGGTGATTGTGGTTGTTCAGACTCTGTGTTACGCTGAACCCGTCTCTTAACCCTCAGAGGCGTGGGATCCCAGTCCCTACCCTCCGAAAACTGATTACGCTGTCTACGCGTGTTAACCATTTCCTGAAATCAATCCAACCATATACCAACTTATACAGAACAGTTAACTCTCTCTCTACAGAAGCGAGCAGCAGTATTCTAAGGCTCTGTAGTGTAATGCAATGCATGATGCAGAGATTCTTTTCAGAATCACAGAACCAACAATACCTTATACTTAAACACATAATCAGATCCTGATCAAATCACAGAATCACATCATAAAACCAACCAACAAACATAAATGTACCCGGATTATGTCGGAAGCCCGCACTCGAGCAGTATTAACCCCGCGCTTCACTACGCGCTCCGATGTCCAAAATTCCAAAACCTGCCTGGAGTACCACAACCTCCCAAATGTGCTACCACAGCACCGGAGTTCAATCTTAACCGAATGCTTCGAGGAACGACCCGCTACTCCACACACATTCCAAAGTGGTTCAAATAAGGAGTTGATCAGTCTTCGTACAGAACCGACCCAGAATAGAACGTAGAACAGTAGCTTGCACTTCAAAGTCATCTCCCGCAGATATTCATCCATGAACTGGCATTACTGTTACAAAAGTCCACTCCTGGACTGGTATACTTGCCTCCGAAATCCACACCGAGACTAATCATATTCCGCCTTTCTCGGGTCGATGCAACCCGACCTGCTCTGATACCAACTTGTCACGAGCGCCCGCGTCCGGTTGCGAAGGCGGGGCCGCCCGCGACGTCGGAAGCGGAAGCTGCGACGGTAACCTCAGAAACGGTCCAACCGAAATCCGCTGCGTGTAGTGGTCACATGACCCGGCCCGCAAACTCTAGTTCTCGATGGCCCGGTGCCTGAGAACACTTTGCTCACTTGTAAACTTATTGGTCGTGTTACGACCCGCAACCTACAAAACTCAAAGAGGCAAGTATACGATATAATCCTAACTATCCATGGCGAGCCCCGCCCCACTGAAATGGGCGAGCACTCAACAATCACCAAACATGCAGTTCATGGAAATATCATTCACAATTCACAAAAACATCCACATACAAAAACCGTTCGATTTATACCAATCTGAACACATTTTGGGTCCCGCCCTCAACTGACACGGCGAACCCTCCATTCAAACAGAAATACAGAAGCAGAATGTATCTAAGATACATAGCATGATTAGACAGATGACATGCATGCATATACACCTACAGAGCCGACCAAGACAACCTCAGAATACCTACGAGCGGGATCTAGAAGAAACTCCAAGATCAGAAGATCCCTGCAAGTATCGCTGCTGCTGCTAAAACACCAACAGAAGAGAGAAGTCTGTCATGATCACCCCGCCCGGTTACGGAGGCGGGGCCGGCCTGATAATTTTTAAGATCGTCTTTAACATGCTTCTCATGTTCGCATTCAGTAATACCGAAGAAAGGATTAAGAGTATGAACCTTGCTTCTGGACGCAGCTTAAGAATCTTAGAGATTCTTGCTCCTTGCTGATGTAAAAGACTCGGCTTGGGGAACACCTTTAGGGCGGCTTGAAGATGATTTGTCTCCAAGGTGAGTTCCACTCACAATGCTCCTAGAATGCCTTCTAGTTCGGAAGAGGAAGTATGAAGAGAGAAGAGAGAACCAATGCTGGTTTATGGATGAGAATAATGGCGCCATCCTCCCTCTATTTATAGAGGAGGATGGGCTGCCAATGAGAGGGCACAATGCCTCTTCATTTGCGAAGTAACATGTCTCTAGGGCCAAGGGCTGCAACCAATGCCCCTTGGTCCATGAGACATGTCTCATGCCGTTTGCCTTTTCAATTAAGTAATTAATTAGAAAAGGAATAAATAAATAATTGTGTCTAATAGGAAATTAATTAACTAATTAATTATCCAAATATGGTGAAGAGGCAAGGGAGGTGACCCATGCCCTTGCCCATTCGGCCATGGGACATGAGACATGTCCCTTTGGCCGAATGGTGCAAGGCATGGCGTGCACCCTTGCCTAGAGGAACCTAGGGGTGAAGGGGCACTCACACCCCTAGGCCTATGGCCGAATAGGTGCAAGGCCCCCTTAGGGTACCCTTTCGGCACCCGGGGTGCTACGCACACTTCGGCCTAAGCCGAAGGTGTGCTTGGCCCTCTTCGACACCTTTTCACCAATTTACGCACCTTTCCCCCAAGAGACACGTCTCTTCGCCAAAAGGTGCCTAGACACATTTGTACCAAGCTCACATAGAGCTAGTCCAAGACATTAAATCATCCATTGAGCTCCTTGAGCTCATATCAGCTCACTAAGAGTAGATACACATCTCTCTAGCTCAAACACTCAGATTGAGCTGAGTTAAGCTGTGCTTAGCTACTTTAGCTAGCCCAGGTCATCTTGGTGCGCAAGAATTCCAACAAACTTCCACTCGCACTAATGATGACCTTCGAGCACAAGCTCCCACTCGAATAAAACACTTCCTCATACAAACCCAAACACTTTGACAAACTATATAAAAGGAATTGTGAGTGCGACCTTAAGGCATCCACACCGTACCTCTTCCATTGAGGTTGTTAGACTCTCAAATGGAAGATTGTCCTCTCAAACTCACTTGAACACTTCAAGTGTTTGTGTGTTATTCAAATTTTCTTGAACTTAACAAGACATGCTTGAACATCTTCAAGCTTTACTTGAACTACTTCAAGTAGTGCCTTTAGAACCCCAAGACATATGATACGTATTCTTAACCACAGTCAGTCTCTTTCATTTTAATGATGACTGTATTAAGTGTAGAGTTCTCTTTAATTCGTATTATCCCAAATTCAGACCTTATCATGTTGCACCAATGCAACATGTGAGCTCAAAGGTTGAACTTAGGACTCACGTACCAAGTTTCACTTGTCTTTCCTTTACACTCTACCTGCTTAATGATCCATATAGACTTAGTTACCCAAAAGGAGGATACTCCAGCCGCATTTATCAGCGACCTTCGACAACCAATCAAAGTAACTTTGTCAATGTGAATCATTAACAGTGAGTTAAAGTGATTAAGGGTCCAATCGAAGAATTCTCACACTACGCAAGGTTAGAGACAACTTGCTTAAATTCTTCTTTTGGTCGAATTTCATGGTCGTAGGATCTTTGCAACATACTTACAAAGATTCTATTAACACTTCTTAGGGTGTTTTACAAACACCACTCCCACTTGGAGTGATATCACTTAGAATGAGGGGTGTGTCATTTCTCCCTCTTAAAACACCTCAGAGTGTGCTCCTTCTAACATATAAAAGGAGGACATGTCACAAGCCATGAAATTTTTGTGCAAGCCCGAGCTTACACTTACACATAGGCTAGAATGTATCAGTGTCATACAAAATCAGTGCAGAGCACCTCATCTTGATTATTCAAATCAAGGCGACATAAAAGTATACCAAAGTGTCATGTGTTGTAACATGACTTCCACTCAATAGAGTAACATTGCATGTCACATGTTTCTTGAAGAAAACAACACACTATTGAGCCTTTGGTAGTCTCATCCTTGGTCTACTTAAGATCAAGGGCGAATGACTTGGTGTGAGAAAGTCATTCTCAATGCCTATGGTGGACATGTTCATTTGTTCATTGTGTGTTATTAATGGAACCAAGTAAATGACATCAAATAATGACTTTATTAATCATCATTATACATATATACATGTGTGACACCAAAGTGGTGAAAGTCATACAACAATTAGCATATTTACAATCTCCTAAGACCCATTGCTCGGACATGACGAGCAAACACAATGGGTGGAAATGGCATAGTGAGAGGATCTGCCACTATAAGGTCTGTTGAGATGTATTCAATTTTGACTTCACTTTCTTCAACTGCATCTCAAACGAAATTATATTTCATGCTAATGTGTTTGGTTTTTCCATGATACTTGGGGTCCTTAGTGTAGGCCATAGCAGCCATACTATCACTGTAGATAGTAATGGGCTTACTTATTGTGACCATTGACTCCAAGTTTTTAAGGAAATAACCAAGCCACAGGGCTTCCTGGACAGCCGAGGCACAAGAAACGACAGTGCCTCCATGGTTGATAAGGTCATACAGGTTTGTTTCTTACTACACCAAGTAGTAGCGCCCCATTTAGCAAGAAAATATAACCACTTGTAGATTTGCTAGAATCTCTATCTCCTCCCAATCGGTATCGGAATAGTCATGTAAACCAAGGGTTTTTCCACGATAACATAGCCAATAATCCTTAGTACCTTTAAGGTATCTAAGGATCCTTTTGACGTTCTTCAATGCTCCATGCCAGTGTTCGAAGAATATCTAGCAAGTAAACCGACCGCTTGACTTATGTCTAGCCGTGTACAAATCATGGCGTACATAAGGCTACCAATGGTACTAAGGTAAGGTATCTTAGTCATTTCTTCCTTCTCTTTTGGAGTCTTAGGACATAAGTCCTCTCCAATTTTGCAACCATATGCAAGTGGGGTGTTCATTGGCTTAGAGTTGGTCAAGTTAAACCTCTCAAGAACTTTATCGATATAAAGCTCTTGTGAAAGGCCTAACATATGCTTCTTTTATCCCGATGTATCTTTCTCCCAAGTCCTTCATCTTGAAGGTGGAGGACAACCATCCTTTGATGGCGTGCAGCAACTCCAAGCTACTACTTGCAATTAAAATGTCATCGACATATAATGTCATAATGGCAAAACTGGACTCTTTGAAGAACAAGTACACACAGTGGTCCTCATGCATCATCACAAAGCCATAGCTTGTGACTGCAAGATGAAACTTCAAGTACCATTGTCTTGAAGCTTGTTTGAGACCATATATAGACTTCTTTAGTCTACATACCTTGTCTTCTTGACCTACTTGTACAAACCCTTCGGGTTGTTTCATGTAGATCTCTTCACTCAACTCACCGTTGAGGAAGGCTGTGGTCACATCCATCTGATGCAACTCAAGGTCCAAGTTTGCCACTATCGCAAGTAGCAATCTGATGGAATTAAACTTTACAGCAGGAGAGAAAGTGTCTTTGAAATCAACACCTTCCTTCTGTGTAAAGCCTTTGGCCACCAACCGGGCCTTGTACCTTTCGATACTTCCATCAGAGTTCTTCTTTATTTTAAGAACCCACTTATTGCTGATCGCTTTTGCCACGAGGAAGATCAGACAATTCCCATACCTCATTTTCATGCATTGAATGCAACTCATCATTCATTGCCTTTAGCCACTCTTCTTTCTGTGCCCTTCAAGAGCTTCTTTTACATTACTTGTATCATCGATCACGAACGAGACCAAGTATGACTCACCTTCCGATAGTCCCCACCTTTTAGGTGCTTTAGACTCCTGAGTTGATCTTCTCAACTGGGGTGGAGGTGTTGGCTCTTGAAGTACCTCAACTCCCTCTTGAACAGATCCCTCAGTTTCAGGATCTTGTTCATTTGAGTCCATGTTTATGGGCTCATTATGGGAAGCCTCAGCTTGTTCCAGTTGAGGTACTCCCTCTGGAGTAGGTACAGTCCTTGTAACCGGCACTTGTGAAGTGCCCGGTTGATCTTCTTCTAGGATCGGGCCTATTGAGGCTAAATCATCACTTTCGCCAACTTTTGGAAACTCCGTTTCCACAAACTTGGTGTTTCTTGCATCAAACACCAAACCCTTCTTTAAACTGAGATCCAAGAACATATAGCCCTTAGATTCCGTACAATACCCGAGAAAAGCACACTTCTTTCCTCTTGGTCCCAATTTTCCCAACGGATGGTCGGGAACATGTACGTAAGCTAAGCAACCCCAAGGCCGCAAGTAGCTTAAGTTCGGGGTCCTCTTCATCCATAACTCATATGGAGAGGAGTCGATGTCCTTGGTAGGTACCCTATTGAGAATGTGCACCGCACATAGCAGCGCATCACTCCAATAGGTCACGTCCAAGTTGGCTTTAGCCATCATGGAACGTACCTTGTCCATCAAAGTTCGGTTCTTTCTTTCGGACACACCATTTTGCTGGGGTGTCCAAGAAAGGGTGAACTCTCTAGCAATGCCTTTTAACTAACAAAAGGCCTTGAATGCAAGCGAACTGTACTCACCACCTTTGTCAGTCCTTAAGGACTTCACCTTCTTATCTACTTGGTTCTCAACCAAGTGTACATATTTCTGAAAATATGTTAAGGCCTCTGCCTTGTTTTTGAGTAAGAAGACGTGGGTGAATCGTGTACAGTCATCAGTAAAAGTGATGAAGTACTTGAACCCATTTCTAGATTCAATTCTCATAGGTCCACAAAGATCAGAATGGACTAAACTTAGTGCCTCGGTTCTCCTAGTTGCCCTCCCAAAGGGCTTTCTCGTTGCTGATGGCCGCCAGGCCCAATATGCATAAAAGGCCTAACAAAAGGCCCACTCATAAGCCCGAAATAAGGGCCCCATTAAAAAACTAGCATATAACCCGAATACAGATTAAGGACGTTCCCGAACTATACTTCCCGAAGTGCATATAGGACCTAAAACGAATAATCACCTTACATTGGGATATTACAATAATGCCACTAAAACATGGGACTATAAATACATTCACTATTCATACCAAAAGGGGTAACGTTTAACAACTACCCAACGCGACTTGTCAAATCACTACCTCAGAGAAACACTCTATTCCTCGACAATCGCGCTCCAATACGCAAAGTCGACCTAATGGCTTCCGTCAATATCGTGACGCGCAAGTCAAACCGGAACGTGGCAATCACGCGCACCGATTTGCTACCAAATGGCGCCGTCTGTGGGAAAGGCGGTGGTCCCCAAAATCAGATTGAACGTCTGGGCCATTCCCGATCCCGATCATCCAGGCCGGAGGGAGAAGGTTCTACCAACGGCCGCACGGCCGATCCCAGCTATAGGGGTTCCCGGAGGAATCATCCAATGGAGCCACCTCCCTACGTCCTACCTCTAGCTACCGTCGGAGCGACATCCGGCACTTGGACCCAGATCTTGTCCAAGCTGTGCGGGTGGTCCTCCAGGAAGAGCGAAGGAATGAGAACAACCAGACGGGTCAGTCCCGTCAATCTCAGGACAGGCAGTTATCACAGCACAAGCGATCAGGCTGTAGTAGCCTACAGGCAGGCTCGCAGCCGGTTGCTTCTCTGGACCGCCGGAGCCGGCAGCGGTCAAGATCCCCGAGGGAGCATAGGAGAGAACGATCCCCAAGACCGGATAGGCTGGTGCGTGGCGACCCCGGGACGACGTGATCGAGCAAATGTTGCTTCGTCTGGAGCAAGTCGAGAGAAACTCGGGCGTTCCCGAGCCCAAAAGCGAGGACATACCTGATGATGGTCCGTTCACCAGTAGGATTCGTGACGCCCAGATGCCTCGAATATTCAACTTACCTCATCCGTTGGAAGTGTACCAAGGTTCAGGAGATCCCGACGCTTTTGTCCGCAAATACAAGAGAGCGATGGAGTTGAAAGGGGCTAACGAGGTGGCCCCTGCAAGTGCTTTGAAGTGGCGCTGGGAGGTCCGGCCTCGGCTTGGTACAACTCATTGCTCCCGAACTCGGTGTCGCCATTCGGGGACCTAGCCACCAAATTTACAACGCACTTCATCGGGTGCAAGATATCGGCTAAGAGGGCCATTCAAATGTTTGACATCAAGCGGAGACCGAACAAGAGTATTCGGGATTTCGTCGAGAGGTTCAACCGAAGCCGTTCACGCGTCCGATCTAACGGACAACATCCGGATCATGGCATTCACGAAGGCTCTCATCCCGAATTCGTATCTCGGCTTACGAGTTGTCTGAAAGAACTTCACCAGCGTCGAGGAAATGTATGCTGTCACCCAGGAGCATATGATTGCTCAAGAAATGTTGTCTCAGCGTGAAGGAAAGCAGGACACCAGGGATAATCGAGAACCAAGGAAGGAGAACCCGAGGAGCCAGCCGGTCAAGCAGCCAGGGAGTTGGGGAGGACAGAAGAGGACTTTTGAGAGAAGTTCGGGCTTCACCCCCCTTAATACGTCCCGGGCTAGTATCCTCGCGGCACTCCAAAGACAAGGAACCGGGAGTATCAACTGGCCCAGGGCCATGCCGGAAGGGGCGAAGCGTGATTCGTCCAAGTACTGCCAGTTTCACAGAGACACCGGGCATGAAACTGAGCAGTGCCATCAGCTGAAGAGGTACATAGAGCACCTCATCAAGAAAGGCTCTCTGGGAGAGTACCTGAAAATGCCTCGGGGCGAAGAAGTTTCCCGAGGAAAAAGGAAGGCCGAAGAAGAATCATCAGGACCGGACAAGAGGGGCAAGGAGAAGATAGTTCCGCCCCAACCCACCGGGATCCTGAACACCATAACGACCACGCTGGGTTCGAATGCAAGGAAGAGGAAAGCGAGGGAGATAGCCTCACTGAGCTACGGAGATCCGTCTTCGAGAATCAAACGAGCAGACGGGTCCGAGGTGCGTCTGCCGCATTACGACCCCCTCATCATCACCCTCCGTATCGGGACCATAGACGTCAAGAGGGTCCTCTGCGATGACGGCTCAAATGCGGATGTGTTGTTCAGAAAAGCGTATGAAGGCCTCAAGCTTAGATCGAGTCGCCTCAACCCCGTCAAGACAGCAACCTACGGCGTGGGCCCGGACGAGATACCAGTCTTGGGCTCCATTGAACTCCCCGTCATGTTCCTCGGGGTCGGCCCCGAAGGACAATCCCGGTACACGACGTTGATGGTCAAGTGGCTCGTCCTCGATGTCCCCTCTGCGTACAATGCTATAATCGGGAGAGAATCCCGGTTGGCTGTTCACATGAGGACCGACGTGAGATACCCGACCATCACGTTCGCTACGGATGAGGGAGACGCCTCGATCTACGTGAGCCAGAGAGAGGCCAAGGACGTCATGGCTATAGCTCAGAAGGACCCCACTCCGGGCGGCCCGAAGGAGGACAAGGAGGAAGCGGATACCGAAGACGTCGTCTTGGAAGGAGATAGAACGACGAGAATTGCAAAAGACTTGCCCGAGGGCAGTAAGAAAAACCTTGTAAACTTGCTTCGAATGAATAAAGACTTGTTCGCCTACTCTCCAAGTGACATGCCCGGGATCGACCCGAAGGTAATACAACACAGCCTGCACATTGATCCGGATTCAAGACCCATAAGGCAGAAGAAAAGAAATAACGCCCCATTCAAAAGGGCCTTCATCAAAGAGCAAATTTCGAAACTTCTTGATGCGGGGGTCATAAGGGAAGTATCGTATCCCGAATGGCTGAGCAATCCCGTTGTGGCAACCCGAGAGGATAGCGACAAGTTGCGCATGTGCATCGACTTCACAAACGTAAATGATGCTTGCCCGAAGGATTCGTATCCAACTCCCCCGATCGATAGGCTTGTGGATTCAACGGCCGGACACGCGAGGCTCTCTTTCCTTGACGCTTACAGTGGGTATCATCAGATAAGGATGAACCCGGCAGATGAAGAGAAGACATCTTTCATAAGTGATGCCGGAACGCACTGTTATACGAGAATGCCCTTCGGGCTGAAGAACGCCGGAGCAACCTACCAAAGATTGATGGACAAGGTATTCTCCGAGCAGATTGGAAGAATTCTCGAGGTTTATGTTGACGATATCATCATCAAAAGCAAGGAAGAAGAAAATCTAATCCGCGATATTGAAGAAGTGTTCGGGCAGATCCGAAAGTATGGAATACGGCTGAATCCGGATAAGTGTGTTTTCGGAGTAACATCCGGGAAATTTCTCGGGTTTATGGTGTCCGAGCGCGGCATCGATGCGAATCCCGCAAAGATCGAAGCTCTCCTAAACGTGAGAACACCTTCATCGATAAAGGACGTACAGAGACTCCTCGGGAAGATCACGGCCCTCAGTCGTTTTATATCTCGATATGGAGACAAGTGCCGTCCCTTCTTCAAACTCTTGATCAAAGAAGGCGCGGAGCCCGGCCGAATAGGCGTACGGAAAGGTGAGAAGAAATCTAAGGAAGAAAACGCAAGGGAAAGAGCTAGGTTCAGTTGGAATCCCGAATGTCAGAAAGCCTGGGAGGAAATCAGAGCCTACCTCCTCGAGATGCCTACGCTCGGCAACCGACCGAGGACAGACCCCTCATTGTATACTTGGCCGTAGGTGAAAAGGCCGTAAGTTCGGTACTTGTCCAAGAAGACGACCAAGGGAAGCGGTGGCGGTCTATTACGTAAGCAAATCCCTGCATGGAGCCGAACTCAACTACCCGATGATCCAAAAAGCGGTATACTCTCTGGTCCTGTCAGCCAGAAGGTTGAAACCATACTTCCTCGGGTTTTCCATCGTTGTTCGAAGTAATGTCCCTATCAAGGACATCTTAAGACGGGTAGACCACTCCGGAAGGCTATCAAAGTGGTGCGTCGAGCTAAGCGAGTACGAGATCAAGTATGAACCCCGAAGAGCGATCAAAGCACAGGCATTAGCTGATTTTATCGCGGAATTACCCAAGGAGTCCGAGAGTGAGGATTCTTTGAACGAGGATAGTCCGGTCTGGACCCTACACGTGGATGGAGCTTCGGGATCGGACAAGCAAGGTGCCGGACTAGTACTCGAAGGCCCTGAAGGAATGAAGGCTACTAAGTCAATTAAGTTCAATTTCCCGGTAACGAACTTACGGAAACTTCGGGAGAAAGGCCAGCAAGTTCGTCGGATTTTCGGACATTTGGGGTCGGGGTGTAGTTTGGTAGTGTGGTTGGTAAGGTTGCTAATTTAGCTTGAATTGTGATTCTGAGGTCCGGAAGTTAGAAAAAGAGAGGTTTTCGGGTTTGGTCGTGGTTTGGAAATCGTCGAGAATCGGTCAAATACCCGGAATTGTGAGGTAAGGGTTTGGTTACGCTATTTTTGGTAAGATAGGTGTATGTTTAGTTTCACTTTACATTACGCAAGTATTTCGGTATTATATGCCTAGGGCATATTACGTAGTCTGTAGGTGTATGTGTTGTTGCACTTACATTTTGCAGGTATTTGGAAATTTACGCTTTAAGGTACGTTACGTAATTTGTAGGAGTATGCCTTATGGCATACTGTGCATTAACCCTACGGCGGTTGTGGGTTCGCTACCCGGTGGTGCACCATGCTTCGTAATAGCTTCGGCTTGACTCCCTTAGAGGAGGCGCCGTTACGAGTTGTTATAAGGGTTTATGGCGATTTAGTATCGCACATCCTTGATATTCGATCTGTTTTTATTACATGCACGATATTACGTATCTACATTGCATATATTACGTATATTGCTATCTTTCTGTTTTGCGGTGTTACATATGCTTATCTTACCCCAAATCCCTTACGGGTCCTTTTAGGACTCACCCTTTTGGGTTATGTTTTTGGATTTCGGTAGGTGCAGTAGCGGCCAGCGGAGTAGGTTTCCGCGAGGCTTCGCCTTGGTTGTGTTGAGCAGCGGTACCTTGCGAGCTGGGATTTTGTCTATTTGGTCTGAATCCCGCGCGAGGTATTTTGACGTTTAGGCCTAGGGTCGGCTCTGTAGCTGCACGTGCATACTCTCTGTTTTATTGCTGTGATGATTGTATATTTGTATATACTTATATATTCTATTCTGTGCATGTTCTGAGCGCTTGGCGCTTGCTAGATACTTTAGGTTCTGTGAACTCTGTATGCATCTATGTTTTGGTGCGTAAGCACTCGTCCACGGAGGGCGGGGCTTACTCTGTTGCTAATGCATGAATTGCATGTTTAGATTTTATTTTAGTGATATGTATGGAATTTTTGTTAAGTTGCTTCCACTTTCATTTCGCTCTTTGGGTCCGCTACGCGCGGCGGGTCTCGATGGACCTGCCATCATGTATGTTTCCGGCTTCCGCTTCCGGCATCCCGGCGCCCCCGCCTCCGCAACCGGGCTCGGGTGGCGGACGGTAACACCTTTCCAATACGGAACTTCTTCCCTGGCGATATCTCAACCTCCTCAAAGTCACCAGATAGGTCTGGGGCCACTTCACCCTCTAGCACAGGCTCCTCAGCTGGTTTCTTCCTCTTTGGCTCCATGCATTGAGGCAACTGAGAGGGGCCAGCGAGCGCGTTGACGTAGTTGCCCCTTGCCACATTCTGGTTGACGTAGATGTAGGCATCGCCATCTGAGGTGCGAAATACCAATGTTAGGGTGCGCACATCACAACGGATATGGAATTCGGTGAGGGGAGATCGAGGACGATGAAGTCCACGAAGCTTGAGTGACAGACCTGCCTGTTGTACCTGGTGGTGCCCACCATCCTGAACGGGAGCGTGATGGCCCCCAAGGTTGGGATTTCATCCCTTCCAATCCCAAAAGTGGCCCCCTTCACCGGTTTGATTTGGGACAGAGGTACCTTCGCCTCAACAAGTGTGTGCTTGTAAACAACGTTGGCATTAGCCCCTGTATCCATGTAGATCCGGCCGATGTCCCATCCAGCGATGCGAGCCGTGATGATGAGTGGGTCTGAGTGTGGGATTGCCACAGAAGTTCCATCGCGACGATGGATGAGACGGCTGGCTGTGTGGTCCAGCTGATAGATCTGCCTCATATAACGGCGCCTCGCAGCTGCGCCTTCGCACTGGGTGATCACATTGATGTGACCCCTGGCAGGTGGGATCTGATCAGCTCCCCCAGGGGCTCTGTTCTGCCTGTGGTGATCCCGACCGCGATCCTCCCGATCGCCTTCACGCTTGTACCCTCTGGGGGAACCCCTTCGCGGAGAGGGGTTGCGAACAAGGAACTCGGTGAGTTTTCCTTGAGCTATCATCTCTGCCAGCATACGCTTAAGTTCCACGCATTCCTCAGTGTCGTGGCCCTTGTCGCGATGGTAGCGGCAGTACTTGTTATTTGGCCTCACGACGCCCTTGGGAAGTGGGCGAGGCCATTTGGGGACTTCCCTCCTTTGCTCCAAGGCATGAAAGATGTTCGTGCGGGAGTCCCTGAGTGGGGGCAGGGTTGGATATGTCCTATCTCTGTTGCCCTGTGGAGGTGGCTGCTTCCGCGGACCCTGGCCCATGGAGTCATGCGCGTGCGAGGGCTGTCCCCTCGTGTCAGTCGCTGAGCCCTTGAGGTAGGGTCTGGTAATCTCTTCAGTATGCATGAACCAAGTTGCCCTATCTAGGAACTGCTCCATGTTATGGGGAGGGTTGGTGTGCACATCTGTGAAGAACAGGGAACTCCACTGGAGACCCTGTATCACCGTCAGGAGACGAGTCTCCTCACCCAGGTTTGGGACCTGGATGGATTCTCCCTGGAAGCGCTGGATGTAGTCCCTTAGGGACTCATCCTTCCTCTGTCGCACCTTCAGCAGGTGCCTTAAAGTCTTTGGGGGAGGCTTGGAGATGACAAAGTGGTTAGAGAAAACACGGGAGAGCTCCTCGAAGGAGTCAAATTGCTTACCGTGAAGGGTGGTGTACCAATTAGCGGCGGCTCCAGTGAGGGTGGAGCTAAAGGCCCTACAAAGAGTGCTGTCATCAGCCCTTGCGATCGCCATCGCAGAAATGTAGCGCTGGAGATGAATATCAGGGTCTGAAAGACCGTCATAGGCGTCCCAGCTTGGGCTGGCAGAAGTGCTCTGGCAGAGGAGCTTCCAGGATTCTTTGGGTAAAAGGCTGGGTCTAGAGGTGATCCAGTCCCAAGCTGGTGGAGTAGGGTGTGTTCGCCCTTGCTTCCCTCTTCTCTATTTGTTCCAGGCGCCTGGCGATGGCGGTGAGCGCGGCGGAGTGAGCCGGATCAGGATAGGCCTCCTGTTGCGGCGGTGGAATGGGAGGTTCCTGGTGGTTCAGCGGCTGCTGGATGGTTTGGAAACCACCTGCGGCCAGAACGCCGCGCAGATTTTGTTCGACAGCCTCAGTGATTGCCGCAATTGTGGGATCAAGACCAGCAACCGCTGAGTTCTGAACGATGACATTGTGCGGTGCCCCCACCACACCGGCTGGTTGGTTATGGTTGGTCGAGAGGGCAACACGTCCTGACCCTACGGCGGCACTCGTCCCCACTGGTTGGACGATTTCTCTGGAGGGAGGGGCATTACGCTCACCATGGGATGAGCTTTCCCCGGTAGAGTGGCTTGAAGCTCCATGGTTTGTGGTGGCAGCGGGGGGATTTCTCCTGCCACGTTCATTCTGACGACTTGCGTTCCTCGTGGTAGGCATGGCTTCTGTTCTTCGGTGGTTTCTTCGTGGGATTGTTTCAGTTCCCACAGACGGTGCCAATCTGATAGCCTGGTTCCTTTACGGGACTAGGCTTCCAGATACTTGAATGGTGGAGGAGTGATCGGAACGACGGTCTTGGGCTCCGGAGTAATCTGCAAGATGTAAAACGGAATACTCAGGAGCAGAAAGAGGAGTGGAGGTGTGTAGATAGGGTGTATGTGACAGCCACCCCGCCCGGTTGCGGAGGCAGGCCGACCGCGACGCTTGGAGACGGAAAACTACGGCAAGTATACGATGTGTCACAGCCACCCCGCCCGGTTGCGGAGGCGAGGCCAACCGTGACGTTCAGCTGCTGAAAATACAACCCGCAACCTACAAATCATATAGCAAGTATACAAACGCGAGTTCATGGAAAATCACGCATAGCAATAGAACACATGATCACAAAATGTTTCCACATAAAACCAAGATATACAATATAGGCAAGTCGGGGCTCCGCCCTCGACTCAGAAGACAGTTCAACATCAGCAGATATTCAGAATATATATCATATACAAACTCATGATCCACTATACATGCATGCAACTACAGCTACAGAACCATCAAAACGAAAGCCTAAATATACCTAGTGCGGAATCGGAGAAACTCTCTCGGGGGTTTCTCGTAGATTTCTCGCTAACCAAAACCAAAGAGAGAGAAAGGAGAGTTAGTCAATGGTGAACTGTCCAAACCAAAGTATGAAACACTATCCAAAGCCTGAAAACCCTTAACCAAAACAACCAAAGCAATGGAGCGATAAATCTAGCCCAAAAACAATCAAAGCACCGTGAAATCCGCTCCGCCGGCTGCTTATCAGTCTGCTGAAAGGTGGTAAACAAATAAGGGGTGAGTCCTCGGAAGGACCCGGTAAGGGCTGAGATAAGATACAGTTCGTATACATTGTAACCAACCGAACTTGCAAAACAGAGCAATACAAGCACAAATATACATATACCAATATAAATACAATGTCCCGTAGGACAAGGTGAGTCAAAGATCCCATACGCGGTCCAACCGCCCAATCGACCCTTATAATGAAGTACAGACGACAGCCCTCTCCAAGAGGTTCCAATATCCAATAGCACGGTACCGGCTGGGGTCATGATCCCCAAACTGTCGTAGGGTCCCAGTGGTATACCGGCACTCCCGGTGTGGGTATACATAAAGTGTCGGCACCCTCAAGGAGCAAGTGCGGACACACCAATAAACCACAGAGCACCCGAGGTCTCCAAGACCATCCGGGCCTTGGACAGACACGAACATGCATCTTACCATATGACAGGTCCCAGGATCACCGAACCACCGTCCTCAACCCGGAAACCCGCCTCAACTAAACCAGTATACATAAAGTCCCATACCAATATGTATAACAAGAAAAGTTGAACCCTTACCTTAGCAAAACCGCTCCGCATTACAAATCCCGGGAAATCCCGGCTCCCGGCCCGAAAAGCGAAACCTTGAATTTTATGGTCCCACACTGCTTCACCAACGCATAAACACACCGAACAACCAAAACCAGTCGAACTCACCAAAATAACCCCATAAGCCAAACCCGCACAATCCCGCACTTTCCCGCAAAAATCCACAGAAAGCTCGGTTTCCCAAACCGAGCTAGAACATTGTTACTTATACATCCATAAACACAACCAAACCTTTAAATCATACCTTCTTCCCAAATCGTTCACACAAGTCCGAATCGAAATTCTCGTTCAGCTGTCCCGGTACAAATTTTGGCAGAGTTTCGGTCCAATTTCAAAGCAACTCCCTGTTCACAATCAATTCCAGATACAGAAAACGCATTCAGAATTCACAGAGTCAATCACTAACAATGGCGCCGAAACCGAGGCTCGGGCCGGGAAAAACGGCTTTCACACCGAGCCTCTTCTAACAGAATCGATTACACTAACAGAATTAGAATTCTACTCTAAACACAAAAATGCCCTTACCTTACGCTAATTTCTCCGTTGAAAATTACACCCAAATTTTCAGACGCGAATCGGCACAACCTCGGGTGCGTTTCTTCCTACGTTCCTGTTATCAAACATGCACCAGGAAGTGCCGAGAACGCTTAGGAACCGAAAAATCAAACAAAGGAGCATATGACACTATTCACTCCAAAATTCAAATGCTCATAACTTTCAAACCACTCTGATTCTTCCAAAACAAACTTCAGATTACTCAACTACACAACCCAATGAACGATTTAAGTGGCTTACCTCGAAGTTTGGTCGCGAAACGGCGAAGATCAGTTGTGGAGCTTTAAGCTCCAACAATGGCGCAGAGAGGGAGAAAGAGAAGGATACGGGTGGAGAAGATGAAGAAAATAGAAGTGTTGACCAAAAATAAACCCCTTTTTCCTTCACTTATCAATATATATGTATTATTCACATATATACACATTATTCCCATAAATCCTTTCTCTTTTCCTTTTCTCCTTCCACCAAAAATAGGACACATGTCCTTTCCCTTCTCTCTCCCATCCGCCCCATCCTTCCTTTTCTTCCAAAAGTTGACAATTATTACCCTTTTCTTTACTTACACATATATACATATATATATATATATATATATATATATATATATATATATATATATATATATATATATATAACTCTTCCATAAACCTTTCTTTTCTTTTCTTCTTCCACCACAAAGTGACACTTGTCCTTTTCTTTTCTCTCCCATGCGTCCCACTACCTTTCTTTTTAGCCAAAATGTCCAATTTCCAATATCTCACACACTTACAAAACTGCATTTTCGTTCAGCCCGAAAATGCAACTTTTTACCAAACTTACTTTGATTGGAACCAACCTTTAACCACAAACTCAGGACATCATAAAACCCGTGAAACACATTTTTCTTATCCAATTCTAAGTCCCGAGTCACCTGAATTGCAACTCCCGGAATTACGCGCACCGCGTAATAAATTCTAAATCCGTCCCGGGTTGCCCCAAAATTCACCAAATTAAATCCATAAAATCCGTCTTAAAATATAACATACTTTACACCCAAGCCGTCGGAAAATTTCCATCCTGAGCCCCAGGATCCCCGTCCCGAGCCGGAGTCGCCCAGGACCGAACGTCCCGCCCCAGAAAATATACTCCGTAAAAAGATTCGGGACGTTCCCACGATTCCAAATATGCGAACGGTTTCCCAATCTGAGGTCTCGGGAGCGCTACCGAGCCCATTGTACGTCCCGAGACAAGTCCCGACCCCGAAAAAAATATTTTCGGCGGAAATGTCCGGGGGACCCACACGACCTCAAAACCCGAAGGATTCCCATAAATAATGCTCAGATAAGCCTCGGGAGCCGTTTAACCGCCCAAAACCGTGACCCGCAGGCCAAAACCGAAGCCCCGGTCACCGGCGGTCACAACCCGCTCGGGGTGACCGTAACGTAAAAACTCATGAGAACTGATATAACTCGGGGTAACTTGCCCCGCCTACCAAATCTGACCGTCCCTCAGACCGATGCTACCTCCAGCCAAACTCTTTTACCGACCTCAAATCCCAAATCCCTGCGACGTTTATCCATGTATGAGATGGTGCGGTCATTCACAGTTTCCATCCGCGCCTGAATCATCCTGATCCTTGCTGTGGTGTCCTCAATAATCTGAATCAGCATCGCATGCCCAAAACCTTGTGAAAAGTACTGCAGACCCGTGCGGTAAAATGCAGATCACGATCAGACACAATGGAGTCTGGTACCCTCTGTAACCGCGCAATTCCCCTGAGGTACAGATGGGCAAGTGCCTAAAGAGAGCTTGTCACCCGTATCAGCAAAAAGTGATCACACTTAGACATATAAATGTCAATCTGTCTCCGCATATCTGGCCACCAAAAGCAAGTGCGCAAATCTTGAGATATCCTCTCCCTACCGGGGTGTATACTTAACCGGCTCAAATTTGCCTTCTCCAGAGTCTTATCCCATAGTACCTGATCCTCTGATACCTACAACCAATCCCCAAAATATAACGATTCCCGCCTATACTGAGATGTCAGTAGTAGTAGTACTCCTTTGCCCTCTCCGGACAGCTTCCTTAAACCCGAATTCTTCTCTTGTGCCTCACGCTCTCTATCCAGCCTCTCTGAAAGAGCGATCAAAGTGTTGACCTGAGTGTGCTCCCAAAACTCCCACGTGTGCCCAAGGTACACCGAGTCATCCTCCTGGGTCCGATCTTCCGTGTTGCTTCCTTTAACTAACCCGGTAACCTCTCTACGCAAAGTATCGGCAACTGCATTGCCCTTGCTAGCAGTGCCCTAGATACCACCATCCTAATTCTTAATGTCCTCGAGCCACCTATGCTACCTCATGTTCAACTCCTTATCTTGCATACTGAGGTCGGCTGACTCCAATCCTATACAACCTTAATCCTCTTGGAACCCGCTGAAACCCATATTCACTGATGATGTAAAACCAATGTTCCCAAAGCGCCCGCAAAATAGCTCTTAGATACTCCTGGTGCGAGCCTTGATCTCGAGAGTAAATCAGAATATCCTCGATGAACACTTCCCAAAAGAGTCTAAATATAATCGGTACACCCGATTCATCATGTCCATGAACGCTGCCGGTGCGTTGATCAGACCAAATGGCATTACCCTATTCCTAGTATCCATACCCAATCCAAGAAACAGTCTTCGGCATATCCTTTTCCTTCATCCACACGGAAAGTATCCCGCTTGCAAGTCAACCCTGGAAAAGATCCTCATATCTCCCAACCGATCAAGGAGCTTATCAGTCCCCAACAACTGGTACTTATTCTTACTTGTGATGGCATTCATCCGCTTTGTAGTCCATACCCACTCGGAGTAACCCATCCTTTTCCTTAACAAAGCGAACCGGAGCACCCCACGGTGAAGTGCTCGGGCGGATGAAACTCTTCTCTGTAGTTTCCCTAATCGCTTCTTCAACCCAATCATCTCCACTGCCAACATCCGATAAGGAGGAATGAAAATTAGAGTGAAATCCCACTACAGACGAATCCCAAACACAATTTTCCTCTCTGGGGCATCCCAAGCAAATCCTCTGGAAATACCTGTGAAAAAAATCCCGAACCGCTGGAATCCTATCCAGCTCCAACCGAGTATCTACCGTAGCCAGATCGTAGTACTCCTCCAAATCCACTATCGGAACCTGACCTAAAACCTGCTGCTCCATGCTGCTCCTTACCACCTCTACCCCATCAAAACCCATGAGAGGTAACACCTTTCCAGAAACCGTAATACTATGGTTAGCACGGTCAATGTGCACGGAACACTTGAGCAGACCAATCATCCCAAAAAAAATAACATCATACTTGGTGTGTCCAACGCCAATGACTGACAGAATCTTGTGTCTTCCAATAGATAGCACATGATCTGTGCCACCTCATAGAACACAAAACCGGCTCCCGATCGTTTGTACGAGAATCATTTGGCAGCTCACGCTAGCCAAATGTAGAGATTCGACACACTTCGTGCCGAAACCGAGACAGACTCTCGGTACCAAGTAAATCATGAACAAGTGTATCATCCGAAGCAGAATAACTTGTAATGCCCCACGCCGCAAGGTGTCTCCCTGCACAACTGAGCGCGCCACCACTGGCTCTTTGTGGCGGAGGGTGGCTAAAAGCGGAAGTCGCCGCTGTGATCTCGGGACGCCCTCGCTATAAACCACACCCTCGGGTGTGTTGGGCAAGAACCAAGACTGCGGACATAAAACCTTTGTTGGATTCCTATCCACTGCACTGTAAAGCAATCTCGTATCCAACAATTATCTCGCCCGCATCGCATGCACTACCCGCCGCTGCGGCATGGCCGGCCGGGGTGCTGCCTAACACAACTCAACCAAAACTAAACTATCACAGCCACCCAGCTACCCCTGCCACTCTACCCAATCCTGCCTGCCTTACCCATAAACCTTGACGAACACTGCGGTACAGAACCCCTCCCTCACTCTTGAGATCGGTGGGGGACGTATCGACTCTTAACTTCCTCATGTTCCACACCTTAGTACTGTGGTATGTAATGAACCAGCCAATCAAACTTTCACTCATACTCTCCGACGGCCGTGGTCCCCTGCTCCAGATCATCAAACTGCACCTGTCAGAGGTCCCTGGCTACATCCCCGCTGCAATGCCGGGAGAAGTGTAACCTCCCAGGAGTTTATCAACTCTCGCAAACCAAAACTCTACTGCCTTCGGCCCTCCTCGGCCGTTGAACCTCGGGGGTTTCAAACACTGAAACCTCTCCAGAAGTCTGACCTCGTCAGACTGGTGCCTCAAACCTTCCCGTCGTTGATGAGATGTACGAGAAGTCTCGATGTCGTAGTGACCATCCTCCTCGGGGTCACTCACTTACCAATACCAAAACTGTGGCGAGCAGTGGCCTAAATTTCACCATCACCTCCTGTTCGAATGCCTTTACCGTGGCATAATCAGATCTCCTTTGCCTACCGCCGCCCCGAACTGCTTTGTCTGTGGCAGAAAAGTGCCCAGCACAGTCGTACCTGACCTAACACAAAATCATATCAGAAAGGGGTCCTTGTGACCACTAAAACCTCGAGGGTGGTGAGTGTGGTTGTTCAGGCCCCTGGATTACACTGAACCCATCTCCTGAACCTCGGAGGTGTGGGATTCCGATCCCGACCCTCCGGTACCCAATCACGCTGTTCGCGTGTGGTAACCATTCCTTAAACCAAAACCAATCAAATGCCAACATAACCCATAACCAAAAGTCCAAACCAAATAACTCTCTCTCTCTCCAAAAGCTAGCAGCAGTATCCTAAGGCTCTGTAGTGTAATGCAATGCATGATGCAGAAATTCTTTTCAGAATCACAGAACCAAATACCAAAACTTAAGCACAGAATCAGATCAAGTTCATAACACAGAACCACACCACAATACCAACCAACAAATAAGGGTACCCGAATTATGTCAGAAGCCCGCACTCGAGCTTTGCGCTTCTCTACATGCTCCGAAGTCCAAAATCACCCAAAATCTTGCCAAAGTACTCCAAACCTTCCAAAATGCTTCAAGTACCGCCCGCTGCTCCACACCCATTCCAAAGTGGTTCAAATAAGGAGATGGCCAATCTCCGTGCCGAACCGCCCCGAGAATGGAGCACGAACAGACAGCCCGCACTCCAAGTCTTCTCCATGAGACACTTATCTATGAACCGGCATGACCGCTCCAAAAGTCCACTCCTGGACTGGTATACTTGCCTCAGAAACCCATCTGAAACCGATCATACCTTGTCTCTTGGGTCACACCGACCCGACCTGCTCTGATACCAACTTGTCACAGCCACCCTGCCCGATTGCGGAGGTGAGGCCAACCGTGACGTTCGGAAGCCAGTAGCTGCGGCGGAAAGCGCGAAAACGGTACTACAACCCGCAACCTACAATATTCATATACGGCAAGTATACAAACGCGCAGTTCATGGAAAATCACGCATAGCAACAGAACACATGATCACAAAATCAATTTCCACATCAAAACCAGTATATCCAACATAGGCAAGTCGGGGCTCCGCCCTCGACTCAGAAGACAGTTCAACATCAGCAGATATCCAGAATATATATCATATACAAACTCATGATCCACTACATATATGCATGCAACTACAGCTACAGAGCCATCAAAAACTAAAACCCAAACATACCTAGTGCGGAATAGGAGAAACTGCACTTTCTCAGTAGATTTCCGCACGCGGTACTGTTGTTGCTGCTGAAAACCCAAAAACAACCAAAGCACCGCGGATCTCTATCCCGCCGGCTGCTTAACAGGTCTGCCTGAAAGGTGGTAAACAAATAAGTGGTGAGTCCTCGGAATGACCCAGTAAAGGCTGAGGTAAGATACAGTTCGTATACGTGGTAACCAACCGAACCTGCAAAACAGAGCAATACACGCACAAATATACATATACCATTATAAATACAATGTCCCGTAGAACAAGGTGAGTCAAAGATCCCATACGCGGTCCAACCGCCCAATCGACCCTATAATGAAGTACAGACGACAGCCCTCTACAAGAGGTGCCAATATCCAATAGCACGGTACCGGCTGGGGTCATGATCCCCAAACTGTCGTAGGGTCCCAGTGGTATACCGGCACTCCGGTGCGGGTATACATAAAGTGTCGGCACCCTCCAAAGTGCGGACACACCAATAAACCACAGAGCACCCGAGGTCTCCAAGACCATCCGGGCCATGGCCTCCAGACACGAACATGCATCTTACCATATGACAGGTCCCGGGATCACCGAACCACCGTCATCAACCCGGAAACCTGCCTCAACTAAACCAGTATACATAAAGTCCCATACCAATATGTATAACAAGAAAAGTTGAACCCTTACCTTAGCAAAACCGCTCCGCAGCACAAATCCCGGGAAATCCCGGCTCCCGGCCCGAAAAGCGAAACCTTGAATTTTATGGTCCCACACTGCTCCACCAACGCAGAAACACACTGAACAACCAAAAACTAGTCAGAACTCACCAAAATAACCCCCACAAGAAAAACCCGCACAATCCCGAACTTTCCCGCAAAAATCCACAGAAAGCTCGGTTTCCCAAACCGAGCTAGAACATTGTTACTTATACATCCATAAACACAACCAAACCTTTAAATCATACCTTCTTCCCAAATCGTTCACACAAGTCCGAACCGAAATTCTTGTTCAGCTGTCCCGGTACAAATTTCGGCAAAGTTTCGGTCCAATTTCAAAGCAACTCCCTGTTCACAATCAATTCCAGATACAGAAAACGCATTCAGAATTCACAGAGTCAATCACTAACAATGGCGCCAAAACCGAGGCTCGGGCCGGGAAAAACGGCTTTCACACCGAGCCTCTTCTAACAGAACCGATTACACTAACGTAACAATTCTTTTCTGAACACAGAAATGCCCTTACCTTTCGCTAAATTCTCGGTCGAAAATTACACCTAAATTTTCAGACGCGAATCGGCACAACCTCGAGTGCGTTTCTTCCTACGTTCCTGTTATCAAACATGCACCAGGAAGTGCCGAGAATGCTTAGGAACCGAAAAATCAAACAAAGGAGCATATGACACTATTCACTCCAAAATTCAAATGCTCATATCTTGCAAACTACTCCGATTCTTCCAAAACAAACTTCAGATTACTCAACTACACAACCCAATGAACGATTTAAGTGGCTTATCTCGAAGTTTGATCGCGAAACGACGAAGATCAGTTGTTGAGCTTTAAGCTCCAACAACGGCGCAGAGAGGGAGAAAGAGAAGGATACGGGTGGAGAAGATGAAGAAAATAGAAGTGTTGACAAAAAATAAACCCCTTTTTCCTTCACTTATCAATATATATGTATTATTCACATATATACACATTATTCCCATAAATCCTTTCTCTTTCCCTTTTCTCCTTCCACCAAAAATAGGACACATGTCATTTCCCTTCTCTCTCCCATCCGCCCCATCCTTCCTTTTCTTCCAAAAGTTGACAATTATTACCCTTTTCTTTACTACACATATATATATATGTATTTTTAGCATAAATACACACATATATATAACTCTTCCATAAACCTTTCTTTTCTTTTCTTCTTCCACCACAAAGTGACACTTGTCCTTTTCTTTTCTCTCCCATGCGTCCCACTACCTTTCTTTTTAGCCAAAATGTCCAATTTCTAATATCTCACACACTTACAAAACTGCATTTTCGTTCAGCCCGAAAATGCAACTTTTTACCAAACTTACTCTGATTGGAACCAAACTTTAACCACAAACTCAGGACATCATAAAACCCGTGAAACACATTTTTCTTATCCAATTCTAAGTCCTGAGTCACCCAGATTTGCAACTCCCGGGAATTATGCGCACCCGCATAATAAATTCTAAATCCGTCCCGGGTTGCCCCAAAATTCACCAAATTAAATCCATAAAATCCGTCTTAAAATATAACATACTTTACACCCAAGCCGCGGGTAGGAGAAGTCCGTGAGTTATGAGATGCGGAACCGATGAAGGGGACCGCCAGGCGAAGCCAACCTGGTCGATCCCAACCTGGTCTCTAACAAAAAAGGCGCCTTTTTTGTTAGAGACCAGGTTGGCAACGACCAGGTTGGCTTCGCCCTCAGGCGGTCCCCTGCATCGGTTCCCCTGCATCTCATAACTCACGGACTTCTCCTACCCGGTTAGGAGTTTCATGCCTCCCCCAGGACTCGAACATGGGACTCCGGGCTTAATGTCCCATTTCACATGAGTCTGAGTACCACTTGAGCACCTTTTTCATTTAAGACCAGGTTGGCGTCGCCTTTAGCGGTCCCCTGCATCGGTTCCCCGCATCTCATAACTCACATGTTAGTATATTTGGCGCACCAAGATCATTTGACATGACACTTAAGCTTATGATGCTAAGTGGGAGCTCCAAATTAGCTACATCCGAATTAGCTATATGTAGCTAACTCCAGCTCATGTTAGCTCGTGGGAGCTCAAATGTGTGTGGTATGATCATTTGGAACATCTTTGGGTTGTTTCATATTGATTCACAAGTGATTACTTCCATTTGCACCTTTTGGACAAAATAAAGGGTATTTTGGTAAAAGGTGCATCCTAGGTGCATGGTGTATGCACCTTGCTACATGGGATACTTCCTAGGTGGTTACATATGAGTAGCTACACCTAGGAAGGCTGATTTAGGCGAAGAGGTGCCTCTAAGGAGGCACCCATTCGCCAAAATGGAAGTTGGAGGGAGGTTACCATGAACCTTCCCTCCTTTTGTGACCAAGAAGTGTTGGTTATCATCCTTAGCCGAAAGTACATGTATTTTCGGCCAAAGGGGTGTCCCAACCACCACCTGGCACCTCTCCCTTATCTATAAATAAAGGGAGAGTCACCACATTATGGACACACATCAAAAACCGAAATACTTCTTCTCCCTCTCATCTCTTGGCCGAAACTATTAAGCACATCTATCAGAGTTTTCGGGTGGATTAATATTTTGTTCATATCAACACAATCTCGCCCTTGGATGCATCCTCAATTCGTCCTTATTGAACAGATTCTGGCCCGAAGATCGCAGAAGACAGAATACGTACTCCATCGTCAACATATCCCTTAGAGCACAAGGTACGCTTTCGCCTCCTTCTCCTTCTTCTTCTTCTTCGTTCTTCCCTTTCTTCTTTCGATGATGAATGGTGAAGAACGGCATGATTATGAATAAAACACATCATGCGCTGTTAATTAGAATCACTATATCTAAATGTGCATGTAACATGATAGAAGTCCTGAAGAACTTCGAATCTTCAAATGGTATCAGAGCCAGGTTTCGAAATTCATGTTATATGCTTACTTTAAGAATGATTTCGGTTTGTTAAAAGTTGTTCATAGTAACACATGTAACCGAAATATGTTTGAAAATTTTCTGTAAATGAGAAAAGTTGTGATGCTTCATGATATAACCGCCGATTGTTCATCATGTTGAGTAACTCGAATGTATGTTGATTTCGGCCTTGATGATATATGTGTTGCATCTGTGATAAGTTTAAGTATGAATGTTCGCGGGTGTCTAGGCGTTTGCAGGGACTGGGTTCGCCAGTATGTGTTCGCGAAGGCATGTGTTCGCCGCTATTTGCGATGGCATGTGTTCGCCAGACTGTTCGCGATGGCATGTGTATGCCAGACCTTGGTCGCGAAGGCATGGGTTCGCGAAGGCATGGGTTCGTCATTCGCAAAGGCTGGGGTTCGCAAGCCGTGTTCTGCGAGTGGCAGGATTCGCGCTCGCGAAGGGGAAGGCATGTGTTCGCCTGGTTAGGTTATTCGAAGGGGTTATAATTGTTTAATGGCATAGGATAGCATATTAAATTGCTTGTATGATCCATGATTGTATCTCTGAACATGTAACTGTTGTTGAAACTTGTGATACATGTTCTTACTTGGTATGCTTTGTAGCATACATGTGACATTAATCCTTGACTTAGACTAAGAACTTCAGCCCCTTGATGGTCTTAGTACTAGTGTATGTCACCACTATGATGGACTTGAGGGAATTGAAACTTAGTTTAAGAAGGAACATGACATTCATTATATCAAGATACTCTACCCTATGATGATTCAAGTACTAATGTTTCGACATTACTATGGTGAATCTAAGGGAGTTGAGACTTGATTTAATGGATGAGTCACTTCAAATAAGTTAAGGTTCCTAGGGACCTGTCAAGTTGGTATGATACTGTCTAAGGAGGTGGTACTTAAGCGAGACCGTTTGTGACTCCACCATCTTTCCTGGGTATTGTATTGATGAGACTTATGGGTGATGGAACTAAGGCTTGGATGAAGTGCTCATGGTTGTTACATTAGGATTTCACGTATGTGTACATGAAATTATAAAGTAAGTGTATATTGAACCTTCTTGGAGGCTCAAAACGAACATGTATGTGAAATTATGCAAACTTGTTTATGTGTTTCTAATTGGATGCTATAAGCACTCCTTTTGCCACATATGAACATGTTTGTGTGGTTTCATGTGTTTGTAACTTGTTTTGAGTCTTGTTGTGATTGATTGAACTTTGATACATGTGATTTGCATCATGTAGATGGCATGTAAAAGTATTGTTGTTGAACTTAATAAAGACCTGAAATTGTATGGTGAGAACTATCCTATTTGGGAACAGAAAGTCAAGTTCATCTTGACGGAGCAGGAGACATGGTACACTACCCAAGCAAACGCGCCCTCGCGTCATATTATAATCGTACAAGGCCTTTGAGGAAGCCTCATCCTTGTGGTCTCCAAAGATAGCCTTCGCGAGGTCTCATCCTTGTGGTCTCCGGCCTCACCTACGCGGGGTCCCGCCTCGCGGGCCTCAAGACTCGCATGGGCGACGTCTCATACTCACCCTTGCGTTTCTAAAGCCTGCGCGGCCACCCTCGCGGTCTTAGGGCGAGCCCTCGCGATCTCCTTAGCCTCCATGGGTCTTACTCCCAGTCTCCTGCCTATACTGGCACCGACCAGATAAGGCCCTGGTACCCAGGTTCGTGCAAACCTCACCCAATATTTGGCTATATTCTATTTGGGCCTTCGCCCTATAGGCCTTCGCCCGCCGCTTGCTCCACTTGGAGATAGACCACTTGGTCGTCGACATCAACCGGCCAATAAGGAGGGCAGCACGAGCACAGGAGATCTTCACCAGATTTATACGCCAGACATTCTCTGACAAGTGAATCACCTAAGGTGGTTTGCTGAGATCTTCATCATCACAGCCGCCTTATCTCCAATTAGTCTGACACAGACTTATCTCAACAACCTGTCTAAAGGGCTTCAACTGGGGGAGGCTCTTCTCCTGGCATCACTCTATAAATAGGGTGATGTCCACCCTAAATCGGGTAAGCTACTACACGCCCCCACTCCCCTCTTGCTACTTCGAGTATTCTTCCTATCTTTTACAGATTACTCAACAGCAAGCTTGGAGTCTCAAGAACATCATCTTCTCCACCACATCAACCGAGAGTCCGGGCCTTCTTTAGGAGCGAGACTATCAGTTTAGCGCCGTCTGTGGGAACGAAAGTTCTTACTATAAACCCATATTACAAACCACAAGCAATAAGTCATGCCAACCACCGGAGTGCCAACAGAGCAGTCGTCAAGGGAGGAGGAATCCTCCCGGGACGAATACGAACAATGATCCACCATCGAGCCATCCCCGAACCACGTTCCCCCACAACGGGGAGAACTCTCTATTCACTCAACGGAGGAAAGCTCCTCCCACGTTAACCGTAACATGCCTCAGGAGCGTAACACTCCACCTCCAAACACCCCTCCAACGGGCCTGGATCCGGCCGTCCTGCAAACGATCACTGAGGCGGTTGCTTTCAACTTACGTGAAACTCTCGCCACCACTCTTGGGCGTTACGGATAGCGTTGGGCGCTGCGGACTAATCAGCACTGAACGCCCGGCTACTCCTCCTCGGCAAGTAAGTAACCATGATCCTTCTTCGTCATTACTTATCGCGCTTACTAGACGATTAGAGGAAGTGGAAAAAAGAGATGAAAGGGCCAGTGTCCATAATATCTCCAGGATGGGTCTGGACCACCTCTGGACCCAACCTTTTACTCAGAGGGTTTTAGAAACCCCTCTTAGGACGATTTCGTCGGCCTAAGTGGATGCTTATGATGGCCTGTCAGACCCTGATATTCATCTCCAGCGTTACGTCTCCGCAATGGCAATAGCAAGGGCGGACGACAACACGCTCTGTAGAGCTTTCAGCTCCACACTTACTGGGGCCGCTGCCAACTGGTACACCACTCTCCGGGACAAACGGTTTGATTCCTTCGAGGAGCTATCCCACTACTTCTCCAACCATTTTGTGGTATCCAAACCACCTCCTAAAACGGCGGGACACCTTCTTAAGATACGGCAGAAAAAGGATGAGCCCCTCAGAGAATATATTCAACGCTTCCAGGCCGAGTCTATCCAGGTCCCTAATCTGGGAGAAGAAGCTCGCCTGCTTGCAGCTATCCAAGGCCTCCGCTGGGAGTCCCTTTTCTTTGTGGATGTCCACACTAACCCGCCCACCAATATGGAACAATTCTTAAGTACAGCGTCGCGGTTTATGAATACGGAAGAGGTCACTCGACCACTCGCGAGCCGCCACGGCGGACGCCAAGGGACAGCCCTCGCGGCCGGACCCTAGGTCCCAAAGGCGACTCCCACGCCCCCCAGTAGGGAGAGGGCATACATTTCTCTTCCCCCGCTGAGGGAATCTCGTACCAACATCCTCCATGCCTTGGAACAAAAGAGGGAGGTCCCCACTTGGCCTCGCCCCCTCTCCCAGGAAATAACAAGGCAAAGCAACAAGTTTTGCCGCTACCACCGTGACAAAGGTCACGACACTGAGGACTGTTTTGAGCTCAAGCGCATGATTGGAGAAATGCTGGCTCAAGGCAAGCTCAGGGAGTACTTACTCCAAACTGAGGAGGGCCGTAGAAGAGAATGTGACCGTGAAGGGCGCCGGCCGAGACCGCCGGCGGGGCGCTCCCAACAAAACCCAGTCGGGAGAATCTGGTTCAGTCCCCCGGCAAGGGGACATATCGGCGTAATCACACGGTGTGAAGGCGCTTCGGCAAGACGCCGTCATATGAGGCAGATCTACCGAGATAGACCACTCCTCTACTCGGTTTTTGCATCGCAGCGATGGCACCTCTGTGGCAATACCTCACGCTGACCCCATGGTTATCACTGCCCGTATAGCGGGATGGGACGTCGGCAGAATCTACATGGATACGGGGGCAAATGCCAACGTGATCTACAAGCACACTCTGGTTGAGGCAAAGGTGCCTTTGTCACAAATTCAGCCCGCAAAGGGGGCCACCTTTGGAATAGGACGGGATGAAATCCCAACCTTGGGGTCGATCACCCTACCCTACATGATGATGGGAACCACCAAGGAAAAAAAGCAGGTATGTCATTCGAGCTATGTGGACTTTATTGTCCTGGATCTCCCTACGCCATATAACGCCATCATCGGGCGACATACTCAAACCGAGTTCCATGTCCGCTGTGATGTACGAACCACGACTTTAGTTTTTCACACTGCGGTGGGGATGCCTATATCTTTGTCAACCAGAATGTGGCTAGAGGCAATTATGTCTCTGCCCTCGCCGGGCCCCCGCAGCTTCCCCGGCCATCCGAGCCTAAGAGGAAGGCACCCGCAGAGGAAGCTGGTCCTGCGGGCGAAACTGCCCCTGACTTGTCTGGAGCCTTTGAAGAAGTTGAGATCTCTCCCGGGAAGAAGTTTCGGGTGGGAAAGGACCTCGAGGAAAATGACCAGCAAGCGCTCATCCATCTCCTCCATGCCAACAAAGTGATGTCTTCGCATGGAGCCATGAGGACCTACCAGGAGTTGATCCTGCTGTTATTTCTCACAAGTTAAGTGTACTCCCCGGCTTTAGCCCGGTTAGACAGAAAACAAGGGGCATGGCCCTTGACCGTAAGGACTTTGTACGCACTGAAGTGCAGAAATTGCTTAAGGCAAATATAATCAAGGAAGTTCACTACTCTGAATGGGTTGCGAATATTGTCCTCGCCGATAAAGAGGGCGGTCAGTGGCGACTTTGTGTGGACTACAAGGGGGTTAATAGGGCCTGCCCAAGGGACCCCTATCCTTTACCATCCATTGACCAACTGGTTGACTCAACCGTTCATCACTCGGTTTTTCTTTTCTCGATGCTTACAGCGGGTACCACCAAGTCTTTATGGATCCGGAGGACGCGGTAAAAACCGCCTTTACTACTGGCGAGGCCGTATATCATTATATCAGAATGCCCTTCGGCTTAAAGAATGCGGGGGCTACCTTCCAAAGGCTTGTAAATCAAGTCTTCGCAGGCCAGATTGGCCGAAATCTTGAAGCTTATGTGGATGACATTGTGGTCAAAAGCAAGGCCACCTCAACCCATCTCACAGACTTGAAGGAAACATTCGACAACTTCCGCAAATACAATATGCGATTAAATCCAAAGAAGTGTATCTTCGGCGTGGGCGAAGGAAGTTCTGGGATACCAAATCTCCAAAGGAGGAATCCATGCAAATCCCAAAAAGATTGAGGCAATCACTACCTTGCGCACCCCCAAGGGGCTCAAGGAAGTCCAACAGCTGGCAGGAAAGCTAGTGGCCTTGGGACGATTCGTCTCCAAACTAAGTGATCGCTGCAAACCTTTCTTCGATCAGATTCGCAAGAAAAAAGCTTGCAAATGGACGGAGGAATGTCAGGAGGCATATGCCTCCATCAAACAACACTTGCAAGAACTACCGGCACTCAAGTGCCCTAGGCCAGGCGATGACCTGGTCCTTTACCTCGCCACCTCAGAAAGAAGTGTCGCTTCTGTCCTTATTAAGGAAGAGGCCGCCAAGCAATGGCCGGTCTATTACACCAGCCATACTCTCCAAGATACGGAAACAAGGTATCCTCTCCTCCAAAAGGCTATATTGTCTCTTGTATATGCAGCAAGGAAGCTCAAGCCCTACTTCCAAGGGCACACTATTATAGTCCGAGCGGACTTGCCAATTCAGGACATCCTAAGGCGCCCCGAACATTCAGGACGCCTCGCCAAGTGGTGTATCGAACTTGGCGGTTTTAACATCAATTATGAGCCCAGAAAGGCAATTAAGGGCCAGGCCCTCGCCGACTTTATTGCGGAATTCTCAAATGCTGATATACTCTCGGCCCCTGAGCAGGGCCCCGCACCTCGACCCACTCCTCCCGAATGGGACTTATTTGTGGATGGCTCATCCAAACTTGAATCCCCCGCAGGGGGTGTGTATCTACGTGGACCCCTAGGTATGGAAGTATTCCTTCGTGTCTCTTTTCAATTTCAAGTAACTAACAATGTTGCGAATATGAGGCCCTCGTCGCGGGCTGAAACTCGCCACAAGGGCAGGCATTCGCCGCCTCCATGTCCACGACGACTCGCGGTGGTGATTCACCGGAGTTCAAGGGTGCGCCGAGTGCAAGGACGCCACCCCGATCAAATACCTTAAGTTGGTAAACACCTACGAACCGACTTTGAAGAAGTCATCTTCATACATATTCCTCGTTCTGAGAACACTACAGCAGACATGCTATCAAAGTGCGAGACTCCCTCCACCACAGCCACTCTGGCCAGTCCTTCCATCAAGGAAGATATTGATATTGCCTCTCTAGCAACGCATGATCCGATCCACAGACTGGAGAAACCCTATCATTGCTGCGCTAAAAGCCAGCACCACAGATCTCCAGGTTCGCAAGCAAGCCCTCCGCTTCGTCCTCATTGATGACCAATTATGGCATCGCGGGTTTGCGGCGCCTCTACAACGGTGCCTTAGCACCCTTGAGGGACGCTCTGTCTTGGACACTCTCCACCAAGGCAATTGTGGCGCTCACATCGCTGCGGAGGCACTTGCCCACAAAGCCCTTCGTCAAGGGTATTATTGGCCTACCTTGAAAAAGGACGCCGCTGCACTGGTCAAAACGTGCCACCAGTGCCAAATCAATTCTCGCATCCAGCGGCTACCATCCGCGGAATCTCCAGCACTGACAAATCCAGTGCCTTTCGCCCTGTGGGGCCTCGACCTCATTGGTCCAATGCCGACGCTCAGTCGCACCGCTTCGTGTTGTAGCGATTGATTATTTTTCTAAATGGGTCGAGGTAGAACCCCTGGTCTCCATCACTTCCGCCAAGATTATCAAGTTTCTTTGGAAGAATCTTGTCGCGTACGGCAGCCCTCGTGCTATTATTACGGACAATGGCACTCAGTTCGCGATCACAAAGTGTCCAACAATGGGCACGGGACAATAATGTCCGCATGCTTTTTGCCCGGTGGCGCACCCCCGATCTAATGGGCAGGTTGAGGTCACCAACCGAACCCTCAAGGAAGGCCTCAAGAAGCGCTGGAGGGCCAAGGGCCGCTGGGTAGATGAACTCCCAAGTGTCTTATGGGACTATCGCACCACAACACGAACCCCACGGGAGAGACGCCTTTCTCTCTAGTATACGGCGCAGATGCGCTCCTGCCTATTGAGGTAGACCTCCCTACAATCCGTATGATCAACTTCTTGTGAAGCCAATGCTCACGGGCTCCGTGCTAAACTCGACTTAATCGAAGAATTACGCGAAGGTGCTCGCCTTCGCATGACGCCCTCAAACAGAGGCTCGGTCTTCACCATAATTCCCGGGTAAAACCCAAGGAACTGCAACAAGGAGGCCTTGCCTTGCTTAAATCAACCCTCACCGCTCGCGACCCCAAGCGGTGTCCTGCGACCCAAGCTGGGACGGGCCTTATATTGTTCATAAACAAGTCCGCCCGAGTCTATGAACTACAAGACCATGATGGTCGTCTGCTCCCCAACTTTCATGCGGAGGACTTGCGCCCATATTACGTGTAAGTCCTTAGTCTTACAAATTCAATAAAATACATATGTATTTCTTGTCTTACAGCTTACATGGCATTTCAAATGCCCTCTTCATCGCCCTCTGTACCCGGCCGGTCAGACTGGCTACCTGCCTGAGTTATGGCATCAGACCTTGTCAGGTCTCACTTCTCCACACAGGTGGTTGCGGGTCTCATTCCCCAACCGACCTTCAACTCGCCCCGCCCCAAGGGTAATCCCCTTGCGCTGCGGAAGGGTAACCCCCTTTTGGCTCCTTCAGGAAGGTCTATGTGTAAGTCGTCCTCGCACGCCACAGCAGACCTTCCGCTCGGACTTCTCCACACAGGTGGTTGCGGGTCTCATTCCCCAACCGACCTTCAACTCGCCCCGCCCCAAGGGTAATCCCCTTGCGCTGCGGAAGGGTAACCCCCTTTGGGCTCCTTCAGGAAGGTCTATGTGTAAGTCGTCCTCGCACGCCACAGCAGACCTTCCGCTCGGACTTCTCCACACGGTGGTTGCGGGTCTCATTCCCAACCGACCTTCAACTCGCCCCGCCCCAAGGGTAATCCCCTTGCGCTGCGGAAGGGTAACCCCCTTTTGGCTCCTTCAGGAAGGTCTATGTGTAAGTCGTCCTCGCACGCCACAGCAGACCTTCCGCTCGGCCTTCTCCACACAGGTGGTTGCGGGTCTCATTCCCCAACCGACCTTCAACTCGCCCCGCCCCAAGGGTAATCCCCTTGCGCTGCGGAAGGGTAACCCCCTTTTGGCTCCTGCAGGAAGGTCTATGTGTAAGTCGTCCTCGCACGCCACAGCAGACCTTCCGCTCGGACTTCTCCACACAGGTGGTTGCGGGTCTCATTCCCCAACCGACCTTCAACTCGCCCCGCCCCAAGGGTAATCCCCTTGCGCTGCGGAAGGGTAACCCCCTTTTGGCTCCTTCAGGAAGGTCTATGTGTAAGTCGTCCTCGCACGCCACAGCAGACCTTCCGCTCGGACTTCTCCACACAGGTGGTTGCGGGTCTCATTCCCCAACCGACCTTCAACTCGCCCCGCCCCAAGGGTAACCCCCTTGCGCTGCGGAAGGGTAACCCCCTTTTTTGGCTCCTTCAGGGAGGTCTATGTGTAAGTCGTCCTCGAGCGCCACAGCAGACCTTCCGCAAGGGCTCCCCAGACACAGCAGTGGGTCTTACCCCCCAGAACCTCAGATGGTTCTCCACTTGTCTCAACAAGCGTCCTACTGCCTTCGCCAAACACGCGACTCCAGGCTCCAGGTAAACTGAGCCTTTTTTACTGCATTCTTATCGTATAAATGATGAGCAAACTACAGGGGTCTTCTACTTGGTACACCGTACACTACCCAAGGGCTTACTCCCTGAACAGTTGTCCAAAAAAGGTGTTACGGTCACCCCGAGCGGGTTGCGACCGGGTGACCCGGGGCTCCGGTTTTGGCCTGCGGGTCACGTTTTTCGGCGTTCAGGCGGCTCCCGAGCCCTATCCGAGTATCATTTTGGCGAACCCTTCCGTATTTGAGGTCGTGTGGGTCCCCCGGACGTTTCCGCCGAAAATATTTTTCTGGCGCCGGGGGGTTGTCGGGGTCGTCTCGGGACATACAGCGGGTTCGGTAGCGTTCTCGAGACCTCGGTTTGGAAAACCGTTTGCGGTTTTGGAATCGTGGGAACGTCCCGGAGCTTTTTACGCTATAAAATATTTTTGGGGCGGGACGTTCTCTGTAGAAGGCAGGTGCCCTCTTCCGTAGAAGGCATAGGCCCTCTTCCGTAGAAGGCATAGGCCCTCTTCCGTAGAAGGCATAGGCCATCTTCCGTAGAAGGCATAGGCCCTCTTCCGTAGAAGGCATAGGCCCTCTTCCGTAGAAGGCATAGGCCCTCTTCCGTAGAAGGAAGGCCCTCTTCCGTAGAAGAGGCCCTCTTCCGTAGAAGGCGGGAGGCCCTCTTCCGTAGAAGGAGGCCCTCTTCCGTAGAAGGCATAGGCCCTCTTCCGTAGAAGGCGGGAGGCCCTCTCCCGAAGAAGGCGGGAGGCCCTCTAGAAGGCATAGGCCCCGTAGAAGGCATAGGCCCTCTTCCGTAGAAGGCGGAGGCCCTCTCCCGAAGAAGGCGGGAGGCCCTCTCCCGTAGAAGGCATGGGCCTTCTCCCGAAGAAGGCATGACTTAGCCAATTTCAGATTTACGGTGGATAAGGTTGACTCTTAAGTGTTGACCAAGGGGAAAGGACACTTGTCATGGCCATATTAAAGATGGAAAGGAAAGAGGACACTTGTCATGCCCATATTAGAGATGGAAAGGAAGAAGTTTTAAAAGGATTGTGGAAAGCGTACAGGAGCTATTTCATTTCATTTCTCCTTCTGCTTCGTTCATTTCTCCGACTCGTTGCCGCCATAGCCTCCATTTTCTTCAAGCTTTGGATTCTTTATTTTCTTGGCTGAAATTCACCATGGGTGGACTCCAAAAGTGGTAAGCTTCCTCCCTTGCTCTCTTTTCTTGTTGGAAGTAAGATTTGGATGGAAAAAGAGATTTGTGAAATATGGGTTTGTTCATGACTACCATCTAGGATGATTTTCTTCCTCCCATCTTTTAGTATGTTGTTCTTGGGTTGTATGGGAGTGATAATCAAGTGTTGGATTTTGGAAAACACACCTTGGGTAAAAATCCCCAAATTGCCGAATTTGTTGGAAAATTCTATGTTGATGTGTGTTTGTCTCCTTGATTCATGCTTCAAGTATGTTAATCCTAGCATGATTCTAAGCTTATGTATGGATTCAATTTGATGGAAAATATGTTGGGTTGGAAACCCCCATTTGGCAATTTATGAGATGATGTTCATTGTTGGATTTTGTTGTTTTGGATGCAATTGGATAACATTCTTGGTTTATAAGTGAAATTGGTGATTAGTATGATTAATTGGAAGTTTGAATGGATTGATTTGGAAGTTGGATAAAAAATTGGCAAAGAAGCCGAATTTTTGGATAATTCTTTTTTCCATGTGGGATTTGATTTTGGTTGGATTGGATGCTAAGATGGTATTGGGGTTGAATTTAGGAGTGGTTTGAAGTTTGAAACATTGATTTCGGGTATGAAATGGAAAAGTTACTATTAAGCGGGTTTATCGGAAAATGTCGGGTAATGAAGGATTTTTAAGGTTGGATTTGATCAATTCTGCTTATTGGATTATGTTTGACAATGTATAATTTTGCATTGTCTACGTTGGTTCTGAATTCGACATTTACGTGGGAATCTGGAATTTTACGGAAGTGCCGGATTTTCGGTTTTGGGGTCGGGGTGTAGTTTGGTAGTATGGTTGGTAAGGTTGCTAATTCAGCTTGAATTGACAGATTCGAGGTTCGGAAGTTAGAAAAGAGAGGTTTTCGGGTTTCGGGTCGTGGTGTGGAAGTCGTCAGAATCGGTCTAATACTCGGATTTTGAGGTAAGGGTTTGGTTACGCTATTTTTGGTAAGATAGGTGTATGTTTAGTTTCATTTTACATTACTGCGGGTATTTCGGTATTATATGCCTAGAGCATATTACGTAGTCTGTAGGTGTATGTATTGTAGCATACATTTTGCGGGTATTTGGAAATTTACGCTTTAAGGTAAGTTACGTGATCTGTAGGTGTATGCCTTGTAGCATACCACATGCATTAACCCTACGTTTGTAGGTGTATGCCTTGTGGCATACTTTGTGCATTAACCCTACGGCGGTTGTGGGTTCGCTACCCAGTGGTGCACCATGCTTCCGTAATAGCTTCGGCTTGACTCCCTTAGAGGAGGCTGTCGTTCGATTGGTTATAAGGGTTTATGGCGATTTAGTATCGCACATCCTTCGGTATTCGATCTGTTTTATTACATGCACGATATTACGTATTACATTGTATATATTACGTATATTGCTATCTTTACATTTTGCGGGGTTACATATGCTTATCTTACCCCAAATCCCTTACGGGGTCCTTTTAGGACTCACCCTTTTTGGGTTCTGTTTTTGGATTTCAGGTAGGTCTGGTAAGCAGCCAGAGGGGTAGGTTTCCTCGAGGCTTCTGCCTTGGTTGTGTTGAGCAGCAGCTGCACCTTGCGGGCCTGGATTTTGTCTACTTGGTCTGAATCCCGCGAGGTATTTGTTGTTTAGGCCTAGGGTTGGCTCTGTAGTTGCATGTGCATACTTTACGGATGATTGTGATGATTCTATATTTGTATATACTTATATATTCTGTTCTGTGCATGTTCTGAGCGCTTGGCGCTTGCTAGATACTCTAGGTTCGGTGAATTCTGTATGTATATATGTTTGGTGCGTAAGCACTCGTCCACGGAGGCGACGCATACTCTGTTTCTGATGCATGAATTGAATGTTTTGATTTTATTTTATTTATATGTATGTAATTTTTGTTAAGTTGATTCCACAATCGCTTCGCTTTTGGGTCCGCTACGCGCGGCGGGTCTCGATGGACTGCCATTACGTATTCATTCCGGCTTCCGCTTCCGGCGTCCGGCGCCCCGCCTCCATGGCCGGGCTCGGGCGGCGTGCGGTGACAAGTTGGTATCGAGCGGGTAAGTGACCATATTGGTCGTCGGTGGTGACTTGTAGTGACAACTATTGTTGTACATTTTATTTTAGAATGGTTTGAGTACGGAGATTGGCCACCTCCTTACTTGAACCACTTCAAAATAAAATTGTGGAACAAAGTTGATCCTTCAAGTTATCACGATAGTTGCAGATTTGAACTCGGGATTTACGGATTACGGTAAGATTATTACGATCGGGGATTGTGGAAAAGTTTCAGTACGTAAAATTGTGTGTTAGGAAAAGATTTGGTGAAATAAGCATGAAGCTTACGTGATTTGGTGTAATACATGATTTTATCATTCGAGAAGTAACCGTGTCAAGTCTTGCATTGCACTACTGAGCCTTAGAAAAGCTGCTGCTAGTTTCGTAGAGATTAGAAGTGACTGATCGGTCTGGACTCTGTTTGGTCCGAAATGTCTTGAGTTTGGTTAACACGCGTAGACAGCGTGTTTTGGTATCGGAGGCGGGGCTGAGATCCCACACCTCCGTGGAATAGGATACGGGTTCGGCGTAACCCGAGTGCGAGCAACCACACTCACCGCCCCCTAGGTTTAGCGGTCGTAGGGACCCCTCTCTGATTTGGTATTACCGCCAGTCTAGCTGGTTCAGGGGCGGCAGTAGGCAGGGGAAAATCTGTCCATGCCACGGTAAAGGCATTTTGATTAGGTGGTGATAGCGAGACTTAAGCCACTGCTCGCCACAACTTTGGGTTTGGTAAGTGAGTGACTGACGAGGATGGTCACTACGACACCTAGACTTCTCGTCGGTCCTATTAACGACGAGGAGATCTGGGGCACCAGTCTGGCGAGGTCAGACTTTTGGAGAGGTTTTAGAGTTTGAATCCCCCCCGAGGTTCAATGACCGAGAAAAGTGCAGGGTAGTAGAGATTTGGTTTGCAGGAGTTGACAAACTCCTGGGGGAGGCTACATTTTTCCCCAGCAGTGCAGCGGGGATGTAGCCAGGGATCTGCGTTAGGCACAGTTCGATGAGCTTCATCAGGGAGACAAGATTGTCGGAAAGTTTGAGTGAGAGTTTGATCGGCTGGTTTACTATGTACCGTAGTATCAAGGTATGGAAGAGGAGAAGACCAAGAGGTTTATTTCATCGACTGCGCCCCGAGTAAAGGTGGGTTTTGAGAACTTTAGACATTACTTTGTTTCGGGAAGCGGGTATTGGGCTCAACTCCTCGAGCAAGAGGAGGTGGAGAGTCGTCTCACCTTGCAATGAGGACAGGGGAGTACGGAGGGGTTCCATACAGCAGGGACCCCGGCAGATTTCTGGATGGCCGAGCAGTGCAGGCAGTTTAGTAGAGGTAGAGAGGGAGCACCACCGGCACGATCTTGTCCGAGAGGGAGCACCACCGGCACGATCTTGTCCTACTAGTAGTAGGTATCACCTCGGTAGACTTTGTTACAGGCGGGAGGGCCGATGTTTACGTTGCGGGTCGACACTCACCTGGGTGCGGGATTGCCCGGCCAGCGAGGAGGCTCGAGTAAGGCTGGGTACTTTATTTCTGAATGAGGTGTCGGTTCATGCATTATTTGATACGGGAGCATCTGTTTCCATTGTAACACAGAAAGGTGTTACATCTCTGCATCTGTCTGTTAGTACTTTGTCTCAAACGTATTTAGTAAAAAACTGCTGGGAGTCAGTTTCTGTTTTTCAATGAGATGGTTCGGGGTTGTACGATATCTGTAGGCGGACATGATAGTATCGGATCTGTTGGTTTTAGACACGCCGGACTATGATGTTATTCTTGGAATGGACTGGCTATCCAAGAACTCTGTGCACGTTGATTGTGCAACCCGTACCATTATGGTTTCTGGAGAGGTACTACCTCTCACGACTCCGACTGGTTTGACTATCGCACGGCCACGATGAGAGCTACTGATTACTGGATCAGGTGTCGATAGTTGGTGTAGGGAATGCTATGATCTGAATGAGGCTGGTACTAGGTTGAAGTTGGATGGTTTACCATTGGTTCGAGATTTTCCGCGGTATTTCCGGAGGAGTTGCCGGATTACCACAAGAGCGGGAAATTGTGTTTGACATCCACTGCGGTCGGGTCTTGCTCCGATATCTATTCCTCCTTATCGGATGCCTATTTACGAGATGCGGGAGTTAAAGAAGCAGTTGGAGGAATTACAGCAAAAGAGTTTCATCTGACCGAGCACTTCAGCGTGGGGTGCTCTGGTTCTGTTTGTTAAGAAGAATGATGGGACACTCTGACTTTGTTTTGATTCCAGGCGGTGGAATACTCTTACTGTGAAGAATAAGTATCCGTTACCGAGGATTGACGATCTTTTTGATCAACTTCGGGGTTTGAGGGTTTTCTCAAAGATTGATCTCTGATCTGGGTATTTTCAGCTTAGAGTGAAGGAAGAGGACATACCTAAGGCGCTTTCCGCACCCGATTTGGACACTTAGAGGTTACGGTCATGCCATTTGGGCTGACCAATGCTCGGCGGCATTCATGGATCGATGCATCGGGTGTTCCGACCGTACTTGGACTCATTTCGGTGGTTTTATGGATGATATTCGATATATTCTCGGGATGAGGATTCGCATCGGGATCATCGAGGGTAGTTCTGCAGATACCTTGGGAACATCAGCTTTATGCTAAATTCTCAAGGTGTGGGTTACGGATTCGGGAAGTCACTTTTAAGGACATGTTATTTCGAGCATGGTGCATGCGTGAATCCGAGAGAAGGTGAGGGCAATTTGGGATTGGAAACAACCTACCACGGTGCGGGAGATCAAGAGCTCCACAGGCTTAGCAGGATTTTATCGGAGGTTTGTCTTTGGGATTTTCTATTACGGCATTACCGCTCACGCGGTTGACCAAGAAGGGTCAACCGTTTATCTGGTCGATAGATGTGAGCAGAATTTTCAGGAGTTGAAGCGGCGGTTGACTAACGCTCCGATTCGACTCTTTCAGATCCGATCTTGCCATATGTGAATTATACGGATGCTTCCACATCTGGTTTGGGATGTGTGTTGGTGTAGGAGCGTTTTGTGTTAGCTTATGGGTCGAGGCAGCTGCGACCGCATGAGCTGAAAGTGACACATGATGCGGAGTTGGCTATAGTAATTTATGCGCTGAAACATTGGAAGCAATATCTGTTTCGTAGTAAATTTCAGATTCTTACCGACCATAAGAGTCTGAAATATCTGTTTACGCAAAAGGAGCTTAATTTGAGGCAGCATAGATGGCTCGAATACATTAAGGACTATGATTGTTGTATCGAGTACATCTCTGGCAAGGGCAACACGGTTGCCGATGCTTTGAGCAGGAAGTATACCGGCTTAGTTAAGGGAGGAAATGTTGGGGACTGATCTGAGGAGAGAGATTTGACGTGCCTTTGGCACAGGTGGCAACTCTGGGAACGTGCTCAGGTGTACACACTTACCATACATTACGAGTGGCTTGATAGGGTGCGCGAGGCGCAAGGTAGAGATCCGGGGTTGAAGAAGTTATCTGGTGAAGATAAGGGTTTCTTTGTTACCGGCGTTTCGGTATAGGCGAGGATTGCTATACTTCCGAGACCGCCTTTATGTACTAGAGGATCGGGAGTTACGGAATGAGATTTTAGAGGAGGTACACCCGAGCGGTTTGAGCATCGAAGCGGGCGGGGACACTGCAGACTTTGCCCATTCCGTTCTGGAAGTGGGGTAATGTTACGATGGACTTTCTGACTGCACTGCCCTGACACGGTCTCATCATGATGCTATCTGGGTTTTTGTGGATCGGCTGACAAAGTGCGCACACTTTCTGCTTATTCGGGTCACCGACTCTTTGGAGAAGCTTGCCCGGCTTTACATCAGGAAGATTGTACGTTTACATGGAGTACCAGGCTCCACTGTATCTGACCGTGATCTGCGTTTCACTGACACGGTTACGGAGAGCTTTTCATGAAGCACCGGGCACGCGACTCCATCGAGTACTGACTTATCACCCACAGACGGACGGGCGGTCGGAGTGGGTGATTCTATCTTGGAGGATATCTTTGTGAATCTGTACTTTGGATTTTGGAGGAGTTTGGGACCAGTAGTTACTTTGATAGAGTTCTCGTACAACAATTGCTTTGAGACTACGTTTGACATGGCACCATATGAGGCGTTATGCGGGAGGAGGTGTATGACACCACCTGTTGGACAGATGCGTCGATAGGGTTGGTGGGACCCGAGCTTTTGAGGAGACTACGGCGAAGATCAGTTATTACAGGCGCGGATAAAAACCGCGCACGACTGCACCACTGCTTATACGAACCGTCGCCGTAGGGCTCTTGAATCTGTGTTTGGTGATAGAATTTTACTGGAGGTAGCACCGTTCAGAGGGACAGTAAGATTTGGTAGGCGGGGCAAGTTACCCCGAATCTTATCGGTTCTCATGAGTTTCCAGAGTAAGTTGTTAGGTTGGTTTCCCCCATTGTTTACATTTTATGTGGTATCTTCCGGGGTAGCCTGTTGTGGATCCGTTAGATTTAGGTTCGATCTTATGCAGGGTTGTCTGGTAGAAATACCGGCAAGCTGACTCGGGTGCAATAAGATGCACCCGGAGGGTGGGACGCCGTGAGGCTCTGTATGGTAGTCTAAACTACCACTCCCGCCGCCCGACACGGTGGTCCGATTGTTCAGGTTAGAGGAATGGTTATATTTTCGGTTGGTAGCGACACTGTCTGGTTGGTTCGAGCTACTCTTGGAGGACCAAGAGTTTTAAGGGGGAGAATGTTACGGTCACCCCGAGCGGGTTGCGGCCGGGTGACCGGGGCTCGGTTTTGGCTGCGGGTCACGTTTTCGGCGTTCGGGCGGCTCCCGAGCCCTATCCGAGTATCATTTTGGCGAACCCTTCCGTATTTGAGGTCGTGTGGGTCCCCGGACGTTTCCGCCGAAAATATTTTTAAGCGCCGGGGGTTGTCGGGGTCGTCTCGGGGCGCGTCGGTAGCGTTCTCGAGACCTCGGTTTGGGGTTTGCGGTTTTGGAAGCGTTCTCGAGACCTCGGTTTGGAAATGTGCCGTTTGCGGTTTTGGAATCGTGGTAGAACGTCCGGAGCTCTTTACGCTATAAAATATTTTTGGGGCGGGACGTTCTTTGTGAAGGCATGTGCCCTCTTCCGTAGAAGGCATGTGCCCTCTTCCGTAGAAGGCGAAGAAGGCAGGAGGCCCTCTTCCGTAGAAGGCATAGGCCCTCTTCCGTAGAAGGCATAGGCCCTCTTCAGTAGAAGGCAGGAGGCCCTCTCCCGTAGAAGGCGGGAGGCCCTCTTCCGTAGAAGGCATAGGCCCTCTTCCGTAGAAGGCATAGGCCCTCTTCCGTAGAAAGGCCCTCTCCCGTAGAAGGAGGCCCTCTTCCGTAGAAGGCATAGGCCCTCTTCCGTAGAAGGCGGAGGCCCTCTCCCGAAGAAGGCGGGAGGCCCTCTCCCGTAGAAGGCATGGGCCTTCTCCCGAAGAAGGCATGACTTAGCCAATTTCAGATTTACGGTGGATAAGGTTGACTCTTAAGTGTTGACCAAAGGGAAAGGACACTTGTCATGGCCATATTAAAGATGGAAAGGAAAGAGGACACTTGTCATGCCCATATTAGAGATGGAAAGGAAGAAGTTTTAAAAGGATTGTGGAAAGCGTACAGGAGCTATTTTCATTTCATTTCTCCTTCTGCTTCGTTCATTTCTCCGACTCGCTGCCGCCATAGCCTCCATTTTCTTCAAGCTTTGGATTCTTTATTTTCTTGGCTGAAATTCACCATGGGTGGACTCCAAAAGTGGTAAGCTTCCTCCCTTGCTCTCTTTTCTTGTTCGAAGTAAGATTTGGATGGAAAAAGAGAGATTTGTGAAATATGGGTTTGTTCATGACTACCATCTAGGATGATTTTCTTCCTCCCATCTTTTAGTATGTTGTTCTTGGGTTGTATGGGAGTGATAATCAAGTGTTGGATTTTGGAAAACACACCTTGGGTAAAAATCCCCAAATTGCCGAATTTGTTGGAAAATTCTATGTTGATGTGTGTTTGTCTCCTTGATTCATGCTTCAAGTATGTTAATCCTAGCATGATTCTAAGCTTATGTATGGATTCAATTTGATGGAAAATATGTTGGGTTGGAAACCCCCATTTGGCCGAATTTATGAGATGATGTTCATTGTTGGATTTTGTTGTTTTGGATTCAATTGGATAGCATTCTTGGTTTATAAGTGAAATTGGTGATTAGTATGATTATTTGGAAGCTTGAATGGGTTGAATTGAAAGTTGGATGAAAAATTGGCAAAGAAGCCGAATTTTGGATAATTCTTTTTCCATGTTGGGATTTGATTTTGGTTGGATTGGATGCTAAGATGGTATTGGGGTTGAATTTAGGAGTGGTTTGAAGTTTGAAAGCGTTGAATTCGGATAAGAAATGGAAAAGTCACTATTAAGCGGGTTTATCGGAAAATGTCGGGTAATGAAGGATTTTTAAGGTTGGATTTGATCAATTCTGCTTATTGGATTATGTTTGACAATGTATAATTTTGCATTGTCTACGTTGGTTCTGAATTCGACATTTACGTGGGAATCTGGAATTTTACGGAAGTGCGGATTTTCGGTTTTGGGGTCGGGGTGTAGTTTGGTAGTATGGTTGGTAAGGTTGCTAATTCAGCTTGAATTGACAGATTCTGAGGTTCGGAAGTTAGAAAAAGAGAGGTTTTCGGGTTTCGGGTCGTGGTGTGGAAGTCGTCCAGAATCGGTCTAATACTCTGGACTTTGAGGTAAGGGTTTGGTTCTGCTATTTTTGGTAAGATAGGTGTATGTTTAGTTTCATTTTACATTACTGCGGGTATTTCGGTATTATATGCCTAGAGCATATTACGTAGTCTGTAGGTGTATGTATTGTAGCATACATTTTGCGGGTATTTGGAAATTTACGCTTTAAGGTAAGTTACGTGATCTGTAGGTGTATGCCTTGTAGCATACCTGTGCATTAACCCTACGTTTGTAGGTGTATGCCTTGTGGCATACTTTGTGCATTAACCCTACGGCGGTTGTGGGTTCGCTACCCAGTGGTGCACCATGCTTCGTAATAGCTTGGCTTGACTCCCTTAGAGGAGGCTGTCGTTCGATTGGTTATAAGGGTTTATGGCGACTTAGTATCGCACATCCTTCGGTATTCTGATCTGTTTTTATTACATGCACGATGTTCTGTATTCTGTTGTATATATTCTGTATATTGCTATCTTTCTGTTTTGCAGGGTTACATATGCTTATCTTACCCCAAATCCCTTACGGGGTCCTTTTAGGACTCACCCTTTTTGGGTTCTGTTTTTGGGTTTCAGGTAGGTGCAGTAAGCGGCCAGCGGGGTAGGTTTCCGCGAGGCTTCGCCTTGGTTGTGTTGAGCAGCTGCACCTTGCGGGCCGGGCTTTTGTATACTTGGTCTGAATACCGCGAGAGGTATTTGTTGTTTAGGCCTAGGGTTGGCTCAGTAGTTGAATGTGCATACTTACTGGATGATTGTGATGATTCTATATTTGTATATACTTATATATTCTGTTCTGTGCATGTTCTGAGCGCTTGGCGCTTGCTAGATACTCTAGGTTCGGTGAATTCTGTATGTATATATGTTTGGTGCGTAAGCACTCGTCCACGGAGGGCGAGGCTTACTCTGTTGATTGATGCATGAACATGTTTTGATTTTATTTTAGTATATGTACGAATTTTTGTTAGGTTGCTTCCACAATCGCTTCGCTTTTGGGTCCGCTACGCGCGGCGGGTCTCGATGGACTGCCATTCTCGTATTCATTCCGGCTTCCGCTTCCGGCGTCCGGCGCCCCGCCTCCGCAACCGGGCCGGGCTCGGGCGGCGTGCGGTGACCTTTATACAAAGATAGGGGGGGCATCCACATGTTGGAACCTCCACCCTAGTCTAAGAGGGCATACCAGGCATCGCCCATCTTCCTTCCCTGCTCCCCCCACTGAAGCAGCGCCTCTACCGTTGGCTCATTGGTGTTGGCAGCATCCAGGATCCCAAGACTTAGAGCTGGAAACGCCTTCTCCACTTGGAAGCGGCATCGCAGCCAGCCCTCCTCGTAGGCCTGCGCCCCCGCTTCGCCCAGGGCTTGGATCTCGCCAAGCTTCTCCACCAGTCGAGGCATCCGCTCAGGGATGGGCACCTTGATGGAGGAAGAGGACTCAGGATCCTCACCTTCAAAGGAGGGAAGGCCCAGAGCCTTCTCCATCTCCCGCACTGAGGCCATTGCCTTCTCCAGGTCAGTGGCGACCTCCAGGCGTGCCTTCATGGCAACCTCAGCAGCAAGCCTGCCCTCCTCCACCTTCTTCTCTTCAAATTGAGCACGGACGGTAGCTTGGCGCCTCGCCTCCTCGCCTGCGGCCTCTGCTGCTCAACTTGGGCCTTCGCCACCGCAAGGGCAGCTTTGGTTTCGCCTCCAAAGAAAGGAGGGACTCCTTCAAGACAGCATTTTCAAGCTGCTTGGCTTCCAGCATTGCTACCTGCTGAAGGAAGCGTTGCTTCGCAACATCAAGTAGGCAGGCCTGCTCCCACCGGTACCGCATGCTGTGTGCCCGCTCTTGGTTGCCATAATCGCACCAACTCTCTAGTTGGGCCACACGCTTGGCATGCTCCTCTTTAAGCTCCTCCTCCCTCTTCTTTGAGGACTCCAGCTCCTTCCTGAGAGAAGCAATCTCTGATATCAGGCGTCGTCCCGCTTATTGGCATACTTCAGAAGTCATGCCATTGCTCAGCAGCAGCATGACCTTTGACAGCCGCCTACATCCCAGTGCTATTAAAGCAGAAGCAGAAAAAGGCTAAACTAAACTTATACATAAAGACCAGAAGCTGTCTTACCTGCAGACTCTGTTGAGCTGCCTCCCTCATGAATTCAGCAGGGGAGTCCAGGCTCCGCTCGGTCACCTCCTGTCATAGGGGTGCGCAGCCCCTCCAGCCAGGATTGGAGGGTTTGCTCCCCTCCCCGCAGCAGTGAGCTGCTGTTCCTAAGAAGGAAGACCGGATCCCATGCATCTTTCAGGAGCCTCCCTTGCTCCCTGTACACCCTGAGTCTGGTCTGGTGCCTCTGGACTCTCAGGAGGTCTGGCTCCTCAGACCACTTGGGGACCGACTTGGCAGCAACGCGCCTCCGCTCCAAATAGTGAGACCAGACTCCGGTCTTCTCAAGGACCTCGGTCCTGGTCCCCAAATCGGCAGGGATCTCTGTCAGGACCCCTTGGTCCACGAGAGCCTCACAGGGACCGGCCCCTTGGCCTGAAGGGCCCTCGCCTACAAAGAACAGGCATCAAGCAACTAGGAAACAGAAGTATGAACTCAAAAACAAAGAAAATACTGTCAAAGTCAAAAAGACTTACCAGCAGAAGGACGCCCCCATCCACTGACTTCCAGCTGGCTGCTGGAAGGTTGGGCAATCTCCCAACCACTTGTCCTCGCAGAGGACCGTGTTACCAGACCCCCTTCCTCCGGGGCCTCACTATTAGAAGAGGAAGAAGTCTCCTCAACCACCAGGATCCTCTTCCCCTTCGTTGCAGGGGCCTTCTCCCCTGAAGGGGCCTCTTCAGGGATCCCCTCTCCAGAAGGGATGGCTGCAGGGATCTCCTCCCTTGCATTAGTGGTCTCCGCCTCCTCCGAAGGAATGACTGGTACCTCCCGTTGGCCAGGACTCCCAATGGCCTTTGCAGCTTGGTTGCCCCTCCTTCTCATAGAGATCAGGATGTTAGCCGCTGACATCTTACCCTTGGGAGGAGGCACTCTTCCTCTGGTGATGATCTCTGCCGCGACCACATGACCGGGCAAGTCTTCACCTTGAACTGGTGAAGGGCTCGCGAAGAGCCCAGATACAAAGGCTTCGGCGGCCTCCTCGGAAGAAATAGGCTGCACCACCGAGATGGGCACAGCCTCTATGGGAACAGCGCTATCTGCTCGCGCTCCCTCTGGGCCCTCTGCGAAGGCACGACCTCTTCAACAAGAAGAGGCGCTTCAAGCTCCGCCCTTCTGGCTTCTTCAGCCAGGGGCTCCCCACTGGAAACTTCTGCCCCAGCAGGCTCCCTGGCCTCTTCAGCTGAAATAGCCGGAATAGGACCCTCTTCCCCAGCAGGCTCCCTGGCCTCTTCAGTTAAAATAACTGGAGTAGGTCCCTCTGCTCCAGCGGGATTCTTAGCCTCCCCAGCCGGCCCTTCGGCCAGGGTCCCCTCAGCACCGGCAGGGGCTCTCTCTTCTTCAGGCTGCGTGGCAGCCACTTTTCTCTTCTTCTTCTCCGACTGAGAAGCCATCGAAGGCTTGATACCAGCCCTCTTTTTGGACAGTTTGGGGACAATGGGTCCCAACACCTTGACCGCCCCGGCAGGGGCGTCTTCCCCAAGTGCACAGGCCAGGTGCACTCGTTGGGCGATACGCATGGATGCTTTCTTACCCTGGGCTTCGCCAGACTCTGCAACGGCATCTGCAGACAAAGAGGGACTTCAGACCAGGTTCTACCAGACCTCTTACAAATTTACAGTATATTAGTATGTATGCGCAGCGTACCTTTGGGCGCCGCTAGAGCAGCGAAGAAAGAGTCTATCATTGTCCCACGATGGACGGGAGCCCATCCCTCGTATGGCGGGGGCACCTTAGGGTCCAGCACGAAACCCGTGCTAATCCCAGCCCACCTTAGGGTGGTCTCGTCCAGTTGGGCAGCTGAGAAGGGGAAGAACGCCTCGCACGCGCTCCTCGAAAGGACATCGTCTAACCACCCCAGTAGTTGAACGTATGCCTGCCACCGCACTCCCCCGTGAGTCAGCACAGGCCTCCGCGCAATGCTTTGCACGGATTGTCGCGTCCTCGCCACGGGAAAGTCCCATGAGCCTTCGCGGGGCAAGAAGAAAAAAGATCCATGCCAATTATGGTAGGATCTGGGTGAGGCGGTGAAGGAGATGGAGTGGTTACCTCCAACGTTTATGGGAGTGACGTAGAAGAACGCACCCCCACTCCTCAGCTCCAACCGATAGAAACGGTTGAACACATCGGCGAATGGCTTCACGCCGGCCATGTGGCAGGCGACAATAAAGCCCGCAATACTCAGGAAAGTATTGGGCGCCAAGCGAGTTGGGGCATTCCCAATCAGCACAAAGATCTTGCACCGATTGCGGAAAGGGATACCGTAATCCCGCCGAAAAGCTGCGCCGTGTCTGAGCACGGCACCCGGTTCTCCTTGTTCTCCTCGGTAACGGGCCAACCCATCGCCCGACAAACACCCGCACGGGACGCATATACCGGCGTTTTCTCCACGGGCCAGAAGGCCTCCACCATATCCTGGTGAATTCTCTCAAACTTCACCGTGGTCTTCTCGAGAGGAGCGACCACTGGGCGAACAGCTTCCTTGGAATCCATCTCTGCAAAAAGAAGAACAAATAGGCATATAAATCAAAACAGCCAAAGCAAAGGCATTTCGTCAAACGCTCTGTGCGCTCAGAGAACTGGAGGCACTCAGTGTGCAGGGAGCGGAAACTTACCTGATTAGTTGAGAAGTTAGCAAGAACGGACGGAGCGGTTGGCAGATGAACAGTTGACCGGCGGAATCTCAAACGAAAAGGAGGAACCACCGCAAATCACCTCTCAACCGCCGATGAAATAGCCAAGAAACGCAAGAATACGAAAGGGTTACTCGGAGCAGAGCGAACAAATGCAAGAGTGGAGAAGAAAGGCTTCAATCTTCTCGGGTACGCTTTTATAAGCCCGCCAAAATGAAAAAGCGCTTTTAAGCGTGATCGGCTCCTGAGGCGCCACGTGCCAGCATCCAGCGGTTATTAAACCTCTCCCCTGCCGTACAAAAAAAGAGAAACGCTTTTACAAAGCGTAATCGACCCCCACGGCGCCACGTGTTGCGTCCCATAACGGTCAGTAAACCTCCCATCTTCCTTTATCTCTCCCGCATTAAATGCTGAAGGGACTCTTCGCTGCCTTCACAATCAAGCGGTCCGCAAGCGGCCCAAGCGCCTTCGCCAACTCCAAAGACTTGGAATTTGAGCAGTACGGGACCCCTGCCCATACTCGCCTTCGAGAGGAGGCATCTTGGTACACTACCCAAGCAAATGCCCTCCTCAAAAACTCACAAGGATCACAAACGATTTTCACTTATGGCTGCCACGTCGGTCCTCGGAAAGTACTTTGGCTGCTCGTCGGTCCTCGGAGTACTTTCGAAAAAGTGACCCTGCCCATACTCCGCTCTCAGGAGGAGGCATCTTGGTACACTACCCAAGCAAACGCGCCATCGCGTCATATTATAATCGTACAAGGCCTTTGAGGAAGCCTCATCCTTGTGGTCTCCAGTATAGCCTTCGCGAGGTCTCATCCTTGTGGTCTCCAGCCTCACCTACGCGGGGTCCTGCCCTCGCGGGCCTCAAGACTCGCATGGGCGACGTCTCATACTCACCCTTGCGTTTCTAAAGCCTGCGCGAGCCTCCCTCGCGGTCTTAGGGCGAGCCCTCGCGATCTCCTTCGCCTCCATGGGTCTTACTCCCAGTCTCCTGCCTATCTTGGCCCCGCCCGAATAAGGCCACAGTACCCAGTTCGTGCAACCTCACCCCTTATTTGGCTATATTCTATTTGGGCCCTCGCCCCTATAGGCCTTCGCCCGCCGCTTGCTCCACTTGGAGATAGACCACTTGGTCGTCTGACATCAACCGGCCAATAAGGAGGGCAGCACGAGCCTGGGAGATCTTCACCAGATTTATACGCCAGACATTCTCTGACAAGTGAATCACCTAAGGCGGTTTGCTGAGATCTTCATCATCACAGCCGCCTTATCTCCAATCAGTCTGACACAGACTTATCTCAACAGCCTGTCTAAAGGGCTTCAACTGGGGGAGGCTCTTCTCCTGGCATCACTCTATAAATAGGGTGATGTCCACCCTAAATCGGGTAAGCTACTACACGCCCCCCCCACTCCCCTCTTGCTACTTCTGAGTATTCTTCCTATCTTTTACAGATTACTCTGAACAGCAAGCTTGGAGTCTCAAGAACATCATCTTCTTCACCACATCAACTGAGAGTCCGGGCCTTCTTTAGGAACGAGACTATATGTCTGACTAATGAGATTGTCCAACCACCGGCTGATCAAGCACCGCCTAGCTTAGCCATTGCCGGGTTACTCTTTTGTCAACTATGGTAGATGAAATCATGGTTGAGTTCTCGACCCTTGATAGTGCCAAAGAGATTTGGGACCGAGTCAAGGCAAAGTATGGTGACGGTTCAGAGCCATGATTCGAGGTTTGAGGACTATCGAAGCGGGACCATACCATGAGTGCTCACCTAAGGAGATGTCCCGAATGATCTACCAGCTTGAGAAAGGCTGGACATGAGCTCACGGACGAACAACGAGTCCAGCTATTATCGATCCTTGCCGGATGAGGATTGGCAGTTGATGAAGGTCAACTTGCGTCACAATGCTCAAATCAAAACATTTGATGATATTGCGCGTCACCTAATACTTGAGGCCGAGGTGTTGGCACTCAAGAACCATTCCCGTGCATATGTTGCATCTTCCTCTTCCTACAAAAAGGGAGGATTCAAAAAGAAGGGTAAATGGTTCAACAAAGGAGGTAAGAAGGGTGGCGGCAATGGCAAGGAAAGGAGTGGTGGAAATGGTCCGAACTTGAAGAAATTCAAGAAGAAAAGGGACGTTTCCAAACTCAAATGCTTCAACTGCGGGACTAAGGGCCATTTTGCTAAGGATTGCAAGAACCCTCCCAAGGTACATTTTCCTACTTCTATTTCTGATGTATTTGTTACATCTTGTACTATGCTAACTGAGAGCAATTCTTTGTGGATTGTAGACTTAGGGGCAACGGACCACATAGTCCGTGATAAGTCATGGTTCGTGGCATACAGGAAACTTCCCAAGGGCGCAAAGTGTGTTGCAGTTGGGAACAATGATGTAATAGAAGTATTAGGAATGGGGACTTGCAAAGTCCCAGTGTGTAATGGATATTTGTATCTTATTGACACTTTATATGTACCTAATATTAGTAGGAATTTAATTTCTATTAGTAGTTTGTTGAAGTATCGATATAGCTTGAACTTTACTAATAGTAGTGTAACTATTTATAAAGATGACCTATTTGTTCATGAATGCTTCGTTAACAATGGATTGTATGAACTTAGACCGAATTGCGATTTTAACGCATCTTCTAGTTGTCATGTGATCGAGGTCACAACTGAAATGACTTGGCATGAAAGGTTGGGACATGTGGGTCAGGATCGGTTGAAAAAGTTAGCCAAGCAAGGGCTACTTGGATCCTTAACCAAAGTTGTTCTACCAAGTTGTCAAGCATGCCTTGAAGGCAAAATGACAAGAAAGCCCTTCGGGCGTGGAGCTAGAAGGGAAGAAGCGTTAGAATTGGTCCATTCCGATTTGTGTGGACCATTGAGAGTTGAATCCATAAATGGATTCAAATACTTCATCACATTTACAGATGACTATACCCGATTCACTCACGTTTTCTTACTCCAAAATAAAGCAGAGGCTTTCACTTACTTTCAAAAGTATGTACATTTGGTTGAGAACCAAATGGGTAAGAAAATCAAGTCCTTGAGAACGGACCGTGGTGGAGAGTATAGTTCAAATGTCTTTAAGGCATTTTGTGACATGAAGGGGATTGTCAGTGTTCACTCTTGCTTGGACACCTCAACAGAATGGAGTGTCAGAAAGGAAGAATAGGACTCTTATGGACATGGTTAGGTCCATGATGGCGAAGGCCAATTTGGACACCATCTATTGGAGTGACGCACTGCTTTGTGCAGTTCACATTCTCAATAGAATCCCTACCAAGAGCATTAATTCTTCTCCATATGAGTTATGGAAGAAGAAGACGCCTAATTTTAGCTATATGCACCCATGGGGTTGCTTGGCTTATGTGCATGTAACGGACCACCCTTTGGGGAAATTAGGTCCCCGAGGCAAGAAATGTGCATTTCTTGGTTACTGCACTGAATCTAGGGGTTATGTGTTCTTGGATCTCAGTCACAAGAATGGTCTTGTATTTGATGCAAGAAATGCTAACTTCTTGGAGAATGAGTTTCCAAAAGTTGGTCAATGTGATGATTTACACTCTTTGGTACCAATCCTAGAACAGGATCAACCGAGTATTACAGAAGTACCGGTTGCACAAGATGCACCCATCTTGGATGGAATACCTCAACACAAGGGAGTAGTGACTCCTCAAGGTAACTCCAATGAGTTGGAGGAACCTACGGAACAAGATCCTGAAGAAGGAGGATCTGTTCAAGAGGGAGTTGAGGATCAACAAGAGCTGGAGCCACCTCCGCCTCAGTTGAGAAGATCAACTAGGGAATCGAGACAACCCAAAAGGTGGTGTCTCTCGGAGGGTGAAACTTATTTGGTATCATCTGAGATAGATGAACCAAGTAACATCAAGGAAGCTCTAAATAGTGCACAGAAGGAGGAATGGATGAATGCCATGAATGATGAGTTGCATTCAATAGAAGTGAATGGTGTTTGGGAGCTTTCTGATCTTCCTGTTGGCCATAAGGCCATTGGTAATAAATGGGTTTTAAAGATAAAGAAAAACGCTGATGGAAGTATCGAAAGGTACAAGGCCCGTTTGGTGGCCAAGGGCTTCACACAGAAGGAGGGAATTGATTTTAAGGATACATTCTCTCCAGTTGTAAAGTTCAATTCCATCAGTTACCGCTGGCCATTGTGGCGCATTTGGATCTTGAACTCCATCGATGGACGTCAAGACAGCCTTCCTTAATGGTGATTTAAGTAAAGAGATCTACATGAGACAACTGAAGGGTTCGTCCCAGAAGGTCTTGAGAACAAGGTTTGTAGACTCAAAAAGTCTATCTATGGTCTTAAGCAAGCTTCAAGACGGTGGTACTTGAAGTTTCATCATGCAGTCACAAGCTACAGATTTGTGATGATGCACGAAGACCATTGTGTGTACTTGTACTCAGCTGAATCCGATTATGCCATAATGACTCTTTATGTTGATGACATTTTGATAGCCAGCAATGGAGTTGGTTTGATGACAACCATCAAAGAATGGTTATCCTCCACTTTCGACATGAAAGACATGGGGGAAGCTTCCTTTATTTTAGGTGTTAAAATCCACCGGAATAGAAAGGAACGCTTGTTAGGCTTATCTCAAGAACCTTATGTAGATAAGATTCTGGATAGGTTTAATCTAACCAACTCAAAACCCATGAATACACCACTTGCATATGGATGCAAAAATGGAGGGGATATGTGTCCTATAACTCCAAAAGAAAAGGAAGAGATGGCTCACATCCCATACTTAAGTGCGATTGGTTCCCTTATGTACGCAATGTTGTGTACCAGGCCTGCTATTAGCCAAGCAGTTGGCTTGTTAGCACGGTACTCTTCAAACCCGGGAATTCAGCATTGGAAGAGCGTAAAGAGGGTTCTCCGGTACCTCAAAGGTACGAAGGATTATTGGCTATGCTATCAAGGAAAGAATCTTGATTTGCATGGCTATTCTGATGCTGATTGGGGTGGTGATCGAGATTCATGCAAATCTACTTCTAGTTATGTTTTCATGCTTAATGGAGGGGCAACTACATGGTGTAGCAAAAAACAGACCTGTACGGCATTATCAACCATGGAGGCTGAGTTTATCTCATGTGCCTCAGCTGTACAGGAGGCCCTCTGGCTTGGTTATTTCCTTAAAAACTTGGAATCTAGAATTACGGTGGACAAGCCTATTACTATCTACAGTGATAGTATGGCGGCAATGGCTTACACCAAGGATCCCAAGTATCACGGGAAAACCAAACATATAAGCATGAAATATCATTTCGTTCGGGATGCAATTGAAGAAGGTGAATTTAAAATTGAGTATATTTCTACTGAGACCTCATGGTGGCTGATCCTCTAACTAAGCCACTCCCACCAGTTGTATTTGCCCGTCATGTTAAGGCAATGGGTCTACGTAGATTGTAATTTGTTGGATGTACTTCACCATCTTCGGTGTCACACATGTAATATGAATGATTGTTTAATAATGTAACTTATTTCATTCATTTCTTTTGGTTCAAATCTGCTTATGTTCACAACGAAAATTAGAACATGTCAAGTATAGACATTAGAGAGGGCTTTCTCACATGAGCCTCTCGCCTCTGTCTTGAGTAGATTTGAGGATGAGACAAGTTAAGGACTTAGAATATGTAGTTCTATCCAAAGAACTTGTGACTTATTGTCATATTTCTAAGTGGGAGACATGTCCAACACCTGTCACCTTAACTATTTGTCGTCTTGGTTTCCTAAAATCAGGGTAAGATGAACTGGTTCATCGAGTTTGTATGATCTCCATACATCCTAGTCTATATTTTAGTAGTAAGCGAGTACTTACTTGTTAATAAATTCATGGATTTGACATGTCCTCCTATTATTTGATAAGTGGAGAACACTATGGTGTTTTAAGAGGGAGAAATGACACACTCCCAAATCGATCAAGTGGACATCATTCCAAGTGGGAGTGGTGTACGTAAAACACCCACTAGTGTTATTTGAGAACTTACAAGTTCCATACCCTTAACTCTACTTGTGTGAATGTGTTTTTTTTTGTATTTTTCGGCTTATTCTTGGTTTGAGAATATATCTTTGAGTGGGAGCTGATTCACAAATGTATCGTTGGTGCGAGTGGGAGTTTTGTAGTATATTTTGGAGCACCAAGATCATTTGACATGACACTTAAGCTTATGATGCTAAGTGGGAGCTCCGAATTAGCTATATGTAGCTAACTCCAGCTCATGTTAGCTCGTGGGAGCTCAAATGTGTGTGGTATGATCATTTGGAACATCTTTGTGTGGTATGATCAAAGGCGCCTTTTTTTGTTAGAGACCAGGTTGGCATCGACCAGGTTGGCATTGCCCTTGGCGGTCCCCTGCATCTCATAACTCACGGACTTCTCCTACCCGGTTAGGAGTTTCATGCCTTCCCCAAGACTCGAACATGGGACTCCGGGCTTAATGTCTCATTTCACATGAGTCTGAGTACCACTTGAGCGCCTTTTTTGTTAGAGACCAGGTTGGCGTCGCCTTTGGCGGTCCCCTGCATCGGTTCCCCTGCATCTCATAACTCACATGTTAGTATATTTGGCGCACCAAGATCATTTGACATGACACTTAAGCTTATGATGCTAAGTGGGAGCTCCGAATTAGCTATATGTAGCTAACTCCAGTTCATGTTAGCTCGTGGGAGCTCAAATGTGTGTGGTATGATCATTTGGAACATCTTTGGGATGTTTCATATTGATTCACAAGTGATTACTTCCATTTGCACCTTTTGGACAAAATAAAGGGTATTTTGGTAAAAGGGGCATCCTAGGTGCATGGTGTATGCACCTTGCTACATGGGATACTTCCTAGGTGGTTACATATGAGTAGCTACACCTAGGAAGGCTGATTTAGGCGAAGAGGTGCCTCTAAGGAGGCACCCATTCGCCAAAATGGAAGTTGGAGGGAGGTTACCATGAACCTTCCCTCCTTTTGTGACCAAGAGGTGTTGGTTATCATCCTTAGCCGAAAGTACATGTATTTTCGGCCAAAGGGGTGTCCCAACCACCACCGGAACCTCACCCTAATCTATAAATAAATGGATAGTCACCACATTATGGACACACATCAAAAACCGAAATACTTCTTCTCCCTCTCATCTCTTGGCCGAAACTATTAAGCACATTTATCGAGTTTTCGGTGGATTAATATTGTGTTCATATCAACACAATCTCGCCCTTGGATGCATCCTCAATTCGTCCTTATTGAACAGCTTGCTGAAATCAAGATCGCAGAAGACAGTAATACGTACTCCATCGTCAACATATCCCTTGGAGCACAAGGTACGCCGCCTCCTTCTCCTTCTTCTTCTTCTTCGCGTTCTTCCCTTTCTTCTTTCGATGATGAATGGTGAAGAACGGCATGATTATGAATAAAACACATCATGCGCTGTTAATTAGAATCACTATATCTAAATGTGCATGTAACATGATAGAAGTCCCAAGAACTTGAATCTTCATCACAGACTTCTCCTACCCGGTTAGGAGTTTATGCCTCTCAAGACTCGAACATGGGACTCGGGCTTAATGTCCCATTTCACATGAGTCCGAGTACCACTTGAGCTCAAGTGGTCCTCGACTCATGTGAAATGGGACATTAAGCCCGAGTCCCATGTTCGAGTCTTGGGAGGTAAAAATTCCTAACCGGGTAGGAGAAGTCCGTGAGTTATGAGATGCAGGGGAACCGATGCAGGGGACCGCCGTGGGCGATGCCAACCTGGTCTCTAACAAATAAGGGCCCAGGTGGTACTCGGTCTCATGTGAAATGGGACATTAAGCGCGAGTCCCATGTTCGAGTCTTGGGAGGCAAAAACTCCTAACCGGGTAGGAGAAGTCTGTGAGTTATGAGATGCAGGGGAACCGATGCAGGGGACCGCCTGGGGGCGATGCCAACCTGGTCTCTAACAAAAATGACTAAAAATCGCAAGACAAACAATTTCCGATCCGAACAAAAAAAGAGAAAGAAGAATGAAAGAAGAGAAAAGTTGAGTCATGAGTCTAAACTAAAAACCCGAAAAGGCGGTTTAGAATTAAGGCACAATTTGAAGCAATTATTACAATCACAAGAACATCCAGTGGGCAATATACATCTACAAATCAAGTTTCGGAGGAGAAATTCCACACAACATGAGAAATTGGTGGGCAACATTCTGAGGTCGTTCTCATTGGATAAGTTGATGATTTCGTGATGGTCACTATCAGGTTTTTTCAAAGAATTCAAGTCACTAAGTGGTGACATTACTAGGCCTTTCTCATAAACCACCCTTCTTTTCATCAGCTCAAATCAGAGGATGCCATTTACCTCAAAGAACCATTCAAGTGATATTCTTTCTTCTCCTTGACCTCCACATAAGCCAATCCTTCATATTAAGAAACTCTTCCGTTATCCATGCACATTTTACTTCTTCAAGTGGAAAAGGGAAAGAATAACAGATTTTAATGATTACACAAGGACAATCATATATTTTTTCAAGCTCTGCAAATCGACAAGAGTTTCTTTAAGGACCAACCATTAAGCATTGATGAGTGTGGATTAGACATCGACATGGTTTAAAGACTCTTGTAGAGAATTTGCACTTTTATGATTGATGGCCGCTGTGCCCAATATGCATAAAAGGCCTAACAAAAGGCCCATTCGAGGTCATCGCCAAGAACGGAAAGGAGTTTTCAAACTATCGGATCCCGAAGGAAGGGAATTGGCAAACTCTTTTCATTCCGAAGCTTTGAAGAAGTATTTTGTATGACCGGAATAAATAAGCAATACTGAATTCGAGACAAGTGTTGAACCAAAACCTTGAATGTTTTCATTAATAATGCCCGAGGCTGGTATTACAAAAATGGACAAGACAAAATACATCATTGAGGATCAAGTCGCCCACGGCCATCTTGGTTCGGGCGGATGCAGTGAATTCGCCCCAAACCACCGGGATCTTCTTCGGGTTCCTCATCCCCGCCGAGCCCGGATAGGTCAGCATGAGGGTTGCGCTCAACGATTTGTTTTCTAGCCGACAAAACCCGAAGGTATATTTGTTAACGGCCAGATCCACGTAATCCTTCAGCCCTCTCTGGTACTTCAGGATTCGGACCTGAGCTGCGGCGAGCTCATCCCGAATCCTCCGATTCTCCTCATCCTTGGCCTGCAGCTCCTTCTCGTGGTGCTCTTCCTGATTGGCGAAGTCCACATGGAACTTCTCTTTTTCAGCCCTGAGCGACCGATTTTCTTCCCGAAGAGCTTCCTCTGAATGGCGGTGTTCTTTGACCGCGCTAAGGAAAGCAACCTCAGCCAACGCAAAATCATCAGCTTCGGCCGGGCTGAGGTTCTCCCGAATATGAGAGCCTTCGGGAAGCTCGAGCTTGGAGGAGGTACGACAATGCCGCAAAGAATCGCCGTAGTGGTGGACTCGCCGAATCGCCTTAGCCACCACAGCTATGGCTTTGGTCGCCCGTTGCTCACCTCGGACTCGATCCGGTTGGATGCTCGGGTGATTCGGGAAATCCACCCGCCCATAGTGGCCACCGCACATCTTCAAGATTATTTTCCCGCGGCATTAACCGTAAAGCTCGACTTGAGAAGTAAACAAACAAATACTAACTCGTTGCCCGAGGACGGCCACCTTGAAGCGGCGACGCCCAAGTCGGGTAGAAGTGCTCCGTGCACTCCATCGCTCGGGCGGTAGTGGTCCTGCCGAAAAGCTCGGGAGCCATGTCTTTGGCGTCCTCATCGCTGAGGATATTCTCGATCTCATGAATCAGCCATGCAGCTCCCGGGAATGAGATCATTCCCGAACCGCAACAGCTTCTCGCCCCGCAGCCGCCGCCTCTCTTCCCGGGCCTCTCCACCCGGACCTAGTGTACAAAAATGAGACCGAACCACGTCATGTAGTGGGTTCACCAAACATTCGGGATAGATTCCCGAATAGGTTCCAAAAGCACAGATTGCGTAACTTTACAATTTTATTACCTAATCGAAACTCGATAGGCTCGACCTCGGGGCACTTTGCCCGGTCACCTCGAAGCCTTGAACTTCCCCTCGACCTTCTAATTTGTTCGGGAGTTCCGCAAAGATGTCATAAACGTCATCCCGAGTGGGATGACCTTCCATATGAACCGGGACGGAACTTCCCGGCATGTTTCTCAAAGAGGCTGGCCCGCAGCCTCAAGATCTACCGGCAGCCTCTCTTCCGTTTCTTTTCAGCCGCCGCGGCCTCGAACTACCGGCTTTAGAGCCCGGTTTCTTCTCCTTACGGTCCCGGAAGATAGCGCCGAGGTCATTCAGGCTCCATTTCTGCGAAAAGGAAAAGATTAGTTAATATCAAACGAATGCACAAGTAAACAAGAACGATATAAACCTTTCTTGAAGTCCTCGAAGGACGCCTCGCCCAAGACGATGCACCAAGGCTAGGTCTCGGTCGAAGGGGAGACTCCTGATGCCCAACTCCCCAAGTCCCTCGAATAATGCCCAAGTGGGAAAGGACCCCTTGGGTAATCAGCCTCCAAGACAAAGGAAAGGGGAGGACCTCCTTCGCCCATCCCCGCACCAAGGAGCAATGGTCCGGATTTTATTGTCGAACCGGTCATAATTCTCCTTGGCAAGATCCCCTTCAAAGCAATCGCCGAGGATTCTGCACATCCGGCAGCCCTCCTACCTTTTGCGCGGTTTGCAGGCCCCACGACGCATCAGGCTCCATGAAGAAAAACTCCCGATGCCATCCCTTGCGACCGGTTGGCAAATTCCAAACAAAGTTGAATTTTACAAGAGGAGGACCCTGCGCCAAGAAGTAAAAACAGTTCCTCGGGATCACATTCACTTTATAATCAAGGAAAGTGGATATGGTGGGTTCTATCTCGAACAAAGCACGAGAGAATGAGATAGGCATTTATGTGGCGGTAGGTATTCGGGCTAAATTGGTTAACGGCTAGCCTGTGGATTCCGCTAATTGCCGAACAAATGGGTGCGGGGAAGCGGAGCCCGCATGTAGTTGATCCTTGAAGATCACCAACCAGCCTTTCCTGTGCTCATACGCCCGCATTCCGAGAAGGAACCCGAGTACGGACCGTCATCGGGACAAAATGGGCGGACTGCCACTCTTTTATTAACTCCGGAGTTGCCTTACTCCGGTAGTTCTCGATCTCGACCACCAACCTTCGGGAATCTCGCCTTGGTCTCTAAAAGGCAACTCAAGGACGAATGAGAAGGGGTGGGAAAAGTAGGGCCATTCTCATGTACCTCGGGTAAATGGCCGGAGGAGACACGGACGGCTCGCCGGAAGAAGATCAAAAGACGGATCGACAAAGCGGCGTCGACAATCCGACGGTGGAGTCGGTAGAATTGGTGGACGGCGGACGAACCTCTCAGAACCTTCCAGACGGTGGCTTCACCGAGGAATGGGGGAAGAAGTCTTCTGGATTTGATTCTTCTACAGTCCTCCACCTCTTGAAGATACTAACAGCCTCCTGAGCGTGGGATTGTCCGTCGTGATTTTATTGCGAGGAAAGAAGAGTGAGAGATGCAAATGAAAGTGAGGTTCAACTCACACTTATAGAAAAGATCGGGCAGATGAATCGCCAAACGGCATGTGATCTCCACCATCGATTCAAAATGACCGTAGGGAATGCCGAACGTGGCAGATCCCGAATGAGAAAACTTTGAAAACGATTCAAAAGCCCGAACATTGTTCGAGACAAAAGGAGGACTTCACATCCTCGCTTCCCGAACATCATAGTACGGGAACGATTCAAAAGCCCGAACATTGTTCGAGACAGGAGGAATCCACATCCTCGCTTCCCGAACATCGTAGTAACGGGAAACGACTCAGAAGCCCGAACATTGTTTGAGACAATAGGAGGAATTCACATCCTCAAGACGTGGAAACGATTCAAAAGCCCGAACATTGTTCGAGACAAAAGGAGGACTTCACATCTCGCTTCCCGAACATCATAGTACGGGAAACGATTCAAAAGCCCGAACATTGTTCGAGACAAGGAGGACTTCACATCCTCAGTTTCCCGAACATCATAGTACGGGAAACGATTCAAAAGCCCGAACATTGTTCGAGACAAAGAGGACTCCATATCCTCAGTTTCCTGAACATCACAATACGGGGAACGATTCAAAAGCCCGAACATGGTTCAAGACAAAAGGACTCAACATCCTCAGTTTCTCGAACACAATAGTACGGGAAACGATTCAGGAGCTCGAACATGGTTCGAGACAAATGGAGGACTCCACGTCCTCTGTTCCCGAACACAATAGTTCGGGAAACGTCTCTCGATTACCCGAACAAGAGGAATCACATACCCGAGCAACGCTCTCAAAATGCGTAATCCGATTCGAACAGAGAGGAAACACTGCCCAACAGAGGCAGATCCCGAACTAAGCAGCCCCGAACATGACTCACGTAACATTAGAAAATGGATCTTGAAGAAAAGAACTTTGGACTCCTTTTAGTCGGCCAAAAAGGCTTGGGGGGGACTTGATGGCCGCCATGCCCAATATGCATAAAAGGCCTAACAAAAGGCCCATACACAAGCCCGAAATAAGGGCCCCATTAAAAACTTAATAGAATACCCGAACAAGGCTCAAGAACTTTCCCGAACTATACTTCCCGAAGTGCATATAGGACCTAAAACGAATAATCACCTTACATTGGGATATTACAATAATGCCACTAAAACACGGGACTATAAATACATTCACTATTCATACCAAAAGGGGTAACGTTTAACAACTACTCAACACGACTTGTCAAATCACTACATCAGAGAAACTCTCTATTCCTCGACAGTCGCGCTCCAATACGCAAAGTCGACCTAATTGCTTCCACAATATCGTGACGCCGCAAGTCAAACCGAACGTGGCAATCACGCGCACCGATTTGCCACCAATGATCACATTTGGGGGGCAAACATGATCATTCACTCATATAATTGTTCTCGAGGCTAAAGAAATCAAGAAAAAAAAATCTTTTGAAGGTAAGATAAGCTTAGATGGAAGGGATTCATGAGGTAAGTTGGGCAAAGGTTCTGCCATGCATCATTGGTTTTAATTGAAGATCATTCTGATTTTCCGAAGTTGTTGTCAACAACTCCAAACATCAAGCATTTTCAAAGTCGTGCTTCATGAAAATCATATATCATGCACATTGACAAGTTTTCAAGGGACACATCGAGCAAGGACTATATTAAGCACTATTCAAGTACTTCTTTTGAGATCAAGAAGGTCAACCAGCACTCAATTCGTCAAGAAAATCAAGGAAGGCTCCTTAATCCCTTTCAGGAAAGAAACATTTCTCTCATAAAAGGACTAGAAAGTCTTCCTAAGGTCAAGCATGATTTTCACCAAGACAAGTAAGGAGGACTCCTAACCTTCATCAAAAGTCAGGTAAAAGGTTCGTACTATTCCATCACATTTCATAAGCCAAGTCTAAGTTTTCAGCAAGGTAAGGAAAGTTCCTTAACCTATTCAAAAAGAGAAAGGTTTCTCTTTCAATGTAGGAAGTTTAGTCATTTCGTCAAACTTCACCATTTTTAGAAATTCGTTCGTTTTGTGGGATTTCTCATTTGAGGTTTAGTCATTTTGTCGAACTTCGTCATTCTCAGGGATCTACTCGTTTTGTGGGATCTCCTATTTCTGAAGTTTAGTCATTTTGTCGAACTTCGTCATTCTCAGGGATCTACTCGTTTTGTGGGATCTCCTATTTTTGAAGTTTAGTCGTTTTGTCAAACTTCTATCGTTTTCAAAATATCACTCGTTTTGTGGGACACCTCTACTTAGAAGTGTAGTCATTTCGTCACACTTCTCACTAAATCTCAGTTTTTCACCGAAAGCATGGAAGGTTCGTTTGTCAAAGCCCGAAGAGAAAGGTTTCTCTCCCCATATGGTAAGAAAGTTCTTACCATCCTTCTCATTTCAAACAAATCAACAGATATTTACAGGAAAGGTTCCTTTGCCCAAGCCGTGAGAGGAAAGTTTCTCTCATTGAATGGTAATAAATTTCTTCCATTCGCCACATTTCAAAGTCAATCCAAAAAAGGTGAGGAAGGTTCCTTTACCTTAGCCCGGAGAGAAAGTTTTTTCTCCCAAATAGTAAGAAAGTTCTTATCATTTTTCATACTTCAAAATCAATCAAGCGCTTCCACTCAAAAGATTCCATTCATGGAATGGTACGAAAGTTCTTACCATTCCACACATTTCAAAAAAATAGGGGGATCGATCCAGTTTTCAAACAAAGACTCACAAGGAAAGTTCCTTAGCCTTACCTAGAAGAGAAAGGTTTCTCTCTTAGATTAGTAAGAAGGTTCTTACTATTCTCAGCATTCTACGGTATCGTCCAAGATATTGTCCAGTAAGAGAAAGTTCTCTACCAAGTAAATCAAACTCAAGGAAAGAAAGGATAGCCGAGGTGGTAAAAGGAAAGTTCCCTACCTCACAACTCTAAGCTTAGGTGGTTAAAAGAGAAGGTTCTCTACCTAATGATATAAGTCGAGGTGGCAAAAGGGAAGGTTCCTACCTCACAACGTAAACCTAGGTGGTAAAGAGAAGGTTCTCTACCTAGTCAACCGCCTCAAAGCGAGAAAAGACAACAGAGGTGGCAAAAAGGGACGGTTCCCTACCTCGCGACTCAAGCCTAGGTGGCCTAAAAGAGACAGTTCTCTACCTAGCATCTCCTTTTGAGTAAGGAAAGTTCCTTAACTCTAATAGTGGGAAAGTTTTCACTATTCGACCCAATAGGAAAGTTCTTATATGGGCGAAGAAAAGAAAGGTTTCTTTTCTTCACATATAATGAGAAGGTTCTCATTATCATATCATTTGGGGCAAAGAAGGTTCTTTAGCCTCGAATAGTAGGAAGGTTCCTGCTATTCAACTCAACGGGAAAGTTTCCGCTGAGCGAAGCAAGGAAGGTTCCTTCGCTTCAGAAAGGTAAGAAAAGTTTCTTCCTTTCCAGAGTAATGAGAAGGTTCTCATTATCACATCATTTGGGGCAAAGAAGGTTCTTTAGCCTCGAGTAGTAGGAAAGTTCCTGCTATTCAACTCAACGGGAAGGTTTCCGCTGAGCGAAGCAAGGAAGGTTCCTTCGCTTCAGAAAGGTAAGAAAAGTTTCTTCCTTTCCAGAGTAATGAGAAGGTTCTCGTTATTCACCGGTTAAAAATTCGGTGTCATTTACTTTGCATGCCCATGTCCCATGAATCATGCAAAGGGGCAAATATTGACACTCGATTTTTACCCGGATTTGTAATTAACAGCTAACTTAATCTAATTAACTAATTAACTAATTTAAGCCTAACTTGACTAATTTTTAAAAAGAAGAAAGAAAAGAAAGTAAAATGACCTAATTGAATGTTTAGTAATTTTAGGGGGAAAATCTTTAATTAATATTGATAAAATAAAAGGGGAGATGAAAATGATAATAAAAGAAGAAAAAAATGAAAAAATATAATTATCTTAAAATAATAATTAAATATTACGAAAATCCTAAAAAAATCATCTAATACAATTAAACTTAATCTAAACCACTAAGAAATAGGAATACTAATCTAATTGGACTCTATAACCCTAACCCTAATTAATCCCTATAAATAGAACATTAACCTAAACCCTAAAGAGAACAAAAATTAGTAGCAAAAAAAACAAGCAATTAGCAAGAGCAGCCAAAGAGATTGATTAGCAGCAGCAAAAACAAAATTTTCGTCAAAAAAAAAACTTCAACCGAAGCTTTCTTCTTCCCCTACAAACCTTGACCCCTCAAATCGGCCTCCTCGTTACGAAACCTTGGCACCATCGTCTCCGTTTCGTCGCAACGAATCCGGATTTGCCTTCAATTTCGCCAACGGAGATCGGAGGACGGAGAATTTCGCGTTGACCCGCGATCCACCCACTGTGCGACCCGCTTCAATCGAGCGAGCCGGACCTCCGTTTCTGCTCCGGTTTCCGCCAAACACCTCGCCGTGCGACGCCTTGCTGATCCGCACCGATCCCCGCCGCCGACGTCGCCGTTTCATCCGGATCCGAACTGCTCCTCATCTTCCTCCACGTTTCGCGAACTGCTGCAGGTAAGCTTCCTGTTTTTCCCTCTTTTTTTAATTTAATTAATTTATATATTTAATTTTCTAGCCCCCTTAACTATTTTTGTTGATCCACTTAAAGCCCTAAGGTTCTAAAAAGCTCCCTTTTAATCACTACTGCCCATTCACCCCTAATAACTTCACAAGTTTAAAAATTAACACTTTAGTCACTGTCCCTATTCCTCTTGTTTCTCTTTTAATCATTATGGTTAATTCGTTCCATTAAAACTTTATTTATTCCAAAAATAAAAAAAAAGGAAAAATAAAAATCGTGCAAAACAATATGAAATAAACCCCGTAGTACCAATTTTGGGCAAATCGAAAATTTTTATTTTTGATTGTAATTGACTAACGGATCTAGAGCTTGTGCGGACCGGTAATTTTAGGTTTCCAATCGACCTAAGCCAAATAGATTGGTGGCGACTCCTGTCGAAAATCTCGTCGCTACAGCGAGATTTGGCAGAGGTGTCGCCAGTGGTTTCAAGAGTGAGAGGAGGAAGAAGAAGAAGAAGAAGAAGAAGGGTTTAGGTCGGTTTAAAGAGGCTTGCCGCGGGCTTACTGCGGCATTACCGCGCGCGTGGCCCTGGCTTACCGCGGCATTAACGCGCGCCAGGCCACGGTAAGGCAGATGGTTCCAATTTGAAATTTTTCGTTCCCCCCCGTAATTCAAACGTGCGTGGATTTCGTGGGCCCCACGGGCCCATTTCAATGCGGCCCAAATGCGGCCCGATGCGCGGTAAAAAATTATAATTTGATACAAATATTTTGAAAACTTGCAATTTCATCCTAGATTTGAAACTTAAAATTGTTGTCAGTCCAAAGACACATTCAACTTAATTTGAGATTTTTGTCGAATTATGCCATACATTTTACTATATTTCTACCGGATCATCGTCATCGTCATCTTCTTCTGATCGGTTGTCCAAATGATCTATGTGCTCGAGATGTGCATGATGATCCAATAATAATGGAGTCACATCCGGTCCCCGGTCGTATGCTTTCACCAATTGTCATTGACTCTGCAACGGATTAGCCGTAGCTATATCCGGCTCTTGCATCAGATCATCCTTAAAGCGTCTCGGTTTAGTTTTGAAAATTGTCCACCAGTTTTTCAGATTTTGTCTCTTTGAAGGGTATTCGAGGTAAACCACTTGTTCCGCTTGGCTGGCAAGCTGAATGAATGGATCTTCTGGATAAAGTTTAGAGGTGTAGTCAACATCGATGATTCCTGAAAGTCTATCGTAACGGACACCTTTATTCGTACAGAACCACGTACCCTTGAACACCATAGTACTCAGGTTATTCCTGTACTGAAGGACAATGATTTCGTCAATCCAACCGTAGAAATCCATATAGTCTTCTGCATTCCGTACGCTGGGAAATCACTAATTGTCCACAGCAGACATGCCTGCATGTTAAAATTCTGATTACGATGTGCATCACAGGTTTCCACGCCTGTATTCCATAGATGCTTCAACTCGTCGATCAGCGGACGTAAAAACACATCAATGTTACGGCCCGGTGACTTTGGGCCAGGGATTAGCAACGGCATGAAAGTGTAGGCCTCCTTCATGCATAAATCAGGAGGCAGGTTGTAAACCACGACGAATACAGGCCACATAGAATATGATTGGCCCGAGTCTGACAAAGGGTTCAAACCATCTGTACATAACCCCAATCGAACATTTCTATACTCACATGCAAAATCAGGATAACACTTATCAACGTGTTTCCATGCCTCGGCTTGGGATGAATGTCCAATAATACCCATCGAATTATCACTAGCTCTAAGATGATACGTCATAAATTTAGCGGTTCTCAAGGACAGGTAAAGCAGTTGGAGCCGCTCAATGATTGGTAGAAAATGTAAAATCTTTTTAGCTTTTGGTTTCTGATTCGCCTCACGTTCTTCGAACCGTTCCGCACCACATACTCTACAATTGTTTAACTTTTCATATCTACCGTCAAACAACATGCAGTTGTTCTCACATGCATGAATCTTTCTATACGGTAACCCCAACTCTTTCATCATCGCTTTTGTACTACACATGCTCGTAGGCAAAGTTGCCTCTTCTCCGGACAGTATTTCATTGATAAATTCAATCAACTCCGAGAAAAAAGCGTCAGATACGTTATGTTGACTTTTCATGCTCAAGAACTTTGAAATAATAGACAATTTCGTGTGCTTATCAGTACATCCCTCATATAAAGTGATGTGGTTGTCAGAATGCTCTGATGCCAATTGAAGTGATTCCGGGAGGGTATCCTGGAACACGAGGAATAGATCTAGCTAACAAAGGAGCAACACGGGGTAGGTATTGTCACGGGTGCGCCCGCGCTCGGTTGCGGAGGCGGGGCCGTCCCGCGACGGCGGAAGCGGAAGCCGTGGAAATGGAAGCGGTCGGTCCAACTCTTTTCTTCCTTTATATATTTTCTTTCTCTTTTCTTTTCTTTTCTTTTCTTTTCTTTTTCTTCCATCTCTTTCCATGTTAGGACAAGTGTCCCTTAACACATTAGTCACCACCCTAGTATTGGGGTGTAATCTAGCGCCAACTTCACCCGAGTAACTCCTGATGTGTGCGCATGCTTGCCCGAGCCAAAACTCCCGTCATGTGTGCTTGCTCGTTTATCACCACACTATTCATCCAACCGATATAGCAACTCATACATAACAATTAACTCTATCTCTACAGAAGCTAGCAGCGGTATTCTAAGGCTCTGTAGTGTAATGCAATGCATGATGCAAAGATTCTTTTCAGAATCACAGAATCATATATATATATATATATATATGTTTGGATACTAAGTCATAGAATCAGATCATGATCATATCACAGAATCACATCACAAGATCAACCAAGCAAAACGTAAAGGTACCCGGATTATGTCGGAAGCCCGCACCCAAGCTGAATCTGACCCGCGCATCACTACGCGCCCCGATGTCCAGAATTCCCAAATCTTCCCAGAGTACTCTGAATATCCCCGAAGTGCTATCCCAAAGACCGGAGTTGATCTTAGAATGCCTTGAAGGTCCGCCCGCCGCTCCACCGCACATTCCAAAGTGGTTCAAATAAGAAGGTGGTCAGACTCCGTATAGAACCGCCCCGGAATAGAACATGGAACAGTAGCTTCTCCTCTCAAAGTCATCTCCCACAGAAGTTCATCCATGAACTAGCTGTTTCTGTCCCAGAAGTCCACTCTAGGACTGGTATACTTGCCTTAAAAATCCACACCGGGACTGGTCATACTCCGCCCTCTCGGGTGACCAATACGGTCGAACCCAACCTGCTCTGATACCAACTTGTCACGGGTGCGCCCGCGCCCGGTTGCGGAGGCGGGGCCGTCCCGCGACGGTAGAAGCGGAAGCTACGACAGAAACGGAAGCGGTCGGTCCAACCGAGACCCGCTGAGTGTGGTGGTCCCGTGACCCGGCCCGCAAAGTCTCGTTCTCAAAGGCCCGGTGCCTGAGAACACTTTGCTCACGGAGTATGCAGACAGAGTTATGCGCTTATAACCTTCGGTCGTGTTTCGACCCGCAACCTACAATTCCCAAACATGGCAAGCATACAATATAAACCCTAACTATCCATGGCGAGCCCCGCCCCACTGAAATAGGCGAGCACTCCACCATCACCAAGCATGCAGTTCATGGATAACATCATTCATAAAATCCATAGAATCATACAGATACATAATGTGTCTTAACACATCAGGATATGATCATACTCCGGGTCCCGCCTCTCACTGTCATGGGCGAGTCCCCGGTCCTACAGAGTATCCAAAACATCTATACGAAGGAATGTATCTAAGATACATAGCATGATCGACAGATGACATGCATGCATATACACCTACAGAGCCGACCAAGGAAAACCTTAGAATACCCAAGTGCGGGATCTAGCTGAAACTCCGAGATCAGAAGATCCCCGCAAGTTCCGTTGCTGCTGCTAACACACCAACAAAAGAGAGAGATAAGTTAACTATGAGTTAACCCATATGCTATCCGTTAGCATAAAACCAGAAGTCAGAACACAGACTATAGATTCAGACCCAGATACAAATACAGATTTCAGATAACAGATTCAGATTTCAGATATTAGTTCCAGATTCAGACTACAGATTCAGATATCAGATATCAGATCCCAGACTATAGTTACTCAAAGAGACTGCCCCTTATAGATAGAAAAATCAGACAGAACAGAAGAGTACCTGAAACAGAATCAGACAACACACCCCAGACTCACTTTCCGGGTTGTTGGTCGTAAGGGCTTGGGGATAGGCACGGTTTATCTTTACGTAACAACCTGCACAACAAAGACAAAGAAAATGCACACAAGCAGCAGATAACCAACATATGCTCAACCAATGCAAATCAAACATATGCAATGCACATAAGCAGAATTGTTAGTATAGCAAACAGACACGCTCTGAAACGATAGTCCATTCTGGCCCAGCCACGTAATGAACTACCGTAGACACATGAGACTGGTACCTGCTCGAGGTAGCTAACCCCATCAGAACACCACCCACGTAAGAGTTGAATCAAAACACCACCCCCGTAGGAGTTGAATCAGAACACCACCCCCGTAGGAGTTGAATCAGAACATCAGCATCTTCGAGTCCTCGCACCTGCACACCAATGCCTATCCCGACTAACCAAGTTTGGGTATCCTCGGGCCACCCTCTATCCAAACTTGACTCGGTATACCCCACACGCATAGGATAAAGTAATCCGAAATGCCGAATCGAGAGCAATCCTAAAACCTTTACCGCACTATTACCGACGCAAGAAGAATCCCGGCAAAATCCCGACGCTCGGTCTGAAACGCTGTAGTGTAACTTCCGAAGTCCTGCACTACTCCACAACTGTTGATTCAAACTGAACAACCACACACAAATAAAAAATCATCAATCTAGACCCCCGGGAACTAATCCCGCAAAATCTCGCACTTTCCCGCACTTTCCCGCAAAATTCCACAGAAAACTCGGATTCTCAAACCGAGCTAGAACATTGTTATTTACACTTAAACAAGCACAACCAAGCATTCAAATCATACCTTCTTCCCAAATCGTTCACACAAGTCCGAATCGAAATTCCCGTTCAGTCGTCCCAGTACAAATTTTGGCGAGTTTCATTGCGTTTCGACTACCCCCTGTTCACATATGATCCACAGATATAGAATATATGTTTAGAATTCATAGAATCAGCCAATATCATTGGCACCAAAACCGAGGCTCGGGCCGGGAAAAACGACTTTCACACCGAGCCTTTTCTGACAAAACCAAATAGCACAACAAACTCATCTCTTCACTTTGATCACAAATATATCATTACCTTTCACTGAAAGCAAAGTTGATTTTTCACATTAAATCTTTGAACGGATTTTTGCAACACTTCCGGCGCGTTTCCGCTCACACTCCTGTTATCAAACATGCACAAGAAGGTGCCGGGAACGTTTAGAAACCAATAAACCAAGCAGAAAAGGTGGTTCCATAACTACTCCCAAACTTCAGCAGCTCACGGACAAACCGGGCTGAATCTTCACAAACCGGTCTCAGATGATTCACTTACTCAACACAAGGATCGTTTTGGTAACCTTACCTCGAAGCTTCTTCTAGTTTTCACCAAGTTCACCTTTGGCCCTTAATGGTGGTCTTTTCAATGGAATCTTCACGGATGAAGAAGAAGAAGAAGAAGAAGAAGAAATGAATAAAATTGTATTTTCTTCCCTTTTATACTTTTCTTCCTTTTCTTTTCTTTTCTTTTTCTTCCAATTTAACCAAAAAGGGAAAAGTGTCCCTTCTCTCTTTCCCAAATCAGCCGACTTCAACCTTTCTTCCTTTCCAATTATTGTTAACTTTATGCTAAATTACAATTTGGTCCCCAAACTTTCTAAAAGTTACAATTTAGTCCAACCCGAAAATTGCAACTTTCAAATCGCTTCTCTGATCGGAACGAAATCTGAAACACATCCTCGGGACATCATATCACACACAAATCATGCTTCACATGTTTAATTATAAGTCCCGAGTGTCATATCGTCCCAGCATAACCCGAGCAAATCCCGACGTGTGCGCTTGCTAGCTTAACCGAGTAATCCCGTCATGCGTACTTGCTTGGTTATCACCACACTACTCATCCCGAGTCATATCACGCCTCACACCAAAACCGTCACAAAACTTTCATCCTGAGCCCCGGGTTTTTCATCCCGAGCCCCGGGCGTCGCCCGGGAACGAACATCCCGACCCGAAAAATATATTCCGTGAAAAGGTGCGGAATGCTCGTACGATCCCAAATATGCTGACAGTTCCCTTTTCCGAGGTCCCGGTAAAGCTACCGAGCTTACTGATCACCCAGAAACAAGTCCTGCTCCCGAAAAAATATTTTCCGCGGAAATGTCCGGGAAACCCGTGCGACCTCAAATATGAAAGCATTCCCGAGTATGTTACCTAGAAAAGATCCGGGAGCTATCTGATCATGCTATGTATCTGACCAACCGAAACGGAGCCCCGGAACACCAAAGTCACAACCCGCTCGGGGTGATTGTAACAGGTATGATTGATGAGGCGAAAATGTCAACAGGTTGACAGATCCGGAATGCACAAAAACAAAACGATGCGGAAGCTTGTGAAACTGATGTGGACATCATCCCTATTTGTGAGTTAAGAGGCAACCATTCCTCCGGAGGGTCTAAAGGACCCTTGGCGAAGGCATGGACAAAGAAGAAGTGGCATTCTAGGCATCGGCGAAGCCCGGAGGCGAGCCGTGCTCGCAAGGATCTTGGCGAACCCAGACCCCATTGGCGAACCCTTGGCCTTTGGCGAACCCATGGTCCTTGGCGAAGACCCCGTGCAACACTTCCAGATGCAAGCGAAGCACAGGTGTTAGCCAAGCAGAGGAGGCCTCCATACGCAAATCAGGCGACCCCCTTCAACTTGTGCAGAGGCCCTCTTTCCTCCATTTCCCGCCAACTACAATTCCTGGGAAACTGGGAGCCACTAAAGCAGGTAGTCTACACAGTCTACACTGTCACCTCGTCTGCCACCTCTCAATTCGCCCACCATAGAACCGTAAAGCTGGTTCCCTTGTCCAGTCATTCATTATTTTCCTTTACCATTTTCTTCTATATAAGGCAACTTGTAACCATTGTAAAGGTAGAACATATTATTGAATTTAAACAATTCGGCTGAAACACTCCCGGGGAGTCATCGGCTTTTGTGTTCTCCACTCTTGCATTTCCATTTCCCTAGTGATCCAGGCAAGAGGATCCAAGCATAATATCTAGTATTGCTTGACCTTGTAGTCAAGAGGTGCTAGATCCCATCTCACTTCCCAGGCATTTTCAAGGGCATTGCCTCACCTCGTAGTGAGGAGGTTCCCTTGGCCGACTCTGTTTCCTTCGTGTTCTTCCTCTGTTCTTTGTTTCCATTCTTGCTGGAAACCGCCTCCTTCGAGCTAGATCCGAGCTCGTGATCACTTACCCCCCCCTGTGATCACATCAAGTGGTATCAGAGCCAAAGTGCTTGCTGGAGGTACCGTATCAGTTGTTTGTTTTCTTCAAGTAAAACCATTGCCTTCTTTCTTACACTTGAAGAAAAACGTTTTGTTGTTGTTCGAAGAGAAACCGAAAATATTTGTGTTTATGCGTGGTTCATGTGACTGGAGAAAAAGTTCATATTTGAATATTGATTATTGAAGTTGGGTGAGAAAGAAAAGTGATTTCGGATTTGGAAATGGAAAAGTGTTGTATTGTGTGAAAAAGTGCAGAAGAAAGGTTGTTGAAAATGATGAACAAGTTCATGTGTTCTTGAGTGTTCTTGGTGTTCTTGAGATGTTCATATGAAGTTCATACCAAACTCATATGAATAGTACTTTTGATCCAAAATTTGTTGATGAACTTGAAGAAAACGTGTTTGTGATTGCAAAAGCCCCTTTCTAAACTCCCTACCATACTTCTTCAACCACCATCCACCTTAAATCATTCAAAAGCTAGTTTCAAGTAACTAGTTATCTTTCTTGAATTGCAAGTTTCGGTTTTCACTAGATATTATTGCTTGTTCCTACTTGTGTGTTTGCATTTGATCTAAAGTTGAGTGTGATCAAGTTAAGAGAACTTGTGAAAACCTTGAGTGGAGAATGAAGAGTGAAACCGTGGGAGTGCTCTACCAAACACGTGAGGAAATGAGTGGCACTAATTTTATTGGCTAAGTGTGTAGGTGTGCCAAATGGAGGAAGAAGACCTGCATTTCATTGGGTTTCATCCCTTGAAAGGAGGCGCAAACTTGAAGATGACTTATGGCAATGGATCGAGGAATTGGAATACCACTTTTGGTATTACCAAGTTCATAAAGAAGAGAGGTTAGACCTTGCCATAAGGTGTCTAAAGGAGAAGCCAAAAGATGGTGGCGACAAGATTTCGCTCAAAGAGAGCACTACAATGAAGCCTCCATTCGGACTTGGAGCGGATTGAAGAGGTTACTAGTGGAAAGATATGGTTCACCTCGAGAAGAGCCACCCTCTCCGTTCCACTCCCAAACAAGAAGGTCCCCCTCTCGGTCGACATCCTCCACCCACGCTAGAAGCCATAACTCTTGGAGGAAACCGAGCCCCACACCTCCACAAACACTATCAGCCGAGCCATGTACTCCACCTCCCCACACTTGCACCACCCAAACTCCTTCCCCAAACCCAAGCCCTCGCCAAGATCCGAGTGAAGATCTTTCTCAATTAATTGAAAGTCTGAAGAAGGAGTTTGAAGAATATGAGAGAGAGAAAAAGAAAAAGAAAGAGAGAAGAAAGCAGAGGGCTCTCCTTGGCCAAACAAGTGAAAAGAATATTGCACCCGGACCTTCAACCAATCTCCAAGAAGAATTAACCATTTCATCTTCTAAATCTTGTTATTCTTCTTTAGTTGTGCATGAGTTTGAAGGAGAGAAGGACACAGATGCGCCAAACCTTGAAGGAGAAGAAAGATTTTCGGCTTTGGAGGAGGACCCTCCCTCCCCTAACTTGGGGAGAGGTAACCTACTCTTTTCTTTTAGTGATGAAGTGAATAGGCATGAATGTGAAGCCTTATCCGAAAATGAGCATGCATCTCACCCATTGCTTAATTCTCTCAACCATGATAAGTGTGACATATTCGAATTCCCACTTGAAAGCATGAAGCATGATGATTCGGTTGGCCATGAGATGTATGTACATGATGCATATCCTATATCACTCACCCCTAGCCATGAATTCTCTTCAATGCATGATCATGACTCCTTCTTCTTAGATAATGAGAATGCATGGCCTAGGCTTACGTTTGACCCCGGGATTGACCTTGAGCTATGTGTAAGGTTGAAGTGAAGAGAAAGGGCGGATTGTCCATCTCACTCCTTCAAACCATTTTTGTGATTTTCATGTTTACAGCTTTAGTCCACTAACCCTTAATGCCTCTTCAAGTTTATTGTGGTGTCTTAAGATTTGTAGGGACAAATACTTTATGAATCCGAGGACGGATTCTTCTGAAGAGGGAGGGTATGATGTGGACATCACCCCTATTTGTGAGTTAAGAGGCAACCATTCCTCCAGAGGGTCTAAAGGACCCTTGGCGAAGGCATGGACAAAGAAGAAGTGGCATTCTAGGCATCGGCGAAGCCCCAGAGGCAGAGCCGTGCTCGCAAGGATCTTGGCGAACCCGGACCCCATTGGCGAACCCTTGGCCTTTGGCGAAGCCATGGTCCTTGGCGAAGACCCCGTGCAACACTTCCGGATGCAAGCGAAGCACAGTGTTAGCCAAGCGAGGAGGCCTCCATACGCAAATCAGGCGACCCCCCTTCAACTTGTGCAGAGGCCCTCTTTCCTCCATTTCCCACCAACTACAATTCTGGGAACCTGGGAGCCACTAAAGCGAGGTAGTCTACACGGTCTACACTGTCACCTCGTCTGCCACCTCTCAATTCGCCCACCATAGAACCGGGAAGCTGGTTCCCTTGTCGATCATTCAATATTTTCCTTTACCATTTTCTTCTATATAAGGCAGCATGTAACCATTGTAATACTTAGAACATATTATTGAATTTAAGCAATTCAGCTGAAACACTCCCGGGGAGTCATCGGCTTTTGTGTTCTCCACTCTTGCATTTCCATTTCCCTAGTGATCCAGGTAAGAGGATCCAAGCATAATATCTAGTATTGCTTGACCTTGTAGTCAAGAGGTGCTAGATCCCATCTCACTTCCCAGGCATTTTCAAGGGCATTGCCTCACCTCGTAGTGAGGAGGTTCCCTTGGCCGACTCTGTTTCCTTCGTGTTCTTCCTCTGTTCTTCGTTTCCATTCTTGCTGGAAACCGCCTCCTTCGAGCTAGATCCGAGCTCGTGATCACTTACCCCCGTGATCACATCGAAGCGAACGGATATGGCCGCCAACTCCTCCTAGATCCTTGCCCAGGCAAAGATAGTGTTATGCCTTTGGCGATTCCTCCTTGATACTAAAAAAATGTCCAAGACAAAGAAAGCCTTCGTTGTCAAAATTGAGGGGGAATGATGATGGGGACAACACCTCATTCTTCCAATGAGAAGGCAATATTGGTCTTAGTAGACTTGTCAAGAAAACTCAACAAGAATTGAGTGGAAAAAGGTAGATAGGTTGAAAAGAGAATCACTCTCAATTTCAAGAAAAAAGGTGTAATATATTTGATGATTGAATTCTTCCTTTCAAACTCACCTAGACCTCCTTTTATAGGACAATGAAGCTAAAAATCTAAATCAATTGACAAGTCCCTTCATCTCCACTATAAATGATGGAAATTAAAAGGAGATGTAAATATGAGAATTTAAAACAATTATTTCTAAACTTATTCTAGGCTAGCTAAGGGGTAGAACTAGCCAAAATATATCTAAAAACTGAAATAAAATGATGGAAATTCGAGTTGGAAGATGAGGGATGAGTTTTGGCCAAATAAATGAGGAGTAAGTTATCCGAGGGGCTTCAAGGCTTGTAACTCCTTCTTCACCAATGGTTTATGGATGATTTTGGATGACTCTTGAGTCCTTAAAGCTCGAAGTTCGTCATTGATGAGGAGTTAACGGTTGGAAACCTTTGAAGTGCATTGAATTCGACTTTGAAGCTCCTAAAACGCGATACATCCAATCACATTCTCCGGCCATTATACAATTCCTATAATAATGGTATCAATAAAACAATATGACAAATATTAAGCATAACAATTATATAATATATATTCATCACATAACTTAATTCCAGATTTTTCACTACCTTTTTTCTCCTAATTCAAGGTGCATGGGTCCTATCCTATTCATAAAAGTACTATTAGTTAATCAAACTTTTATCTTGTGTAAGTAAAAAACTGATATAATTACGTAAATTTCAGTAGCATTTCGTCTAAGTTCCTCGTTATACCGGTTCTCCGACGTAACGCCTAGAGCGGTATAAAGAGGAATAAGGCAATATTGCATCCGAAATTTACGTAATTCTTATCATTTTTCCATATACAATCATAAAAGATTAATTAACCGATAGTATACTTTTACAAACTGTCCACTGGGATAATCCATGAAAACTTTGTAGAATATATAATTTTAAACCGTTATTTCAATATTTTGAAATAAACTGTAAAATAATGTATTACTACGATTTTTCATAGACAGGTACTATGGCTCATAAACTACTTTAGTTTAATTAAATAAGTAAGCAACTGAAATACATATAAATAAAACAAATTTGAAGAACTCATAAAAATATATATAAATAAATCTAAAAACAATTTGTTACCTACAAGAGACACAATGACTGTGGGCAGTTGACCTTCAATTGAAATCACCGGATGATATATACTTTCTTCAATTAGTAAACAATTAAAGGAAAAAATTGAAAGGAGATGAAGGAAAAATATGAAGTGTTGTGTGTGAAATGAAACTGGAGAGGAGGAGTTGCTTATATAGGGGAAACTTACTGCGGCTCACTCCGCAGTCAACGGCCGCTCTGCGGCCGGTCAAACCGCCTCGTGGACCACGCGGCTTTACCGCGCCGGGTAAACGTGGCTCGCTGCCACTTTACCGCGTCCGACGTTTTACCGCGACCTTAGGCGCGGTAAAGGCAGCGGTAAAATGTGCACTCTCCACGTAGTGTGTGTGTGTTTGTTCTTAGGAAATGAAGAACATGTGAGAGGAAGATGGTGAAACTCTTACTAACTCTCCTCCTTATATACTCTTCACCACATGTCACACCTCATGCTTGCTATCTATGACTCACCATGCCAAGCACACACCTTAGTCACCATGCCAACCACACACACCTCTTTAGTCACCATAGTGAATCACCTTACAAGCACACACACCTCCTTAGTCACTTGCCTTGCCAAGCACACACACACCTTAGTCACTTGCCAAGCACACACACACCTTACTCACCATGGTGACTCACTTCACCAAATCCGAAATTTACCTAAGTGTTGAAGTATCGTCCCGCGCCAACTTAACCCGAGCAAATCCCGACGTGTGTGCTTGCTATCCCGACCAAATAATCTCATCATATGTGCTTACTCGGTTACCTCCACAATATTCATCCCGAGTCGTAAAATACCATATACCCTTGGCGCCATCAAATTTCAAGTTCGGGTTGGATTTCGAGTTTATGGGAAAAACTTACACCCCTACAAGAGGCTATTTACAAGCATGCCATGGAGGGACTCCCCTATAAAAACCCAACCATTTGAAAACGCAAAGGCTTCACAACTACTTCGGTCTCCGTTCTCTACTTTCTCACAATAAGTTTACTTACTTGAGCATCGGAGCCCCGATCAATCAAAAAACTCAAGTTGGTCCAAGCTAACCCTTTGGTTTCAGGCTGAGCACGCAACACCTTCAACTATGGTCTCCCACGTGACTCGGAACCAGAAGAAGAACACCCAAGTGGCCAACCCATAGACGTTCGACCACCAGTTATTTTTATCTTATATGACATTTTACTTTATTACCTTTAAGTCTTCAACACTCCTTAATTTCATGCTCGATAAAACGTTCAATACATTTGAGATGGATGGAGTAACAATTTTAAAATACCCTTTTTTGTTTAATTTTTTCACAATAAAAACTTCACTTCATATCAACTTTTTGTTTTTCCCACAAAAATTTAGTTTCCTTCGTTTATAAGAAAACGAAAATTCTGCTCTGCCCGTCGGTCTTCGCCCAAGTTCCAGGAAATATCCAACAAAATTACCTTTTCATAATCTTTCACACCCCAAACCCCTCTGTCTGTTTGCCCAGATGGAAATATTCAGCGAAGCCAAGGCCGTGAGACTCCGCAGCCACCTGGACAAATACTTGATCGCCGACGACGACCAGGAAACAGTCCGGCAGAGCCGGAACATCGCCGGCAAGAGAGCCATATGGCTCGTCGAGTCCGTACAATACAAAAACGGCATCTTCGTCCGCCTTAGGAGCTCCCACGGCAAGTACCTCACGGCCTCCGACGTCCCCTACTGCTGGGTATGACCGGACAGAAGGTCACTCAGACTCACCCCGAAAAGATCGCTGGCGATCCAAAGATCGAGTGGGTTTTCATCGCCGATGGCTTCCAGTGGAAGCTCAAGTCTTGCTCTGGCGGCGGTGACAAGTTCCTTCGTGCCAACGGTGGCACCCCGCCGTGGCGCAACTCCGTCACACACGACCACCCTTATACCGGGTCCACGAAGAACTGGGTGCTATGGGACGTCGAGCCTGTCAAGGTGCCGGAGGCCTCCGAATTATTGGATTACTTGTCGTCCGTTTCGAGCTTCTCGTCAGTCTCCGATGATGTCTTGGAGACGTTAAGCGATGAGTTCGCAGGTTCGGCCGGCTTGGATCCCCAGTCGCCGGTCTCTACAATGAAGTCGTCGCCCAGGCTTCCACTAATTGGTGGAAAGGTCAATTCACCGAGAAAGGTACATTTGGGCCATTAATCACAAATTTATGACACATTTCAGAATTTTAAGACTTTTGTTTTTCACAATATACTGTTAGTTCTTTTCTACTTTTAACAGAATTATTAATTACTATCACAATTGGTTAATGAACCGAAATTGCGAAGAATATAATGTTCCCTCCGTCTCGTTAAAAGATGTGTTTTTTTTTGGATTATCCAAATAAAATTGATGCATTTCAAAAAATAAAACATTTTTACACCAATATTACCTAATTATCTTTATTTCCTTCTCACCTAATAAAGCTACTGTTGTCCGTCAGTTTTATTTTACTATCATCAAATTTTCAACACTTTTTAATCTTTTTATCAATCAAACGTATCAAGTTTTTTGGACAAAACAAGTATTGATTAAATTTATGGAGTTTTCTTAAGTAATTATGATATAGATATAAACATTATTAATTAGAATCAGCTAATTAACATAAAAACCATAGCGAGCGAAGTGGAAAAATCCGTAACGAAGTAGGGAGGTAACCGGAAACCCTAGGAATACACTAATTAAATTGATATACATATGAAATGATGATTGGTTGTTTTGTGTCTTTACATTAAGTTTCTCTATACATATTCTTTTACCTTAACAGTTTAGTTATTTTCTATGGTTCTTAACTTTATTTACTGTACTTTTTTAGTTTTATTGTTTTTATAGGAACATTCATATTATTCAAAATTGACTTTCATATTATAAGAAATGTGATTTTTATAGTAAGACTCACATCATTTAAAATATACTTCTGAACTTTAAGATTTGATTTCCCTTTCAAAATGATTTTTTAATGCATGCTGAAATATATTATTTGTGCCATAGATAAATAAATTAAGATCATAACATTAATTTGTTTCAAATTTACATTTCATCTTTTATTTATCAGTAACGTTCATTTCAAGTATTGTACTTTTAGTTTTATTTATAACAAAATCATTGCGGAGGTAATTTAAATAAAGTTTGTTTAACACGATGAGCAAAAGCTAACACAAAGAGTAACATTTTATTAGAAGAGCCTATCTTAAACTTGTCCGAGTTATTAGGTTATCAGATTTCTTTATCTGTTCTCGATTGAGACTTGTGTGTCTTTATCTTAAACCTTTTTTTATTGCCTCTTTATCTTAAACTTGTTTGTCATTATTTCTAACTTGAACTAAAATAATTCCCATTGAACCAAAGTTTTGAAGCACTCTATAAAGGAATTCCAATAACTTTTCTAGGCGGAACGAGTTCCAAATTCCAATACTTGTTGAAGTACTTACAAAAAAGCCATCTAAAAAGGGGTACGTACAGAAATATAAACAAGCATCTAAATAAAATTATACTCCTATCTAAATAAAATTATACTCCTACATTACGGTCGTTTGTACTTTTTAAGTGTTTTTTAGCAGCTACAGAAAGGTAAAGAGTGAAACTGAATTGGAAGCAAAATCGTTCGTATTAATTTACTGTTTAATCAGTTCAAATGTTTGATTCATTAATTAGTTCAACTGATTAATTTATTAAAATTAGTTATCATTATTTAGCGTATAAAATAATTGATATAATATAAATATAATAAATATAATAATAATAATAATAATGATGATGATGATACATATTTTTTATACTAAGTTGGTAATTTAAAATATCATTCTTCTTTTCATAAGATCATGAAAAACAAGATTGTGGATCTCCATATCTGTTATTAATTGGCTCTTTTAACTTTTGAATTTTTTTCTCATGTTATTATTAAGAAGAATTGGTCAAAGAATTGAAAAACGTATTATCTCAAAACTAGCTAGGCAAGTTGAATTAACAGTTGAATATAAATTTAATGACTTTGTTTATCAAAATGTTAAAAAACATACATTAAATATGTTGAAAATTAAATAAGTCAATTACTTGGAAATAGATGCAATATATTTTAATTATTTAACTGTTTAAGTTAATGATTTGTAATCATTGAAAAATCATACTGTTCGGTTTAATTATATATATAATGATTTGTAATCATTGAAAAATGAATACTAGCTTTTCAATCATTAGTTTTTCCAATTTTTACCGATTTTGATCGATATTTGACCAAACTAGCTCTCCTAACCAAAATCCAGGCTCGCAACAAATTCAACCATTGGTCGATCCGGGTTTAACAACACAGCTTTCGAGTTTTTTAAGTTTCTCATTAAATTTTTTGAAGTGATATAGAATTTTTGTGGTTATTGAAGTTCTTTTTCAACATTTTAATTTATTCTTTTATTTTTTCATTATTTACAAAATCAAATAATTTATGTATAAATTATAGATTATTGTGTGTAATTTTTAGATTAGTTTTTTAATATAATTTTTTGAGTTATTTTAATAAATTTTTTCTAGTAAATATCTCAAAATATCAAAAAAAAAATGCATCATTTTTAGATGAGAGTATTATTTGTTAAGTGCCCTCTAACCCTTCCCACTACCAAAAGCTGCCCTTATTGGAACCACCACGCAACCCTTCCCACCACCACTTTCTAAAAACTTCTCAGAATTCATGATCCGCCGCACAACATTTTGAAAGAAAATTAATACTCCAACAAAGGGACATTTAGTTTGGAAATTATATTAAACTCTCCATACTTCATTAATCCTACTATATTAATTAATTCATTTGTTTTGACTATTTCACAGTATTTAATTTATAATTTTATTTAATCATTATTTAAATATATAAAGTTAAATAATTCATATGTGTATCAGAATTTGAAATATAAAGTTTCTAAGTACTCTTTCCGTCCCCAATTAATTCTACACTATGTGTGGGCGCGAAGATTAATGTGAATGCAAGATTTTATGTAGTTTGACGTAATTACCCTTAAGTAGAGGTTGTTTAGAGGTTGCACAAAAAACGAGATGAGAAAAGTTAAGATAAAGTAGAGATAGTTTGTTAATTTTAGAGGAGAGGTTTCAATTTAAGGAAAATGTATAATTTTTAGGGACAATCCAAAAGGAAATTTGTAGAATTAATTGGGAACGGATGAAGTATATTTTTTTTCTGATTTTTTTCACTTTTATCTTTGTGAAAATTTGAGTCAAACTTTGAACCTTGAAACATGCAAGTCAAATGGATCAATTAATGGAGTACGGAAAACGTATTGCGCTCGCGCACACACACATTATATTATACTCTCTCCGTCCTTTTTTTATTGCAACACTTTCCTTTTTGGGACGTCTCTAAATTTTTGCAACGTTTCTTTTTTTAGTAAGCGTTTCCAAATTAAGTTACCAATTTATTCTTTCAACCATCTTTCTTCTCGTTTCTTCATTATCTAATTTGACTCAACTAACTCTTCCACTTCACCCGCTCAACTCTTTTTTTAATATTTTATTATCTGATGTGACTGCACTAACTCCACTCACACTACTAATTCTATTCTTTTATCTCTAAGGTAATATTGTCAAAATTTTACATCTTTCTACCCTTCTTAATCCTCGTGTCATATCAAAATGTTGTAATAATTTAGGGACAGTGGAAGTATTGTACTCCTTCATCTTCAAAAGATTGAAGGGTTTGATTGAACATGGAAATTAAGATGAGATATAAGAATTTAGTATAACTTTATTTAATTGTCCATTGGTTGAATGTGCACGAAAAATGAGGTAGAAAAAATAAAAAAAAAGTGCGGGATAATTTAGTAATTTTGAGAGTGAGAAGTTTTCTTTTAAGGAAACTGATCAATTTTTCTGGACAGTCCAAAAAGAAAATGTGTTCAATTTTTTATAGATGGAGGAGTACTATATAACAATTAGAAACTTGCATGAAGAGTTATTTGAATATTTTGCAGGGTGTGTGTAGGGTGTAGGTTAAGTATGCATGTCTTTTTTGTTTGTTTGTTAATGGTATAAATACATTCTTAAACCATATTTTCATTCCCTTTTCACTTTGACCCATATGTTTATAATCTTCTAATTTCGACATTGTAACATTTTTTCCTTGCTTTTCCCTTTGCGATTTTATTTGTAGAAAAGAAAAAACAAGTATCTTTTATTTTGAAATGTTTGTTACTTCAACATTTCAACATTTTGTTTTGTTTTTTTCTTTTATTTATTAGAATGATATTTTACTTCTTGCCTCTTATTTTCATGTTTTTTGCGCATAGGCCCAAATTATATTCTTAATCTTTTGAGTAGAAGAAGGTATAGTTAAGTAAAGAAGATAATAAGTTATAGTTAATGTAAAAAAAATCATTTTAAGAAACGTATCAATTTTTACTAAGATAACCTAAAAAAGAAAAATTATTAGTTTTTTGAAACGAAGAGAATACGAAGTTTGTGAACAAATCCCCCTACTCTCATTAGTTCTCCGAGCTTACCGGGCATAAGGAAATTTTAGGTCATAGGAGCTTTACCCCTAAAAAATTGTACTTCCTCATTTCCCAATTAATTATACATATTTCCTTTTTAGGTTATCCATAACAAATTCTACACTTTATTTAAATGAAAATTTATCTCCTCTAAAATTATCAAACTATCCATACTTTATCTTAATTTTTTCTATCTTGTTTTTTGTACAACCTCTACTCAATGGTAATAATGTCAAACTAAATAAAATCTTACATTTATCTTAATCTTCGCGTCCACACAAAGTGTATAATTAATTGAGGATAGAAGGAGTAACTTTTATTTTTGTTGTTTCATATATTAGTATTTAATCTATATTTTTATAAAATTTTGAACATGTAAAGTTAATTTATATTTTTTATTTTTATTATTATTTATCTTAGTAAATGTAAAGTTAATTTATATTTTTTAAAATTATTATTTATCTTAGTAAATTTTGTAGTCAAACATTACAATTTGAAATATTAAAATCAAACACAATAATCTTACAATAATCTTCCTGGGATAAAAGATTGTTTTAGCGCGTCGATTTGGGCGCGTTAGGTGGGGTAGAAGTTAGCGGTAGTCAAATGACCAATTGCCCAAATCCCAGAAGCTCTGAACAGAAAACTGTCCCTTGGTCAGAAATTGTAAAAGAGAAGCAACATACATTTTCAACGCCTAGCTAGATCTCCCATCCCACCCGCTCCTCACCTGCTTAGTAAAGAGAAGAGAATCCTTCTCAAAGGTTTGATTTGATTTGATTTGAGTTTCAGGGTTTCAAATTTGATCGGATCCGGACTGGCATGGAGCTATTCAACAACGCCAAGGTCGTCCGCCTCCGCAGCCACCACGACAAGTTCCTGCTAGCCGACGACGACGAGCTCTCCGTCTCACAGGACCGCAACGGCTCCTCCAAGCCCGCCCGGTGGACAGTCGAGCGCGTCTCCGGTTCCGACTCAATCATCCGCCTCAAGAGCTGCTTTGGCAAGTACCTCACCGCCTCGAACCAGCCATTCCTCCTCGGCGTCACCGGCCGGAAGGTCCTCCAGACCCTCCCCCGGCGCCTCGACTCTTCCGTTGAGTGGGAGCCCGTCCGTGACGGCGCTCAGGTCAAGCTCCGGACTCGATACGGCAACTTCCTCCGAGCCAATGGCGGCCTCCCGCCGTGGCGCAACTCTGTCACTCATGATATTCCCCACCGGACCGCCACGCAGGACTGGGTTTTGTGGGATGTTGACGTAATCGAGATTCAGGTCAACACCACCACCACCGACAGCTGTCCTCCAACTGCTCTCCCTCGTGACGATTCCCTCAACTTTGATTCCGCTACATCATCACCCGTCTCCGCCAGAAACTACTCCAGGCAAGAGGTTGGTACTTAGCGATCCCCTATGATAAATCTAAAGCAGGGCCTTAATCGATTTGTGTGCTAATTGTTCAGTTAATGGGTGCAGTCGAATGATTCTAATGTTGGGTCGCCGCCCAAGTCAGAAGGGAGGACTATATACTACCATGTGGCCAAGGAGAGCTGGGAGGTGGATATCGATGCGGTGGAGGGAGTTCCCTGAGTTTCAAAGGGAATGGAGTTGATGAGTTGACCCAGAAATTGAAGGAGGAGACAGGTCTCGCAGATATCGTGGTCTGCACGCCTAGTCCCTTGAATGGCAAGCTTTACCCTCTTCGCTTGCAGCTTCCTCCCAACAACGCAGATATGCATGTCGTCGTGCTTCCCCTCTCCCGAAAAGGTGAACATTATAAGCTGCTCATGCCGTACAATGCTTAGGAATTTATATTTTCTTGGCTCAGTTTTGCACTATCACTAAATTCGAGCTGCTGATGTTCATCGAGAACAGCCAAGCAACAGTTACAACATGCTTGTGGTGAATGCAGATGTTACTAGATAGTAGATAGATGGAACATGCTGAGTTTGATTGACTTCGCTGGATTGTGCGTTCTTTTGGGAACTTTTTGGGGAATTTTTTTTTTTAAAATTGATGTAATATTTGTAAGAAAAAAATAGTACTATTAGAGGAAAAGATCAATAAGTTTTGATTTTTGTGCAAACGAACTGGGAGTTTGTTTCCAACATTAAAATTGTAGAACTGAAGGTTTTCAACATTTGACAGTATCTTTTATCTATCACTTTACTACTGGACCATGGCTACATTGACATCCATGGGTGCATTTATCATGGGTGTTCTTGTTTAGCAGGAAGGGCTAAATAGAGCTTATAGCATTTACAACAATGCTAGTTATCACATTTCTAAGTCAAATTTAACTAATAAAAATAGAAAAAGTGTACAAATCTTTGATCTAATAATACTAACTATCATGCTAGACATAATAGCTTTTGGCTCTCCAAATTTAAGAATGAAGAGAGAATTTGTTGCTACCCAAAAAATAAATGTGGTTGATTTCAACATAATAATAAATATGACTACTTATAATACCTAGCATTTATGTGGTGACAATGTTAAACTCACTAATCAAAATAGTTTTTTTGTCATTTTGGTTACAATTTAACTTAAAATTAGATAGTATTGTTGTAGATGCTCTTAAGTAGTTATGATTTCTGTTTTAACTTCTTGTTCTCTAGATAAAATGCTAATGTCATGCTTCTGATCAGTTGAATACTTATTGATTATCTCCTATGTAAGATACAGAACTCCCAGGTCGAGAATATATCTAAAGTTTACACCTTGACTGAACAGGATGCTGCTGTAATTTTATGCTATTTTGATTTTTTGTCTGTGGACCACGTTTCTCCTGGATGTGTAACAGATCATGTTTCAGTGAAATGGATGCTTATATTCTTTGAATGCTTCCATTCTCCTAGAAATTCCATTCTCCTAGAAATTCCATTCATAAGCATTTTCTGAATCTCGCACCTAGCATAGTTTGTTTCTAATTTAACTTTAGTCGGTTTATTTAGTAAACGAGTAAGGCAAAAAGGAGTTTCTTCTTTAACATTCTGGCAGCTGACAATATTTTGCATCTTGTAAAGACTTTTGTTCTGCGACATAATCTAATCTGCTTCTTTTTGTGCCCCTCCGTTTACTGGATAATATTTTGAATCATAGAAACAGAGTGCCAAATCTGACCCCGTGCGTGATATTGTCCATATTGTTCTGTTTTGTCTTACTCATCCTTTTGTGTTTCAGTGAGAAGCGAATTTGCGAACGGAGTTTAAGCTGCAAAATTGATTGCTCTATATGATACAAGTTTTGTACCACAAGTTGGAGCAATGCATTTGTGAATATTAACTCATGCATTTTTCCTGCATCACCTGAAACAATCTTGCAGGAAAGTGATGCCCGCTTTCTCCAAACAGAAAACTTGTGAGAAATATTTCCTGGTGCGAGGACGAACATGAAATCGAGATATAAAGAAAGCCCTAGGCCTTGAAATTCTGATTGGTTTCATTAATTATTTCCTTGATGCTGATATTCTGAATTTGAAATAGATTCTCATAGTACATATGTCAGGGATAGTTTTGTTTATTTTGCTTGATGTGTTCGTGTGATCGCCCTCGATTTCCCCATAGCTAGGATTTCGGAAAGACTAGACACTTTAGTTTATTAACGGTAGGGGTGTCAATTAGACGGGTCAGGTCGAGTTTAGGTAAGGTTATTCAGGTTTTGGGTTGGGCTGTTTTCTGGTCAGGTCGGGTCGTTCAATTTCGGGTCATTTCGGTTTGAGCTTATTTCGGGTCAGTTCTTATTCGTGTTTGGGTCGCCATCGGGTTGAGTTTACTTCGGGCAAAGTCAGGTTTGGGTTCAGGTCATTTGGGTTTCGGGTTGTTTCAGTCTCGGGTTCAAGCCGGGTCTAGGTCGGGTTTCTTCAGGTGAAATTTCGGGTTTCTTCAAGTTCAAGTTCAGGTTTCTTCTGGTCTAAGTCGGGTTTCTACGGATTCAAGTTTGAATTTCGTCGATCCAAGTTCGAGTAGCTGAAATTTTCAAACTAAATTTTTAATCTTTATATTTATATTCTTTGTAAATAATACTACGTTTTTTATATTTATATATACAATAATAATATACTAAGAAAATTATTCACACATTTTCTTCTCTTTTTTGTTGGAGTTTAAAATAAATATATTTCGCTGAGTCGTTCAAACAAAATTGAAGAGAAATTAGACATTATTTCAATAAAATTGAAAATTAAATATTTCTTCAACAATTTTGAAAATTAGTCATTTCTCCAATAAAATTGTAGATTAGTTCTTCCAACAAAATTGCTCTTACAAAATTGGAGATTGGACATTGTTATAAAAGATTAGAAATATTGGCGTTATTTCCTATCATTTTCTTGCTTTAGAGTTTATATAATGATAGTAGTTTATTTTGTTACGATGATAGTAACTCTACAATGCATTAGATGATTATGTTATGTTATGGTGATAGTTTATTTCGGGTTCATTAGGGTTCGAATTCGGGTTAGGTTGGGTTCGGATTTGGGTTAATCGGGTTTGGGGTTCGGGTCAAGTCGGGTTCATTGGGTTCGGGTCAAGTCGAGTTACGGGTTCATTCAAGTCGAGTTGTTTTCGGGTCAGGTCGGGTTTGCGTTCAGGCTAGTTCAGGTTTAGGGTTGTTGACTTTTTTGATCGGGTTAGGTCAGATCGGGTTCGGACGAGTTAATTAGGTCGGGTCAGTTTTTGACACCCTGGTAACAATGACTTGTCGAACAAAAAACCTGGGTAACAATGAAAGAAACCACAATTTTGGTTCTACTAGTATTATGAAGGGTAAATCACACTGTCGAACCATTTCTTTTATGCTAAAATACAGAATGGTATCCGAATTATTGTGATTCAGGTACTTTAGGGTCTGGATTAAAAACGGGTAGAATGATACCCTGAACTATCAAAATGGGACAGATAAAGGCATGGGCTCAGTTGACTCGGCACATGGCACATGGCGTCACGTGACCCGACGTTCGTTTGTGTTTTACACGTTTTCGTATTTCTTTTTGACGGACCGGGATGAAGGTGGCGTTTTTGACACTTTTTAAACATTTGGACAAATTTCTAATTTTTTAAAACTTAATATTATGAAAATTCATACAAGAGAATCCAAGAACCATAACCTCTGATCTTGAGCAACTAATTCACAAATTTCAATATTCTTTGCCCAGTCCACCTCAGCAAGCTTCTCACTTGTCGCCAAATTAACAAGCTAAGCAGTAGCCATCTTCTTCTCCTAGAGTCTGCATCGAGCCAAACAACCATTAAACAACCATTAAACAACCAACATCCATCCAACAAACAGCACAAAATCCAAATCAAAACGCTAACTAACGTTACAAACCGAATTTCTACAGGCGCTCGCCGCTGCAATTGAAACCGCTTCGCTAACGAACACAAATCGGATGAATTGAAACCGCTTCGCTAACGAACACAAATCGGATGAAGACGAAGACACCAATAGGTGTAAAGAGAGAACAAGTAAAGCTAAAACAGCAGCCTCAAGTTTGCAGATACAAATTTTATTACCGTTTTAAAATAATAAGTTTTAAAAAAAATTGGGGGTTTGCCCAAACGGTTAAAAAGTGTCAAAAATGCTACCTCATCCTGGTCAGTCAAGAAGTGAGACGGAAACGTGAATGTCACGAACACCCCGCCCGGTTGCGGAGGAGGAGCCGGCCGCGACGTCGGAAGCGGAAGCTACGGCGGAAACTCGTTGCGTGCAGTGGTCCCATGACCCGGCCCGCAAAGCCTCGCTCTCGAAGGCCCGGTGCCTGAGAGCACTTTGCTCACTTAACAGAATGGTCATACCACGACCCGCAACCTACAAAACGTAACCACGGCAAGTATACACAATATCTTAAACTATCCATGGTGAGCCCCGCCCCACTGAAATAGGCGAGCACTCAACCATCACCAAACATGCAGTTCATGGAATAACATTCATTACTCATAATAAACAGAACACAGAATTCATTCCATATACATATCCAATGTGCGCAAGTCTCGGGCTCCACCCTCGACTCAGAACGTAGCACAGAATCAGAATATATTCCAGAATATACGCGGATCTCTAGTCCACTGGCCGCTTGTCGTCGACTGAAATGTGGTAAACAGAAGGGGTGAGTCCTCGGGAGGACCCAATAAGGGCTGAGGTAAGATACAGTTTGCACAAGTGCTGGTGAGCCGAACCTGCAAAATAGAACAAACACAAGCATATATATATATATATGTATATACATTGATGTGATCATGGAGCCCTCAAGCAACAACAAAGTGTCCCAGACGAAGAGGCCAGCGAATGAAGCTAGGAGCAACCCCGTGGCGAGGAGGTTCATAGGCTCAGGCGGCCTAATCCATGGTTCTGGTGATCACCTGACCAGGAGAAGGCAACGCCTCTACGCGAGGACTCCACAAGAGGCCTCAAGGCGAAGGAAAGGCTTCCTCAAGCGAAGGCATCCGGGCGACGGCGAAGCCCCTCAGGTGAAGCCATCTCTTCGGAGCCTCAAGGCAAAGGCTGGACTTCATTATACGAAGGCACCCAGGCGATGGTGAGGCCCTTTGGCGAAGCCGTCCCTGCGCAGCCTCAAGGCGAGGGCTAGGCCTCTTAAGCGAAGGCCTCTCGGCAATGGTGAAACCCTCAGGAGAAGCCATTTCTGAGACGCCTCAAAGCGAAACCCTCAAAGCAAGAATCTCCAACGTGAAGTCTTCACGGTGAAGGCAAGACCTCCAGGCGAGGTTTCCTGGCGAAGGCGAAGCCCTGGAGCGAAGCCACCTAGGCTCGACAATTCAGCCGACCACTTCCAACCACTCCCATCCTATCCGGAACACTCCCTCCTTTCACACCGACACTTGGGAGTATTATATTAATCTAGCTTTTACCTTTTACCTTTTTACCTTTTTAGGATGGCATGCATGTTAAAGCACTTTATGCTTTTGGCATGCATGCGCATACGTAAGGTTGTTCCCTTCTCTCCTATAAAAGGGACAGCAGATTCTTTTTGTAAGATAGAACATATGTAAAGCTTAAGAAGGAACATTCCTTAAGCTCGGTTCTCACCCCCCTGCTATCTTCCGCCATCCCCCTTGATAGATTGTTTATCATCAAGTTTAATATCTAGTATTGCTCAATCTCGTAGTTGAGAGGTCCTAGATCTTCCATACTCCCCAGGCTTATCGCGGATATTGCCCAACCTCGTAGTTGGGAGGTGTCCGTGGCCGAATTTATCCTTCTTTGTTCATCGACTCCACCGAGCTAGATCTGCGCTTCCGTACGATCTCGCGGATTCGCGTCAAGCGTACCCGTGATCGTATCATACATGTATGCAGAGTCAGAGTCCCGTAGGACAAGGTGAGCCGGAATCCCATCAGATGCGGTCTAACCGCTAGAATGACCCTTAAAATAAAAAATAACAGAATGACAGAATATACAGAAGCACGGTACCGGCTGGGATCGCGATCCCCAAACTGTCGTAGGGTCACAGAAGTATATCGGCACCCCCAGTGCGGATATACATAATAGAAGTATCCCCAAACGGTACCGGCTGGGATCGCGATCCCCAAACCGAACGTCCCGTCCCAAAAAATATACTCCTTAAAAAGATTCGGGACGTTCCCACGATTCCAAATATGCAAACGGTTTCCTTTTCCGAGGTCCCGGGAGCGCTACCGAGCCCGTTGTACGTCCCGAGACAAGTCCCGGCCCCGAAAAAATATTTTCCGCGGAAATGTCCGGGGAACCCGTGTGACCTCAAATCTGAAAGGATTCCCCAAGATGATCCCCAGATAAGACTCGGGAGTTGTCTGACACATCCAAAAACATGACCCGCAGGCCAAAACCGGAGCCCCGAGTCTCCCAAGTCACAACCCGCTCCGGGTGACCGTAATATTCTCCCCCCCTTAGAACTCTTGGTGTCACCGCACGCCGCCCGAGCCCGGTTGCGGAGGCGGGGCGCCGGACGCCTTGAAGCGGAAGCCGGAAAACAAGAGATGGCAGTCCATCGAGACCCGCCGCGCGTAGCGGACCCGAAAACGGAAGGATTGTGGAAGCAAAACTAACGGAAATTTCATGCGTATAACCAAAAATAAAATGCAACCATACAATTCATGCACTAATAACAGAGTAAGCCCCGCCCTCCGTGGACGAGTGCTTACGCACCAAAACACATATACATACAGAATTCACAGAACCTAAAATGTCTAGCAAGCGCCAAGCGCTGAGAACAGATATAGAACAGAATATACCAATGTATATACAGACATACAACCATCATAGCAATACAGAAAGTGTGCATATGCAACTCTGAGCCAACCTTAGAATCTAAGTAACAAAATACCTTGCGCGGGATTCACACCAAGTACACAACCCCGGACCGCAAGGTGCAATCACAAAACACACCCAAGGTAGGACCCTCACGGAATCCTACTCCGCAGGCCGCTTATCGTCTACCTGAAATCCAAAAACATAACCAAAATAAGGTTGAGTAATAAAAGTACCAAGTAAGGGATTTGGTGTAAGTTAATTTTATGAATCCCTGAAAAACAGAAAGATAGAAATATACGCAAAATAATACAGAATAACATACATGTATCGAAACAAATCGAATCCCGAAGGATGTGCGATTCCAAATCGCCATAAACCTTATAACAGATCGAACGACACCTCCCACTAAGGGGAGTCGAAGCCGAAGCTATTACGAAGCATGGTGCACCACTGGGTAGCGAACCCACAACTGCCGTAGTGTTAGCAGACAGTATACCATAAGGCATACTCCTACAAACGTAGGATTAATGCATGAGTATGCTACAAGGCATACACCTACGAGATCACGAACTTACCTTAAAGCGAAATTTCCGAAATACCCGCAAAAAAGTGCTACAATACATACACCTACAGACTACGAGAATATGCTCTAGGCATATAATATCAAATACTGCAGCAGAAAGTGAAACTAAACATACACCTATCTTACCAAAAATAGCAGAACCAAACCCTTACCTCAAAATCCAGAGTATTGGACCGATTCTGGATAACACCTACACCGTGCCCCGAAACTTAGAACTCCTCTTTTCCTAACCACCGAAACTCAGAATCTGCCAAACCAAGTTGAATTAGCATCCTCATCAACCACACTACCAAACTACAACCCCGACCCCAAAACCGAAAATCCGGCTGCATTTCCGTAAAATTCCGATTTTCACGAAACGTCAGAATTCAGAACCAACCTAGACAATGCAAGATTTCACATTGACAAACATCATACAATAAGCAGAACTGATCAAATCCGACCTTAAACCCTTCATTACCCGCCATTTTCCGATAATCCCGATTAATTGTAACTTTTTCATTCCTTAACCGAATTCAACATTTCAAACTTCCATCCACTCCTAAATTCAAGCCCAACACCATATTAACCTCCAATTTAACCAAAATGAACCTCCAACTTTGAAAAAGAATCATTCCAAGATTTCGGTTCTTAATCAACTTTTCATCCAACTTTCAATTCAATCCATTCAAGCTTCCACATAATCATATTAATCACCAATTCCACTTCCTAAGCATGCTTACTAACCAATTACACCAAAATCAATAAAACCCCTTCACTTATCAATTCGGCCAAAGAGGGGTTTTCTCACCCAACCTCCATTTCAATCCAAACAAAGTTCCATTTGCACTCTTTAATCACCAATTACATTTCTAAACCATGAATGCTATCCAATTGCATCCAAAACAACAAAATGCACAATGAACACCAACCTAAAAATTCGGCCATTTGGGGCTTTTTAAACCAACTTGTTTTCCATCAAATTGAATCCATACACAAGCTTAGAATCATGCTAGGACTAACATACTTGAAGCATGAAACAAGATAACAAACACACATCATTTTGGAAAATTATCCAAAATTTCGGCCAAAAAAGAAATCTTCATCCAAGATGTGTTTTCCAAAATCCAACACTTGATTAACACTCTCCTATCACCCAAGAACAACATACTAAAAGATGGGAGGAAGAGAATCATCCTAGCTTATAGCTAAGAACAAACCCATCATTTACCAAAACCCTTCTTTTCATCACCAATCTCCAAAACTAACAAGAAAAGAGGAGTACGGAGGATGCTTACCTCAAGTAGCAACCAATTCCTCTTTGATTTCTACCAAAAAGAAGAACCTCAAGCTTGGGTGGAGTTCATCAATGGAGGCGGCAGCAGCACAGCAAGAAGAAGAAGATGAAGAAAAGAAAAGGAAGAAATGAAATGAGACCCATTTTATGAAAATAATATGCCTTTTATATTTTCCATCAACCTTGCCCATCCCTCTCTTCTTTTAATTCAAAAATAGGACATGTGTCCCATTAATCACACACACACACACTAGCTGCCGAAAATAAAGGGCTGCTGCTGCTGTACCCATGCTGATTTCTTTTTAATTTGCACCCATTTGCAAATTAACTCCCAATTTTTCCGAAAGTTCCAATTCTTTTTGCCCAAAAATAATTATCGGATTCCAAAATTAACGAAACTCGGACACAATCTTCAGAATATTATAACATTCACAGAACATTTTTCAGAAATTCATTTACAATTCCAGAGTGTCCTACCGAGCTCGCTGAACCCGAACCAAAACCCGACGTGCGAGCGTGACAACCTGAACCGAAATTCCGTCACCCCAAAATTCTATAAAAATACCCATAAATTCCATCTTAAATTATAACACAACTTACCCCAAAGCCGTCAGAAAAATTCCATCCCGAGCCCCGGGATTCCCGTCCCGAGCCCCGGGAGTCGCCCGGAACCGAACGTCCCGCCCCAAATATTAAACTCCACAACCATCACCGGGACGTCTCCACGACTCCAAAACTGCAAACGGCTTCCCAATCTGAGATCTCGAGAGTGCTACCGAGCCCAGACGTCCCGAGGCGACCCCGACAACCCCCCGGCGCCAGAAAAATATTTTCGGCGGAAACGTCCGAGGGACCCACACGACCTCAAATACGGAAGGGTTCGCCAAAATGATACTCGGATAGGGCTCGGGAGCCGCCTGAACGCCGAAAAACGTGACCCGCAGCTAAAACCGAAGCCCCGGGTCACCCAGTCGCAACCCGCTCGGGGTGACCGTAACACTTGGTCCTCCAAGAGTAACCTGAACCATACAGGTGTCGCTACCGACCAGAATATATATATTCTCTTTACCAAGCATAATCGGACCACCGTTACTGGTGCGGCGGGAGTGGTAGTTTAGACTACCAACCTGAGCCTCTCAGCGGCGTCACAACCCTCAGGGTGCATCTTGTTTGTTGGAATTCTTAGCGCACCAACTATGTGAATTGTGGCTATATGGAACATTTGTGATGTTTCATGAGTAGTAACTACTTACTAGCATCCTTTTATACAAAATAAGAGTATTTTGGTAAAAGGACATGACTTTGGCAATCGAGGTGCATGGTGTATGCACCCTAGTGCATGTGTGCACATCTCTTGGAAGCTACCAAGAGATTTCGGCCATGAGAGCCTAAATTGGCGAAGAGGCACCTCAAGGGAGGCACCCCTTCGCCTAAATGAGGAGTTACTTAGCATTTGGACAAGGGAGTGTACAAGGGGGGAGTAACCACTCCTTAGGCCGAAAGTATGTGTACTTTCGAATATAAGGAGTTGTGACTCTTCCTAGTAACTCCCTACATCATCTATAAATAGATGATTTGGCCACAACACAAGACAACACTTAAGAATCCGAAACTTCTCTCTTCTCTTTGTTCTAGGCCGAAATATCAAGGCTTCCTAGAGCATTTCGGGTGGAACGTTTTTGTGTCTCTAACACAAAACAACCTCATTGCATCACATGCAATCTGTCCTCATCAAGGAATTCGAAGGCCTGAAGATTCAACTGGAAGGCTTGGAGCAAACGTTTGGAGCAAGGACAAAGATCCTTACGCTGTTTTCTCAAGGGTGCAAGGTATGCCTCCTATCTCTACTTCGCCCTCCTCCTTCTCCTCTTTCTTCTTCGTGAAAGTGGAGAGGCATGATTATGGAAAACACATCATGCTATGAATCTCTAAATCTACAAATGGTATCAGAGCCAGGTTGCTTGAATGTATATGCATGTTCGCATGTGATATTCGCGTTCCCAGAATAGGAGCGGAATCCCAGTTGAGTGGTTGATGATGATGGTGTTCTTGAGACTCCAAGCTTGCTGTTCAGAGTAATCTGTAAAAGATAAGAGGAATACTCAGAAGTAGCAAGAGAGGAGTGGGGGGGCGTGTAGTAGCTTACCCAGTTTAAGGTGGACATCCCCCTATTTATAGGGAGATGCCAGAGAAGAGCCTCCCCCAGTTGAAGCCTTGGACAGTGTGAGACGGGGCCCGACAAGTCTCGGATGTAAGGAGATAAGTCTCGTGTCGGCCGATTGGTGATAAGGCGGCTGTGATGATGAAGATCTCAGCAAACCGCCTTAGAAGATTCACCTGTAAGGGAATGTTTGGCGTACAAATTTGGTAAAGATCACTTAGGCTCGTGCTGGCCTCCTTATTGGCTGATTGATGTCAGATGACCAAGTGGTCTATTTCCAAGTGGAGCAAGTGGCAGGCGAAGGCCTGCAAGGGGCGAAGGCCCAGATAGAATATAGCCAAATAAGGAGTGAGGGACGCACGAACCTGAGTGTAAGGGCCTTATCTGGGCGAGGCCAGTATAGGCAAGAGAGTCCTCGCGAAGGTGAGTTGAGGCTGCGGAAGTAAGACCCGCGAAGGCGAGTGAGATCGCAAGGGCGATACCTGAGACCGCGAGGGCAATACCTGAGACCGCGAGGGCAACTCGCGCAGGCCTAAGAGACGTAAAGGCTAGTGTGAGACATCGCCAAGGCGAGGCTTAAAGCCCGCGAGGGCAAGACCTCGCGCAGGTGAGACTGGAGACCTCGCGAAGGTGAGACTGGAGATCTCGCGAAGGCGAGACTGGAGGCTGTAAGGGTGAGACATACGGGGCCTTGTATAGTTCTGATGCGACGCGAGGACGCGTTTGCTTGGGTAGTGTACCAAGATGCCTCCTCCTGAGAGCGGAGTATGGGCAGGGTCCTGTACTCCGTTTTTGAAGTATTGTGTTGAGGACCATAGTAGTCATAAGTCTGGACTCGTGTGGAGTGTGAAGACCTTTTACGATCTGATTTAAAATGTCGGATTCTTCACGATCCTTGTGGCTTTTGAAGGGGCATTTGCTTGGGTAGTGTACCAAGATGCCTCCTCCTGAAGGCAGAGTATGGGTAGGGTCCCGTACTCTGTTAAAATCCCAAGTCTTGGAGCTGGCGAAGGCGGCTTGTGGACCGTTTGGAGTGCAGCGGCAGTGAAGGGTCCTTTCAGCATTTAAAGCAGGAGAGATAACAGGAAGTGAAAGGTTTACTTACCGTTATGGGACGCGGCACGTGGCGCCCCAGGAGTTGATTACACTTTTAAAAAGTGCTTCACTGATTCTGCACGAAAGGTAAAAGGTTTCCTAACCGCTAGATGTCAGCTCGTGGCGCCTTGGGAGCCAATTCCGCCTAAAAGTGCTTTTCATTTTGGCGGGCTTATAAAAGCGTATTGGAGAAGATTGAAGCCTTTCACCTTCATTCTCGTATTTCCTCACTTTTGCTCTGAGTAATCTTTTCGCATTTCTTGCGTTTTTCGAACCGTTCATCGGCTATTGGGAGTTTTTTGTGGTGGTTCTCTACTTTTCGTTCGAGATTTCACCGTTCATCCGTTCATTTGTCGACTGTCCCTTCCGCTTTGCAACGAGTCAGGTAAGATCTCGTTTTCCGGCATAGTGAGTGCTTCCAACTTTCTGAGCACACTGAGTGCTTGATGAAATGCCCCTGTTTGGGCTGTTCCGATTTATATGCCTGTTGCTCTATTTTTTTGCAGAAATGGAGTCCAAAGAAGCTGTTCGTCCAGTGCTCGCCACCGTGGAAAAGACCATGGATGAGATTTCTCCATGTGAAGGTCTGCTGGGGCACGCGAAGGCGGCTCACGCAGAGACCTTGGCAATTTTCAGGGAGTAAGCCCTTGGGTAGTGTACAGTGTACCAAGTAGGAGATACCTACAGAACGCTCATCATTTATATGATAAGGACAAAGGAAAACTCAGTTTACCTTGAGCCTGAAGTCGCATGATGGTGAAGGCAGTGGAGCACTTGTTGAGACAAGTGAACAGCCAGGTGGAGTTCCGGGAGATAAGACCCGTAGTTGTGTTGAGGAGCCCGTGCGGAAGGTCCGGTGTGACGTGCGAGGGCGACTTACACAGGGACCTTCCTGAAGGAGCCAAAAAGGGGGTTACCCTTCCGCAGCGCAAGGGGATTACCCTTGGGGCGGGGCGAGTTGAAGGTCAGTTGGGGACGAGGCCCGCAACTACCTGTGTGGAGGAGTCCGTGCGGGAGGTCTGCTGTGGCGTGCGAGGGAGACTTACACATAGACCTCCCTGAAGGAGCCAAAAGGGGGTTACCCTTCCGCAGCGCAAGGGGGTTACCCTTGGGGCGGGGCGAGTTGAAGGTCGGTTGGGGACGAGGCCCGCAACTACCTGTGTGGAGGAGTCCGTGCGAGAGGTCTGCTGTGGCGCGCGAGGGCGACTTACACATAGACCTCCCTGAAGGAGCCAAAGGGGGGTTACTGTCACAGCCACCCCGCCCGGTTGCGGAGGCGGATCCGGCCGCGACGTCGGAAACAGGAATTACGGCGGAGAACGCGGCAGCGGAGCATCGAGCTCAAATACAGAACAAACGAGAATTGACTAGCAACCTACTTGTAGAACCCATACATGGCAAGTATACATGATAACTCGACAAAATACCAACCAAGCGGTTCATGGTATACCAAACATTGCTCATCGCAACAACCACGAAACACCTGAATTCATATCATAACAAATCCAATATAGGCAAGTCGGGGCTCCGCCTCGACTCGAAGGCATCAAAGGCAGAATATATTTCCGATCATATACACATACAAATTCATGATCTGACCTACATGCATGCAGCTACAGCTACAGAGCCATTAAACAAAATCCTATATATATATACCTAAGTGCGGAATCAGAAGCCTCTCGCTCAAGAATTCCCGCACGTGGTACTGCTGCTGCTACAGAACCCAAAATGTCCGGAAGCACCGCGGATCTCTATTCCGCTGGTTGCTTGTCAGACTGCCTGAAAGATGGTAAACAAATAAAAGGGTGAGTCCTCGAAAGGACCCAGTAAGGGCTTAAGGTAAAAGTGCAGTTTGCCCATAGGGCGACAATCCGAACCTGCAAAACAGAATATCACAGCTTATGCATGTACATATAAACATAAAGCATAACGTAAATCAGAATCCAACATATGCGGTCCAACCGCCAGAACGACCATGTAACGGCCCTCAGCAGAGGTCGAATATACTGGTCGAGCGAGCAGATAGCACGGTACCGGTGGGGTCGCGAGCCCCAAACCGTCGTAGGGTCACGAGCAAGTATCGGCACTCCGGTGCGGATACGCAGAATGTCGGCACCCCTTCGGTGCGGACACAGAGCAATGTCGGCACTCTGGTGCGGATACGCAGAATGTCGGCACCCCGGTGCGGACACGAAGCAGAACATATAATAATAATATGAATACATAAACATAAACGAAGTAACATTACACGATAACCATATACGAGCAGAATAGGAACCCGGGCCTCTAAGGTCATCCGGGCCTTGAAAGCGGAACAAACATACATTTTACCAAATTAAGCCCTTACCTCGAACGCGCCCGCAGCCCAACACTCGGAAAATCCCAACTCCCGACCGAAATGCACAACTTGGCTCCTACGGGTCCGCGCTACTCCCACAACGCAGAATCTAGCTGTACAACCATAGTTGGATCAGAACACATCCAAACAAACCCCAGAAAACAATTTCCGCACAAACCCGCACTTCCTGGAAAATTCCACAGAAAGCTCGGTTTCACAAACCGAGCCTGAACATTGTTATTCCAACACCCACAAACATATTCCAACCCTTAAACCCGCATTCCAGACACTTTTCCCGGTAAACTCGTATAAAACTAACTTTCTCATTTCTAACCCGAAAATGGTATTTCAAACGTCATAACACACCTACTTTCACCCACATTACCAATTTAGCATCCAATTCAATCAACACACACCACCAAGATTGAAAAAGAATCACTTCAACAATTTGGTCCTTAACCAATTTTCCACCACACTTCCAAATCAAACCATTCAAGCTTCTAATTAATCACACTAATCACCAATTCCACTTCCTAACCAATAATACTAACCAATTACACCAAAATCACAAAACCTCTTCCTTAATAATTTCGGCCAAGTTAGGGATTTCTCACCCAACTTCCATTTCAATCCAAACAAAGTTCCATTAGCTCTCTTTAATTACCAATTACACTTCTTAACCAAGATTACTAACCAATTGCATCAAAATCAACAAACCCCTCTCTTGAACATTTCGGCCAACTTGGGGGTTTTCTACCCAACATGTTTTCCTTCAAATTGAAACCATAGATTGTCTTAGAATCATGCAAGGAACAACATATCTTAAGCATGAATCAAGAACACAAACATACACAATTTTGGAAATTCTCACACAATTTCGGCACCCCTAGGTTTCCTCCTTCCATGGAGTTTTCCAACATTCAACCATAGATTCCTACTCCCCTCAAGCCCAAGAACAACATACTAAAAGATGGAAGGGAGAGGATCACTCTTTCAAGTAGACAAGAACAAACACATAGCTTGAAAACTCCCTCTTTTCTTGCCCAAAACATGTTCTCAACTTGGAAAGATGATGGAAGTGAGAAGCTTACCAAGCTTGGAGCTCAAAACCTTGAAGAAATCAGCAAAAGGAGATGAAGCACTTGGAGCTTGGGAAGCTCATCCATGGCGGCAGAGAAGGAGAAGTAGGAAGAAGAAGAAAGATGAAATGAATTAACTTCCAATATTATGTAATTTCTTGCCTTTTTATACTTCTTCCTTTTTCTAGTTAAATGGCAAATGGACAAGTGTCCCAAAACCTCTCCTCTTGCTGCCGAAAATCTGCTGCAGCCCATACTCTCTATTATTAATTTTGCACCCATTTGCAAATTAACTCCCAATTTTTCCGAAAGTTCCAATTCTTTTTGCCCAAAAATAATTACCGAATTCCAAAATTAATGAAACTCGGACACAATCTTCAGAATATTATAACATGCACAGAACATTTTTCAGAAATTCATTTGCCTTTCCGGAGTGTCCTACCGAGCTCGCTGAACCCGAACCAAAACCCGACGTGCGGCGTGACAACTGAACCGAAATTCCGTCACTCCAAAATTCTATAAAAATTCCCATAAATTCCATCTTAAATTCAAACACAACTTACCCCAAAGCCGTCAGAAAATTTCCATCCCGAGCCCGGGATTCCCGTCCCGAGCCCCGGAGTCGCCCGAACCGAACGTCCCGCCCCAAATATTAAACTCCACAACCACCTCCGGACGTCACCACGACTCCAAAACTACAAACGGCTTCCCAAACTGAGATCTCGAGAGCGCTACCGAGCCCGCTGTACGTCCCGAGGCGACCCCGACAACCCCCCGGTGCCAGAAAAATATTTTCGGCGGAAACGTCCGGGGGACCCACACGACCTCAAATACGGAAGGGTTCGCCAAAATGATACTCGGATAGGGCTCGGGAGCCGTCTGAACGCCGAAAAGCGTGACCCGCAGGCCAAAACCGGAGCCCCGGGTCACCCGGTCGCAACCCGCTCGGGGTGACCGTAACATTCTCCCCCCCTTAGAACTCTTGGTCCTCCAAGAGTAGCCTGAACCAACCAGACAGGTGTCGCTACCAACCAGAAAATATAACCATTCCTCTAATCCAGAACAATCGGACCACCGTACTGGTGCGGCGGGAGTGGTAGTTTAGACTACCATACTGAGCCTCACGGCGTCCCACCCTCCGGGTGCATCTTATTGCACCCGAGTCGATTGCGGTATTTCTACCAGACAACCCCAGACGATGCCGAACCTAAATCTAACCGATCCACAACAGGCTATCACTGGAAGGTACCACATAAAAAGAAGCTTGATTGGGGGAAAACCAACCTAACAACTTACTCTGGAAACTCATAAAAACCGATATAACTCGGGGTAACTCGCCCGCCTATCAAATCTTCTTGTCCCTCTCGAACGGTGCTACCTCCAGTCAAATTCTATCAAATTCTATCACCAAACGACGATTCAAGAGCCTTACGGCGACGGTTCGTACAAACAGTGGTGCAGTCGTTCGCGGTTTTAATCCGCGCCTGTAACAATCTGATCTTTGCCGTAGACTCCTCAAAAAGCTCGGGTCCCAGCTTAACCCGATCAGACGCATCTGTCCAACAGTATGGTGTCATACACCTCCCGTACAACACCTCATAGGGTGCCATGTCAAACGTAGTCTGAAAGCAATTGTTGTATGAGAACTCTATCAAAGTAACTGCTAGTCCCAAACTCCTCCAAAATCCAAAGTACAGATTCGCAACATATCCTCCAATATCAGAATCACCCGCTCCGACTGCCCGTCCGTCTGTGGGTGATAAGCTGTATTCAGATGGAGTCGCGTGCCCAATGCTTCATGAAAAGCAATCCAGAACCGTGCTGTAAAACGCGGATCACGGTCAGATACAATGGAGTCTGGTACTCCATGTAATCGTACAATCTCCCTGATGTAAAGCCGGGCAAGCTTCTCCAGAGGGTCTGTGACCCGAATAAGCAGAAAGTGTGCGCACTTTATCAGCCGATCCACAATAACCCAGATAACATCATGGCGAGACCGTGTCAGGGGCAGTGCAGTCAGAAAGTCCATAGTAACATTACCCCACTTCCGAACTGGAATGGGCAAAGTCTGCAGTGTCCCTGCCGGTTTCTGATGCTCAAACTGCTCGAGTGTGCCTCCTCGAAAATCTCATTCCAGAACTCCTGATCCTCAGGTACATAAAGGCGATCTCAGAAGTATAGCAATCCCTGCCTATACTGAAACGTCGGTAACAAATAAACCCTTATCTTCCCCAGATAACTTCTTCAATACCAAATCTCTACCTTGCGCTTCGCGCATCCTATCAAGCCACTCAGAATGTATAATAAGTGTAATAACCTGAGCACGCTCCCAGAGCTGCCACCTGTGCCAAAGGCACGTCAGATCACTCTCCTCAGATCGGTCACCAACATTTCCTCTCTTAATTAAGCCGGTATACCTCCTGCTCAGAGCATCGGCAACCGCGTTGCCCTTGCCAGAGATGTACCCGATACTACAATCATAGTCCTTAATGTATTCGAGATATCTGCGCTGCCTCATGCTAAGCTCCTTCTGTTTAAACAGATATTTCAGACTCTTATGGTCGGTAAGAATCTGAAATTTATTACCAAACAGATATTGATTCCAATGTTTCAGCGCATAAACTATTATAGCCAACTCCAGATCATGTATCAGTCAGTTCAGCTCATGCGGTCGCATGCCTCGACCCATAAGCTACCACAAAACGCTCTGCGCCAACACACATCCCAAACCGGATGTGGAAGCATCCGTATAATTCACATACGGTAAGATCGGATGCGAAAGAGTCGAGAATCGGAGCGTTAGTCAACTGCCGTTTCAACTCCGAAAATTCTGCTCACACTTATCGGACCGGATATACGTTGACCCTTCCTGGTCAACTGCGTAAGCGGAGATGCCAGAATAGAAAATCCCAGTACAAACCTCCGATAAAATCCTGCTAACCCCAGGGAGCTCTTGATCTCCCGTGCCGTGGTAAGTTGTTTCCAATCCCGAACCGCCCTCACCTTCTCTGGATCCACAGACAGACCATGCTCAGATATAATGTGTCCCAGAAAGGTGACTTCCCGAATCCAGAACTCACACTTTGAGAATTTAGCATAAAGCTGATGTTCCCAAAGTGTCTGCAGAACTACCCTCAGATGCTCCCGATGCGAGTCCTCATCCCGAGAATATATCAGAATATCATCAATAAAACCACCAGAAATGAGTCCAAGTACGGTCGGAACACCCGATGCATCAGATCCATGAATGCCACCGGAACATTGGTCAGCCCGAATGGCATGACCGTAAACTCAAAGTGTCCAAACCGGGTGCGAAAAGCAGTCTTAGGTATGTCCTCTACCTTCACCCTAAGCTGAAAATACCCAGATCAGAGATCAATCTTTGAGAAAACCCTCAAACCCCGAAGTTGATCAAAAAGATCGTTAATCCTCGGTAACGGATACTTATTCTTCCCAATAAGAGCATTCAACCGTCTGTAATCAATACAAAGTCAGAGTGTCCCATCATTCTTCTTAACAAACAATACCAGAGCACCCCACGCTGAAGTGCTCGGTCGGACGAAACTCTTTTCTTTGTAATTCCTCCGATTACTTCTTCTACTCCTGCATCTCGAAATAGGCATCCGATAAGGAGGAATAGATATCGGAGCGATGCCATTGCAGTGGATCTCAAACACAATTTCCCGCGACCGAAACCCGGAAACCTTTCTTTTTCAACCTTGGACCTCGAATCTGTCAATTCAAGCTGAATTAGCAACTTTACCAACCACACTACCAAACTACACCCCGACCCAAAATCGAAAATCCGCAGAATTTGGTAAAATTCCGATTTTCATGAAACATCAGAATTCAGAACCGATTCAGAACATGCAAGAATTCACTTCAATAATCACAAATCAATCCACAGAACACATCAAATTCAACAGAAATTCCCAACATAATCAGTCAAAAATTCGGCCAAAAGGTGAGTTCTCACCCGTGTTGTGTTTCCAACGATCCAACGTTATTTCCCTAATCCTTACCTACCCAACATCAACATATATGAACCACACAACGATCCAACGGTTCAATTCCATCAAAACTCAGATCTAAGCCAAGAACATCAACTTTTTCCCAGTTGAACTCTCGGACCAAGAAGCAATCTAGAGCAAGCTTTGGAAGCTTGTAAAACACAACAATGGTGGCTTTAGAGAGAGGAAGAATTCGGCAGTGAAGAAGGAAGAAGAATACGTTTGCATTTTTGCAAGACTTGCCAAAACTTAAGTCTTGTAATAATAAGTCATGTGCTTTGCACATGACATCCTTTTGACATCATAGTGAATCATAATCACTAGAAATAACAAGAGACCAAGTCCAATACTTTCCACTAATCACATTTCGCCAAGTGTCACAGCTTGGCTCGCCCCGAGCCCGAAAACTGCCCGAAACCGTAATTTCCGACCCAGAACATTTTTCTTCACAGAAAAATGTAAATTATATCCCCGACTCCAGATCTTCCTCAAAACTGCAAATCTGAGTCCCGGGTCACTCCCGGGAGCCGTTTCTCCGCCCAGAATCCCCGAAAATCGTCCGACGGCAACCCCCCGGCCCCGAAAAATATTTTCCGCGGAAATGTCCGGTACACTGCCAGGACACTAGAAATCAGATATCGGGTCAATCCGAACTCCGGTTCAGAATCTGGAAGCAATCTGACCGGAGTAGCCGTTGGCCCCGGCGGCCAACCGGCTCAGAATAGCCTCCCTCCCGGAGTTTGTCAATTCCTGCAAACCAAGTCTCTACTACCTCCGGCCCTCCTCGGCCGCTGAACCTCGGGGGGGGGATTCAAACTCTGAAACCTCTCCAAAAGTCCAACCTCGTCAGACTGGTGTCTCAGATCTCCCCGTCGTTGATAGGACCGACGAGAAGTCTAGGTGTCGTAGTGACCACGCTCCTCGGAGTCACTCACTTACCAATTCCAAAGCTGTAGCGAGCAGTGGCTAAAGTCTCGCTATCACCACCTGATCAAAATGCCCTTACCGTGGCATAAACAGATTTTCCCCTGCCTACTGCCGCCCCTGAACCAGCTAGGCTGGCGGTAATACCAAATCAGAGAGGGGTCCCTACGACAGCTAAGCCTCGGGGGCGGTGAGTGTGGTTGTTCAGACCCTGGGTCACGCTGAACCCGTATCCTATTCCACGGAGGTGTGGGATCCCAGTCCCGCCCCTCCGGTACCAAATCACGCTATCAACGCGTGTTAACCATATCTCAAAAATTTCAGACCAAACAGAATCCAGACAAAAGTCGGTCACTCCTAATCTCTACAGAAGCTAGCAGCAGTTTTCTAAGGCTCTGTAGTGTAATGCAATGCATGATGCAAGGATTCTTTTCAGAATCCCGAAACTAAATAATAATCCTTAACATAGAATCAGATCATGCTTATAATCACGGAATCACTTCATATAACACCCACACCTTCCATAATGCTCCAAAGAACCGCCACCGCTCCACACGCATTCGAAATGGTTCAAATAAGGAGTTGATCAGGCTCCGTGCGAACCACTCCGAATGTGGTGTAAACCAGTAGCTTGCCCTTCGAAGTAATCTTCCGCAGGTACTTAACCATGAACAGACTTATCTTACTCCAAAAGTCCACCCTCGGACTTGTATACTTGCCTTCCACATTTCATATCAAAACCAAACATACTTTACCTTTTTGTCAATCCGACCCAACCTGCTCGATACCAACTTGTCACAGCCACCCCGCCCGGTTGCGGAGGCGGAGCCGGCCGCGGCGTCGGAGAACCGGAATTACGGCGGAAAGCGCGGCGGCGGAGCATCGAGCTCAAATACGAGAACAAGCGAGTATCGACTAGCAACCTGAGAACCCATACATGGCAAGTATACATGATAACTCGACAAAATACCAACCAAGCAGTTCATGGTATACCAAACATTGCTCATCGCAACAACCACAGAAACACTGAATTCATATCATAACAAATCCAATATAGGCAAGTCGGGGCTCCGCCCTCGACTCAGAAGGCATCAAAGGCAGAATATATTTCCGATCATATGGCATATACAAATTCATGATCTGACCTACATGCATGCAGCTACAACTACAGAGCCATTAAACAAAATCCTATATATATACCTAAGTGCGGAATCAGAAGCCTCTCGCTCAAGAATTCCCGCACGTGGTACTGCTGCTGCTACAGAACCCAGAATGTCCGGAAGCACCGCGGATCTCTATTCCGCTGGTTGCTTGTCAGACTGCCTGAAAGATGGTAAACAAATAAAAGGGTGAGTCCTCGAAAGGACCCAGTAAGGGCTTAAGGTAAAAGTGCAGTTTGCCCATAGGGCGACAATCTGAACCTGCAAAACAGAATATCACAGCATATGCATGTACATATAAACATAAAGCATAACGTAAATCAGAATCCAACATATGCGGTCCAACCGCCAGAACGACCCGTAACGACAGCCCTCAGCAGAGGTCAGAATATACAGATCAGAACAGAACAGATAGCACGGTACCGGCTGGGGTCGCGAGCCCCAAACTGTCGTAGGGTCACAGAACAGAAGTATCGGCACTCCCGGTGCGGATACGCAGAATGTCGGCACCCCTTCAGTGCGGACACAGAACAGAAGTATCGGCACTCCTGGTGCGGATACGCAGAATGTCGGCACCCCTTCAGTGCGGACACAGAACAGAACATATAATAATAATATGAATACATAAACATAAACAGAAGTAACATTACCTGATAACCATATACAGAACAGAATAGGAACCCGGGCCTCTAAGGTCATCCGGGCCTTGAAACGGAACAAACATACATTTTACCAAATTAAGCCCTTACCTCGGAAACGCGCGCCCGCAGCCCAACACTCGGAAAATCCCAACTCCCGACCGAAAAATGCACAACTTGGCTCCTACGGGTCCGCGCTACTCCACCAACGCAGAATCAAGCTGTACAACCATAGTTGGATCAGAACACATCCAAACAAACCCCAGAAAACAATTTCCGCACAAACCCGCACTTTCCCGGAAAATTCCACAGAAAGCTCGGTTTCACAAACCGAGCCTGAACATTGTTATTCCAACACCCACAAACATATTCCAACCCTTAAACCCGCATTCCAGACACTTTTCCCGGTAAACTCGTATAAAACTAACTTTCTCATTTCTAACCCGAAAATGGTATTTCAAACGTCATAACACACCTACTTTCACCCACATTACCAATTTAGCATCCAATTCAATCAACACACACCACCAAGATTGAAAAAGAATCACTTCAACAATTTGGTCCTTAACCAATTTTCCACCACACTTCCAAATCAAACCATACAAGCTTCTAATTAATCACACTAATCACCAATTCCACTTCCTAACCAATAATACTAACCAATTACACCAAAATCACAAAACCTCTTCCTTAATAATTTCGGCCAAGTTAGGGATTTCTCACCCAACTTCCATTTCAATCCAAACAAAGTTCCATTAGCTCTCTTTAATTACCAATTACACTTCTTAACCAAGATTACTAACCAATTGCATCAAAATCAACAAACCCCTCTCTTGAACATTTCGGCCAACTTGGGGGTTTTCTACCCAACATGTTTTCCTTCAAATTGAAACCATAGATTGTCTTAGAATCATGCAAGGAACAACATATCTTAAGCATGAATCAAGAACACAAACATACACAATTTTGGAAATTCTCACACAAAATCGGCACCCCTAGGTTCCCTCCTTCCATGGAGTTTTTCCAACATTCAACCATAGATTCCTACTCCCCTCAAGCCCAAGAACAACATACTAAAAGATGGAAGGGAGAGGATCACTCTTTCAAGTAGACAAGAACAAACACATAGCTTAAAAACTCCCTCTTTTCTTGCCCAAAACATGTTCTCAACTTGGAAAGATGATGGAAGTGAGAAGCTTACCAAGCTTGGAGCTCAAAACCTTGAAGAAATCAGCAAAAGGAGATGAAGCACTTGGAGCTTGGGAAGCTCATCCATGGCGGCAGAGAAGGAGAAGTAGGAAGAAGAAGAAAGATGAAATGAATTACTTGAATTATTATGTAATTGTTTGCCTTTTATACTTCTTCCTTTTTCTAGTTAAATGGCAAATGGACAAGTGTCCCAAAACCTCTCCTCTTGCTGCCGAAAATCTGCTGCAGCCCATACTCTCTATTATTAATTTTGCACCCATTTGCAAATTAACTCCCAATTTTTCCGAAAGTTCCAATTCTTTTTGCCCAAAAATAATTACCGAATTCCAAAATTAATGAAACTCGGACACAATCTTCAGAATATTATAACATGCACAGAACATTTTTCAGAAATTCATTTGCCTTTCCGGAGTGTCCTACCGAGCTCGCTGAACCCGAACCAAAACCCGACGTGCGAGCGTGACAACTGAACCGAAATTCCGTCACTCCAAAATTCTATAAAAATTCCCATAAATTCCATCTTAAATTCAAACACAACTTACCCCAAAGCCGTCAGAAAATTTCCATCCCGAGCCCGGGATTCCCGTCCCGAGCCCCGGAGTCGCCCGAACCGAACGTCCCGCCCCAAATATTAAACTCCACAACCACCTCCGGACGTCACCACGACTCCAAAACTACAAACGGCTTCCCAAACTGAGATCTCGAGAGTGCTACCGAGCCCGCTGTACGTCCCGAGGCGACCCGACAACCCCGGCGCCAGAAAAATATTTTCGGCGGAAACGTCCGGGGGACCCACACGACCTCAAATACGGAAGGGTTCGCCAAAATGATACTCGGATAGGGCTCGGGAGCCGTCTGAACGCCGAAAAACGTGACCCGCGAGCTAAAACCGAGCCGGGTCACCTTGTTGTAGGCCCGCAACCCGCTCGGGGTGACCGTAACACTGGAGCGGTCGGCATCGGACCAATGAGGTCAAGGCCCCACAGGGCAAAGGGCACTCGGTTTGTCAGTGCTGGAGATTCCGTAGATGGCAGTCGCTGGATGCAAGAATTGATCTGGCACTGGTGGCATGTTTTGACCAGTGTAGCGGCGTCCTTTTTCAAGGTAGGCCAATAGTACCCTTGATGAAGGGCTTTGTGGGCAAGTGCCTCTGCAGTAATGTGTGCGCCACAGTTGCCTTGGTGGAGAGTATCCAAGACAGAGTGTCCCTCAAGGGTGCTGAGGCATCGTTGGAGGGGTGTTGCAAACCCGCGATGCCATAATTGGTCATCAATGAGAACAAAACGGATCGTCCGTTTGCGAGCCTAGTGGTCCGCGGCGCTGGCTTTCAGCTCAGCGATAATAGGGTCTCTCCAGTCTACGACCGGGTCTTGTGTGGTTAGTGAGGCAATATCAATGGCCTCCGTAATGGAAGGGCTGGCCAGGGTGGCCATGGTGGAGGGAGTCTTTCCCTTGGATTGCATGTTTGCTGTGGTGTTCTCAGAACGAGGAACATGGATAAAGATAGCCTCCTCAAAGTTGGCCCGCAAGGCATTCACCAATTTGAGGTATTTGGTCAGGGTGGCATCCTTGCATTCGGCGCACCCTTGGACCTAGTGAATCACCGCCATTGCGAGTCATTTGTGGATATGAAGGCGGCGAATGCTTGCCCTTATGGCGAGTTTGAGCCGCGATGAGGGCCTCATATTCGCAACATTATTAGTTACTTGGAATTGGAAAGAGACACGCAGGGATACTTCCATACCTAGAGGTCCGCGCAGATATACTCCCCCTGCGGGGGATCCGAGTTTGGATGAGCCATCCACGAACATGTCCCACTCTGGGGGAATGGGTTGTGGTGCGAGGCCCTGCTCAGGGGCCGGGATGATGTCGACATCTGAGAATTCCGCAATGAAGTTGGCGAGGGCCTGGCCCTAATTGCCTTTCTAGGCTCATAGTTGATGTTAAAGCCACCCACTCGATACACCATTTGGCAAGGCACCACGAATGTTCGGGCCGTCTCGAATATTCTGAATTGGCAAGTCCGCTCGGACTATGATTGTGTGTGATGTGATCATGAGAGCCGTAAGCAACAACAAAGTATCCCAGATGAAGAGGCAGGCGAATGAAGCTCGGAGCAACTCCGTGGCGAGGAGGTTCATAGGCTCAGCAGCTGATCCATGGTTCAGGCGATCACCGACCAGAGAAGACAACGCCTATATGCGAGGACTCCTCAAGAGGCCTCAAGGCAAAGTCAAGGCTTCCCAAAGCGATGACATCCGGGCAATGGCGAAGCCCTCAGCGAAGCCATTCCCGAGGAACCTCAAGGCAGACTGACTTCATCATGCAAAGGCACCCGGGCGTTGGCGAGGCCCTTTGGCAAAGCCGCCTGTGCAGCCTCAAGGCGAGGGCTAGGCTTCTTAAGCAAAGGCATCTCGGTAATGGTAAAGTCTTCGGACGAAGCCATTTCTGAGAAATCTCACGGTGAAACCCTCAAGCAAGAAACTCCAAAGTACAGACTTCAAAGTGAAGGTAAAGTCTTCTTCGCGAAGCCTCCAGGAGAAGGTGAGGCCTTTTGGCGAAGCCATCTCCGCAATGCTTCCGAGCGAAGGCGAAGCCTTCATGCGAGGCCTTCCAGTTCAGGCGGAGCCCAGGCGAAGCCACCTATGCTCAATAAAGCAGCCCGACCATCTCCAACCACTCCCATCCCATCTCGGAACACTCCCTCCTTTCAAGCCGACACTTGGGAGTATTATATTGTTTACTTTAGCTTTTACCTTTTAGGATAGCATGCCCGATTGAGGCACTTTATACCTTTTAGCATACCTGCGCATTTGTCGAGACTGTCCCCTCTCCCTCCTATAAAAGGGACAAAGAAACTCTTTGTAATGAGAACATATGTAAAGCTTAAGAAGGACAATTCCTTAAGCCCGGTTCTCACCCCCTGCTATATTCCGCCATCCCCTTGATTGATCGTTTATCATCAAGTTTAATATCTAGTATTGCTTAATCTCGTATTTAAGACGTGCTAGAACTTCCATACTCCCAAGGCATATCGCAGATATTGCACAACCTCGTAGTTGGGAGTTGTCTGTGGCCGTCTCTATCCTTCTTTGTTCAATCGACTCCACCGAGCTAGATCTGCGCTTCCGTACGATCTCGTGGATTCGCGTCAAGCGTACCCGTGATCGTATCGGTGTGCCCTTGGAAGTAGGGCTTGAGCTTCCTTGCTGCATACACAAGAGATAAGATAGCTTTTTGGAGAGGAGGATACCTTGTTTCCGTATCCTGGAGAGTATGACTGGTGTAGTAGACTGGCCATTGCTTGGCAGCCTCTTCCTTGATAAGGACTGAGGCGACGCTCCTGTCGGAGGTGGCAAGGTAGAGGACCAGGTCATCTGATGTGATCACGGGGACGCTTGACGCGAAACCGCGAGATCGTACGGAAGCGCAGATCTAGCTCGGTGGAGTCGATGAACAAAGAAGGATAAATTCGGCCACGGACACCTCCCAACTACGAGGTTGGGCAATATCCGCGATAAGCCTGGGGAGTATGGAAGATCTAGGACCTCTCAACTACGAGATTGAGCAATACTAGATATTAAACTTGATGACAAACAATCTATCAAGGGGGATGGCGGAAGATAGCAGGGGGGTGAGAACCGAGCTTAAGGAATGTTCCTTCTTAAGCTTTACATATGTTCTGCCTATTCTAAGGGTCTGCCTTTCCTTTTATAGGGAAGGTAACAGACACTGACAAATGTGTATGCTTTACTAAAAGATAAAAAGGTAAAAGCTAAGTAGATAATAGGCTCCCGAGTGTCAGCGTGAAAGGTGGGAGTGTGCCAGAATGGTCGGGGAGTGGTTGGCCGACTTGATAAGTTTAGGTGGCTCTGCGTTTAGGGCTTCGTCTGACTGGAGGCCCCGCTCTGAAGGCCTAGCCTTCACTGGGAAGCTTTCACGGAGTTGGCTTCGCCTTCCCCTTTGAGACTTGCAAAGAAGGCTTCGCCTTCATTTGGAGACTCCGCATAGAATATCCCATACTTAGCGTCCGAACTGGAAGTCTTCTTGTTGTAGACGTTGCCTTTACCAGGAGGCTTGCTGAGATGACGTCACCTGTGGGCTTCGCCGCCAGAAACTTCGCGGGAGGTTCTGTCTTTATCTTAAAGACTTCTCGTGGACATTGTTGCATGAGGGCTTCGCTTTTGGGGTTTGTGGAGATGGCTTTGCCTGAAGGCTTCGCCATCGCCGAAACACCTTTGTTTGAGGAAGCCTAGCCTCGCCTTGAGGCTTCGCAGGAATGACTTTGCTTGGAGCTTTGTCAGTGTTCTGGATGCCTTAGCATGTTGCAGTTCATCCTTTGCCTTGAGACTTCACAGGGACGGCTTTGCCAAAGTGGTTTGCCTTCGCCTGGATGTCTGCGTGTGCAGAAGCCTCTCCTACGCCGTGAGGCCTCGCGTAAGGTCCTCGCGTGGAGGCGTTACCTTCTCCTTGTCAGGTGCTAGTCCAGACCATGGATTAGGCCGCCTGGGCCTCTGAACCCACTCACCAAGGGGTTGCTCCGAGCTTCACTCGACTGCCTCTTCATCTGGGACTCCTTGTTGTTGCTTGGGGATCCCATGATCACATCATCATCGCCTGGTCTAGGGCACTTGAGTGCAGGCAACTCTTGTAAGTGCTGCTTGATTGGGTCATATGCCTCCTGGCATTCCTCTGTCCACTTGCAAGCTTTTTTCTTGCGAATTTGATTGAAGAAAGGTCTGCAGCGATCGCTGAGTTTAGAGACGAATCGCCCCAAGGCAACTAGCTTTCCTGCCAGCTGCTGAACGTCTTTGAGCCCTCTAGGGGTGCGCAAGGTGGTGATAGCTTCGATCTTTTTGGGATTCGCATGAATCCCTCCTTTGGAGATCCGGTAACCCAGAAATTTGCCCTCACCCACGCCAAAGATACATTTCTTTGGGTTCAACCGCATATTATATTTGCGGAAGTTGGCGAACGTTTCCTCTAAGTCCGCGAGGTGTGTGGAGGTGGCCTTGCTTTTGACCACAATGTTATCGACATAAGCCTCAAGAGTTTGGCCGATTTGGTCTGCGAAGACTTGATTCACAAGCCTCTGGAAAGTAGCCCCCGCATTTTTTAAGCCGAAGGGCATTCTGATATAATGGTAAACGGCTTCGCTAGTGGTGACGGCGGTTTTTACCGCATCCTCTGGGTCCATAAAAACTTGATGGTACCCGCTGTATGCGTCGAGAAAGGAGAAGACAGAGTGATGAACGGTTGAGTCAACCAGTTGATCGATAGAAGGCAGGGGATAGGGATCCCTTGGGCAGGCCCTATTAACCCCTTTGTAGTCCACGCAAAGTCGCCACTGACCACCCTCTTTATCGGCGAGGACTATATTTGCGACCCACTCAGAGTAGTGAACCTCCTTGATTATATTTGCCTTAAGCAATTTCTGCACCTCTGTGCGTACAAAGTCCTTACGGTCAAGGGCCATGCCCCTTGTTTTCTGTCTAACCGGGCTAAAGCCGGGGAGTACACTCAACTTGTGAGAAATGATAGCAGGATCCACACCTGGTAAGTCCTCAGGGGTCCAAGCGAAGACATCGCCGTTGGCATGGAGGAGATGAATGAGTGCTTGCTGGTCTTTTTCTTCAAGGTCTTTTCCCACCCGGAATTTTTTGCCAGGGGAGATTTCAACCTCCTCAAATGGACAAGTGGCGACCTCTCCCATGGGTCCATTTCTTCCATGGGTGCCTTCTCTTAGCTCGATGGCTTGGGAGCGAGGAGGTCCCGCTAGGCAGAGACATAATTGCCTTTGGCCACATTTTGGTTGACAAAGATATAGGCATCCCCGCCGCAGTGTGGAAAACCAAAGTCAAAGGCCGCACATCACAGCGGACGTGGAACTCAGTATGAGTGTGACGCCCAATGATGGCGTTGTACGGTGTAGGGAGATCCAGGACAATAAAGTCCACAAAGCTGGAGTGGCATACTTGCTTCTTTTCTTTAGTGATCCCCATCATCATGTAGGGGAGCGTGATTGACCCTAAAGTCGGGATTTCATCCCGCCCTACTCCAAAGGTGGCCCCCTTGGCAGGTTGAATTTGTGACAAAGGCACCTTAGCCTCAACCAGAGTGTGCTTGTAGATCACGTTGGCATTTGCCCCAGTGTCCATGTAGACTCTGTCAATGTCCCATCCTGCGATACGGGCAGTGATAACCAAAGGGTCCGCATGAGGTACTGCCACAGAGGTGCCATCGCGGCGGTGCAGTAGGTGAGTAGAGGAGTGGTTGATCTGGTAGATATGACGGTGTCTCGCCGATGCGCCCTCACATTGTGTGATCACGCTGATGTGCCCCCTTGGTGGGGGAATTTCGACCAGACCCTCTTGATCTGGGTTCTGCTGGGAGCGACCCTGTCTGCGATCCCCTTGACAGCGGTCCTCTTGGTTACTTTCCCGCCTGCGACTCCCATCGTCGTGGAGTAAGAACTCCCTGAGTTTGTCTTGAGCGAGCATTTCCCCAATCATGCGTCTAAGCTCAAAACAATCCTCAGTGTCGTGTCCCTTGTCGCGATGGTAACGACAATACTTGGGAACCTCCCTCTTTTGTTCCAGGGCATGGAGTATGTTGGTGCGAGATTCCCTTAGTGGGGGAAGAGTAAAATATGCCCCCTGTCTGTTGGATGGCGTAGGGTACTGTCTCTGGGACCTGGAATCCGGTCGCGAGGGCTGTCCCTTTGCATCTGCCGTGGCGGCCCTGGCGAGTGGTCGAGTGACCTCTTCCGTGTTCATAAACCGTGAGGCAGTGCTCAAGAACTGTTCCATGTTGGTGGGGGGATTGGTGTGTACGTCCACAAAGAAAAGGGATTCCTAGCGGAGGCCCTGAATGGCTGCAAGTAGGCGGGCTTCCTCCCCAAGATTAGGGACTTGGATAGATTCTGCCTGGAAATGCTGGATATACTCCCTGAGGGGCTCATCTTTCTTTTTCCGTATTTTGAGGAGGTGTCCCGCCGTCTTGGGGGGAGGTTTTGACACCACAAAGTGGTTGGAGAAGTTGCGGGAGAGCTCTTCAAAGGAGTCAAACGGTTTATCACGGACGGTGGTATACCAGTTTGCGGCGGCTCCAGTGAGTGTGGAGCTGAAAGCTCTACAGAGCGTATTGTCGTCCGCCCTCGCGATGGCCATCGCGGAGACGTAACATTGGAGATGAACATCAGGATCTGAGAGACCGTCATAGGCGTCCAGCTTAGGCTGGCGAAACTGTTCTGGAAGAGGGGTCTCCAAAACCCGTTGAGTGAAAGGTTGGGTCCAGAGGTGGTCCAGACCCATTTTGGAAACATTATGAACACTGGCTCTTTCGTCCCTCTTTTCCACTTCTTCTAATTGTCTAGTAAGTGCGATAAGTAACGACGAAGAAGGGTCAGGGTTACTTACTTGTTGAGGAGGAGTAGCGGGGCGTTCAGGCTGATTAGTCCGCAACGTTCCAACGCTATCCAGAACACCCCTAAGAGTGGTGGCGAGTGTTTCGCGCAAGTTGAGAGCAACCGCATCAGTGATTGTTTGCAGAACGGCCGGATTAAGGCTCGTTGGTGGAGTGTTTGGTGGTGGAGTGTTGCGCTCCCGAGTTATGTTACGGTTAACGTGGGAGGAACTTTCCTCCGTCGAGTGAACAGAGAGTTCTTCCCATTGTGGGGGAACGTTATGTGGAGATGGTTCCGATCGTGGATTGTTGTCCGTGTTCGTCGCAGGAGGATTCCTCCGTCCCTGACGGCTGTGCCTACTCGCACTTCGGGTAGTTGGCATGACTTACTACTTGTGGTTTGTAATATGGGTTTACGAGAAGAACTTTTTTGTTCCTTTCGTTCCCACAGACGGCGCCAAACTGATATTCGCGTTCCCAGAATAGGAGCGGAATCCCAGTTGAGTGGTTGATGATGATGGTGTTCTTGAGACTCCAAGCTTGCTGTTCAGAGTAATCTGTAAAAGATAAGAGGAATACTCAGAAGTAGCAAGAGAGGAGTGGGGGGGGGCGTGTAGTAGCTTACCCAGTTTAAGGTGGACATCCCCCTATTTATAGGGAGATGCCAGGAGAAGAGCCTCCCCCAGTTGAAGCCTTGGATAGGCTGTGAGATAGACCGACAAGTCAGCCGGATGTAAGGAGATAAGTCTGTGTCGGGCCCGATTGGTGATAAGGTGGCTGTGATGATGAAGATCTCAGCAAACCGCCTTAGAAGATTCACCTGTAAGGGAATGTTTGGCGTACAAATCTGGTGAAGATCACTCAGGCTCGTGCTGGCCTCCTTATTGGCTGATTGATGTCAGATGACCAAGTGGTCTATTTCTAAGTGGAGCAAGTGGCAGGTGAAGGCTGCAAGGCGAAGGCCCGGATAGAATATAGCCAAATAAGGAGTGAGGGTCGCACGAACTGAGTATAAGGGCCTTATCGGGCGAGGCCGGTATAGGCAAGAGAGTACTCGCGAAGGTGAGTTTAGGCTGCGGGAGTAAGACCCGCGAAGGCGAGTGAGATCGCAAGGGCGATACCTGAGACCGCGAGGGCAATACCTGAGACCGCGAGGGCAACTCGCGCAGGCCTAAGAGACGTAAAGGCGAGTGTGAGACATCGCCAAGGCGAGGCTTAAAGCCCGCGAGGGCAAGACCTTGCGCAGGTGAGACTGGAGACCTCGCGAAGGCGAGATTGGAGATCTCGTGAAGGCGAGACTGGAGGAAGTAAGGGTGAGACATACGGGGCCTTGTATAATTCTGATGCGACGCGAGGACGCGTTTGCTTGGGTAGTGTACCAGCATGTACTTATATGCATGTACAAATGATTTGATCGTTTATGAAGAGTATGAACCGTATGTGGTACACTACATAAGCAAACGCGTCCTCGCGTCGCATTAGAATCATACAAGGCCCCGTATGTCTCACCCTTGCGGTCTCCAGTCTCGTCTTCGCGAGGTCTCCTGTCTCACCTGCGCAAGGTCTTGCCCTCGCGGGCCTTAAGTCTCGCCTTGGCGATGTCTCACACTCACCTTTGCGTCTCTTAGGCCCGCGCGGGTTGCCCTCGCGGTCTCAGGTCTCGCCCTTGCGATCCCACTCGCCTTTACGGGTCTTACTCCCGCGGTCTCAACTCGCCTTCGCGAGGACTCCCATGCCTATACTGGCCCCGCACAGATAAGGCCCTTACACTCAGGTTCGTGCGATCCTCACTCCTTTATTGGCTATATTCTATCTCGGGCCTTCGCCTCATGTGCCTTCGTCTGCCGCTTGCTCCACTTGGAGATAGACCACTTGGTCACCCGACATTAAGCGCCAATGAGGAGGCCAGCACGAGCCTGAGTGATCTTCACCAGATTTGTACGCCAAACATTCCCCGACAAGGAATCTTCTAAGGCGGTTTGCTGAGATCTTCATCATCACAGCCTTATCTCCTGAATCGCAGACTTGTCGGTCTTGTCTCACCTGTCCAAGGCTTCAACCTGGGAGGCTCTTCTCCTGGCATCACTCTATAAATAGGGTGATGTCCACCCTAAATTGGGTAAGCTACTACATGCCCCCACTCCTCTCTTGCTACTTCTGAGTATTCTCTCTATCTTTTACAGATTACTCATAACAAGCAAGCTTGGAGCCTTAAGAACACCATCATCATCAATCATTCAACTGGGATTCCGCTCCTATTCTGGGAACGTGAATATCAGTTTGGCGCCGTCTGTGGGAATGAAAGAAATGAAAGTTCTTATCGTAAACCCATATCACAAACCGGTACACTACCCAAGCGTTTACGCCCTCGCAAGGTCTCACCCTCGCAGGCTTAAGTCTCGCCTTCGCGAGGTCTCCAAATCTCGCCTTCGCGAGGTCTCCAGGTCTCGCCTGCGCAAGGCCCTCACAAACTTAAGTATCACCTACACGAGGTCTTACTCCTCGCGGTCTCCTTTCCCGCCTTCGCGGGCCTCTTATGCCTTTGCGGGTCTCACCCCGCGGTCTTACTCGCCCGCGAGGGCTCTCGTACCTATCTTGGCCTCGCCCGAGATAAGGCCCCTGCACTCAGTTCGTGCGACCCTTACACCCTCATTGGCTTTGCTTTATCTCGGGCCTTCGCCCCTTGCAGGCCTTCGCCCCTTGCAGGCCACTTGGCCATCCGGCTTCAAGCAACCAATGGGGAGGTCAGCACGAGCACGAGTGATCTTACCTTGGCTCACACGCCAAAGATCTTCTATCTTCGACAAGCGAATCTCCTAAGGCGGTTTGCTGAGATCTTCATCATCACAGCCGCCTTATCTCCTAAAAGTCTGACAGACTTGTCTCACAGCCTGTCTGATAGTCTCGTTCCTAAGGAGGGCCCGGACTCTCAGTTGATATAGTGGAGAAGATGATGTTCTTGAGACTCCAAGCTTGCTACCTGTGAAAGATAAGGAGAATACTCAGAAGTAGCAAGAGAGGAGTGGGGGGGCGTGAAGTAGCTTACCCGATTTAGGGTGGACATCACCCTATTTATAGAGTGATGCCAGGAGAAGAGCCTCCCCAGTTGAAGCCCTCAGACAGGCTGTTGAGATAAGTGTGTCGGTGATTGGAGATAAGGCGGCTGTGATGATGAAGATCTCAGCAAACCGCCTTAAGTGATTCGTTTGTCAGAGAATGTCTGGCGTATGAATCTGGTGAAGATCTCCCAGGCTCGTGCTGCCCTCCTTATTGGCTGGTTGATGTCAGGTGACCAAGTGGTCTATCTCCAAGTGGAGCAAGTGGCAGGCAGGCGAAGGCCCAGATAGAATACAGCCAAATAAGGAGTGAGGGTCGCACGAACCTGAGTGTAAGGGCCTTATCTGGGCGGGGCCAGTATAGGCAAGAGAGTCCTCGCGAAGGCGAGCTGAGACTGCGGGAGTAAGACCCGCGAAGGCGAGTGAGATCGCAAGGGCGAGACCTGAGACCGCGAGGGTGGCCCGCGAAGGCCTAAGAGACGCAAAGGTGAGTGTGAGACATCGCCCATGCGAGACTTGAGGCCCGCGAGGGCAAGACCCCGCGCAGGTGAGACTGGAGACCTTGCGAAGGCGAGACTGGAGACCACAAGGATGAGACACTGGAGACCACAAGGATGAGACCTCTTCAAAGGCCTTGTATGATTCTGATGCGACGCGAGGGCGCGTTTGCTTGGGTAGTGTACCAAGATGCCTCCTCCTGAGAGCGGAGTATGGGCGGGGTCACTGTACTCCGTTTTTGAAAGTACTTTCTTTGAGGACCGATGTAGTAGCCATAAGTGAAGATCTTTTATGATCTGATAGTTCGTGTTGGATCCTTCATAATCCTTGTGAGTTTTTGAGGGGGCATTCGCTTGGGTAGTGTACCAAGATGCCTCCTCCTGAAGGCAGAGTATGGGCAGGGTCCCGTACTCTGTTTATATTCCAAGTCTTTGGAACTGGCGAAGGCACTCAGGCCTTTTGCGGACCGTTTGGGTACAACGGCAGTGAAGAGTCCCTTCAGCATTTAAAGCAGGAGAGATAGTGGGAGATGGGAGGTTTACTGACCGTTATGGGGAGCAACACGTGGCGCCTCAGGGGTCGATTACGCTTTCAAAAGCATTTTTCCTTTTCTGCACGGAAGGGGAGAGGTTTACTAACCGCTGGATGTTGGCACGTGGTGCCTCAGGAGCCATTTACGCTTAAAAGCGCTTTTTCATTTTGGCGGGCTTATAAAAGCGTATCCGAGAAGACTGAAGCCTTTCACTTTCACTCTCGTATTTCCTCATTTTGCTCTGAGTAATCTCTTCGCATTCTTGCGCTTCTTGAACCGTTCATCGGCAGTTCGAGAACTTTCTTGCGGTGGTTCCCTGTTTTTCGTTTGAGATTCCGCCGGTTATTTGTTCGCTTGCCAACCGCTCCGTCCGTCATACTCACCGGTAACGAATCAGGTAAGATTTCGTTTTCTGGCACACTGAGTGCTTCAAGTTCTCTGAGCGCACTGAGCGTTTGACGAAATGCCTTTGCTAGGTCGTTTCGATTTATATGTCTGTTGCTCCTTTTTTGCAGAGATGGAATCCAAGGAAGCTGTTCGCCCAGTGCTCGCCCCTTTGGAGAAGACCACAGTGAAGTTCGAGAAGATTCACCAGGACATGGTGGAGGCCTTCTGGCCTGTAGAGAAGGTGCCGGCGTATGTGTCGCGCGCGGGCGTTTGTCGGGCGATGGGTTGGCCCGCCGCTGAGGAGAACATGGAGAACCGGGTGTTGTGTTTGTACACGGCGCAGCTTGCGGCGGGGTTGCGGTTTCCCCTTCCGCAATTGGTGCAAGATTTATGCGCCGATTGGGGGATGTCACCAACGCAGTTGGCGCCAAACACCTTTCTATCCATAGTAGGGTTCATTGTTGTCGGCCATTTGGCTGGCGTGAAGCCTTATGCCGACGTCTTCAACCGTTTTTACCGGTTGGGCGAGAGTGGGAGCGCATTTTTCTATGTCACTCCCATAAACGTCGGAGGTAACCACTCCATTTCTTTTACCGCCTCGCCCAAATCCTACCACAATTGGCATGGGTCATTCTTCTTCCTGCCCCGTGACAACTCCTGGGACTTTCCCTGTGTGAGGACGCAGCTACCCGTGCACAGCATTGCGCGGAGGCCCGAACTAACTCACGAGGGAGTGCGGTGGCGGGCGTATGTCGAACTTTTGGGGTGGTTGGACGACGTTCTCTCAAGGAGCACTTGTGATGAGTTCTTCCCTTTCTCTCCTGCCCAACTGGACGAGACCACTCTGAGGTGGGCCGGGATCAGCACGGGCTTCGTGCTGGACCCTGAGGTGCCTCCGTCGTACGAGGGATGGGCACCCGTCCACCGCGGGACAATGATAGACTCCTTCTATGCTGCCTTTGGCAGGCCCAAAGGTATGTTTTGCATATGTATATAAACATATTGTATAAGTGTAAGAGTGCAGTAGAACACAGTGCAAGTTTTTCTTTGTCTGCAGATGCCTTCATCGAGTCTGGCGAAGGCCAAGGAAAGAGAGCGTCTATGCGCATCGCCCAGCAAGTGCACCTAGCATGTGCATTCGGGAAGGATGCCCCTGCTGGGGCTATCAAGGCGTTGGGACGCATTCTCCCCAAGCCGTCCAAGAAAAGGGCTGGTACCAAGCCCTTGGTGTCTTCTCAGCCAGAGAAGAAAAAGAAGGTGGCTGCTGCGCAGCCTAGAGAAGGGAGTGCCCTCGCTGTTGCTGAGAAGGTCAGGGCCGTAGGGCCAGCTGGAGAGGCCAAGGGATCTGCTGACGCAGGGGGGTCTGCTGCAGTCCCTTCAACTGAAGAGGCTAAGGAGCCTGCTGGGGAAGACATCCCCATTGTCATAGAGGAGGCCGAGGGGTCTATGGCTGAGGAAGCCAGAGGAGTGGAGGTTGAAGTACCTCCTATTGCTGAAGAGGTCGTGCCTTCTGCAGAGGGCCCAGAGGGAGCGCAGGTAGACAGCGCTGCTCCCATAGAGGCTGTGCCTATCTCAGTGGTGCAGCCTATTTCTTCTGAGGAGGCTGCTGCTGAGGCCTTCGTGTCTGGGCTCTTCGCGAGCCCTTCACCAGCCCAAGGCGAGGACTTGCCCGGGTACGTGGTCGCGGCAGAGATCCTCTCCAGAGGAAAAGTGCCCCCTCCCAAGGGCAAAATGTCAGCGGCTAACATCCTGATCTCTATGCGAAGGAGGGGCAACCAAGCTGCCAAGGCCATTGGGAGTTCTGGCCAACAGGAGGTATCAGGCACTCCTGTGGAGGAGGTGGAGACCACCAACGCAAGGGAGGAGACCCCTGCAGCAACCCCTTCAGGGGAGAAGGCCCCTGCCACAAAGGGGAAGAGGATCCTGAGGATTGAGGAGACTTCCTCTTCTTCTGGTGATGAGGCCCCAGAGGAAGGGGGTCTGGTAGCACGGTCCTCTGTGACGTCGAGTGGTTGGGAGATAGCCCAACCTTCCAGCAGCCAGCTAGAAGTCAGTGGATGGGGGCGTCCTTCTGCTGGTAAGTCTTTTTTGACTTGATAGTGTTTTCTTATGCTTTACGTTTATATTCTCGTTTCCCAGCTGCTGATACCTGCAACTTTGCAGGTGCGGGCCCTTCAGGGCAAGAGCTTGATTCCCGTGAGGTCGTGGTGGACCAAGGGACCCCGACAGAGATCCCTGCCGACCTGGGGACCAAAACGGAGATCCTTGAGGAGGCGGGGAGTCAGCCCCATTATTTGGAGCGGAAGCGAGTTGCTGCCAAGTCGGTCCCTAAGTGGTCGAGGAGCCGAGACCTCACGAGGTCAAGAGGCACCGGACCGAGGCTCGGGGTGTACGAGGAGCAAGGGAGGCTCTGAAAGATGCATGGGATCCGGTCTTCCTTCTCGGGAACAGCAGTTCATTGCTGGCGGGAGGAGCAAACCCTCCTATCCTGCACTGGAGGGCTGCGCACCCCCTATGACAGGAGGTGATAGAGCGGAGCTTGGACTCCCTGCTGAATTCATGAGGAGGCAGCTCAACAGAGTCTGCGAGTAAGACAACTTTGGTCTTTATGTATAAGTTCATTTAGCCTCTTTCTTGCCTTTGCTTTAATAGAAGCCCGGGATGTAGGCGGCCGTCAAAGGATATGCTGCTGCTGAGCAATGGCATGACTTCTTGAAGTATGCCAACAAGCGGGACGACGCCCAGATAACAGAGATTGCTTCTCTCAGGAGGGAGCTGGAGGCCTCAAAAAAGAGGGAGGAGGAGCTCAAAGAGGAGCATGCCAAGCGTGTGGCCCAACTAGAGAGTTGGTGTGATTACGGCAACAAAGAGCGGGCACTCGGCATGCGGTACCGATGGGAGCAGGCCAGCCTTACTTGATGTTGCGAAGCAACGCTTTCTTCAGCAAGTAGCAAGCTTGGAAGCCAAGCAGCTTGAGAATCTTGTTTTGAAGGAGTCCCTTCAATCAGCGAAGGCTGAAGTGGAGCAGGCGAGGGCTGCAACCAAGAAAGTAGAGTGCCAGGTCATCGCCCAGGCCCAGTTGGTGGAGAAGGCCATAGAAGAAGGCAGGCTCGCTGCTGAGGCTGTCATGAAGGCACGCCTGGAGGTCGCCACTACCCTTGAGAAGGCGGTGGTCTCAGTAAAGGAGATGGAGAAGGCTTTGGGCCTCCCTCCCTTTGCAGATGAGGATCCTGAGTCCTCTTCCTCCATTAAGGTGCCCATCCACGAGCGGATGTCTAGGCGATGGAGAAGCTTGGTGAGATCAAGCTCTAGGCGAGCGGGCGCGAGGCCTACGAGGAGGCTGGCTGCGATGCCGCTTCCAAGTGGAGAAGGCGTTCCCAGTGAGTCTTGGGATTACGGATGCTGCCAATACTAGCGATCCCACGGTAGAGGCCACCGCTCGGCGGGGAGCGAGGAAGGAAGATGGGCGAAGCCTGGTATGCCCTTCTGGACTAGGGTGGAGGTTCCAACATGTGGATGCCCCCCCTCTTTTTGTATATAAAGACACCTGCATTTATGCATTTTTTTTGGGAATAGTAGGCGAAGTAAGATTTCATTTTACCTTTACTGTCTTGTAGTCTCCTCTTTTATTTCGCGATAGCAGTGTAGGGCACGTTAGCTAGGTTAACAACCATAGGCTAAGTCCTGCTTGTGGAGAGAAGTCTTTATGGGGTTCACAACGGCGAAACCACAGAGATCACTTGTCAAGGAGCTGGAGACTCGGTTTGTGTTACGGTCACCCCGAGCGGGTTGCGACCGGGTGACTCGGGGCTCCGGTTTTGGCCTGCGGGTCACGTTTTTCGGCGTTCAGGCGGCTCCCGAGCCCTATCCGAGTATCATTTTGGCGAACCCTTCCGTATTTGAGGTCGTGTGGGTCCCCCGGACGTTTCCGCCGAAAATATTTTTCTGGCGCCGGGGGGTTGTCGGGGTCGTCTCGGGATGTACAGCGGGCTCGGTAGCGCTCTCGAGACCTCATATTGAGAAGCCGTTTGCAGTTTTGGAGTCGTGGAAACGTCCCGGAGGTTTTTATGGAGAGTAATATTTGGGGCGGGACGTTCGGTTCAGGCGACTCCCGGGGCTCAAGACGGGAATCCCGGGGCTCGGGATGGAAATTTTCTGACGGCTTTGGGGTAAGTTGTGTTATAATTTAAGATGGAATTTATGGGTATTTTTATAGAATTTTGGAGTGACGGAATTTGGTTCGAGTTGACACGCTCGCACGTCGGGTTTTGGTTCGGGTTCGTGAGCTCGGTAGGACACTCCGGAATGGTAAATGAACTTTTGAAATATGTTTTATGAATGTTATAATATTCTGAGGGTTGTGTCCAAGTTTCGTTAATTTTGGAATTCGGTAATTATTTTTGGGCAAAAAGAATTAGAACTTTTGGAAAAGTGTGAAAATTAATTTACGTTTGGGCACAAAATAAATAAAAATCAGTATGGGCAGCGGCTGGGATTTTCGGCAGAAATTGGGATGAATTAAAGGACACATGGCTTGTTTTAATTTAAAGTTGGGAGGTATGGGTTAAAGGGGAGGAAAATATAAGTTTGACTTATATTTTCATAAATGAGAGATATTTCATTTTCATCTTCTTCTTCTTCTTCCTCCTCTAGCATCCGACGCCATTAGAGCTCTTCCCTCAAGCTTGAAGTTCTTCTCCTTGGATGAAATCAAAGAGGAATTGGGTGCTTTATGTGGTAAGTACCTCCCTAAGTTCTCTTTACTCATTAGAATTGAGGTTTAGTGAAGAAATAAGGATTTTTGGAGAATGATGGGTTTGTTCTTAGCTATAAGCTAGGATAATTCTCTTCCTCCCATCTTTTAGTATGATGTTCTTGGGTTGTAGGGAGTGTTAATCAAGTGTTGGATTTTGGAAAACACACCTTGGATGAAGAACCCTATGTTGGCGAATTTTTGGGAAAATTCTAAAATGATGTGTGTTTGTTATCTTGGTTCATGCTTCAAGTATGTTAATCCTAGCATGATTCTAAGCTTATGTATGGATTCAATTTGATGGAAAATAAGTTGAGTCAAAAACCCCTTTTGGCGAAAGTTTAGGTTGATGTTCAATGTTGGATTTTGTTGTTTTGGATGCAATTGGATAGCATTCTTGGTTTAGAAGTGAAATTGGTGGTTAGAATGGTTGTTTGGTAGCTTGTATGGATTGAATTGGAAGTTGGGTAAAATGTTGGTTAAGAACCGAATTATTGGAATGATTCTTTTTCCATGTTGGAGTTTCATTTTGGTTGAATTGGATGTTAATATGGTGTTGGGGTTGAATTTAGGTGTGGTTTGAAGTTTGAAACGTTGAATTCGGTTAAGAAATGGAAAAGTTGCAATTAAGCGGGATTATCGGAAAATGTCGGGTAATGAAGGGTTTTAAGGTTGGTTTTGGTCGGTTACGCTTGTTGGATGATGTTTGTCAATGTATAATCTTGCATTGTCTAGGTTGGTTACGAATTGACATTTACGTGAAAATCTGGAATTTTACGGAAATTCTGCCGGATTTTCGGTTTTGGGGTCGGGGGTGTAGTTTGGTAGTGTGGTTGGTAAGGTTGCTAATTTAGCTTGAATTAACAGATTCTGAGGTTCGGAGGGTAGGAAAAGAGAGGTTTCTGAGTTTCGGGTCGTGGTGTGGAAGTCGTCCAGAATCAGTCCAATACTCTGGATTTGTGAGGTAAGGGTTTGGTTCTGCTATTTTTGGTAAGATAGGTATATGTTTAGTTTCACTTTACATTATGCAAGCATTTCGGTATTATATGCCTAGGGCAAATTGTAGTCTGCAGTGCTTGTGTTGTTGCATACATTTCTGGTATTTCGGAAATTTACGCTTTAAGGTACGTTACGTAATCTACGAGTATGCCTTGTGGCATACTTGGTCTATTAACCCTACGGCGGTTGTGGGTTCGCTACCCAGTGGTGCACCATGCTTCGTAATAGCTTGGCTTGACTCCCTTAGAGGAGGTGTCGTTACGATTTGTTATAAGGGTTTATGGCAATTTAGTATCGCACATCCTTCGGGATTACGATCTGTTTTTATTACATGCACGATATTACGTATTACATTTCATATATTACGTATATTGCTATCTTTACATTTTGTAGGGTTACATATGCTTATCTTACCCCAAATCCCTTACGGGTCCTTTCGAGGACTCACCCTTTTTGGGTTATGTCTTTGGGTTTCAGGTAGACCTGGTCAGCAGCAGCTTTACCTTGCGGGCCGGGTTTTTGTTGAGGGTAGCAGACTTGGTCTGAATCTGCGCGAGGTATCGACGTTTAGGCCTAGGGTTGGCTCTGTAGTTGCATGTGCATATTTTCTGGATTTCTTTGTGATGATTGTATTTACGTATATATTACATTACATTGCATGTTACGGCGCTTGGCGCTTGCTAGATACCTTAGGTTCGGGAAATTCTGTATGTATCTATGTTGTGTGTGTAAGTACTCGTCCACGGAAGACGGGGCTTACTTTGTTGTTAATGCATGAACTGTATGTAGGGTGATGGTGATGTGCTCGTCCGTTTTCGAGGGGCGAGACTCACCATGGGTTTTATTTTAGTTATATGTATGAAAATTTCAGGTTGCTTCCACAATCGTTTCACTCTTTGGGTCCGCTACGCGCGGCGGGTCTCGATGGACCTGCCATTCCAAATCATTCCGGCTTCCGCTTCCGACGTCCTGGCGCCCCCCCTGCCTCCGCAACCGGGCTCGGGCGGCGTGCGGTGACAAGTTGGTATCAGAGCAGGTAAGTGACCATATTGGTCGTCGGTGGTGACTTGTAGTGACAACTATGGTTGTACATTTTATTTTAGAATGGTTTGAGTACGGAGATTGGCCACCTCCTTACTTGAACCACTTTAAAATAAAATTGTGGAACAAAGTTGATCCTTGAGTTATCACGATAGTTGCAGATTTGAACTCGGGATTTACGGATTACGGTAAGATTATTACGATCGAGGATTGTGGAAAAGATCCGGTACGTAAACTTGTGTGTTAGGAAAAGATTTGGTGAGATAAGCATGAACTGCTTCTGTGATTTGGTGAAATACATGATTTTAGCATTCTGAGAAATAATTTCTGTGTCAAGTACTGCATTGCACTATAGAGCCTTAGGAAACTGCTGCTAGTTTCTGTAGGGATTAGAAATGACTGATTGGTCTGGACTCTGTTTGGTCCGAAATGTTTCAGGTATGGTTAACACGCGTAGATAGCGTGATTTGGTACCGGAGGGGTGGGACTGGGATCCCACACCTCCGTGGAATAGGATACGGGTTAAGCGTAACCCAGGGTCTGAACAACCACACTCACCGCCCCCGAGGTTTAGCGGTCGTAGGGACCCCTCTCTGATTTGGTATTACCCGCCAGCCTAGCTGGTTCAGGGGCAGCAGTAGGTAAGGGAAGATATGATCATGCCACGGTAAGGGCATTTTGATTAGGTGGTGATAGCGAGACTTAAGCCCTTTGCTCGCCACACTTTGGGATTGGTAAGTGAGTGACTCGACGAGGATGGTCACTCGACACCTAGACTTCTCGTCGGTCCCATTAACGACGGGAGATCGAGGAACCCGATCGACGAGGTCAGACTTCTGTAGAGGTTTTATAGTTTGAACCTCCCCCTGAGGTTCAATGACCGTGAAGGGCCAGAGGTAGTAGAGATTTGGTTTGCAGGAGTTGACAAACTCCTGGGGGAGGCTACATTTTCCACCAGCAGTGCAGTGGGGATGTAGCCAGGGATCTGCGTCAGGCATAGTTCGATGAGCTTCATCAGGGAGACAGGATTGTCGGAGAGTTTGAGTGAGAGTTTGATCGGCTGGTTTACTATGTACCGTAGTATCAAGGTATAGAAGAGGAGAAGACCAAGAGGTTTATTCGTCGACTGCGCCCCGAGTACAGGTGGGCTTTGAGACCTTTAGACATTACTTTGTTTCGGGAAGCGGTTATTAGGGCTCAACTCCTCGAGCAAGAGGAGGTTGAGAGTCGTCTCACCTTGCAATGAGGTCAGGGGAGTACGGAGGGTTCCATCTGGCGGGGACCCGGCAGATTTCTGGACGGCCGAGCAGTGCAGGCGGTTTAGTAGAGGTAGAGGGGGAGCACCACCGGCACGATCTTGTCCGAATAGTAGTAGGTATCACCTCGGTCGACTTAGTTACCGGCTGGAGGGCCAATGTTTACGTTGCGGTTCTGACACTCACTGGATACGGGATTGCCCTCTGGTTGAAGGGCAGGGTTTTGGCAGTCTTCAGCGTCCACAGTCTCGGGCACAGGCCAACGCGCCGTGGGGGCGTGGGTTTCAGAGGGTTGACCCGAGACCTCAGCAGCGACGGCAGCTTCAGCCATCCCCTCCACCACAGCAGCTCAGAGCAGGACAAGTTTTCCATTTTGAGGGGGGAGGCCCTAGACATCAGGGAGGTCAGGGAGGACCTAGTCAGTAGTCAGGTACCAGTCAGCAGGGAGGCTCGAGTCAGCAGGGAGTTCTGCAGGGTACTTTATTTCTGAATGAGGTGTCGGTTCATGCATTATTTGATACAGAAGTATCTATTTCCATTGTAACACAGAAATGTGTTACATCTCTGTATCTGTCTGTTAGTACCTTGCCTCAAATGTACTTAGTAAAAACTGTTGGGAGTCAGTTTCTGTTTTTCAATGAGATGGTTCGGGGTTGTACGATATACGTAGGCGGACATCGATAGTATTGGATTTGTTGGTTTTAGACACGCCGAACTATGATTTTAATTCTTGGGATGGACTGGCTATCCAAGAATTCATGCACATTGATTGTGCAGCCCGTACCATTATGGTTTCTGGAGAGGTACTACCTCTCATGACTCCGACTGGTTTGACTATCGCACAACATAGTACAGAGTTGCAGATTCTGGACCAGCTGTCGATAGTTGGTGTAGGGGAATGTTTTGATCTGAATGAGGCTGATACTAGGTTGAAGCTAGATAGTATACCGGTGGTTCGAGATTTTCCGCAGGTATTTCCGAAGGTGTTGCCCGGATTACCACCGGAGCGGGAAATTGTGTTTGAGATCTACTGCAATCGGGGCCTTTGCTCCGATATCTATTCCTCCTTATCGGATGCCCATTTCGAGATGCGGGGAGTTGAAGAAGCGATTGGAGGAATTACAGCAGAAGGGCTTCATCCGACCGAGCACTTCACCGTGGGATGCTCCGGTTACATTTGTTAAGAAGAAAGATGGGGCGCTCCGACTTTGCATTGATTACGAGACGGTTGAATGCACTTACTGTGAAGAATAAGTATCCGTTGCTAAGGATTGACGATCTTTTGATCAACTTCGTGGTTCGAGAGTTTTCTCAAAGATTGATCTCCGATCTGGGCACTTTCACTTAGGGTGAAGGATGAGGACATACCTAAGACTGTTTTCCGCACCCGGTATGGACACTTTGAGGTTACGGTCATGCCATTCGGGCTGACCAATGCTCCAGCGGCATTCATGGGTCTGATGCATCGGGTGTTCCGGCCGTACTTGGATTCATTTGTGGTGGTCTTTATTGATGATATTTTGATATATTCTCGGGATGAGGACTCGCATCGGGAGCATCTGAGGGTAGTTCTGCAGACACTTTTGGAACATCAGCTTTATGCTAAATTCTCAAAGTGTGAGTTCTGATTCGGGAAATCGTTTTTAAGGACACATTATGTCGAGCATGGTCATGCTGTGGATCCGAGAGAAGGTGAGGGCAGTTCAAATCGGAAACAACCTACCTCGGACGGGAGATCGGGAGCTTCACGGGGTTAGCGAGGATATTATCGGAGGTTAAATCTTGGGATTTTCTATTACGGCATCTCCGCTTACGCGATTGACCAGAAGGGTCAACGGTTTATCTGGTCCGATAGGTGTGAGTAGAATTTTACGGAGTTGAAAGCGGCGGTTGACTAACGCTCCGATTCTCGACTCTTCCAGATCCGAGCTTACCGTCGTGATATATACGGATGCTTCCACATCCAGTTTGGGGTGTGTGTTGGTGCGAGAGCGTTTTGTGGTAGCTTATGGGTCGAGGCATTGCGACCGCATGAGCTGAACCGAGTGACACATGATGCGGAGTTGGCTGAAGTAATTTTTTGCACTGAAACATTGGAAGCAATATCTGTTTGGTAATAAATTTCAGATTCTTACCGACCATAAGAGTCTGAAATATCTGTTTACGTAGAAGGAGCTTAATGTGAGGCAGCGCAGATGACTCGAATACATTAAAGACTATGATTGTTGTATCGGGTACATCTCTGGCATGGGCAACACGGTTGCCGATGCACTGAGCAGGAAGTATATTGGGTTGGTCAAGGGAGGAGATGTTGGGGACCGGTCCGGTCCGAGGAGAGAGATTTGACATGCCTTTGGCACAGGTGGCAGCTCTGGGAGCGTGCTCAGGTATATATACTTACTATACATTCTGAGTGGCTTGTGAGTACGCGAGGCGCAAAGTAGAGATTCGGGGTTGAAGAAGTTATCCTGGGAAGATAAGGGTTTATTTATTACCGACGCGTTTCGGTATAGGCGAGGATTGCTATACTTCCGAGACCGCCTTTATGTACGAGAGGATCGGGAGCTCCGAATGAGATTTTAGAGGAGGCACACTCGGCGGTTTGAGCATCGAAACCGGCAGGACACTGCAGACTTTGCCCATTCGATTCGGAAGTGGGGCAATGTTACTATGGACTTTCTGACTGCACTGCCTCTGACACGGTCTCGTCATGATGCTATCTGGGTTTTTGTTGATCGGTTGACCAAGTGCGCACACTTTCTGCCTATTCGGGTCACAGACCCTCTGGAGAAGCTTGCCCGGCTTTACATCAGGGAGATTGTACGATTACATGGAGTACCAGACTCCATTGTATCTGACCGTGATCCGCGTTTTACAGCACGGTTCTGGATTGCTTTTCATGAAGCACTGGGCACGCGACTCCATCTGAGTCTGACTTATCACCCACAGACGGACGGCGGTCGGAGCGGGTGATTACGATATTGGAGGATATGTTGCGAATCTGTATTTTGTATTTTGGAGGAGTTTGGGACTAGCGATTACCTTTGATAGAGTTCTCGTACAACAACGGCTTCAGACTACGATTGGCATGACACCATTTGAGGCGTTATGCGGGAGGAGGTGTATGACACCTGCTGTTAGACAGATGCGTCGATGGGGTTGGTGGGACCCGAGCTTTTGAGGAGACTACGGCGAAGATCAGATTATTACGGCGCGGATCAAAACCGCGACACGACTGCACCTGCTTATACGAACCGCCGCAGTAGGGCTCTGGAATATGAGTTTGGTGTCGGAATTTGACTGGAGGTAGCACCGATCAGAGAGACAACAAGATTTGGTAGGCGGGGCAAGTTACCCCGAATTTTATCGGTTCTCATGAGTTTCTAGAGTAAGTTGTTAGGTTGATCTTCCCCCCCCAACTATTTCTGTTTTATGTGATGTCTTCCAGGGTAGCCTGTTGTGGATCGGTTAGACTTAGATTCGATGCTGTCAGGGTTGTGCGGTAGAAATACCGGCAACTGACTCGGGGTGCAATAAGATGCACCCGGGGGGTGGGACGCCGTGAGGCTCTGTATGGTAGTCTAAACTACCACTCCCGCCACACCAGTACGGTGGTCCGATTGTTCTTAGTAAGGGGAATATTTGTATATTCTGGTTGGTGGCGACACCTGTTTGGATGGTTCATGCTACTCTTGGAGGACCAAGAGTTCTAAGGGGGGGAGGATGTTACGGTCACCCGAGCGGGTTGCGATCGGGTGACCCGGGGCTCCAGTTTTGGCCTGCGGGTCACGTTTTTCGGCGTTCAGGCGGCTCCCGAGCCCTATCCGAGTATCATTTTGGCGAACCCTTCCGTATTTGAGGTCGTGTGGGTCCCCCGGACGTTTCCGCCGAAAATATTTTTCTGGCGCCGGGGTTGTCGGGGTCGTCTCGGGGCGTCTGGCCCGGGCTCGGTAGCGCTCTCGAGACCTCATATTGAGAAGCCGTTTGCAGTTTTGGAGTCGTGGAAACGTCCGGAGGTTTTATGGAGAGTAATATTTGGGGCGGGGACGTTTGGTTACGGGCGACTCCGGGGCTCGGGATGGAAATTTTAAGCGGCTTTGGGGTAAGTTGTGTTATGATTTAAGATGGAATTTATGGGTATTTTTATAGAATTTTGGAGTGACGGAATTTCGGTTCAGGTTGACACGCTCGCACGTCGGGTTTTGGTTCGGGTTCAGCGAGCTCGGTAGGACACTCCGGAATGGTAAATGAACGTTTGAAATATGTTTTATGAATGTTATAATATTCTGAGGGTTGTGTCCAAGTTTCGTTAATTTTGGAATTCGGTAATTATTTTTGGGCAAAAAGAATTAGAACTTTTGGAAAAGTTTGAAGATTAATTTACGTTTGGGCACAAAATAAATAAAAATCGGTATGGGCAGCGGTGGGATTTTCGGCGAAATTGGGATGAATTGAAGGACACATGGCTTGTTTTAATTTAAAGTTGGGAGGTATGGGTTAAAGGGAGGAAAATATAAGTTTGACTTATATTTTCATAAATGAAGATATTTCATTTTCATCTTCTTCTTCTTCCTCCTCTAGCATCCGACGCCATTAGAGCTCTTCCCTCAAGCTTGAAGTTCTTCTCCTTGGATGAAATCAAAGAGGAATTGAGTGCTTTATGTGGTAAGTACCTCCCTAAGTTCTCTTTACTCATTAGAATTGAGGTTTAGTGAAGAAATAAGGATTTTTGGAGAATGATGGGTTTGTTCTTAGCTATAAGCTAGGATAATTCTCTTCCTCCCATCTTTTAGTATTATGTTCTTGGGTTGTAGGGTAGTGTTAATCAAGTGTTGGATTTTGGAAAACACACCTTGGATGAAGAACCCTATGTTGGCGAATTTTTGGGAAAATTCTAAAATGATGTGTGTTTGTTATCATGGTTCATGCTTCAAGTATGTTAATCCTAGCATGATTCTAAGCTTATGTATGGATTCAATTTGATGGAAAATAAGTTGAGTCAAAAACCCCCTTTTGGCCGAAAGTTTAGGTTGATGTTCAATGTTGGATTTTGTTGTTTTGGATGCAATTGGATAGCATTCTTGGTTTAGAAGTGAAATTGGTGGTTAGAATGGTTGTTTGGTAGCTTGTATGGATTGAATTGGAAGTTGGGTAAAATGTTGGTTAAGAACCGAATTATTGGAATGATTCTCTTTCCATGTTGGAGTTTCATTTTGGTTGAATTGGATGTTAATATGGTGTTGGGGTTGAATTTAGGTGTGGTTTGAAGTTTGAAACGTTGAATTCGGTTAAGAAATGGAAAAGTTGCAATTAAGCGGGATTATCGGAAAATGTCGGGTAATGAAGGGTTTTAAGGTTGGTTTTGGTCGGTTACGCTTGTGGGATGATGTTTGTCAATGTATAATCTTGCATTGTCTAGGTTGATTCTGAATTCTGAAGTTTCTGTGGAAATCTGAAATTTTACGGAAATTCTGCCGGATTTTCGGTTTTGGGGTCGGGGGTGTAGTTTGGTAGTGTGGTTGGTAAGGTTGCTAATTTAGCTTGAATTAACAGATTCTGAGGTTCGGAGGGTAGGAAAAGAGAGGTTTCTGAGTTTCGGGTCGTGGTGTGGAAGTCGTCCAGAATCAGTCCAATACTCTGGATTTGTGAGGTAAGGGTTTGGTTCTGCTATTTTTGGTAAGATAGGTGTATGTTTAGTTTCAATTTACATTACTGCAAGCATTTCGGTATTATATGCCTAGGGCAAATTTGAGTCTGCGATTTGCTTGTGTTGTTGCATACATTTCTGGTATTTCGGAAATTTATGCTTTAAGGTACGTTCTGTAATCTACAGGAGTATGCCTTGTGGCATACTTGGTCTATTAACCCTATGGCAGTTGTGGGTTCGCTACCCCAGCTGGTGCACCATGCTTCTGTAATAGCTTCGGCTTCTGACTCCCTTAGAGGGTTTATGGCAATTTAGTATCGCACATCCTTCGGGATTCTGATCTGTTTTTATTACATGCACGATATTCTGTATTCTGTTTCATATATTCTGTATATTGCTATCTTTCTGTTTTGCAGGGTTACATATGCTTATCTTACCCCAAATCCCTTACGGGTCCTTTCGAGGACTCACCCTTTTTGGGTTATGTCTTTGGGTTTGAGTAGACACAGTAGCGGCGGCTTTACCTTGCGGGCCGGGTTTTGTTGAGGGTAGCGAGACTTGGTCTGAATCTGCGCGAGGTATCGGCGTTTAGGCCTAGGGTTGGCTCTGTAGTTGCATGTGCATATTTTACGGATTTCTTTGTGATGATTGTATTTACGTATATATTACATTACATTGCATGTTACGGCGCTTGGCGCTTGCTAGATACCTTAGGTTCGGGAAATTCTGTATGTATCTATGTTGTGTGTGTAAGTACTCGTCCACGGAGGGCGGGGCTTACTTTGTTGTTAATGCATGAACTGTATGTATGGTGATGGTGATGTGCTCGTCCGTTTTCGAGGGGCGAGACTCACCATGGGTTTTATTTTAGTTATATGTATGAAAATTTCAGGTTGCTTCCACAATCGTTTCGCTCTTTGGGTCCGCTACGCGCGGCGGGTCTCGATGGACCTGCCATTCCAAATCATTCCGGCTTCCGCTTCCGACGTCCCGGCGCCCCCGCCTCCGCAACCGGGCTCGGGCGGCGTGCGGTGACAGTTTGAGTTCACAGTGACGAGGTACTTAAGATCCGCAACGGCGGAGGCACAATTATCTTTCTAGATAATTTGTGGGCTCACTTGTTGTGACAAGCTGGGATGGGGATCACTTGTTTGAGACAAGTTAAGGGCCCTTTTAGGGCTTGCAGAGGAGGTACCCTTGAAGATCATGGGTAATTTTGTTAGGGAGCGAGCCCTTGGGTAGTGTACAGTGTACCAAGTAGAAGACCCTACAGATTGCTCATCATTTATATGATAGGAATGAAGTAAAGACTCGGTTTACCTCGGCCACGAAGTCGCACGTCGGCGAAGGCGAGGATACTTATTCAGACAAGTGGAGAACCATCTGAGGTTCTGGGGAGTGAGACCCGTTGCTGTGTTGAGAAGCCCGTGCGGAAGGTCTACTGTGGCGTTTGAGGACGACTTACACATAGACCTTCTTGAAGGAGCCAAAAGGGGTTACCCTTCCGCAGCGCAAGGGGATTACCCTTGGGGCGGGGCGAGTTGAAGGTTGGTTGGGGAATGAGACCTGCAACCACCTGTGTGGAGAAGTCCGAGCGGAAGGTCTACTGTGGCATGCGTGGACGACTTACACATAGACCTTCTGAAGGAGCCAAAGGGGTTACCCTTCCCGCAGCGCAAGGGGATTACCCTTGGGGCGGGGCGAGTTGAAGGTCGGTTGGGAATGAGACCCGCAACCACTGTGTGGAGAAGTCCGAGCGGAAGGTCTGCGTGGCGTGCGAGGGCGACTCACACATAGACCTTCTGAAGGAGCCAAAGGGCTCTCCTCCGTGGAGTGAGCAGAGAGTTCTCTCCGTTGTGGGGAACGTTACTTGGAGACGGTTCCGATCGTGGATCATTGGTTGTGTTTGTCGTGGGAGGATTCCTCCGTCCACACGACCGTGTGCTGCACTCCGGGTAGTTGGCATGACTTACTACTTGTGGTTTTTAATATGGGTGAACGAGAAGAATTTTTGTTTCTTTCGTTCCCACAGACGGCGCCAAACTGATAGTCTCGTTCCTAAGGAAGGCCCGGACTGTCAGTTGATATAGTGGAGAAGATGATGTTCTTGAGACTCCAAGCTTGCTATTCAGAGTAATCTGTAAAAGATAAGGAGAATACTCAGAAGTAGCAAGAGAGGAGTGGGGGGGCGTGAAGTAGCTTACCCGATTTAGGGTGGACATCACCCTATTTATAGAGTGATGTCAGGAGAAGAGCCTCCCCCAGTTGAAGCCCTTAGACAGGCTGTTGAGATAAGTCTGTGTCAGACTGATTGGAGATAAGGTGGCTGTGATGATGAAGATCTCAGCAAACCGCCTTAAGTGATTCGTTTGTCAGAGAATGTCTGGCGTATGAATCTGGTGAAGATCTCCCAGGCTCGTGCTGCCCTCCTTATTGGCTGGTTGATGTCAGGTGACCAAGTGGTCTATCTCCAAGTGGAGCAAGGGGCGAAGGCCCAGATAGAATACAACCAAATAAGGAGTGAGGGTCGCACGAACCTGAGTGTAAGGGCCTTATCTGGGCGGGGCCAGTATAGGCAGAGAGTCCTCGCGGCGAGCTGAGACTGCGGGAGTAAGACCCGTGAAGGCGAGTGAGATCGCAAGGGCGAGACTTGAGACCGCGAGGGTGGCCCGCAAAGGCCTAAGAGACGCAAAGGTGAGTGTGAGACATCGCCCATGCGAGACTTGAGGCCCGCGAGGGCAAGACCCCGCGCAGGTGAGACTGGAGACCTTGCGAAGGCGAGACTGGAGACCACAAGGATGAGACCTTGCGAAGGCGATACTGGAGACCACAAGTATGAGACCTCTTCAAAGGCCTTGTATGATTCTGATGCGACGCGAGGGCGCGTTTGCTTGGGTAGTGTACCACCTCTGGACCCAACCTTTAACTCAACGGGTTTTGGAGACCCCTCTTCCAGAACAGTTTCACCAGCCTAAACTGGACGCCTATGACGGTCTCTCGGACCCCGATATTCATCTCCAGCGTTACGTTTCCGCAATGGCCATCGCCAGGGCGGACGATAACACGCTCTGTAGAGCCTTCAGCTCCACACTCACGGGAGCCTCCGCCAACTGGTATACCACCCTCCGAGATAAGCGGTTCGACTCCCGCAACTTCTCCAACCATTTTGTGGTGTCTAAACCTCCCCCCAAAACGGTAGGACATCTCCTCAAGGTACGGCAAAAGAAAGTTGAGCCCCTCAGGGAGTATATTCAGCACTTCTAGGCGGAATCCATCCAGGTCCCTAATTTGGGGGAGGAAGCCCACCTACTTGCGGCCATTCAGGGTCTTCGCTGGGAATCCCTTTTCTTCATAGATGTACACACCAACCCCCCACCAACATGGAACAGTTCTTGAGCACGGCATCACGGTTCATGAACACGGAGGAGGTCACTCGACCACTCGCCAGGGCTGCCACGACAGATGCGAAGGGACAGCCCTCGCGAACAGACTCCAGCTCCCAGAGGCAGTACCCTACGCCATCCAACAGGGAGGGGGCGTATTTTACTCTTCCCCCACTAAGGGAATCTCGCACCAACATCCTTCATTCCCTGGAACAAAAGAGGGAGGTCCCCAAGTGGCCCCGTCCCTCTCCCGAGGAGATCGTCGGGTCTAGTACCAAGTATTGTCGTTACCATCGCGACAAGGGACACGACACGAGGATTGTTTTGAGCTTAAACGCATGATTGGGAAATGCTCGCTCAAGGCAAACTCGGAGAGTTCTTACTCCACGGCGATGGGGGTCGCAGGCGGAAAAGTAACCAGGAGGACCGCCGTCAGGGGGACCGCAGACGGGGTCGCTCCCAGCAAAACCCAGATCGAGAAGGTCTGGTCAAAATTCCCCCACCAAGGGGGCACATCAGCGTAATCACACAATGTGAGGGCGCATCGGCGAGACGCCGTCATATGAGACAGATCTACCAAATCATCAATCATTATCCCTTGTATATGCAGTAAGGAAGCTTAAGCCCTACTTCCAAGGATACACAATTATAGTCCGGATGGACTTGCCAATTAAAGAGATCCTCAGGCAACCTGAACATTCGGGATGCCTCGCCAAATGGTGTATCGAGCTTGGTGGCTTTAACATTAACTATGAGTCCAGGAAGGCGATTAAGGGTCAGGCCCTCGACGATTTAATCGCAGAATTCTCAGATGTTGACATCATCCCGGCCCCAGAGCAGGGCCCCGCACCATAACCCATTCCCCCAGAGTGGGACTTGTTTGTGGATGGATCATCCAAACTCGGATCCTCCGTAGGGGGCGTTTATCTACGCTGACCCCTAGGTATGGAAGTATCCCTTCGTGTCTCTTTCCAATTTCAAGTAACTAATAATGTTGCAGAGTATGAAGCCCTCATCGCGGGGCTCAAGCTTGCCATAAGGGCAGGAATTCACCGTCTCCATGTCCATAGCGACTCGTGGCGGTGATTCACCGGAGTCCAAGGGTGCGGCGAGTGCAAAGACCCCACCTTGATCAAGTACCTCAAATTGGTGAACACCTTGCGGACCAACTTTGAGGAGGCCATCTTCATCCATGTTCCTCGTTCCGAGAACACCACAGCAGATATGCTGTCAAAGGGAAAGACTCCCTCCACCATGGCCACCCTGACCAGCCCTTCCATTACGGAGGCTATCGATATTGTCTCACTAGCAACACAAGATCCGGTTGCAGGCTGGAGAGACTCTATTATCGCTGAGCTGAAAGACAGCACCATGGACCCCCAGGCTCCTAAATGGGCCATCCGCTTTGTTCTCATTGATGACCAATTATGGCATCGCGGGTTTGCAGCACCCCTCCAACGATGCCTCAGCACCCTTGAGGGACACTCTGTCTTGGATACTCTCCACCAGGGCAAGCTGTGACGCACACATTCTTTGTGGAGGCACTTGCCCACAAAGCCCTTCGTCAAGGGTACTCTTGGCCTACCTTGAAAAAGGGCGCCGTTGCACTTTGGTCAAAACATGCCACGGTGCGGATCAATTCTCGCATCCAGCGACTACCATCTACGGAATCTCCGGATCGACAAACCCGGTGCCCTTCACCTGTGGGGCCTTGACCTCATTGGTCCGATGTTGACCGCTCAGTCGGTGCCGCTACGTGTGGTTGCGGTTGATTATTTTTCTAAATGGGTCGAAGTAGAACCCCTGGTCTCCATCACTTCCTCCAAGATCATCAAATTCCTGTGGAAAATTCTTGTCTGCCAGTACGGCAGCCCTCGTGCTATTATTACAGATAATGGCACTCAGTTTGCCAGTCACAGCGTCCAACAATGGGCCCAGGACAACAATGTCCGCATACTTTTCGCCCTAGTGGCGCACCCTCAGTCTAATGGGCAGGTCGAGGTCACCAACTGCACCCTCAAGGAGGGCCTCAAGAAGTGCCTTGAGGGGGCCAAAGGTCACTGGGTAGATGAACTCCCAAGTGTCCTGTGGGACTACCGCACCACAACGCGAACCCCAACAGGCGAAACGCCTTTTTCTCTGTTATATGGCGCAGACGCGCTTCTGCCTATTGAGGCGAGACCTCCCTACGATCCACATGATCAACTTCACCGCGAAGCCAATGCTTAAGGGTTCGCGCCAAACTCGACTTAATCGGGAATTGCGCAGGGCGCTCGCCTTCGCATGTTCGCCCTCAAACAGAGGCTCAGTCTTCACCACAATGCCAGGGTAAAACCCAAGGCACTACAACAAGGGGGCCTTGCCTTGCTCAAGTCTGCCCTCACCGCTCGCGACCACAAACAGGGTGTCTTGCGACCCAACTGGGACGGACCCTATATTGTTTATAAACAAGTCCGCCCGAGTCTATGAACTACAAGACCATGATGGTCGTCTTCTTCCCCGCAACTTTCATGCGGATGACTTACGCCCATATTACGTGTAAGTCCTCAGTCTTACATCTTCAATTCAATAAAATACATGTGTATTTCTCCCTCTCTTGCAGCATTACGTGGCATTATAAATGGCCTCTCAATCGCCCTCTGCACCCAACCGGTCAGATGGGCCACTCGCCTAAATCACGGCATCAGACCTTGTCAGGTCTCACTTGCGCACCCACACAAAGGGCAGCCCCCTGCGGTCGCGCCAGGTAGTTACGGGTCTCATCCCCAACTGACCTTCAACTCGCCCCGCCCCAAGGGTAACCCCCTTGCGCTGCGGAAGGGTAACCCCCTTTTGGCTCCTTCAGGAAGGTCCCTGTGTAAGTCGCCCTCGCGCGCCACACCGGACCTTCCGCTCGGACTCCTCCACACAGGTAGTTGCGGGTCTCATCCCCAACTGACCTTCAACTCGCCCCGCTCCAAGGGCAACCCCCTTGCGCTGCGGAAGGGTAACCCCCTTTTGGCTCCTTCAGGGAGGTCTATGTGTAAATCGCCCACGCGCGCTGCAGCAGACCTCCCACACGGACTTCTCCACACAGGTAATTGCGGGTCTCATCCCCAACTGACCTTCAACTCGCCCGCCCCAAGGGTAATCCCCTTGCGCTGCGGAAGGGTAACCCCCTTTTTGGCTCCTTCAGGAAGGTCCCTGTGTAAATCGCCCTTGCGCGCCACACCGGACCTTCCGCACGGGCTCCTCAACACAGCCACGGGTCTCATCTCCCGGAATTCTAGCTGGCTCTTCACTTGACTCAAACAAGTACTCCACTGCCTTCGCCATCGCGCGACTTCAGACTCAAGGTAAACTGAGTTTTTTCTTCATCATATAAATGATGAGCATTCTACAAGTATCTGCTACTTGGTACACTGTACACTACACAAGGGCTTACTCCCTGAAAAATCGGCAGGAAGGTCTCTGTGTGAGCCGCCTTCGCGTGCCCCAGCAGACCTTCTAACATGGAAAAATCTCATCCATGGTCTTCAAAGGCATCACCTCTACGAACCCTGGACGGGTCCTCAACTGGTCCCAACAAGTGAACCCACAAATTGTCTGGAAAGATATTTGTGGCCCCGCCGTTGCGGATTTCAAGTGCATTGCCACTATAAACTCAAGTTGAATCTCCAGCATCTTGACAAGTGATCTCTGTGGCTTCGCCGTTGCGAACCCCAGCAGACTTCTCGCTACAAACAGGACTTAGCTTACGGTTGTTAAACCTAGCTAACGTACCCTACACCTCTATCGGAAGACAAAAAAGAGGCTACAAAACAATGAAGGAGTGGAAGAGCAAACGACAAACGAGCGGACGAACGGTGAAATCTCGAACGAAAAGTAGAGGATCACCAGAAGGAAACTCGAAACAACCGATGAACGGTTCAAATGCACAAGAATGTGAGAAATCTACTCAGAGCGAAAGCAAGAAAATACGAAAGTGGAGATGAAAAGCTTCAATCTTCTCGGACACGCTCTTATAAGCCCGCCAAAATGAAAAGCACTTTTAAGCGAAATCAGCTCGTGAGGCGCCACGTGCCAACATCTAGCGGTTAGTAAACCTTTTTGCCTTCCGTGTAGTAATGGAAAAACGCTTTCTAAAGCGTAATTCGCTCCTGAGGCACCACATGCCGGCGTCCAACGGTTAGTAAACCTTCCACCTCCCATTATCTCTCCTGCTTTAAATGCTGAAAGGACCCTTCACTGCCGTTACACTCCAAACGGTCCACAAGCAGCATAGCGCCTTCGCCAGCTCCAAGACTTGGGATTTTTCCAGAGTACGGGTCCCTCCCCATACTCTGCCTTCAGGAGGAGGCATCTTGGTACACTACCCAAGAAAATGCCCCCTCAAGAGCCACAAGGATCGTAAAGAGTCCGACATTTGAAATCAGATCGTAAAAGGTCTTCACACTCCACACGAGTCCAGACATGACTACTATTGTCCTCAACACAATACTTTCAAAATGGAGTACAGGACCTTGCCCATACTCTGCTCTCAGGAGGAGGCATCTTGGTACACTACCCAAGCAAACGCGTCCTCGCGTCGCATTAGAATCATACAAGGCCCCGTATGTCTCACCCTTGCGGTCTCCAGTCTCGCCTTCGCGAGGTCTCCAGTCTCACCTGCGCAAGGTCTTGCCCTCGCGGCCCTTAAGTCTCGCCTTGGCGATGTCTCACACTCACCTTTGCGTCTCTTAGGCCTGCGCAGGTTGCCCTCGCGGTCTCAGGTCTCGCCCTTGCGATCCCACTCGCCTTTACGGGTCTTACTCCCGCGGTCTCAACTCCCCTTCGCGAGGACTCTCATGCCTATACTGGCCCCGCCCAGATAAGGCCCTTACACTCAGGTTCGTGCGATCCTCACTCCTTTATTAGCTATATTCTATTTGGGCCTTCGCCCCTTGCAGGCCTTCGCCTGCTGCTTGCTCCACTTGGAGATTGACCACTTGGTCACCTGACATTAAGCAGCCAATGAGGAGGCCAGCACGAGCCTGAGTGATCTACACCAGATTTGTACGCCAAACATTCCCTGACAAGTGAATCTTCTAAGGCGGTTTGCTGAGATTTTCATCATCATAGTCGCCTTATCTCCTGAAATCTGGCAGACTTATCAGTCTTGTCTCACAGCCTGTCCAAGGCTTCAAATGGGGGAGGCTCTTCTCCTGGCATCACTCTATAAATAGGGTGATGTCCACCCTAAATTGGGTAAGCTACTACACGCCCCCACTGGTCTCTTGCTACTTCTGAGTATTCTCTCTATCTTTTACAGATTACTCATAACAAGCAAGCTTGGAGCCTCAAGAACACCATCATCATCAATCATTCAACTGGGATTCCGCTCCTATTCTGGGAACTTGAATATCAGTATGCATGCTTGTATGTTTGAAAATGATTAAAATCATGAAATTACATGTATGTATGAATTCGGACAAGATAAAAGTATCTTGTATGAGAACCTTGTATGACGCCTCGCAATCCCTTGACAAGCGTTCGCCAGTGTCCAGGTTTCTCCAGACAGGCGTTCGCCATGTCAAGTTTCTCGCCTGAAAGACGTTCGGCAGTGTCAAGGCTTCGCCTGACAGGTGTTCGCCAGTGTCCAGGCGTTCGCGGCATGAGGGGTTCGCTAGTGTCAAGGCTTCGCCTGACAGGCATTCGACAGTCCATGTTCGCGGGGATTGGGTTCGCCAGTCCCCATTCCGCGAAGGTTGGGGTTCGCACGCCGTGTTCTGCGAGGGGCAGGATTCGCGAGACCCCCGAATAGGTTATTCGAAGGGGGTATAAATTGAATATGTGAATCATTGTATGCTTTTGTATGTGTTCATGAGTATGATTGAATGAAAGCATGTATGTTGCTTCTTTGTGATTCACATGTATATCTATATGAATGTTAGAACATGATATAATTGTGATTATGGCATGAAATGCACAAGATAAGTTCTTGGTGTAATTCTTCACTTGAGTTATTGGCTTTACCCGGAGATAGTCTTAATTAGATGGTAATTCTGTCTAGGAAGGAACTTAAGCGGTACCATTGTGTCCCTCCTTCATGGGAATTATCACTATGGTGACTTGAGGGATGAGAGACTTAATTCAAGGAAGAATAAACCGGGATGTGTTCTTGGTGTATTTTCTACATGTTCTTACTAGTATGCATAAGGTGCATATTTGTGACATTATACCTCGACTTAGACTAAGAACCTCAGCCCTACGAGAGTCTTAGTGCTGGTGATTGGTTCACCACTATGATGGACTTGAGGAAATGAGACTTGGTTTAAGGAGGATATGTTATTTCTAAAAGCTAAAGTTTCTAGGGACCCTGTCAAATTGATTATAATTCTGTCTAAGGAGGTGGGTTTTAAGCGGGACCGATGTGACCCCTCCACCTTTCCTGGGAATTGTATCAAGGAGACTTATGGGTGATGAGACTAAGGTTTGGAGAAATACCATATTTATTACACAAGCTATTCATGTATGTGTACATGAAACCTTAAAGTGAGATAGTTGAACCTTCTTGGAGGCTCAATTAGAACATGTATGTGAAACTATGGAAACATGTTTGTGTGTTTCTAATTGGATGCTATATGCACTCCTTTTGCCATATATGAACATGTTTGAAGTAGTTGCATGTATTTGTTGCTTGTTTGAGTCTTGTTGTGATTGATTGAACTTTGATACATGTGATTTGCATCATGTAGATGGCATGTAAGAATATTGTTGCTGAACTGAACAAAGACCTCAAATTGGATGGTGACAACTATCCAATTTGGCAGCAAAAGTCAAGTTCATTCTTACTAAGCAGGACACACTTGAGGTTTTATCTGATGGAGGTCAGGTTGCCCAACCGGAAGAAGGGCAAGACCAGACAGCCTATGTGGCTTATCTGAAAAAGAATCGTCTTTGCCGAGTGACCCATCTTTCGACAATGATGGGTGAGATAATGGTTGAGTTCTCAACCCTTGACAGTGCCAAAGAGATTTGGGACACTGTCAAGACCAAGTATGGTGATGTTTCTGTGGAGAAATAGAGATCGATGATTCTGAGGTTTGAGAACTATCGAAGCAGGCTGATCACACCATGAGTTCTCACCTTGAGAGATGTCTCGGATAATCCACCGATTGAAGCAAGTCGGGCACGACCTCACGGATGAACAACAGGTCCAAGCTATAATCCGATCTTTGCGGATGAGGATTGGCGGTTGATGAAGGTCAACCTGCGCCACAATCCTCAGATCAAAACGTTTTTTGACATAGCCCGCCACCTTTTACTTGAGGCCGAAGTAATGCCCCTTAAAAACCATTCCAAAGCATACGTTGCTTCTACTTCCTCCAACAAAAGCGGAGGAAACAAAGGAAAAGGGAAATGGTTTGGTAAAGGTGGAAAGAACAAGGGCGGCAATGGAAAAGGTAAAGGAGGTGGAAACTTGATGTGATCACGGAGGGAAAGTGATCACGAGCTCGGATCTAGCTTGAGGAGGCGGTTTCCAGCAAGAATGGAAAGCGAAGAACAGAGGAAGAACACGAAGGAAACAGAGTCGGCCAAGGGAACCTCCTCACTACGAGGTGAGGCAATGCCCTTGAAAATGCAGGAAGTGAGATGGGATCTAGCACCTCTTGACTACAAGGTCAAGCAATACTAGATATTATGCTTGGATCCTCTTGCACGGATCACTAGGGAAATTTAAATGCAAGATTGGTGAACACAAAAGCCGATTACTCCCCGGGAGTGTTTCAGCCGAATTGATTAAATTCAATAATATGTTCTAGGTTATAATGGTGACTGCCACTTAGCTTATATAGTGAAGCGAAATTGAAGAAGTAAAAGGAGTATTTCGAATGTGCTTGCGTGCGAAAGTACAAAGTACTTTTGCACGCTTACAGAGTGAAAAGCTTCAAAAGGTAAAAAGGTAAGGCTAGCTTAAAAGTGGTTGTTTGTCTTTCCAAGTATCGGCGGAGAAAAGACACCATGTGTCGGAGTTTGGTCGGTCAACTGGTGAAGCCTGGAGATTTCGCGAAAGGTCTTCGCTAGGAGCCTTCGCTAGAATGCCTCCGCCGGGTGCCTTCGCGGAGTTGCCCTTGGCTGAGGCCTTCTGCTTCGCCAAGTGTTCGCGCGCTTAAGACTGGGCTGCTCCTTCTTTAAGAACGCTTATGCTCAAGACTCCAAGGGGCTTCGCACACTCTTCGTCGGTAGCGATACCGAGTTGGCGAAGTTGTAAGGCCTTCTCCCGAGACTCCTCTCGATCGTCTGCGCCATGAGCCTCATGAAAGCATTAAGGTTCGCTTGGACTTGTTTCAGCCGGGACCTGGTCATGGGTCCGCCAAGGCCTTGGAACGGACCGAGGGTCGCGCGCGCTTGAGGTTGTGGGTCTTACGGAACTGAGGGTCCTTTGGGGCGATGTCCTCATCATACTCTCCTTCTTCAAAAGAATCCGTCCATGGATTCTTAAAATCTGCTTGTCCTTCAAAGGGAGCTAAATCACAAGCGTTAAAAGTTGCATGTACATTATAAGAGCCATCGCAAGGTAAGTCAAGTACATAAGCATTTTCTCCTATTTTTAGTGATTTGAAAGGGGCCATCGCCTCTTGGCGCCGATTTACTTTTCCTAGCACTGGGAAATCGATCTTTTCTTAAATGTAACCATACCCAATCCCGACTTGAAAACTTCTAAATTTTCTGCCCTTATTAACTCTGCTTGCGTAGGACTCATTAATTTTCTCAAGTTGTTTGTGAATCTTAGCATGCAAGTCCTTCATGCATCGGGCTTTTCTTTCCCATCTACGTCCACTGTTCGGTGTAGTCTAATGCGATTAAGTCCAAAGGGGTTAAAGTTGAAGCCATATACAATCTCAAAAGGACTATGGGATGTAGAGGAATGGTAGGCTCGGTTATACGCAAACTCTACATGAGGCAAGCATTTTCCCATTCTTTCAGATTTTCCTAAGGAGGGTGCGCAGGATAGTGGTGAGGGTCCTATTAGTCACTTCGGTTTGGCCGTCTGTTTGAGGGTATTTGGATGTGGAGTACATCAGATCGGTGCCTAGCCTAGACCAAAGGGTTCGCGAAATGGCTTAGGAATCTCGAATCTCTATCGCTAACAATGGATCGCGGGAGGCCATGATATTTAACGATGTTATTAAAGAACAATTCCGCCACATGAGATGCATCTTCGTTTTATGACATGGGATGAAATGGGCCATTTTGGAGAACCTATCAACTACTACAAATATAGCATCATGACCATGCGATGTCCTAGGTAAACCACTTATAAAGTCCATGCTTATTTCAACCCAAGGAATAGAAGGTGTGGGAAGAGGAGTGTACTTCCCTTTCGGTTGGAGAGTCAACTTGGCTTGGTGGCATGTGACACATCGGCGCAAGCTTTGGTGACATCCTTCTTCATGCCGGGCAGAAGAAGTTCTCATAACGGCCTCAGCGTCTTTTGGACACCGAAGTGTCCCATGAGACCACCTCCATGTGCCTCCTTGATGATCACTTCGCGCATTGACCCTGCAGGGAACGCACAACCTTTTCAACTTAAGCAGAAAACCATCAAAAACATAGTAGCCTCTTTGGCTTCCTTTAACACAGTTGGCAAATATTTCACCAAAATCCACGTCATGTTCATACATTCCTTTTAAACCCTCAAAACCAACAATCCTCGTATCGAGAGTCATGAGTAATGCATATCTCCTGGATAGAGCATCGGCAACAACATTGTCTTTGCCCTTTTTATACTTAATAACATAGGAGAAAGAGTCAATGAACTCTACCCACCTAACATGCCTTTTGCTCAAATTTCCTTGTCCTTCAAGGTACTTCAAAGACAAGTGATCCGTATGGATTACGAATTCTCTAGGCAGAAGATAATGGCTCCACGTTTGTAAGGATCTCACAAGAGCGTATAGCTCTTTGTCATACGTGGAGTAATTCAGGGTGGCTCCACTCAACTTTTCACTAAAAAAGGCGATGGGACGGCCTTCTTGGTGCAAGACAAGCACCGATGCCTATACCACGGCATCGCACTCTACCTCGAACACTTTGTCGAAGTTTGGCAAAGTGAGTAGAGGGGCATTTGTCGACGAGATTTCAATTCGTTAAAAGATTTCTCTTGCGATGACCCCATTCAAAGACGACATTCTTCTTCGCAGTTCATGCAAAGGGGCAGCAATGGAAGAGAAGTCTTTAACAAATCTCTGTAAAAACTAGCAAGTCCTAGGAAGGACTGACCTCGATTAAGGAGTTAGGAGTAGGCCAGTCCCGAATGGCAGATCTTACTCTCGTCTACCTTGACTCCCTTCGCACCCACTACATATCCAAGGAAGTTAACTTCCTGGGATGCGAATACACACTTTTCAAATTTGGCATACAGTTTTTCTAACCTAAGCATATCAAGGACTTGCCTCAGATGCTCAACATGCTCCTCATGGTTCTTAGAATAAACTAGTATGTCATCAAAGTATACTACCACAAATCTCCCTATGAAATGCCTCAAAACATGATTCATTAGACGCATGAAAGTACTTGGTGCGTTAGATAACCCGAAGGGCATAACATTCCACTCATACAAACCAATCTTGGTTTTGAAAGCAGTTTTCCATTCATCACCTTCCTTCATCCGAATTTGGTGATATCCACTTCTAAGGTCAATTTTTGAAAACACACAAGCACCACTCAATTCGTCTAACATGTCATCAAGTCTAGGTATAGGGTGGCGATACTTTACAGTGATAGAGTTGATGGGGCGACAGTCCATGCACATGCGCCAAGTGCCATCGCTCTTTAGTACAGTATGGTGGGACCGCGCATGGCGGCAGGCTTTCGCGGATGAACCCTTTGTCTAACAACTCCTGAACTTGCGACTGGATCTCTTTGGATTCTTGGGGATTGGTCCGGTAGGTGGCCTTGTTGGGTAAAGGTGCCCACGGGAGCAACTCGATTTGATGCTATATGCCTCGATATGGAGGAAGTGTTCGCGGCTCATCAAATACTTCGCAGAATTACTTGAGTAACTTCTGCACTTAGAAAGGAAGAGAAGACACATTGTCAAGTGTTAGCATGCAGTGAGTGGGGATCAGGAGAAAGCAGATCCTGTTTCCAAGGAACGCTCTTTTAAAATCCCTCTCTTTGGCTATGGGAGGAAGACACTCTTGTTTTCTCGTGGGCTCTCTCGGGGTGTTTCCCATTAATGCACACCCTTTCCGTTCACTCAAGGTTCCTTGAACCTTCTCACCATTTTCTCTCCGCTCTCTGCCCTCCCCCTTTCTTTTCCCTCAGACTTACTAGCCAGATGGATTTGATCCTGATGGGCTTGAGTTGGGGTGAGGGAAGCGGGTGTATGGTTTCTTCGAGGTGAGTGAGGGCATATTTGTTGGCTTTGCCATAATGTATGGCCTCCTTGTCATATTTCCAGGGTCTGCCCAAGAGGATGTGGGTAGCCTGCATTCGCACCACATCACAAGTGATGGAATCCTCATACTTGCCGATCTTGATTGGGACTTGACTTGTTTGACAACCTTTACAAAGGTTACATGCGTCGACCCACTGCAGTTGATACGGTTTAGGATGTATGATGATGGGGAGGCCTAATTCAGCGACCATGTCTTCGCTGGCAGCGTTGACACAACTCCCGCTGTCAATAATGAGGCGCACAGTCCCATTCACCATGGCTCTTGATTGGAATAGATTCTCCCGCTGAATACTTTCGGTGACACTTGGGGAACTTTGCAGGACCCTCTTGGTAACTAATATGAGACCGTCCATAGGTAGCTCTCCCTCTTCTGCTTCACTCTCATATTGCTCTTGCTCGGGATAGCCCTCTCCTTCCTCTTCACTAGACAATTCCCGTTGGGCCGCATTACCATGGCTCTTCGGTTGGGGCAATCCTCTTCTTCGAGGTCTCTGTGGAGATAGGCTCTGGCTTGAGCCCTATCGGGAAAGACTCTTCTTTTAATAGGCTTTGGTGGTGGCTCCGCGTAATATTCCTGGTCATCACTGTCCAGGATGTCAACACCACGATCTATTCTTGTGGAAGTGGTCGGACGACTGTGAGGGGTAGCCTGTGGCTTCGTTGATGCGCAGGTCGAAAGTGGTATGGGTGACTCCATCTTGAGCCCGCGATGCATGGGCGTCATCGTGGGCTTGCGAGCTTTCCGGTTGCTTTCCTTGAGCTACCTCTACTTTCGTTAGTCGCTCATTTGTCATGGCGACTTGAGCTCCCAGTTCATCCAACCTCTGTAAGATCTTCGTGAGCGTCTTTGTGCACGGTTAGGGATGGATGAGGGGGATGAGTCTGTTGAAACCATCTGTGACACGATCTTGTGAAAGATATGTAATCGTAAAAGAAGCTCACCACTCCACGAGTGTTTACTCTCACTCTCGTGTTTCTCTCAACAACTTTGTCACTTCGGCTGTTCACCGACGGCTTTTACAAGTTCTCTAAACTTGATACCGTTTTCAACCTTAGATCAAAGATGAACACGCAAGAAAACACAAACAAAACTCTAGTAAAACCGCAACTTGCAACTCAAGAAAATGACTAGTTACTTGAAACCGGTTTTGTGGGATATCGGGCTCGGAAGATACTTGGTTGGAAGTTTAGAAAAGGCTTTTGCAGTCACAAACACTTCTTGTTTAAGTTCGGAAACTATTTGTCTGATCAATCTTACTGTTCACTTGTGTTTTGGGAAGAACACGTAAGAACATTCAAGAACTTTTCGAGCGCGAAACTTGCTCAATACATTTCTTTCTTTAAACGTTTTCTTTACACACTTGTCGCTCAGACAACTCTTTTGGCTTATCTCGAAAATACTTGGCTTAAACAAGCACACTTTTAAACAACTTTTTCGGTCTCAATGAGATCATCAACCGACATTCCTTAGTGTAAGAAAAGGTAACAAAAGGTTTTGCTTGAAGAAAACTCAACAAGCGATACGGTACCTCCAAAGAAGCACTTTGGCTCGATACCACTTGATGTGATCACGGGAGGAAAGTGATCACGAGCTCGGATCTAGCTTGAGGGAGGCGGTTTCAGCAAGAATGGAAACGAAGAACAGAGGAAGAACACGAAGGAAACAGAGTCGGCCAAGGGAACCTCCTCACTACGAGGTGAGGCAATGCCCTTGAAAATGCCTAGGAAGTGAGATGGGATCTAGCACCTCTTGACTACAAGGTCAAGCAATACTAGATATTATGCTTGGATCCTCTTGCCTGGATCACTAGGGAAATGGAAATGCAAGAGTGGAGAACACAAAAGCCGATGACTCCCCGGGAGTGTTTCAGCCGAATTGCTTAAATTCAATAATATGTTCTAGGTTACAATGGTGACTGCCACTTAGCTTATATAGTGAAGTGAAATGGAAGAAGTAAAAGGAGTATTTCGAATGTGCTTGCGTGCAGAAAGTACAAAGTACTTTTGCACGCTTACAGAGTGAAAAGCTTCGAAAGGTAAAAAGGTAAGGCTAGCCTAAAAGTGGTTGTTTGTCTTTCCAAGTATCGGCGGAGAAAAGACACCATGTGTCAGATTTGGTCGGTCAACTGGTGAAGCCTGGAGATTTCGCGAAGGCCTTCGCTAGGAGCCTTCGCTAGAATGTCTCCGCCGGGTGCCTTGTGAGTTGCCCGGGGCTGAAGCCTTCCCCTGCGTCCAGTGTCCGCGCGCTTAAGGCGGGGCTGCTCCCTTCTTCAAGCACGCTTATGCTCAAGACTCCAAGGGGCTTCGCACACTCTTCGTCCAGCGATACCGAGTTGGCGAAGTTGTAAGGCCTTCTCCCGAGACTCCTCTCGATCGTCCTGCGCCATGAGCCTCATGAAAGCATTAAGGTTCGCTTGGACTTGTTTCAGCCGGGACCTGGTCATGGGTCCGCCAAGGCCTTGGAACGGACCAGGGGTCGCGCGCGCTTGAGGTTGTGGGTCTTCTGGAACCTGAGGGTCCTTTGGGACGATGTCCTCATCAAAACTGTCCCAATTTTGAATAAGTTCAAAAAGAAAAGGGACGTTTCCAAGCTCAAACGCTTCAACCGTGGAAAGAAGGGGCACTTTGCAAAAGATTGCAAAAGTCCTTCCAAGGTACATATACCTACTACTTCTTGATGTATATGTTGCATCTTGCTCTTTGCTAACTGAAAGCAATTCTTTGTGGATTGTAGACTCAGGAGCAACGGACCACATAGTCCGAGACAAGTCTTGGTTCGTGGCTTACAGGAAACTTCCAAGAGGTGCAAAGTGTGTCTCGGTGGGAAATAATTCTGTAATAGATGTAGTAGGAATTGGGACATGTAAAGTCCCCACTTGTAATGGATCATTATATTTAATTGATACATTATATGTACTAGATATTTGTAGAAATTTGATTTCTATAAGTAGTTTGTTGAAGTACAAATCTAGCTTGTCTTTTTCGAATGATAGCTATCTTCAAAGATAATCAAGTTGTGTGTGAATGTTTAGTTTAGACCGAGTAGCCACACTAATGCTTCATCTAGTTGCCATGTGACCGAGGTCACAAGTGAAATGACTTGGCATGAAAGGCTTGGACATGTAGGTCAAGATAGGATGAATAAGTTATCCAAAAATGGCTTGCTTGGATCCTTGACCAAAGTTGTCATGCCGAGTTGCCAAGCATGCCTTGAAGGAAAGGCAACGAAAAAGCCTTTTGGGCGTGGAACTAGAAGAGAAGAAGCATTAGATTTAGTCCATTCTGACTTGTGTGGACCTATGAGAGTGACATCTAGAAATGGTTATAGATATTTCATTACATTTACTGATGATTATACTCGATTCACACATGTTTTCTTACTCAAGTACAAAGCTGAGGCTTTATCGTACTTTGAGAAGTATGTACATTTGGTTGAGAACCAATTGGTTAAGAAAATAAAATCCTTGAGAACGGATAGAGGTGGAGAGTATAATTCAAATGTCTTTAAAGCCTTTTGTGACATGAAAGGAATCCAGAGTGAGTTCACTCTTTCTTGGACACCCCAACAACATGGAGTATTTGAAAGGAAGAACTGAACTCTAATGGCTATTGTAAGGTCCATGATGGCTAAGACTAACTTGGACATTATCTATTGGAGTGATGCACGCTTTGTGCTTTTCACATCCTAAATAGAGTACCAACTAAGAACATCGACTCTTCTCCATATGAGTTGTTGAAGAAGAGGTCGCCTAAACTAAGCTACATGCACCCTTGGGGTTGCCTTTCTTATGTGCATGTCCCAGACCATCCTTTGGGAAAATTGGTTACTCGGGGAAAGAAGTGTGGTTTCCTTGTGTCACGACCACCCCGCTCGGTTGTAGAGGCGGAGCCGGCCGCGACGTTCGGAAGTGGAAGCTACGGCGGAAAGCGCAGTAACGGTCTAACTGAAACCCGCTACGTGTAGTGGTCCCATGACCCGGCCCGCAATAACAGAATGGTCGTACTACGACCTGCAACCTACAGAACACATACATGGCAAGTATACGAAATAACTTAACAAACAAACATGCAGTTCCCGGAATACCATTCATTGCTCATCGCAACAGAACACAGAAACACTGAACCCACAGAAACACTGAACCCATTTCATAACATATCCAATATGGCAAGTCGAGGCTCCGCCCACGACTCAGAATCAGATACAGAATCAACACATATTCCGTAATATACGTCATATACAATATCATGATCCGAAATACATGCATGCAACTACACCTACAGAGCCACCAAAGTAAACCCTAGAATACCCAGGTGCGGAATCAAGAAAACCCCTCGCCCAGAAAATTCCCGCACGAGGTACTGCTGCTGCTGCTAAAGAACAACCAAAGAGAGGAGAGTTAGTTAACCGTATATCCAACAAAACTGAACTCAGATACAGCAACCAGAAACCTCTACCAGGACCACCCCTTAACCCGAACAGAACAAAACAGAACAGAGCAGAAGTTCCACAAGGGAACCGTCAATACCTGAAATCCAAAACAACCAAAAGCACCGCGGATCCCTAGTCCGCAGGCTGCTTGTCAGATCGACCTGAAAGGTGGTAAATAATAAGGGGTGAGTCCTCGGGAGGACCCAGTAAGGGTTGAGGTAAGATACGGTTTGTACAAAGACCGGTGAGCCGAACTCGCAAAATGTAATGCATACACAAGCACAAATATATATATATATATACACACACATACATACATATGCATGAATGCCAAGTCAGAGGTGAGCCGGAACCTATCACATGCGGTCCAACCGCTGACCCACAGAACGACAGCCCTCTCCAAGAGGTCAGAATATATCGGCTACCTGCTCCTGTCAGAAATTACAGTTGGCGGGAAATGGGAGGGAAGGCTTCTTCATATTAGCGAACGCGTGGGGCTTCGCTTGCCTGAAAGCCTTGCGTTGGGGCTTCGCCATATGCCCTCGCGCGAATGGCCTCACCTTGGGGCTTCGCCCGCAACTGGATGTTTGGCGCAGGGTCCTCGCCGCATGTCCTCGCGCGAAAGGCATCGCCTTGGGGCTTCGCCTTTATCTGGAAATCTGGCGCAGGGCCTTTGCCATTTGGCCTTGCGAGAAAGGCATCGCTTTGGGTCTTTGCCTTTGCCGGGAAATCTGGCACAGGGTCTTCTTCCTTCTCGACCATACTTACATTTAAGACGCAAAAGGGCTTCGCGTACTCTCCTTCCAGGGGATGCCGAGACGGCGAAGCTGCAGGGTCCTTCCTTGTACTTCCGCTCGTTCTTCTGCTTGCGCCATAAGTTTCATGTAGGCATTAAGGCTGGCTTGGACTTGTTTGAGGCGGGACCTTGTCATTGGCCTACCTATATTTTGGAGAGGATTTGGGTCCTCGCGCGCAGGGTCACAGAAGTATATCGGCACCCCAAAGGCGGATATACACAGAATGTTGACACCCTCCAGTGCGGATAGAGAACAGAATGTCGGCACCCTGAGTGCGGACACAACAGAACAGAAGTATCGGCACCCCATGTCACCCCACCGCCCCGGAACTGGCGGAAGCGTCGTAGATACGAAGGTTGGAGGTATTGGTGGCGGGTGATCGCGGATTTTTCTCTTAAAAGGGTGTTTTAAGGTTATTACGTGTTTGCAGATTTTAAGACGTCTTACTAGTCCTAAACCTGCACCCGAGACACGTTAGTGGTTTTTACAGAATATCGCGCGTAAAGATAACTTTAAGCAGAATAGAGATAATACAGGCCGAGGAAGTTCCGTCCTCTTCGTAGGGCCGGAGACTCCCATGAATAATATACAGACCGATAGTATGTATGCAGTAATGTAACTATATGCATTCTACGTCTACAGAGCCGAGCCACAAAGCGGAATTATACATCGCAATTAAAAGTCGCTGCTGCTAAACACACACAAGAGAAGAACTTCCGACTTAACTAAAGATAATAACACAGAAGGGATTTTAACGAGAAATTCCCTCAAACACAAATATACCTCAAAATAACAGAAGTGCAGAACGAGCACCGCGGAAATCTAGTCCGCAGTCGTTTGCCCGGATCCCCGAAAATATTGTAAACATGGAGGGGTGAGTTATCGAAAGAACCCATACGGGGGTAGGTACGAAATGGTCAAACCAAAACTATCAAAACGTTTTTTGCCTGCACAAAAGGTTATCGAGCAATGATCTAGAAGAAATAGCACCCCTAAAAAATGCTATGATATGCAAAACATGATGCTCGAAGTCCCATCGGACTGGTGGTAAGCCCATACAAGTGGTCCCCGACCACCGACAAAGACTCCTACGGCGGCTTGTTAAGCTCACGCCGATTATCGGGATCGAACCGTATGGTACCGGCGAAAGGTGTACATCCCCTAAGCATCGAAACGAAGCGCCTTAAAGCCGACATAGAACAAACAATGGGTCCGTCTCGACCCCCGATATAGCATAAGTCCGGAAACCTAGCGAAATGGGTCAGTCTTCGACCCCCGATAAATATAAGTCCGAAACCAAAAACCTGCGAACCACTACGTACCAGTGACTAGTCTCGGGAGTCACTGGGCCCCACCCTCGACCCGAGTACTAGCCCTTAACTAACCTAATACACATTTAATGCGCATTAAGAAAGTTAAACCCCTTACCTCGGCGAAACGGATATCTCCGTGGCCCCCAGCGCACTAGCGGTATCCCGAAGATGCAGATTTAATCTCCCGAATCGAGACATACAAATAACTTTAGTTATTTCACTAAAGTTTCAAGTGTTGGGAATTTATTCTTAATTACAACCTAAGTCCTCGAACTTTTCGTAAACTTGCAAAAGTACCCCAATTTTCACAATTCTAGCAACTTCTTTCCATTAATAACAAGTTTACACTTTTACCCAACTTTTCCATATTTTACACCTTGGTCCTCCAATTTTCATAAAAGGTCAACTTTACCGGTTTGGTCAACTTGGTCAAAATAGGTCAACCTTTATCCATTCTCTCCCAAATTTACTGAATTGCATTTTTACCACTTTACCCAATTTCCTTTTTACCAAATCATGTTTGAATCAACTTTTCTCCACCAAAACACTATTCACAGCAACTCATAAATTTCAAATTTGGTGCAGGATTTTTTTTGAAATTAATTCCAAATTTCACCCAAACTTTAAATCTCAACACTTTCATGCATAATCCTTTATGTATTTCCATTTCCAACACTTTAACACTTAGATCTTCAACAAAACTTCATCAAACATACATGCTCATTTTCAAAGAACAACTCATTATCACAACATGCTTAAAATGCTACCAACTTCAACATAGTTGAAGATCAGAACTTAACTAACATCCAAAGTTCACAAATCTTAACATAAAGGTTCCTCACCTTGAAGAACTTCTCTCAACTCCTTGATGAAGCTGCTGTAGGAACAATAGTCACCCCAAAACACCATGCACTTGTCCAAGAAAAAGATGAACAAAGTGAGCTTCTTTCCATGTTTTTTCCATACACATGAAAATTAAACTTTAACTACACAAGCTCACCTTGAAGACACCAGATTTGGAAGGAAGAAGAAGTGGTAGGATGGCTTGTTGAAGGTTCAAGGCCCGAAACTTCAAATTTGAAATTTCAGCACCAACATCACAGCAGACCCGTTTTCGTGCAGCTAAGATTTGGAGGTCTTCCCGACGTTTTTGAACCATGGCCCCTTCAGAAAAGTTGAAGCCAAGAGGTTAAGGAAGATTTTCTCTAACTACCACAAGATCTGATTCGGCCTCTAAATGGAGCAGAAAACGCTGAGACAGAGGGACGAAAATTCTGGGCAGCAAGATGAAGCAAGGAGAGTTTTTCTAATTTCTTCTAAGTGTTAAGTTGCTGAAAAGGAGTAAAGTGAGCTGAATCATTGAGTGAGAGAGAGATATATTCAGCCAAAATGGCTGAGATAGAGAATACTTGGCCAAAATTGATTTAAAGTGGTGAGTGGAAAAAATGGTGTTGAAAGGGGATTGGTTGAGAAATACTTGGCCAATATGCATTGACCTTAAAAAGATACTTTCATCTTCCAATTCCCATAAATCAGCCCAACAAGCAGCCCAACAATTGAGTAAGCCCAACTTGTGATTTTCCCCAATTTTTGCCCAACGGTGACCATTTTGCCCTCCGAAACCAAATTTCGGCAAAATGTCCCGGAACTCAGAAATTGCCGTCCAACACGTAAAACACTTATAAATATCACCAAATTCACTTCCAAACATTGAATTCCAATAATTTATCATATTCCAACATTATTCCGATAATTTACAGAATTCACAATTCCGGCCGACATTCGCGGAAAATTACAAAACGTCGGGGTGGGTGTAACACCCCAGTGCGAATACCGAATGAACCAATGAGCATCCGTGGCCTCCAAGACCATTCGGGTCTCGTCACAGAACAAAACATATCATAATAATGCATATCCAAGACAGAACAGATTATATAACAGAAGTATACCAAAAGGGTATACACAGAATATCGGCACCTAGTGCGGATATACAGAGCAGAACATAAACCTGTGGCCTCCAAGACCATCCGGGCCTTGAACAGATCAAACATGTACCTTACCACGTGACGGGTCTCGGGATCACCGAACCACCGCCCTCACCCGGACCCCGCCTCAACTAAACCCGATATACATGCAAATACTCCCAGAATGCATAACGAGAGAAGTTGAGCCCTTACCTCGTAAAACCGCCTCAATACAAATCCCGGAAATCCCGGCTCTCTACCCAAAATGTGCCAACTTGTTTTTACGGTCCCACACCGCCCCACCAATGCAGAAACAAGCTGAACAACCACAAACCAATCAGAACACACCAAAATAGACCCCCAGAAACCAAACCCGCACAATCCCGCACTTTTCCTGCAAAAAGTTCGGTTTCACGAACCGAGCTAGAACATTGTTATTCATACACCCACAACCATATTCCAACCTTTAAACCCTTCATTCCCGACACTTTACCCGCTACCAAGCTTAAAGGTAACTTTTGCAGCCATTATCCGAAAACGATGTTTCAAACATCGTTACGCACCTAAATCCATCCCCGATACCAATTTACCATCGAAATTATCCAAAACACAACCCAAACATAGATAAAGTTTCTCTTTTAATTTCGGCCTCAACCCCAATTTCCACCAAACCTTCAATTCAACCCATTCAAGGTTCCAATCACACACTTTAACCACCAATTACACATTCTAAGCAAGATTACTAACCAATTTCACCTTAATCAACCAAAATCAACATAAACCCTAGCTTATCAAATTCGGCCAAAGAGGTCTTTTCCACCCGTTGAATGATTGATGATGACGGTGTTCTTGAGGCTCCAAGCTCGCTTGTTATGAGTAATCTGAAAAAGAAGAGAATACTCAGAAGTAGCAAGAGAGGAGTCCAAGGGGGCGTGTAGTAGCTTACCCAATTTAGGGTGGACATCACCCTATTTATAGAGTGATGCCGGAGAAGAGCCTCCCAGGTTGAAGCCTTGGACAGTGTGAGACAAGGCCCGACAAGTCTGCCAGATTTCAGGAGATAAGGCGGCTGTGATGATGAAGATCTCAGCAAACCGCCTTAGAAGATTCACTTGTCAGGGAATGTTTGGCGTACAAATCTGGTGAAGATCACTCAGGCTCGTGCTGGCCTCCTCATTGGCTGCTTAATGTCAGGTGACCAAGTGGTCTATCTCCAAGTGGAGCAAGCAGCAGGCGAAGGCCTGAGGCGAAGGCCCAGATAGAATATAGCCAATAAAGGAGTGAGGATCGCACGAACCTGAGTGTAAGGGCCTTATCTGGGCGGGGCCAGTATAGGCATGAGAGTCCTCGCGAAGGCGAGTTGAGACCGCGGGAGTAAGACCCGTAAAGGCGAGTGGGATCGCAAGGGCGAGACCTGAGACCGCGAGGGCAACCCGCGCAGGCCTAAGAGACGCAAAGGTGAGTGTGAGACATCGCCAAGGTGAGACTTAAGGCCCGCGAGGGCAAGACCTTGCGCAGGTGAGACTGGAGAACCTCGCGAAGGCGAGACTGGAGACCGCAAGGGTGAGACATACGGGGCCTTGTATGATTCTAATGCGACGCGAGGTCGCGTTTGCTTGGGTAGTGTACCAAGATGCCTCCTCCTGAGAGCGGAGTATGGGCAGGGTCCTGTACTCCGTTTTGAAAGTATTGTGTTGAGGACAATAGTAGTCATAAGTCTGGACTCGTGTGGAGTGTGAAGACCTTTTACGATCTGATTTCAAATGTCGGACTCTTTACGATCCTTGTGGCTCTTGAGGGGGCATTTGCTTGGGTAGTGTACCAAGATGCCTCCTCCTGAAGGCAGAGTATGGGGAGGGTCCCGTACTCTGTTAAAATCCCAAGTCTTGGAGCTGGCGAAGGCGCTATGCTGCTTGTGGACCGTTTGGAGTGTAACGGCAGTGAAGGGTCCTTTCAGCATTTAAAGCAGGAGAGATAATGGGAGGTGGAAGGTTTACTAACCGTTGGACGCCGGCACGTGGCGCCTCAGGAGCGAATTACGCTTTAGAAAGCGTTTTTCCATTACTGCACGGAAGGCAAAAAGGTTTACTAACCGCTAGATGTTGGCACGTGGCGCCTCAGGAGCTGATTTCGCTTAAAAGTGCTTTTCATTTTGGCGGGCTTATAAGAGCGTGTCCGAGAAGATTGAAGCTTTTCATCTCCACTTTCGCATTTTCTTGCTTTTGCTCTGAGTAGATTTCTCGCATTCTTGTGCATTTGAACCGTTCATCGGTTGTTTCGAGTTTTCTTCTGGTGATCCTCTACTTTTCGTTCGAGATTTCACCGTTCGTCCGCTCGTTTGCCGTTTGCTCTTCCGCTCCCGTTACCAATAACGAATCAGGTAAGATCTCGTTTTCCAGCACAGTGAGTGCTTTGATTTTTCTGAGCACACTGAGTGCTTGACGAAATGCCTCTGTTAGGCCCTCTAGATTTATATGCATGTTACTCTACTTTTTGCAGAAATGGAGTCCAAAGAAGCCGTTCGTCCATTTATTGCCACCGTGGAGAAGGCCACGGTGAGTTTTGACAAGATTCACCAGGATATGGTGAAGGCCTTTTTCCCAGTGGAGAAGGCTCTGGCGTTCTCCGCCCGTAAGGGTGCTTGCCGGGTGTTGGGTCTGCCGATGACCGAGGAGAACCTAGAGCACCAGGTGCTGTGTCTGTACACGGCGCAGCTTGCGGCGGGATTGCGGTTTCCCTTTTCGCCGTTGGTGCAAGAGCTTTGCACAGAATGGGGGCTGCCACCAACGCAGTTGGCTCCCAACACATTTCTGACCATCGCCGGCTTTACTGCGCCTGTCGAGTGGCCGGAGTGAGGCCCTTCGCCGACGTTTTCCACCAGTTCTACCGGCTGGAGCTGCGGAGTGGGAGTGCGTTCTTCCACGTTACTCCCATAAAGCGTCGGAAACAACTCTGTTTCCTTCTTTGCATCGCCCAAGTCCTACCATAATTGGCACGGGTCTTTCTTCTTCATGCCCGCGACAACTCATGGGATTTTCCCGTGGCGAGGGCGCGGCGATCCGTGCGAGCATCGCGCGGAGACTGAGCTGACTTTCGAAGGATTGCGGTGGCGGGCATATGTCCAACTCTGGGATGGTTGGACGAGGTGTATTCAAGGAGCGCCTGTGATGACCTCTTCCCTTTCTCAGCCACCCAGCTTGATGAGGCCACACTGAGGTGGGCTGGGATTAGCACGGGCTTCGTCTTTGGACCCCAGGTGCCCCCGCCATACGAGGGATGGGCGCCAGTTCACCGTGGGGCAGTGGTAGATGCCGTTTACGCAGCGCTGTCGAAGCCAAAAGGTATGCTTGCACATATAATTGCAATGTATGAGTGTAAGAGGCTTAGTAAAACCTGGTTTGAAGTTTTTCTTCTATTTGCAGATGTCTCCACGGGGACTTGCGAAGGCAGGGGCAAGAGAGCGTCTATGCGCATTGCCCAGCAGGTGCACTTGGCGTGCGCATTTGGGAGGGATGCCCCTGCTGGGGCTGTTAAGGCGTTGGGGCGTATTGCCCCTAAGCAGCAGAAGAAGAGGGCTGGCACCAAGTCATTGGCGTCCCCTCAAAAAGAGAAGAAGAGGAGAGTGGTTGCCGGCGAGGTGCAGCCTGGAGAGGGGAGTGCCCCTGTTGTTATTGAATAGGCCAAGGGGCCCGCAGAGAGAGAGGGGCCCGCAGCAGTCCCTTTTTCTGAAGAGGCTGAAGAGCCTGTTAGGGAGGAAGTCCCCAGTGTTGTGGAAGAGGCCGGAGAGCCTGTTGAGGAGGCGAGGAGAGTGGAGGTGGAAGTTCCCTCCATTGATTAAGAGGCTATGCCTACTGCAGAGGGCTTAGGGGGAACACAAGCGGACACCGCTATTCCCATAGAGGCTGTGCCAATATCAGTGGTGCAGCCAGTCCCTTTTAAGGATACTGCCGTCCTCGAAGACATCGTGTCTGGGCTCTTTGTGAGCCCCTCTCCAGCCCAAGGCGACGACTTGCCTGGGCACATGGTCGCGGCGGAGATCCTTGCCAAAGGAAGTGCCCTCCTAGGGACCAGGGCTGAGGTCCTTGAGGAGGCCGGGGTGTGGTCCCACTACTTGGAGCGGAGGAGAATTGCTGCCAAGTCAGTTCCCAAGTGGTCTGAAGACCCAGCCACCTTGAGGGTCATGAGGCAAGAGGTCAGGGCCAAAGTGTACAAGGAGCAAGGGAAGCTCCTGCGCGATGCGTGGGACCCCGTCTAACTTCTTAGAAAAAGCAGTTCACTGCTGAGGGAGGAGCAAACCCTCCTATCATGCCTGGAGGGGATGCGCACCCCTTACGACAGGGAGGTGACAGAGCGGAGCCTAGACTCCCCTGCTGAGTTTATGAGGGAGGCAGCCCAACAGAGTCTGCAGGTAAGATAACTTCTGGTCTCTATAAGCCTGGCTTGCTTTCTTTCTGCCTTTGTTTTAAATAAGCTTGGATGCAGGGCGCCGTCAAAGGATATGCTGCCATGGAGCAATGGCATGACTTTCTGAAGTATGCCAACAAGCGGGGCGACGCCCAGGTAGCGGAAATTGCGTCCCTAAGGAGGGAGCTGGAGGCTTCCCAGCGAAGGGAGAAGGAAAAGGAGGAGGAGCATGCCAAGCGAGTGGCTCAGCTGGAGACTTGGTGTGACTTCCTCAACAAGGAGCGCACTGCCTGCAGGCTGCTTCGATGGGAGCAGCGGTCCCTTATAGATGCATTCCAAAGATCGTTTCTTTCAACAGAGGCGAAGGCTGGAAGCCTAGAGGATGGAAAACGCCGTCTGAAGGAGTCACACCTCTCTTTGGAGGCCATGCCCCTTGTTTTCTGTCTAATCGGGCTAAAGCCGGGAAGTACACTCAACTTGTGAGATATGATAGCAGGATCCACACCTGGTAAGTCCTCAGGGGTCCATGCGAAGACATCGCCATTGGCATGGAGGAGATGTATGAGCGCTTGCTAGTCTTTTTCCTCGAGGTCCTTTCCAACTCGGAACTTCTTGCCAGGGGAGATTTCAACCTCTTCAAAGGCCCCAGACAAGTCAGGAGCGACCTCGCCCGCGGGCCCTGTCTCTTCCATGGGCGCCTTCCTTTTAGGCTCAGATGGCTTGGGGAGCTGAGGAGGTCCTGCGAGGGCAGAGACATAATTGCCCCTGGCCACATTTTGGTTGACAAAGATATAGGCATCCCCTGCCGCAGTGTGGAAAACCAAAGTCAGGGCCCGCACATCATAGCGGACGTGGAACTCGGTATGAGTGTGACGCCCAATGATGGCGTTATGTACGGTGTAGGAGATCCAGGATGATAAAGTCCACAAAGCCGGAGTGGCACACTTGCTTATTTTCTTTGGTGGTCCCCATCATCATGTAGGGAGCGTGATTGATACTAAAGTTGGGATTTCATCTTGTCCTACTCTAAAGGTGGCCCCCTTGGCGAGGTTGAATTTGCGACAAAGGCACCTTGGCCTCAACTAGAGTGTGCTTGTAGATCACGTTGGCGTTTGCCCCAGTGTCCATGTACACTCTGTCAATGTCCCATCTCGCGATACGGACAGTGATAACCAGAGGGTCCGCGTGAGGTACTGCCAGAGAGGTGCCGTCGCGGCGATGCAGTAAGTTAGTAGAGGAGTGGTTGACCTGGTAGGTCTGTCTCATATGACGGCGTCTCGCCGATGCGCCCTCACATTGTGTGATTACACTGATGTGCCCCCTTGGTGGGGAATTTCGACCAGACCTTCTCGATCCGGGTTGCGCAGGAGTGACCCGTCTGCGGTCCCCTAGTGGGGGAAGAGTGAAATACGCCCCCTCCCTGTTGGATGGCGTAGGGTACTGCCTCTGGGACCTGGAGTCCGCTCGCGAGGGCTGTCCCTTTGCATCTGCCGTGGCGGCCCTGGCGAGTGGTCGAGTGACCTCCTCCGTGTTCATAAACCGTGATGCCGTGCTCGAGAACTGTTCCATGTTGGTGGGAGGGTTGGTGTGTACATCTATGAAGAAAAGGGACTCCCAGCCAAGACCCTGAATGGCCGCAAGTAGGCGGGCTTCCTCCCCTAAATTAGGGACTTGGATGGATTCTGCCTGGAAGCGCTGAATATACTCACCGAGGGCTCATCTTTCTTTTGCCGAATCTTGAGGAAATGTCCCGCCGTTTTGGGGGGAGGTTTAGACAACACAAAGTGGTTGGAGAAGTTGCGGGAGAGCTGGGCTCCCGTGAGTGTGGAGCTGAAGGCTCTACAGAGCGTGTTATCGTCCGCCCTGGCGATGGCCATTGCGGAAACGTAACGCTGGAGATGAATATCGGGGTCCGAGAGACCGTCATAGGCGTCCAGTTTAGGCTGGCGAAACTGTTCTGGAAGAGGGGTCTCCAAAACCCGTTGAGTGAAAGGTTGGGTCCAGAGGTGGTACAGGCCCATTCTGGAAACATTACGAACACTGGCCCTTTCGTCCCTTTTTTCCACTTCCTCTAATCGTCTAGTAAGTGCGATAAGTAACGACGAAGAAGGGTCAGGGTTACTTACTTGTCGAGGCGGAGTAGCATGGCGTTGGCTGACTAGTCCGTAGCGTTCAACGCTATCCGTAACGCCTTGAGAGTGGTGGTGAGTGTGTCGTGCAAGTTATGAGCGACCGCATCAGTGATTGTTTGCAGAACGGCCGGATCAAGGCTCATTGGTGGTGTGTTTGGTGGTGGAGTATTACGTTCCTGGGGCACGTTACGATCAACGTGGGAGGAGCTTTCCTCCGTTGAATGAACAGAGAGTTCTCCCCGTTGTGGGGGAACGTTGTTTGGAGATTGTTCCTATCGTGGATCGTTGTTTGTGTTCGTCGCGGGAGGATTCCTCCTTCCCTGACGGCTGTGCCTACTTGCACTCCGGGTAGTTGGCATGACTTGCTACTTGTGGTTTGTGATATGGGTTTATGCTAAGAACTTTTGTTTCTTTCGTTCCCACAGACGGCGCCAAAATGATATTCACGTTCCCAGAATAGGAGCAGAATCCCAGTTGAATGATTGATGATGATGGTGTTCTTGAGGCTCCAAGCTTGCTTGTTATGAGTAATCTATAAAAGATAGAGAGAATACTCAGAAGTAGCAAGAGAGGAGTGGGGGGGGCGTGTAGTAGCTTACCCAATTTAGGGTGGACATCACCCTATTTATAGTGTGATGCCAGGAGAAGAGCCTCCCCCAGTTGAAGCCTTGGACAGGCTATGAGACAAGGCCCGACAAGTCTGCAGATTTCAGGAGATAAGGCGGCTTTGATGATGAAGATCTCAGCAAACCGCCTTAGAAGATTCACTTGTCAGGGAATGTTTGGCGTACAAATCTGGTGAAGATCACTCAGGCTCGTGCTGGCCTCCTCATTGGCTGCTTAATGTCAGGTGACCAAGTGGTCTATCTCCAAGTGGAGCAAGCAGCAGGCGAAGGCCTGCAAGGGGCGAAGGCCCAGATAGAATATAGCCAATAAAGGAGTGAGGATCGCACGAACCTGAGTGTAAGGGCCTTATCTGGGCGGGGCCAGTATAGGCATGAGAGTCCTCGCGAAAGCGAGTTGAGACCGCGGGAGTAAGACCCGTAAAGGCGAGTGAGATCGCAAGGGCGAGACCTGAGACCGCGAGGGCAACCCGCGCAGGCCTAAGAGACGCAAAGGTGAGTGTGAGACATCGCCAAGGTGAGACTTAAGGCCCGCGAGGGCATGACCTTGCGCAGGTGAGACTGGAGACCTCGCGAAGGCGAGACTGGAGACCGCAAGGGTGAGACCTTGCGAAGGTGAGACTGGAGACCTCGCGAAGGTGAGACTGGAGACCGCAAGGGTGAGACCTTGCGAAGGCGGTACTGGAGACCACAAGGGTGAGACATACGGGGCCTTGTATGATTCTAATGCGACGCGAGGCCACGTTTGCTTGGGTAGTGTACCAACATAAATGGGACAAATGTCCCTTATCTCTCATTCCAGCCGACTTCCTCTTCCTCTTTATCCAAAAATTGCTTACTTTTGGGCTAATTACAACTTAGCCCCAAACGTTTCCAAAAAGTTACAATTTAGCCCAACCGCAGCTTTTAACCTCCAATTGGAACGGAAACTGAACACAACCTCGAAACCCCACATCATACATAAATCATCCTTCCCATGCTTAATTACAAATCCAGAGTGGTACACTACCCAAGCAAATGCGTCCTCGCATCACATCAGAAACAGACAGCTCCTTGCGCGAGGTCTCACTCCTCGCGGTCTCCCTGCCCGCCTTCGCGAGTCTATCATGCCTTCGCGGGTCTCACCTTCATGGGTCTCTTATGCCTTCGCAGGTCTCGCCCTGGCAATCTCACTCGCCTTCGTGAGATCTCTCACGCCTTTACTGGCCCCGCCAGACTGGGCTCTTGCACTCAGGTTCGTGTGACCCTTACACCTTTATTGGCTTTGCTTTATCTGGGCCTTCGCCCTTTGCAGGCCTTCGCCGCTACTTGCACAACTAAAGGATAGGCCACTTGGTCATCTGACACCAAGCAACCAATAAGGAGGTCAGCACGAGCCTGAGTGATCTTCACCAGATTCATACGCCAGACATTCTCTGACAAGTGAATCATCTAAGGCGGTTTGCTGAGATCTTCATCATCACAGCCGCCTTATCTCCAAAAGTCTGACAGACTTGTCTCACAGCCTGGCCAAGGCTTCAACTGGGGGAGGCTCTTCTCCTGGCATCACCCTATAAATAGGGTGATGTCCACCTTAAACTTTGTAAGCTACTACACGCCCCCCACTCCTCTCTTGCTACTTCTGAGTATTCTCTTTGTCTTCCACAGATTACTCTAAACAGCAAGCTTGGAGTCTTCAAGAACACCACCATCATCAATCATTCAACTGAGAGTCCGCACCTGCTTCAGGAACGCGACTATCAGTTTGGCACCGTCTGTGGGAACGAAGTTCTCATCAAAAAACCCACATCACAAACCACAAGTAAGTCATGCCGGTTACCCGGAGCACGAGTAGGCACAGTCGCCAAGGGAGGAGGAATCCACCTGTGACGGTCACGAATAACGACCCACAGTCGGAAGCCACCCCAAACAACGTTCCCCCACAACGGGGAGAACTCTCTGTTCATTTAACGGAGGAAAGCTCCTCCCACGTTAACCGTAACGTGCCCCAGGAGCGCACCACTCCACCACAAAATTCTCCAGCAGCAGGCCTTGATCTGGCTGTCCTGCAGTCAATCACTGAGGCTGTGGCCAATAACTTACGCGAAACACTCGCTAATACTCTCAGGGGAGTTCTGGATAATGCGGGGACGCTGCGAACCAGCCAACCCGAGAGTTCCGCCACCCCGCCTCAACAAGTAAGTGATCCTGACCCTCCTTCGTCTATACTTATCGCGCTTACTAGACGGTTAGAGGAAATGGAAAAAAGGGAAGAGAGGGCCAGTGTTCATAATATCTCCAGGTAGGGTTTGGACCACCTCACGGACCCAACCTTTCACTCGGGGTCTTGGAGACCCCCTTCCAAATCGGGCCACCAGCCCAAGCTGGATGTTTACGACGGGTTGACAGATCCGGATATTCACTAACAACGTTACGTCTCCGCGATGGCAATCGCAAGGGCGGATGACAACACCCTTTGTAGGGCTTTTAGCTCCACACTCACTGGGGCCGCGGCGAACTGGTTTACCACCCTTCGCGATAAGCGATTTAACTCCTTTGAGGAGCTCTCTCGTAGTTTCTCCAATCATTTCGTGGTGTCCAAGCCGCCCCCCAAAACGGCAGGACACCTCCTCAAAATTCGACAGAAGAAAGATGAGCCCCTCAGGGAATACATTCAGCGTTTCCAGGCGGAATCCATCCAAGTCCCTAATCTGGGGGAGGAAGCACATTCATGGTCACCCCGAGCGGGTTGCGACCGGGTGACCCGGGGCTCCGGTTTTGGCCTGCGAGTCACTTTTTTCGGCGTTCAGGCGGCTCCCGAGCTCTATCCGAGTATCATTTTGGCGAACCCTTCCGTATTTGAGGTCGTGTGGGTCCCCCGGACGTTTCCGCCGAAAATATTTTTCTGGCGCCGGGGGGTTGTCGGGGTCGTCTCGGGACGTCTGGCCCGGGTTCGGTAGCGTTCTCGAGACCTCGGTTTGGAAAACCGTTTGTGGTTTTGGAATCGTGGGAACGTCCCGGAGCTTTTTACGCTATAAAATATTTTTGGGGCGGGACGTTCGCTGTGAAGGCATGTGCCCTCTCCCGTAGAAGGCATGTGCCCTCTCCCGTAGAATGCCAGTGCCCTCTTCCGTAGAAGGCATAGGCCCTCTTCCGTAGAAGGCATAGGCCCTCTTCCGTAGAAGGCATAGGCCCTCTTCCGTAGAAGGCATAGGCCCTCTTCCGTAGAAGGCATAGGCCCTCTTCCGTAGAAGGCATAGGCCCTCTCCCGTAGAAGGCAGGAGGCCCTCTCCCGTAGAAGGCATGGGCCTTCTCCCGAAGAAGGCATGACTTAGCCAATTTCAGATTTCTGGTGGATAAGGATAACTCTTAAGTGTTGACCAAAGGGGAAAGGACACTTGTCATGCCCATATTAATGATGTAAAGGAAAGAGGACACTTGTCATGCCCATATTAGAGATGGAAAGGAAAGAGTTTTAAAGGATTGTGGAAAGCGACGGGGGCTATTTTCATTTCATTTCTCCTTCTGCTTCGCTCATTCCTCCGACTCGTTGCCGCCATAGCCTCCATTTTCTTCAAGCTTTGGGTTCTTCATTTTCTTGGCTGATTTTCACCAAGAGTGGACTCCAAAAAGTGGTAAACTTCCTCCCTTGCTCTCTTTTCTTGTTGGAAACAAGAATTGGATGGAAAAAGAGAAGGATTTGTGAATTATGGGTTTGTTCTTGGCTATGAGCTAGGATGATTCTCTTCCTCCCATCTTTTAGTATGTTGTTCTTGGGTTGTAGGGGAGTGATAATCAAGTGTTGGATTTTGGAAAACACACCTTGGATGAAAACCCCCAAATTGCCGAATTTCTTGGAAAATTCTAAAATGTTGTGTGTTTGTTATCTTGATTCATGCTTCAAGTATGTTAATCCTAGCATGATTCTAAGCTTATGTATGGATTCAATTTGATGGAAAATATGTTGGGTTGGAAACCCCCATTTGGCCGAATTTGTGAGATGATGTTCATTGTTGGATTTTGTTGTTTTGGATGCAATTGGATAGCATTCTTGGTTTAGAAGTGAAATTGGTGATTAGTATGATTAATTGGAAGTTTGAATGGATTGATTTGGAAGTTGGATAAAAATTGGCAAAGAAGCCGAATTTTTGGATAATTCTTTTTCCATGTTGGGGTTTGATTTTGGTTGGATTGGATGCTAAGATGGTATTGGGGTTGAATTTAGGAGTGGTTTGAAGTTTGAAACGTTGAATTCGGATAAGAAATGGAAAAGTCACTATTAAGCGGGTTTATCGGAAAATGTCGGGTAATGAAGGATTTTTAAGGTTGGATTTGATCAATTCTGCTTATTGGATTATGTTTGACAATGTATAAGCTTGCATTGTCTACGTTGGTTCTGAATTCTGAAGTTTCTGTGGAAATCTGGAATTTTACGGAAATTCTGCCGGATTTTCGGTTTTGGGGTCGGGGTGTAGTTTGGTAGTGTGGTTGGTAAGGTTGCTAATTCAACTTGAAATGACAGATTCTGAGGTCCGGAAGTTAGAAAAAGAGAGGTTTCGGGTTTCGGGTCGTGGTTTGGAAATCGTCCAGAACCGGTCAAATACTCTGGAATTGTGAGGTAAGGGTTTGGTTCTGCTATTTTTGGTAAGATAGGTGTATGTTTAGTTTCATTTTCTGTTCTGCAGGTATTTCAGTATTATATGCCTAGAGCATATTCTGTAGTCTGTAGGTGTATGTATTGTAGCACTTCTGTTTTGCAGGTATTTCGGAAATTTCTGCTTTAAGGTAAGTTATGTGATCTGTAGGTGTATGCCTTGTAGCATACCTTGTCTGTTAACCCTACGTTTGTAGGTGTATGCCTTGTGGCATACTGCATGCATTAACCCTACGACGGTTGAGGGTTCGCTACCCACCTGGTGCACCATGCTTCGTAATAGCTTCGGCTTCGACTCCCTTAGAGGAGGTCATTGCCGTCGATTGGTTATAAGGGTTTATGGCGATTTAGTATCGCACATCCTTCGGTATTCTGATCTGTTTTATTACATGCACGATGTACTGTATTCTGTTGCATATATACTATATATTGCTATCTTTACATTTTGCGGGGTTACATATGCTTATCTTACCCCAAATCCCTTACGGGGTCCTTTTAGGACTCACCCTTTTGGGTTCTGTTTTTGGATTTCAGGTAGGTCTGGTAAGCAGCCAGCGGGGTAGGTTTCCGTGAGGCTTCTGCCTTGGTTGTGTTGAGCAGCAGCAGTACCTTGCGAGCTGGGATTTTGTCTACTTGGCCTGAATCCCGCGAGGTATTTTGACGTTTAGGCCTAGGGTCGGCTCTGTAGCCGCATGTGCATACTTTCTGCATTTTATTGTTGTGGTAATTGTATACATATATATACATATATATTCATTACATTGCATGTTCTGAGCGCTTGGCACTTGCTAGATACCCTAGGTTCGGTGAATTCTGTATGTATCTATGTTGTGTGCGTAAGTACTCGTCCTTGGAGGGCGGTGCTTACTTTGTCATTATTACATGAAGCTGTTTGCATGGTTATTTTAGTATATGTATGAATTTGTTAGTTGCTTCCATAATCCTTTCGCTCTTTGGGTCCGCTACGCGCGGCGGGTCTCGATGGACCTGCCACCTTGTGTTCTTCCGGCTTCCGCTTCCGACGTCCCGGCGCCCCCGCCTCCGCAACCGGGCTCGGGTGGCGTGCGGTGACAAGTTGGTATCAGAGCAGGTAAGTGACCATATTGGTCGTCAGTGGTGACTTGTAGTGACAACTATTGTTGCACATTTTATTTTAGAATGGTTTGGTACGGAGATTGGCCACCTCCTTACTTGAACCACTTCAAAATAAAATTGTGGAACAAAGTTGATCCTTCAAGTTATCCTGATAGTTGCAGATTTCGGAACTCGGGATTTCGGATTCTCGGAAAGATTATTACGAGTAAAGGATTGTGGAAAAGCTTCAGGTACATAAAATTGTTTGTTAGGAAAAGATTTGGTGAAATAATCATTAACTGCTTCTGTGATTATGTGAAATGCATGATTTTATCATTCTGAGAAGTAACTTCTGTGTCAAGTACTGCATTGCACTACAGAGCCTTAGAAAAGCTGCCGCTAGCTTCAGTAGAGATTAGGAGTGACCGAGTTGTCTGGACTTTTGGTCCGGAATGTTTGAGTTTGGTTAACACGCGTAGACAACGTGTTTTGTGACCGGAGGGAGGGGATTGTAATCCCATGCCTCCGAGAGATAGGGTTTGAACTGTTGGATATGGGTTGAGTTGGTATATGGTTTGGAAATTTGGTTTGGGATAAGTTGTTTTTCTGGTTGGACTTGGTTTGAGGAATTGTGTACTACACGCGAATAGCGTGATTTGGTACCGGAGGGGTGGGACTGGGATCCCACACCTCCGTAGAATAGGATACGGGTTCAGCGTAACCCAGGGTCTGAACAACCACACTCACCGCCCCCGAGGTTTAGCGGTCATAGGGACCCCTCTCTGATTTGGTATTACCGCCACCTAGCCTGGTTCGGAGGCGGCGATGGCGTGGGAAAATCTGTTTATGCCACGGTAAGGGCATTTTGATTAGGTGGTGATAGCGAGACTTAAGCCACTGCTCGCCATAGTTTTGGGATCGGTAAGTGAGTGACTCTGACAAGGGTGGTCACTACGACACCTAGACTTCTCGTCGGTCCTATTAACGACGAGGAGATCTGGGGGCACCACCGCGAGGTCAGACTTTTGGAGAGGTTTTAGAGTTTGAACCCCCCCCCCCCGAGGTTCAATGACCGAGAAGGGTCTGGGGTAGTAGAGATTTGGTTTGCAGGAGTTGACAAACTCCTGGGGGAGGCTACATTTTTCCCCAGCAGTGCAGCGGGGATGTAGCCAGGGATCTGCGTTAGGCACAGTTCGATGAGCTTCATCAGGGAGACAAGATTGTCGGAAAGTTTGAGTGAGAGTTTGATCGGCTGGTTTACTATGTACCGTGGTATCAAGGTATGGAGGAATGGAAGGCCAAGAGGTTTATTCGTTGACTGCGCCCCGAGTTCAGGTGGGTTTTGAGACCTTTAGACATTACTTTGTTTCGGGAAGCGGTTATTAGGGCTCAACTCCTCGAACAAGAGGAGGTTGAGAGTCGTCTCACCTTGCAACGAGGTCAGGGAAGTACGAGGGGCTCCACACAGCTGGGACCCCGGCAGATTTCTGGATGGCCGAACAGGCCTGGGCAGTTTAGTAGAGGCAGAGAGGGAGCACCACCGGCACGACCTTGTCTGATTTGCAGTAGGTATCACTCCGGTCGACTTTGTTACCGGCAGGAGGGCCGATGTTTACGTTGCGGTTCTGACACTCATTGGATACGGGATTGCCCTCTTCCGTAGGGCGGGGTTTTGCAGTCTTCAGCGTCCATAGTCTCGAGTACAGCCCAACGCGCCGCGAGGGCGTGGGTTTCAGATGGCTGGCCCGAGACCTCGGCGGCGAGAGCAGCTTCAGCCACCCTCCGTCACAAAGCAACCGAGCAGGGACGGGTTTTCCTTTTTCTCGAGGGAGGCCCTAGTTATCGAGGAGGACCTAGTCAGCGGTCAGTACCCGGCCAGCGGGAGGCTCGAGTCGGCAGGAGTTCTGCAGGTACTTTATTTCGAATGAGATATCGGTTCATGCATTATTGGATACAGAACTTTTATTCCCATTGTAACACGTAAAGGTGTTACATCTCTGCATCTGTCTGTTAGTACTTTGTCTCAAACGTATTTAGTAAAAAACTGCCAGGAGTCAGTTTCTGTTTTTCAATGAGATGGTTCGGGATTGTACGATGTTTGTGGGTGGACATCTGATAGTATTGGATTTGTTGGTATTAGACACGCCGAACTATGATGTTATTCTTGGGATGGACTGGCTATCCAAGAACTCTGTGCACGTTGATTGTGCAACCCGTACCATTATGGTTTCTGGAGAGGTACTACCTCTCACGACTCCGACTGGTTTGACTATCGCACAGCACAGTAAGGAGCTACAGATTCTGGATCAGCTGTCGATAGTTGGTGTAGGGGAATGCTATGATCTGAATGAAGCTGGTATTAGGTTGAAGTTGGATGGTTTACCGTTGGTTCGAGATTTTCCGCAGGTATTTTCGGAGGAGTTGCCCGGATTACCATAAGAGCGGGGAATTGTGTTTGACATCCACCTGCAGTCGGGTACTGCTCCGATATCTATTCCTCCTTATCGGATGCCTATTTCTGAGATGCAGGAGTAGAAGAAGCAACTGGAGGAATTACAGCAAAAGAGTTTCGTCCGACCGAGCACTTCAGCGTGGGGTGCTCTGGTTTTGTTTGTTAAGAAGAATGATGGGACACTCTGACTTTGTATTGATTACAGACGGTTGAATGCTCTTATTGGGAAGAATAAGTATCCGTTACCGAGGATTAACGATCTTTTTGATCAACTTCGGGGTTTGAGGGTTTTCTCAAAGATTGATCTCTGATCTGGATACTTTCAGCTTAGGGTGAAGGAAGAGGACATACCTAAGACTACTTTCCGCACCCGATATGGACACTTTGAGTTTACGGTCATGCCGTTCGGGCTGACCAATGCTCCAGCGGCATTAAGGGATCTGATGCATCGGGTATTCCGACCATACTTGGACTCATTTCTGGTGGTTTTTATCGATGATGTTCTGATTTATTTTGAGATGAGGACTCGCATCGGGAGCATCTGAGGGTAGTTCTGCAGACACTTTGGGAACATCAGCTTTATGCTAAATTCTCAAAGTGTGAGTTCTGAATTCGGGAAGTCACTTTTCTGGGACACGTTATTTCTGAGCATGGTATGTCTGTGGGTCCAGAGAAGGTGAGGGTAGTTCGGGATTGGAAACAACCTACCACGGTACGGGAGATCAAGAGCTCCCTGGGCTTAGCAGGATTTTATCGGAGGTTTGTACTGGGATTTTCTATTCTGGCATTATCGCCCACGCGGTTGACCAAGAAGGGTCAACCGTTTATCTGGTCTGATAGGTGTGAGCAGAATTTTCAGGAGTTGAAGCGGCAGTTGACTAACGCTCCGATTCTGACTCTTTCAGATCCGATCTTGCCATATGTGAATTATACGGATGCTTCCACATCTGGTTTGGGATGTGTGTTGGTGTAGGAGCGTTTTGTGGTAGCTTATGGGTCGAGGCAGCTGCGACCGCATGAGCTGAACTGACTGACACATGATCTGGAGTGGCTATAGTAATTTATGCGCTGAAACATTGGAAGTAATATCTGTTTGGTAGTAAATTTCAGATTCTTACCGACCATAAGAGTCTGAAATATCTGTTTACGCAAAAGGAGCTTAACGGGAGGCAGCGCAGATGGCTCGAATACATTAAGGACTATGATTGTAGTATCGAGTACATCTCTGGCAAGGGCAACACGGTTGCCGATGCACTGAGCAGGAAGTATACCGGGTTGGTTAAGGGAGGAAATGTTGGGGACTGATCCGAGGAGAGAGATTCGACTTGCCTTTGGCACAGGTGGCAGCTCTGGGAGCGTGCTCAGGGGTATACACTTACCATACATTCTGAGTGGCTTGTCAGGATGCGCGAAGCGCAAGGTAGAGATCTGGTGTTGAAGAAGTTATCTGGTGAAGATAAGGGTTTATTTGTTACCGACGTTTCGGTATAGCAGGGATTGCTATACTTCCGAGACCGCCTTTATGTACCTGAGGATCAGGAGTTCTGAAATGAGATTTTAGAGGAGGCACACTCGAGCAGTTTGAGTATCAGAAACCGGCAGGGACACTGCAGACTTTGCCCATTCCAGTTCGGGAGTGGGGCAATGTTACTATGGACTTTCTGACTGCACTGCCCCTGACACGGTCTCGCCATGATGCGATCTGGGTTTTTGTGAATCGGTTGACAAAGTGCGCACACTTTCTGCTTTTTCGGGTCATAGACCCTCTGGAGAAGCTTGCCGGCTTTACATCGTGGAGATTGTACGTTTACATGGAGTACCAAACTCCATTGTATCTCGACCGTGATCCGCGTTTCACAAAGACGGTTCGGAGAGCTTTTCATGAAGCTTTGGGCACGCGCCTCCATCAGAGTACAGCTTATCACCCACAGACGGATGGGCAGTCGGAGTGGGTGATTACGATCTTGGAAGGTATCTTTGTGAATCTGTACTTTGGATTTTGGAGGAGTTTGGGACCAGAGTTACTTTGATAGAGTTCTCGTACAACAATTGCTTTCAGACTACGTTTGACATGGCACCATATGAGGTGTTGTACGGGAGGAGGTGTATGACACCATACTGTTGGACAGATGCGTCTGATGGGGTTAAGCTGGGACCCGAGCTTTTTGAGGAGACTACGGCGAAGATCAGATTGTTACAGGCGCGGATTAAAACCGCGAACGACTGCACCACTGCTTATACGAACCGTCGCCGTAGGGCTCTGGAATCTGAGTTTGGTGACAGAATTTGACTGGAGGTAGCACCGATCAGAGGGACAGTAAGATTTGATAGGCGGGGCGAGTTACCCCGAGTTATATCGGTTCCCATGAGTTCCAGGGTAAGTTGTTAAGTTGTTTTTCCCCCAATCAAGTTTCTATTTTACGTGATGTCTTCCAGTGATAGCCTGTTGAGGATCGCTTAGATTTAGGTTTCGTACTGTCTGGGGTTGTCTGGTAGAAATACCGGCAATCGACTCGGGTGCAATAAGATGCACCCGGAGGGTGGGACGCCGTGAGGCTCGTATGGTAGTCTAAACTACCACTCCCGCCGCACCAAGACGGTGGTCCGATTGTTCAGGTTAGAGGAATGTTTATATTTTCTGGTTGGTAGCGAGACCTATCTGTTTGGTTCTGGCTACTCTTGGAGGAGCATGTGTTATAAGGGGTGGAGAATGTTACTGTCTCCCCGATCGGGTTGCGACCGGGTGACCCGGGGCTCCGGTTTTGGCCTGCGGGCCACGTTTTTCGGCGCTCAGGTGGCTCCCGAGCCCTATCCGAGTATCATTTTGGCGAACCCTTCCGTATTTGAGGTCGTGTGGGTCCCCCGGACGTTTCCGCCGAAAATATTTTTCTGGCGTCGGGGGGTTGTCGGGGTCGTCTCGGGGACGTCTGGGTTCGGTAGCGTTCTCGAGACCTCGGTTTGGAAAACCGTTTGCGGTTTTGGAATCGTGGGAACGTCCCGGAGCTTTTTACGCTATAAAATATTTTTGGGGCGGGACGTTCGCTGTGAAGGCATGTGCCCTCTCCCGTAGAAGGCATGTGCCCTCTCCCGTAGAATGCAGGTGCCATCTTCCGTAGAAGGCATAGGCCCTCTTCCGTAGAAGGCATAGGCCCTCTTCCGTAGAAGGCATAGGCCCTCTTCCGTAGAAGGCATAGGCCCTCTTCCGTAGAAGGCATAGGCCCTCTTCCGTAGAAGGCAGGAGGCCCTCTCCCGTAGAAGGCAGGAGGCCCTCTCCCGTAGAAGGCATGGGCCTTCTCCCGAAGAAGGCATGACTTAGCCAATTTCAGATTTCTGGTGGATAAGGATAACTCTTAAGTGTTGACCAAAGGGGAAAGGACACTTGTCATGCCCATATTAATGATGTAAAGGAAAGAGGACACTTGTCATGCCCATATTAGAGATGGAAAGGAAAGAGTTTTAAAGGATTGTGGAAAGCGTACAGGAGCTATTTCATTTCATTTCTCCTTCTGTTTCGTTCATTTCTCCGACTCGTTGCCGCCATAGCCTCCATTTTCTTCAAGCTTTGGGTTCTTCATTTTCTTGGCTGATTTTCACCGAGTGTGGACTCCAAAAAGTTGTAAGCTTCCTCCCATGCTCTCTTTTCTTGTTGGTAGTAAGATTTGGATTGAAAAAGAGAGATTTGTGAATTATGGGTTTGTTCTTAGCTATGAGCTAGGATGATTCTCTTCCTCCCATCTTTTAGTATGTTGTTCTTGGGTTGTAGGGAGTGATAATCAAGTGTTGGATTTTGGAAAACACACCTTGGATGAAAACCCCAAATTGCCGAATTTCTTGGAAAATTCTAAAATGTTGTGTGTTTGTTATCTTGATTCATGCTTCAAGTATGTTAATCCTAGCATGATTCTAAGCTTATGTATGGATTCAATTTGATGGAAAATAAGTTGGGTTGGAAACCCCATTTGGCCGAATTTGTGAGATGATGTTCATTGTTGGATTTTGTTGTTTTGGATGCAATTGGATAGCATTCTTGGTTTAGAAGTGAAATTGGTGATTAGTATGATTAATTGGAAGTTTGAATGGATTGATTTGGAAGTTGGATAAAAGTTGGTTAAGAACCGAATTTTGGATAATTCTTTTTCCATGTTGGGGTTTGATTTTGGTTGGATTGGATGCTAAGATGGTATTGGGGTTGAATTTAGGAGTGGTTTGAAGTTTGAAACGTTGAATTCGGATAAGAAATGGAAAAGTCACTATTAAGCGGGTTTATCGGAAAATGTCGGGTAATGAAGGATTTTTAAGGTTGGATTTGATCAATTCTGCTTATTGGATTATGTTTGACAATGTATAAGCTTGCATTGTCTACGTTGGTTCTGAATTCTGAAGTTTCTGTGGAAATCTGGAATTTTACGGAAATTCTGTCGGATTTTCGGTTTTGGGGTCGGGGGTGTAGTTTGGTAGTGTGGTTGGTAAGGTTGCTAATTCAACTTGAAATGACAGATTCGAGGTCCGGAAGTTAGAAAAAGAGAGGTTTCGGGTTTCGGGTCGTGGTGTGGAAATCGCCCGTAATCGGTCAAATACTGGAATTGTGAGGTAAGGGTTTGGTTACGCTATTTTTGGTAAGATAGGTGTATGTTTAGTTTCATTTTCATTACTGCAAGTATTTCAGTATTATATGCCTAGAGCATAGTCGGTAGACAGTAGGTGTATGTATTGTAGCACTTCTGTTATGCAGTTATTTCGGAAAATTTCAGCTTTTAGGTAAGTTCTGTGTTCAGTAGCTGTATGCCTTGTAGCATACCCGTCTCAGTAACCCTACGTTTGTAGGTGTATGCCTTGTGGCATACTGCTGCATTAACCCTACGACAGGTTGAGGGTTCGCTACCCACTGGTGCACCATGCTTCGTAATAGCTTCGGCTTCGACTCCCTTAGAGGGAGGCCGCTGCTCGATTGGTTATAAGGGTTTATGGCGATTTAGTATCGCACATCCTTGGGATTCGATCTGTTTTTATTACATGCACGATATTCGTATTCATTGCATATATTCGTATATTGCTATCTTTCTGTTTTGCAGGTTACATATGCTTATCTTACCCCAAATCCCTTACGGGGTCCTTTTAGGACTCACCCTTTTTGGGTTCTGTTTTTGGATTTCAGGTAGGTCTGGTAAGCAGCCAGCGGGGTAGGTTTCCGCGAGGCTTCTGCCTTGGTTGTGTTGAGCAGCAGCAGTACCTTGCGAGCTGGGATTTTGTCTACTTGGTCTGAATCCCGCGAGGTATTTTGATGTTTAGGCCTAGGGTTGGCTCTGTAGCCGCATGTGCATACTTTCATTTTATTGTTGTGATGATTGTATACATATATATACATATATATTCTTCATTGCATGTTCTGAGCGCTTGGCACTTGCTAGATACCCTAGGTTCGGTGAATTCTGTATGTATCTATGTTGTGTGCGTAAGTACTCGTCCTTGGAGGGCGGTGCTTACTTTGTCATTATTACATGAATTGTATGTTTGCATTTTATATTCGTTATATGTATGAAATTTTTGTTAGGTTGCTTCCACAATCCTTTCGCGGTGGGTCCGCTACGCGCGGCGGGTCTCGATGGACCTGCCACCTGTTCTTCCGGCTTCCGCTTCCGGCGTCCCGGCGCCCCCGCCTCCGCAACCGGGCTCGGGTGGCGTGCGGTGACAAGTTGGTATCGTTTGGTAGGATATTGGCCACCTCCTAGAGTAAGTGTAGTTTGTACGATAGGAAAAGATTTATGAATTGCTTCGTGAAGTTGTTACGGTCACCCCGAGCGGGTTGCGGCCCGCGGGGTGACCGGTGCTCCGGTTTTAGCCTGCGGGTCACGTTTTTCGGCGTTCAGGCGGCTCCCGAGCCCTATCCGAGTATCATTTTGGCGAACCCCTCCGTATTTGAGGTCGTGTGGGTCCCCCGGACGTTTCCGCCGAAAATATTTTTCTGGCGCCGGGGGGTTGTCGGGTCGCCTCGGGACGTACAGCGGGCTCGGTAGCACTCTCGAGATCTCAGTTTGGGAAGCCGTTCGCAGTTTTGGAGTCGTGGAGACGTCCCGGAGGTGGTTGTAGAGTTTAATATTTGGGGCGGGACGTTCGGTTCCGGGCGACTCCCGGGGCTCGGGACGGGAATCCCGGGGCTCGGGATGGAAATTTTCTGACGGCTTTGGGGTAAGTTGTGTTTTAATTTAAGATGGAATTTATGGGAATTTTTATAGAATTTTGGAGTGACGGAATTTCGGTTCAGGTTGACACGCTCGCACGTCGGGTTTTGGTTCGGGTTCAGCGAGCTCGGTAGGACACTCCGGAAAGGTAAATGAATTTCTGAAAAATGTTCTGTGAATGTTATAATATTCTGAAGGTTGTGTCCAAGTTTCATTAATTTTGGAATTCGGTAATTATTTTTGGGCAAAAAGAATTGGAACTTTCGGAAAAATTGGGAGTTAATTTGCAATTGGGTGCAAATTAAATAAGAAATCAGCATGGGCAGCAGCAGCCCTCTCTTTTTTTCGGCAGAAGTGTGTGTGTGTGTGATTATTTGGGACACATGTCCTATTTTTATTTAAAGGAAGAGAGGGATGGGCAAAAAGGGATGGAAATTATATAAGGCATATTATTACATAATATTAGACTTATCTCATTTCTTTCTTTCTTCTCTTCTTCTTCTCCTTGCTGCTGCCTCTGCCGAAACCTCCATTGAAGAGCAACCTTCAAGCTTGAACTTCTTATTCTTGGGAGAAATCAAAGAGGAATTGCTTGCTACTTGTGGTAAGTACCTTCCTAACTCCTCTTTTCACATTAGTTTTGAAGTTTAGTGGTTAAAAGAGAAGTTTTGGTAAATGATGGGTTTGTTCTTAGCTATAAGCTAGGATGATTCTCTTCCTCCCATGTTTTAGTATGTTGTTCTTGGGTTGTAGGAGAGTGTTAATCAAGTGTTGGATTTTGGAAAACACAACTTGGAAGGAAACCCTATGTATGGCCGAATTTTTGGAAGATTTTCCAAAATGGTGTGTGGTTGTTATCTTGTTTCATGCTTCAAGTATGTTAGTCCTAGCATGATTCTAAGCTTGTGTATGGATTTAATTTGATGGAAAACAAGTTGAGGGAAAAATCCCCAAATGGCCGAATTATGGGTTGATTTTCAAAAATGGATTTTGTTGTTTTGGATGCAATTGGATAGCATTCATGGTTTAGGAATGAAATTGGTGGTTAGAATGGTTGTTTGGTAGCTTGAATGGATTGAATTGGAAGTTGGATGAAAATTTGGTTAAGAACCGAATCTTTGAATGATTCTTTTTCAATGTTGGAGGTTCATTTTGGTTGAATTGGATGTTAATATGGTGTTGGGGTTGAATTTAGGAGTGGATGGAAGTTTGAAATGTTGGATTCGGTTAAGGAATGAAAAAGTTATAATTAATCGGGATTATCTGGAAATGGCGGGTAATGAATGGTTAAAGGTTGGATTTGATCAGTTCTGCTTATTTTATTATGTTTTTCAATGTGAAATATTGCATTGTCTAGGTAGGTTCTGAATTCGACGTTTCGTGAAAATCTGGAATTTTACGGAAATTGCAGCCGGATTTTCGGTTTTGGGGTCGGGGGTTGTAATTTGGTAGTGTGGTTGATGAGGATGCTAATTCAACTTGGTTTGGCAGATTCTGAGTTTCGGTGGTTAGGAAAAGAGGAGTTCTAAGTTTCGGGGCACGGTGTAGGTGTTATCCAGAATCGGTCCAATACTCTGGATTTTGAGGTAAGGGTTTGGTTCTGTGTTTTGGTAAGCTAAGTATATGTTTTGGTTTCAGTTTCTGTTCTGCTAGTATTTCGGAGTATTATGCCTTTGGGCATATTCTCGTAGTTTGTAGGAGTATGCCTTATGGCATACTGCATGCATTAATATTACGACAGTTGTGGGTTCGCTACCCCAGCTGGTGCACCATGCTTCTGTATTAACTTCGGCTTCTGACTCCCTTAGTGGAGGCTTCGTTCCGATTTACTATATGGGTTATGGCGATTTAGAATCGCACGTCCTTCGGGACTCCGATCTGTTTTCTGTTCATGCATGTTATTCCGTAGTCTGTTGCATATATTGCTATCTTTCTGTTTTGCAGGGTTACATATACTTACCTTACCCCTTATCCCTTACTGGGTCCTTTTAGGACTCACCCTTCTTTGGGTTCTGTTTTTGGGTTTCAGGTAGACCTGATAAGCGGCCTGCGGAGTAGGGTTCCGTGAGGTTCTACCTCGGTTGTATTTTGCGGCAGCTTCACCTTGCGGCCCGGGATTGTCTTTTGGATCTGAATCCCGCGCGAGGTATTTGATGCTTAGTCCTAGGCTTGGCTCTGTAGCTGCATGTACATACTTTCTGATTTGCTATGATGGTTGTATGTCTGTATATATATTTGTATATTCTGTTCTATATCTGTTCTGAGCGCTTGGCGCTTGCTAGACATTTTAGGTTCTGTGAATTCTGTATGTATATGTGTTTTGGTGCGTAAGCACTCGTCCACGGAGGGCGGGGCTTACTCTGTTATTAGTGCATGAATTGTATGGTTGCATTTTATTTTGGTTATACGCATGAAATTTCCGTTAGTTTGCTTCCACAATCCTTCCGCTGGGTCCGCTACGCGCGGCGGGTCTCGATGGACCTGCCACTCCTTTCCATTCCGGCTTCCGCTCCGGCGCCCCGGCGCCCCGCCTCCGCAACCGGGCTCGGGCGGCGTGCGGTGACAAGTTGGTATCGAGCGGGTAAGTGACCATATTGGTCGTCAGTGGTGACTTGTAGTGACAACTATTGTTCTACATTTTATTTTAGAATGGTTTGGTACGGAGATTGGCCACCTCCTTACTCAAACCACTTCAAAATAAAATTGTGGAGCAAGGTTTGGTCCTGCAAGTTATCCTGGTGGTTGCAGAGTACGGGATCCAGAATTTTGGGACTATGGTAAAAGTGTTACAAGTAAAGGATTGTGGAAAAGTTTCGTACGTAAAATTGCGTGTTAGGAAAAGATTTGGTGAAATAAGCATGAATTGCTTCCGTGATTCTGTGAAATGCATGATTATATTGTTTTACAAAATAACTTCTGAGTTAAGTACTGCATTGCACTACAGAGCCTTAGGAAGCTGCTGCTAGTTTCTGTAGGGATTAGAGGTAATCGATTGTTTTGGACTCGTTTGGTCCGAAATGTTTCAGAATGGTTAACACGCGCCGACAGCGTGATTTACGACCGGAGGGAGGGGACCGTAATCCCACGCCTCCGAGGGGTAGAGAGCAGAGACAGGGGCATTCGAGCGCAGCGGGTACATACCCCGCCACCGGTTGTGCAGCAGGGTCAGGGGTCTACCACTGCTTTGGTTCATGTGCTGGAGCAGGTCCAGCAGTTGTTGAGGACACTGGTACCGGAGCAGGTTCCGGTACAGTCACAGGTGCAGGAGGATTCGGTCGTGGCACCATCTGTGCATTCTGATGGGAGGGTGAGTAGCCACACCCGGACTACCACCCACACTCATGTACGGGCCCGATCTGAGAGTGAGTCGGAGGAGGACGCGGAGCGCAGGAACCCGCGATCTCGGAGGATACGACCAGAGCGTAGCCCCGTAGCTCGCTCCGATCGCTCGACCAGAGACACATCAGCCCCTCGACAGCCGACGGAGGGTTATTGAGCTGGATTCTGATACCACCCGCCGGACCCACCGACGACGGGGAGGTTTGGGGCATCACTCTGATTCTGATGATGTCCGTTTGTTGGAGAGGTTCCAGCGGCTGAACCCTAGGAAGTTTGATGGCAAGGGAGGTCCCGAGGCAGCGGAGACCTGGTTCATGGAGATTGATAAGCTCCTGGGGAGGTTACACTTACCTTCCACAGTGATGGTATCCCTTGCCACGTTCAATCTGCAGGAGGGGGCAGATCATTGGTGGAGGAGCCTTCAGGGCAGCCTGAGGGCGAATGCGGGGCTGGCACCCGGTCAGGAGGTGGAGGTCACTTGGGAGCAGTTTACGCAGCTGTTCCATCGGAGGTTCATCGGGGCTGCAGCTAGGGATCTGCGACAGCACGCTTTGACGAGCTTCAGCAGGGAGACAGGACTGCCGCAGAGTATGAGAGGGAGTTTGACAGCTTATCCACTACGCACTGCAGCATCACGGTATGGAGGAGGAGAAGGCGAAGAGGTTCATCCGTCGACTGCGCCCCGAGTACAGATGGGCTCTGAGGCCATTGGATATTACTACCTACGGGGAGGCAGTTCACAAGGCTCAGCTCCTCGAGCAGGAGGATGTTGAGAGTCGCCTCACCTCGCAGAGAGGTCAGGGGACTTCGAGGGGTTCCACGCAGCAGGGACCCCGGCAGGGTTCTGGACGGCAGAACAGACCCGGGCAGTCTAGTGGAAGTAGGGGGGGAGCACCACCCTCACGACCTTGTACGACTTGTGGTGGGTATCACCCGGGTAGACCTTGTTACCGGCAGGAGGGCCGGTGTTTGCGATGCGGGTCGGATACTCACTGGGTACGGGACTGCCCTCAGACGGTGGGGCAGGGTTCTGGTAGTTTTCAGCGTCAGCAGTCTCGGGCACCGCCCAACGCGCCGCGAGGGCGTGGGTTTCAGCGGGGTGGCCCGAGACCTCAGCAGCGACCACAGCTTCAGCCACCCCCTCCACCGCAGCAGCCTAGAGCTGGACGCGTTTTTCAGATAGAGCAGGGAGGTCCTAGTCAGCGAGGAGGCCCTAGTCATCAGGGAGGACCCAGTCAGCAGGCGGGCCCCAGCCAGCAGGGAGGCTCGACTCAGCAGGGAGTCTTGCAAGGTACTGTATTTCTGAACGATACATCTGTTCATGCGTTATTTGATACAGGAGCGTCTATTTCTATTGTAGCACAGAAATGTGTTACATCTCTGCACCTGCCTGTTAGTACTTTGTCGCAGATGTATTTAGTAAAAACCGCTGGGAGTCAGTGTCTGTTTTCCAATGGGATGGTTCGGGGTTGTACTATATCCGTAGGCGGGCATCAGATAGTATCGGACTTGTTGGTTCTGGACACGCCGAACTATGATGTTATTCTTGGGATGGATTGGCTATCCAAGAATTATGTGCACATTGATTGTGCAGCCCGTACCATTATGGTATCTGGAGAGGTACTACCTCTCACGACTCCGATCGGTTTGACTATCGCACAAAGATAGCACGAGTTGCATTCTGGACCACTGTCGGTAGTTGGTGTAGGGGAATGCTTCGATCTGAATGAGGCGGATACTAGGTTGAGGCTAGCTAGTATACCGGTAGTTCGAGATTTTCCGCAGTATTTCCGGAGGAGTTGCCCGGATTACCACCAGAGCGGGAAATTGTGTTTGAGATCTACTGCAATGGGCACCGCTCCGATATCTATTCCCCTTATCGGATGCCCATTTCGAGATGCAGGAGTTAAAGAAGCAGTTGGAGGAATTACAGCAGAAGGGCTTCATCCGACCGAGCACTTCGCCGTGGGGTGCTCCGGTTCTGTTTGTAAAGAAGAAAGATGGGACACTCCGACTCTGTATAGACTACAGACGGTTGAATGCCCTTACTGTGAAGAACAAGTATCCGTTGCCTAGGATTGATGATCTTTTTGATCAACTTCGGGATTCGAGAGTTTTCTCGAAGATTGATCTGCGATCTGGATACTTTCAGCTTAGGGTGAAGGAGGAGGATATACCTAAGACGCTTTCCGCACCCGGTATGGACACTTTGAGTTTACGGTCATGCCATTTGGGCTGACCAATGCTCCGGCAGCATTCATGGATCTGATGCATCGGGTGTTCCGGCCGTACTTGGACTCTTTTGTGGTGGTCTTCATTGATGATATTCTGATATACTCTCGGGATGCGGACTCGCATCGGGAGCATCTGAGGGTAGTTCTGCAGACACTTTGGGAACATCAGCTTTACGCTAAGTTCTCAAAGTGTGAGTTCTGTAACCGGCAGGTCACATTTCTGGGACATTTTATTTCATAGCATGGTCTATCTGTGGACCCAGACAAGGTGAGAGCAGTTCAGATCGGAAACAACCTACCACGGTACGGAGATCGGAGCTTCCCGGGATTAGCAGGATATTATCGGAGGTTCGCACCGGGGTTTTCTATTCGGCATCTCCGCCACGCAGCTTGACCAAGAAGGGTCAACCGCTTATCCGGTCCGATAGGTGTGAGCAGAATTTTCAGGAATTGAAGCGACAGCTTGACTCATGCTCCGATTCTCGACTCTTCCAGATCCGAGCTTGCCGTATGTGATCTATACGGATGCTTCCACATCCGGTTTGGGGTGTGTGTTGATGCAGATCGGAATGTGATAGCTTATGGGTCGAGGCACTGCGACCGCATGAGCTGAACTATCCGACACATGATCCGGAGTTGGCTGCAGTGATCTATGCGCTGAAACAATGGAGACATTATCTCGCTTGGTAACAAATTTCAGATTCTTACCACCATAAGAGTCTGAAATATCTGTTTACGCAGAAGGAGCTTAACATGAGGCAGCGCCGATGGCTCGAATACATTAAGGACTATGATTGCGATCGAGTACATCTTCGGTAAGGGCAACACGGTTGCCGATGCACCGAAAGGTGAAGTATACCGGGTTGGTCAAGGGAGGAGGTGTTGGTGACCGATCCGAGGAGAGTGATCTCGACGTGCCTTTGGCACAGTGGCAGCTCCGGGAGCGTGCCTGTATACACACTTACTATACATTCCGAGTGGCTTGATAGAGTGCGCGAGGCGCAAGGTAGAGATCCGGGGCTGAAGAGGTTATCCGGGAGGACAAGGGGTCTTTGTTACCGGCATTTCAGTATAGGCAGGGATTGCTATACTTCCGAGACCGCCTTTATGTACCGGAGGATCAGGAGCTCCGAAATGAGATTTTAGAGGAGGCGCACTCGAGCAGATTGAGCGTTCATCCCGGGAGTGAGAAGATGTATCATGATCTGCGTACTCACTTCTGGTGGCCTGGGATGAGGAGGCACATTGCCACACATGTGTCTAGGTGTGCCGTTTGTCAGCAGGTGAAGATTGAGCACCAGAAACCGGCAGGGACAATTCATACTATGCCCATTCCAGTACGGAATTGGGGCACTGTTACTATGGATGTTCTGACTGCACTGCCCCTGACATGGTCCCGCCATGATGCTATCTGGATTTATTGTGGATCGGCTGACAAAATGCGCACACTTTCTGCCTATTCGGATCACGGACCCTCTGGAGAAGCTTGCCCGGCTTTACATCAGTGAGATTGTACGATTACATGGAGTACCAGACTCCATTGTATCTGACCGTGATCCGCGTTTCACGGCACGGTTCTGGAGGGCTTTTCATGAAGCGCTGGGCACGCGACTCCATCTGAGTACAGCTTATCACCCACAGACTGACGGGCAGTCGGAGCGGGTGATTCAGATATTGGAGGATATGCTACGGAGCTGTACTATAGACTTTGGAGGAGATTGGGACCAGCAATTGCCTTTGATTGAGTTCTCGTACAACAACAGCTTCCAGACTACGATTGGTATGGCACCATATGAGGCGTTGTACGGGAGGAGGTGTATGACACCGCATTGTTGGACCGATGCGTCTGATAGGGTTGAGTTGGGACCCGAGCTTATTGAGGAGACTACGGCGAAGATCAGATTGATTCAGCGCGATCAAAGCCGCGAACGACCGCACCACTACTTATGCGAACCGCCGCCGTAGGGCTCGGAGTTTGAGGTTGGGGATAGGGTTTGGCTCAAGGTAGCACCTATCCGCGGGACAGTCAGATTCGGGAAGAAGGGCAAGTTAGCCCCACGGTATATCGGCCCATATGAGATTCTGGAGCGGGTCGGTAGGGTGGCATACCGGTTGGCGTTACCTCCTAGTCTGTCTGCGGTGCACAATGTCTTCCATGTCAGCATGTTGAAGAAGTGCATTCTGGATCCGACTCACGATTCCAGTTGAGGAGGTACAGCTGGAACCCGATCTTTCTTATCAGGAGGTACCGGTAGCCTTTCTGGATAGGGATGTCAGGAGACTCCGTAGCAAGTTGATTCCCATGGTCAAGGTTCAGTGGTCACATCATACCGACCGGGAGGCGACTTGGGAGACAGAGAAGGACATTCAGATCGATACCCCGAGCAAGATTGGGCCGGTTGATACAGCTCTTGGAGGACCAAGAGTCCTAAGGGGGAGAATGTTACGGCCACCCCGAGCGGGTTGCGACCGGGTGACCCGGCTCCGGTTTTAGCCTCGCGGTCACGTTTTCGGCGTTCAGGCGGCTCCCGGCCCTATCCGAGTATCATTTTGGCGAACCCCTCCGTATTTGAGGTCGTGTGGGTCCCCCGGACGTTTCCGCCGAAAATATTTTTCTGGCGCCGGGGGGGTTGTCGGGGTCGCCTCGGGACGTACAGCGGGCTCGGTAGCACTCTCGAGATCTCAGTTTGGGAAGCCATTCGCAGTTTTGGAGTCGTGGAGACGTCCCGGAGGTGGTTGTAGAGTTTAATATTTGCGGCGGGACGTTCGGTTCCGGGCGACTCCCGGGACGGGAATCCCGGGGCTCGGGATGGAAATTTTCTGACGGCTTTGGGGTAAGTTGTGTTTTAATTTAAGATGGAATTTATGGGAATTTTTATAGAATTTTTGGAGTGACGGAATTTCGGTTCAGGTTGACACGCTCGCACGTCGGGTTTTGGTTCGGGTTCAGCGAGCTCGGTAGGACACTCCGGAAAGGTAAATGAATTTCTGAAAAATGTTCTGTGAATGTTATAATATTCTGAAGGTTGTGTCCAAGTTTCATTAATTTTGGAATTCGGTAATTATTTTTGGGCAAAAAGAATTGGAACTTTCGGAAAAATTGGGAGTTAATTTGCAAATGGGTGCAAATTTAAAAGAAATCAGCATGGGCAGCAGCAGCCCTTTCTTTTTTCGGCAGAAGTGTGTGTGTGTGTGATTATTTGGGACACATGTCCTATTTTTATTTAAAGGAAGAGAGGGATGGGCAAAAAGGGATGGAAATTATATAAGGCATATTATTACATAATATTAGACTTATCTCATTTCTTTCTTTCTTCTCTTCTTCTTCTCCTTGCTGCTGCCTCTGCCGAAACCTCCATTGAAGAGCAACCTTCAAGCTTGAACTTCTTATTCTTGGGAGAAATCAAAGAGGAATTGCTTGCTACTTGTGGTAAGTACCTTCCTAACTCCTCTTTTCACATTAGTTTTGAAGTTTAGTGGTTAAAAGAGAAGTTTTGGTAAATGATGGGTTTGTTCTTAGCTATAAGCTAGGATGATTCTCTTCCTCCCATGTTTTAGTATGTTGTTCTTGGGTTGTAGGAGAGTGTTAATCAAGTGTTGGATTTTGGAAAACACAACTTGGAAGGAAACCCTATGTATGGCCGAATTTTTGGAAGATTTTCCAAAATGGTGTGTGGTTGTTATCTTGTTTCATGCTTCAAGTATGTTAGTCCTAGCATGATTCTAAGCTTGTGTATGGATTTAATTTGATGGAAAACAAGTTGAGGGAAAAATCCCCAAATGGCCGAATTATGGGTTGATTTTCAAAAATGGATTTTGTTGTTTTGGATGCAATTGGATAGCATTCATGGTTTAGGAATGAAATTGGTGGTTAGAATGGTTGTTTGGTAGCTTGAATGGATTGAATTGGAAGTTGGATGAAAATTTGGTTAAGAACCGAATCTTTGAATGATTCTTTTTCAATGTTGGAGGTTCATTTTGGTTGAATTGGATGTTAATATGGTGTTGGGGTTGAATTTAGGAGTGGATGGAAGTTTGAAATGTTGGATTCGGTTAAGGAATGAAAAAGTTATAATTAATCGGGATTATCGGGAAATGGCGGGTAATGAAGGGTTTAAGGGTGGATTTGATCAGTTCTGCTTATTGTATGATGTTTGTCAATGTGAAATCTTGCATTGTCTAGGTTGGTTCTGAAATCTGACATTTCTGTGGAAATCTGGAATTTTACGGAAATTCTGTCGGATTTTCGGTTTTGGGGTCGGGGGTTGTAATTTGGTAGTGTGGTTGATGAGGATGCTAATTCAACTTGGTTTGGCAGATTCTGAGTTTCGGTGGTTAGGAAAAGAGGAGTTCTAAGTTTCGGGGCACGGTGTAGGTGTTATCCAGAATCGGTCCAATACTCTGGATTTTGAGGTAAGGGTTTGGTTCTGTGTTTTGGTAAGCTAAGTATATGTTTTGGTTTCAGTTTCTGTTCTGCTAGTATTTCGGAGTATTATGCCTTTGGGCATATTCTGTAGTTTGTAGGAGTATGCCTTATGGCATACTCTGTCTGTTAATATTACGACAGTTGTGGGTTCGCTACCCCAGCTGGTGCACCATGCTTCTGTATTAGCTTCGGCTTCGACTCCTTAGTGGAGGCCGCTGCTCCGATTTACTATATGGGTTATGGCGATTTAGAATCGCACGTCCTTCGGGACTCCGATCTGTTTTCTGCTCATGCATGTTATTCCGTATTCTGTTGCATATATTGCTATCTTTCTGTTTTGCAGGGTTACATATACTTACCTTACCCCTTATCCCTTACGGGGTCCTTTTAGGACTCACCCTTCTTTGGGTTCTGTTTTTGGGTTTCAGGTAGACCTGATAAGCGGCCTGCGGAGTAGGGTTCCGTGAGGTTCTACCTCGGTTGTATTTTGCGGCAGCTTCACCTTGCGGCCCGGGATTGTCTTTTGGATCTGAATCCCGTGCGAGGTATTTGATGCTTAGTCCTAGGCTTGGCTCTGTAGCTGCATGTACATACTTTCTGATTTGACATGATGGTTGAATGTCTGTATATATAGATTTTTATATTCTTTTCTATATCTGTCCTCAGCTCTAGGCGCTTGATAGACATTTTAGGTTCTGAGAATTCTGTAGGTATGTGTGTTTTGGTGCGTAATCACTCGTCCACGGATGGCGGGTGTTACTCTGTTATTAGTGCATGAATTGTATGGTTGCAGCCTATTTGTGGGTATACGCATGAAATTTCCGTTAGTTTGCTTCCACAATCTTTCCGTTTTCGGGTCCGCTACGCGCGGCGGGTCTCGATGGACCTGCCACTCCTTTCCATTCCGGCTTCCGCTTCCGGCGTCCCGGCGCCCCCGCCTCCGCAACCGGGCTCGGGCGGCGTGCGGTGACACTTGTAGTTTGAACTGTTGGATATGGGTTGAGTTGGTATATGGTTTGGAAATTTGGTTTGGGATAAGTTGTTTTTCCGGTTGGACTTGGTTTGAGGAATTGTGTACTACACGCGAATAGCGTGTTTGGAACCGGAGGTGGGACTGGGATCCCACACCTCCGTAGAATAGGATACGGGTTCAGCGTAACCCGAGTCCGAACAACCACACTCACCGCCCCGAGGTTTAGCGGTCATAGGGACCCCTCTCGATTTGGTATTACCGCCAGCCTAGCCTGGTTCGGGGCGGCAGATGGCGGGAAAATCTGTTTATGCCACGGTAAGGGCATTTTGATTAGGTGGTGATAGCGAGACTTAAGCCACTGCTCGCCATAGTTTTGGGATCGGTAAGTGAGTGACTCTGACAAGGGTGGTCACTACGACACCTAGACTTCTCGTCGGTCCTATTAACGACGAGGAGATCTGAGGCACCAGTCTGACGGGGTCAGACTTTTGGAGAGGTTTTAGAGTTTGAACCCCCCCCGAGGTTCAATGACCGAGAAGGGTCTGGGGTAGTAGAGATTTGGTTTGCAGGAGTTGACAAACTCCTGGGGGAGGCTACATTTTTCCCCAGCAGTGCAGCGGGGATGTAGCCAGGGATCTGCGTTAGGCACAGTTCGATGAGCTTCATCAGGGAGACAAGATTGTCGGAAAGTTTGAGTGAGAGCTTGATCGGCTGGTTTATTATGTACCGTAGTATCAAGGAATGGAAGAATAGAAGGCCAAGAGGTTTATTCGTCGACTGCGCCCCGAGTATAGGCGGGCTTTGAGACCTTTAGACATTACTTTGTTTCGGGAAGCGGTTATTGGGGCTCAACTCCTCGAACAAGAGGAGGTTGAGAGTCGTCTCACCTTGCAACGAGGTCAGGGGAGTACGAGGGCTCCATACGGCGGGGACCCCGGCAGATTTCTGGATGGCCGAACAGTGCACAGGCGCTTTAGTAGAGGTAGAGAGGGAGCACCACCGGCACGACCTTGTCTGATTTGCAGTAGGTATCACTCCGGTCGACTTTGTTACCGGCAGGAGGGCCGATGTTTACGTTGCAGGTCTGACACTCTTTGGGTACGGGATTGCCCTCTTACTGTAGGGCAGGGTTTTGGCAGTCTTCAGCGTCCATAGTCTCGAGTACAGCCCAACGCGCCGCGAGGGCGTGGGTTTCAGTGGGGTGACCCGAGACCTCAGCAGCGACAGCAGCTTCAGCCACCCTCCGTCACAAAGAACCAGAGCAGGACGGGTTCTCCTTTTTCTGAAGGGAGGCCCTAGTTATCAGGGAGGACCTAGTCAGCGGTCAGGTACCAGCCAGCAGGGAGGCTCGAGTCAGCAGGGAGTTCTGCAGGGTACTTTATTTCTGAATGAGATATCGGTTCAGGCAGTATTGGATACAGGAACTTTTATTCCCATTGTAACACCGAAATGTGTTACATTTCTGCATCTGTCTGTTAGTACTTTGTCTCAAACGTATTTAGTAAAAAACTGCTGGGAGTCAGTTTCTGTTTTTTCAATGAGATGGTTCGGGATTGTACGATGTTTGTGGGTGGACATCTGATAGTATTGGATTTGTTGGTATTAGACACGCCGGACTATGATGTTATTCTTGGGATGTACTGGCTATACAAGAACTCTGTGCAAGTTGATTGTGCAACCCGTACCATTATGGTTTCTGGAGAGGTACTACCTCTCACGACTCCGACTGGTTTGACTATCGCACAGCACAGTACAGAGTTACAGATTCTGGATCAGCTGTCGATAGTTGGGTAGGGGAATGCTATGATCTGAATGAAGCTGGTATTAGGTTGAAGTTGGATGGTTTACCATTGGTTCGAGATTTTCCGCAGGTATTTCCGGAGGAGTTGCCGGATTACTATAAGAGCGGGAATTGTGTTTGACATCCACTGCGGTCGGTCTTGCTCCGATATCTATTCCTCCTTATCGGATGCCTATTTCGAGATGCGGGAGTAGAAGAAGCAACTGGAGGAATTACAAAGAAAAGAGTTTCGTCCGACCGAGCACTTCAGCGTGGGGTGCTCTGGTTTTGTTTGTTAAGAAGAATGATGGGACACTCTGACTTTGTATTGATTACAGACGGTTGAATGCTCTTATTGGGAAGAATAAGTATCCGTTGCCGAGGATTAACGATCTTTTTGATCAACTTCGGGGTTTGAGGGTTTTCTCAAAGATTGACCTCCAATCTGGGTACTTTCAGCTTAGGGTGAAGGAAGAGGACATACCTAAGACTACTTTCCGCACCCGATATGGACACTTTGAGTTTACGGTCATGCCGTTCGGGCTGACAAATGCTCCAGCGGCATTAAGGGATCTGATGCATCGGGTATTCCGACCATACTTGGACTCATTTCTGGTGGTTTTTATCGATGATGTTCTGATTTATTTTGAGATGAGGACTCGCATCGGGAGCATCTGAGGTAGTTCACAGACACTTTGGGAACATCAGCTTTATGCTAATTTCTCAAAGTGTGAGTTCTGGATCCGGGAGGACACCTTTCTGGGACACGTTATTTCTGAGCATGGTATGTCTGTGGGTCCAGAGAAGGTGAGGGTAGTTCGGGATTGGAAACAACCTACCACGGTACGGGAGATCAAGAGCTCCCTGGGCTTAGCAGGATTTTATCGGAGGTTTGTACTGGGATTTTCTATTCTGGCATTACCGCTCACGCGGTTGACCAAGAAGGGTCAACCGTTTATCTGGTCTGATAGGTGTGAGCAGAATTTTCAGGAGTTGAAGCGGCAGTTGACTAACGCTCCGATTCTGACTCTTTCAGATCCGATCTTGCCATATGTGAATTATACGGATGCTTCCACATCTGGTTTGGGATGTGTGTTGGTGTAGGAGCGTTTTGTGGTAGCTTATGGGTCGAGGCAGCTGCGACCGCATGAGCTGAACTGACTGACACATGATCTGGAGTTGGCTATAGTAATTTATGCGCTGAAACATTGGAAGCAATATCTGTTTCGTAGTAAATTTCAGATTCTTACCGACCATAAGAGTCTGAAATATCTGTTTACGCAAAAGGAGCTTAATATGAGGCAACGTAGATGGCTCGAATACATCAAGGACTATGATTGTAGTATTGAGTACATCTCGCAAGGGCAACACGGTTGCCGATGCTCTGGCGTGAAGTATACCGGGTTGGTTAAGGGAGGAAATGTTGGGGACCGATCCGAGGAGAGAGATTCGACTTGCCTTTGGCACAGTGGCAGCTACGGGAGCGTGCTCGGGGTATACACTTACCATACATTACGAGTGGCTTGTCGAGTGCGCGAAGCGCAAGGTAGAGATCCGGTGTTGAAGAAGTTATCCGGTGAAGATAAGGGTTTATTTGTTACCGACGTTTCAGTATAGCGAGGATTGCTATACTTCCGAGACCGCCTTTATGTACCGGAGGATCGGGAGTTCGGAATGAGATTTTAGAGGAGGCACACTCGGCGGTTTGAGCATCGAAACCGGCAGGGACACTGCAGACTTTGCCCATTCCAGCTGGGAGTGGGGCAATGTTACTATGGACTTTTGATTGCTGCGCCCGACACAGTCTCGCCATGATGCGATCTGGGTTATTGTGAATCGGCTGATAAAGTGCGCACACTTTATGTTTTTCGGGTCATAGACCCTCTGGAGAAGCTTGCCCGGCTTTACATCAGGGAGATCGTACGATTACATGGAGTACCAGACTCCATTGTATCTGACCGTGATCCGCGTTTCACGGCACGGTTATGTATGGCTTTTCATGAAGCACTGGGCACGCGACTCCATCTGAGTACAGCTTATCACCCACAGACGGACGGGCAGACGGAGCGGGTGATTCTGATACTGGAGGTTATGCGGCGGAATTGTACTTTGGATTTTGGAGGAGTTTGGGACCAGCAGTTACTTTGATAGAGTTCTCGTACAACAATTGCTTTCAGACTACGTTTGACATGGCACCATATGAGGTGTTGTACGGGAGGAGGTGTATGACACCATACTGTTGGACAGATGCGTCTGATGGGGTTGGTGGGACCCGAGCTTTTGAGGAGACTACGGCAAAGATCAGTTTATTACAGCGCGGATTAAAACCGCGAATGACCGCACCACCTGCTTATACGAACCGCCGCCGTAGGGCTCTGGAATCTGAGTTTGGTGATGGAATTTGACTGGAGGTAGCACCGTTCAGAGGGACAGTAAGATTTGATAGGCGGGGCGAGTTACCCCAGTTATATCTGTTCTCATGAGTTTCTAGAGTAAGTTGTTAGGTTGTTTTTTTTTCCCCCCAACTGTTTCTGTTTTACGTGATGTCTTCCAGGATAGCCTGTTGAGGATCGATTAGATTTAGGTTGATCTTATGCAGGGTTGTCTGGTAGAAATACCGGCAAGCGACTCGGGTGCAATAAGATGCACCGGAGGGTGGGACGCCGTGAGGCTCTGTATGGTAGTCTAAACTACCACTCCCGCCGCACTGATACGGTGGTCCGATTGTTCAGGTTAGAGGAATGTTTATATTTTCTGGTTGGTAGCGACACTGTCTGGTTGGTTCGAGCTACTCTTGGAGGACCAAGAGTTCTAAGGGGGAGAATGTTACGGTCACCCCGAGCGGGTTGCGGCCGGGTGACCCGGGCTCGGTTTTGGCTGCGGGTCACGTTTTTCGGCGTTCAGGCGGCTCCCGAGCCCTATCCGAGTATCATTTTGGCGAACCCTTTCGTTTTTGAGGTCGTGTGGGTCCCCCGGACGTTTCCGCCGAAAATATTTTTCCGGCGCCGGGGGGTTGTCGGGGTCGTCTCGGGACGTACAGCGGGCTCGGTAGCACTCTCGAGACCTCAGTTTGGGAAGCCGTTTGTAGTTTTGGAGTCGTGGAAACGTCCCGGAGGTTTTTATGGAGAGTAATATTTGGGGCGGGACGTTCGGTTCGGGCGAAGGCTCGGGGCGGGAATCCCGGGGCTCGGGATGGAAATTTTCTGACGGCTTTTGGGTAAGTTGTGTTATAATTTAAGATGGAATTTATGAGTATTTTTGTAGAATTTTGGTGCATAGGGGATTTTGGTTCTGTTGGACACGCTCGCACGTCGGGATTTGTTCGGGTTCAGCGAGCTCGGTAGGACACTCTGGATTTGTAAATGAACTTTTGAAACATGTTTTATGAATGTTATCATATTCTGAAGGTTGTGTCCAAGTTTCGTTTATTTTGGAATTCAGTAATTATTTTTGGGCCAAAATTATTGGAACTTTCGGAAAAATTGGGAGTTAAATTCTTTGGTTGTTGAAAATAATTGGGTATGGGCAGCTTCTCATTTTCGGCTTAAAATGGAAAGGATAGAGGACACTTGGCTTGCCCTTATTAGAGATGGAAAGGAAGGAGTTTTAAAGGATTGTATAAAGCATAATATGGCTTATTTTCATCATCATTTCTCTCTTCTTTTCTTCTTCTTCTTCAACCTCTTGCTGCCGCCACCATGGGAGCTCAACCTTCAAGCTTGAAGTTCTTCTTCTTGGCTGAAATTCACCAAGTGTGGACTGCAAAAAGTGGTAAGCTTCCTTCCTTGCTCTCTTTTCTCATTGGAATTAAGTTTGGATGGAAAAGAGGAGGATTTGAGAATGTTGGGTTTGTTCTTAGCTATAAGCTAGGATGATTCTCTTCCTCCCATCTTTTAGTATGTTGTTCTTGGGTTGTAGGGAGTGATAATCAAGTGTTGGATTTTGGAAAACACACCTTGGATGAAAACCCCCAAATTGCCGAATTTCTTGGAAAATTCTATGTTGATGTGTGTTTGTCTCCTTGATTCATGCTTCAAGTATGTTAATTCTAGCATGATTCTAAGCTTATGTATGGATTCAATTTGATGGAAAATAAGTTGGGTTGGAAACCCCCATTTGGCAATTTATGAGATGATGTTCATTGTTGGATTTTGTTGTTTTGGATGCAATTGGATAGCATTCTTGGTTTAGAAGTGAAATTGGTGATTAGTATGATTAATTGGAAGTTTGAATGGATTGATTTGGAAGTTGGATAAAATGTTGGTTAAGAACCGAATTTTTGGAATAATTCTTTTTCCATGTTGGGGTTTGATTTTGGTTGGATTGGATGCTAAGATGGTATTGGGGTTGAATTTAGGAGTGGTTAGAAGTTTGAAAGCGTTGAATTCGGGTAAGAAATGGAAAAGTTGCTATTAAGCGGATTTATCGGAAAATGTCGGGTAATGAAGGGTTTTAAGGTTGGATTTGATCAGTTACGCTTATTGGATTATGTTTGACAATGTATAAGCTTGCATTGTCTAAGTTGGTTACGAATTCGAAGTTTACGTGGAAATCTGGAATTTTACGGAAGTGCGGATTTTCGGTTTTGGGGTCGGGGTGTAGTTTGGTAGTATGGTTGGAAAGGTAGCTAATTCAGCTTGAAATGACAGATTCTTATGTTCGGAAGATAGAAAAAGAGAGTTTTACGGGATTCGTGTCGTGGTTTGGAAATCGTCGAGAACCGGTCAAATACTGGAATTGTGAGGTAAGGGTTTGGTTACTGCTATTTTTGGTAAGATAGGTGTATGTTTAGTTTCACTTTACATGCTGCAAGTATTTGAGTATTATATGCCTAGAGCATATTACGTAGTCTGTAGGTGTATGTATTGTAGCATACATTTTGCGGTATTTGGAAATTTACGCTTTAAGGTACGTTACGTAATTTGTAGGAGTATGCCTTGTAGCATATGGCATACCCTACGTTTGTAGGTGTATGCCTTGTGGCATACTGTCTGCCCTACGGCGGTTGAGGGTTCGCTACCCCAGTGGTGCACCATGCTTCGTAATAGCTTGGCTTCGACTCCCTTAGAGGAGGCTGTCGTTACGATTGGTTATAAGGGTTTATGGCGATTTAGTATCGCACATCCTTGGGATTACGATCTGTTTTATTACATGCACGATATTACGTATTCATCGTTGCATATATTACGTATATTGCTATCTTTACATTTTGCGGGGTTACATATGCTTATCTTACCCCAAATCCCTTACGGGTCCTTTTAGGACTCACCCTTTTTGGGTTCTGTTTTTGGGTTTCGGTAGACACAGTAAGTAATATTGTGTACGGTCACCCGCCTCAGCGGGTTGCGGCCGGGTGACCGGGGCTCGGTTTTAGCTGCGGGTCACGTTTTTCGGCGTTCAGGCGGCTCCCGAGCCCTATCCGAGTATCATTTTGGCGAACCCCTCCGTATTTGAGGTCGTGTGGGTCCCCCGGACGTTTCCGCCGAAAATATTTTTTCTGGCGCCGGGGGGTTGTCGGGGTCGCCTCGGGACGTACAGCGGGCTCGGTAGCACTCTCGAGATCTCAGTTTGGGAAGCCGTTTGCAGTTTTGGAGTCGTGGAGACGTCCTGGAGGTGGTTGTGGAGTTTAATATTTGGGGCGGGACGTTCGGTTCCGGGCGACTCCCGGGGCTCGGGACGGGAATCCCGGGGCTCGGGATGGAAATTTTCTGACGGCTTTGGGGTAAGTTGTGTTATAATTTAAGATGGAATTTATGGGTATTTTTATAGAATTTTGGAGTGACGGAATTTCGGTTCAGGTTGACACGCTCGCACGTCGGGTTTTGGTTCGGGTTCAGCGAGCTCGGTAGGACACTCCGGAAAGGTAAATGAATTTCTGAAAAATGTTCTGTGAATGTTATAATATTCTGAGGGTTGTGTCCAAGTTTCGTTAATTTTGGAATTCGGTAATTATTTTTGGGCAAAAAGAATTGGAACTTTCGGAAAAATTGGGAGTTAATTTGCAATTGGTTGCAAATTAAATGAAAAATCAGTATGGGCAGCTTTGTTTTTTCGGCAGAATTTGGGTGAGGTTTGGGACACTTGTCCTATTTTTATTTAAGGAAGAGAAGTATGGGCTTAAAGTGAGGGAAATTATATATGACTTATTATTTCATAAAATAGACTTATCTCATCTCATTTCATTTCTTCTTCTTCTTCAGTTCTTCTTCTTCTCCAAGTCTGCCGCCACCATTGATGAGCAACCTCCAAGCTTGAACTTCTTCTTCTTGGTAGAAAACAAAGAGAAATTGGATGCTACTTGAGGTAAGCATCCTCCCTACTCCTCTTTTCTCATTGGAATTGAAGATTAGTGAAGAAATGTGGAGTTTTGGCAAATGATGGGTTTGTTCTTAGCTATAAGCTAGGATGATTTTCTTCCTCCCATCTTTTAGTATGTTGTTCTTGGGTTGTAGGAGAGTGTTAATCAAGTGTTGGATTTTGGAAAACACATCTTGGATGAAAACCCTTGTGTTGGCGAATTTTTGGGATAATTTCCAAAATGATGTGTGTTTGTTATCTTGTTTCATGCTTCAAGTATGTTAGTCCTAGCATGATTCTAAGCCTTTGTATGGATTCAATTTGATGGAAAACAAGTTGAGGTAAAAACCCCCTTTTGGCCGATTTGTTTAGGTGTATGTTCATGATGGATTTTGTTGTTTGGATGCAATTGGATAGCATGCTTGGTTTAGAAGTGAAATTGGTGATTAGAATGGTTGTTTGGTAGCTTGAATGGATTGAATTGGAAGTTGGATGAAATGTTGGTTAAGAACCGAAATCTTGGAATGATTCTTTTTCAATGTTGGAGGTTCATTTTGGTTGAATTGGATGTTAATATGGTGTTGGGGTTGAATTTAGGAGTGGATGGAAGTTTGAAATGTTGAATTCGGTTAAGAAATGGAAAAGTTACAATTAAGCGGGATTATCGGAAAATGGCGGGTAATGAAGGGTTTAAGGTTGGATTTGATCAGTTCTGCTTATTGTATGATGTTTGTCAATGTATAATCTTGCATTGTCTAGGTTGGTTCTGAATTCTGACGTTTCTGTGAAAATCTGGAATTTTACGGGAATTCTGCCGGATTTTCGGTTTTGGGGTCGGGCGTTGTAGTTGGGTAGTGTGGTTGATAAGGATGCTAATTCAACTTGGTTTGGCAGATTCGAGGTTCGGAGGTTAGGAAAAGAGGAGTTCTAAGTTTCGGGGCACGGTGTAGGTGTTGTCAGAATCGGTCCAATACTCTGGATTTTGAGGTAAGGGTTTGGTTACATTGTTTTGGTAAGCTAAGTATATGTTTTGGTTTCATTTTACATTACGCTAGTATTTGAATTTTATGCCTTTGGGCATATTCGTAGTTTGTAGGAGTATGCCTTATGGCATACTCTGCATTAACATTACGGCAGTTGTGGGTTCGCTACCCGGTGGTGCACCATGCTTCAGTATTAGCTTCGGCTTCCGACTCCCTTAGTGGAGGCTGTCGTTCCGATTTATTATAAGGGTTATGGCGATTTAGAATCGCACGTCCTTGGGACTCCGATCTATTTTACGTACATGCATGTTATTCCGTATTCATTGCATATATTGCTATCTTTCTGTTTTGCGGGGTTACATATACTTACCTTACCCCATATCCCTTACGGGTCCTTTTAGGACTCACCCTTCTTTGGGTTTTGTTTTTGGGTTTGAGTAGACGATAAGCGGCCTGCGGAGTAGGATTCCGTGAGGTTCTACCTTGGGTGTGTTTTTGTGATTGCACCTTGCGGTCCGGGATTGTGTACTTGGTGTGAATCCCGCGCAAGGTATTTTGTTACATAGATTCTAAGGCTGGCTCTGTAGTTGCATATGCACACTTTACGTATTCTTGTGATGATTGTATGTCTGTATATATTTGTATATTACATTACTGTATATGTTACAGCGCATGGCGCTTGCTAGACACTTTAGGTTCTGTGAATTCTGTATATATATATGTTTGGGTGCGTAAGCACTCGTCCACGGAGGGCGGGGCTTACTCTGTTGTTAATGCATGAATTGTATGTTTGGATTTTATTTTCAGTTATATGCGCGAAATATTTGTTAGGTTGCTTCCATAATCCTTTCGCTCTTTGGGTCCGCTACGTGCGGCGGGTCTCGATGGACTGCCATCTCTTGTTTTCCGGCTTCCGCTTCCGGCGTCCGGCGCCCCGCCTCCGCAACCGGGCTCGGGTGGCGTGCGGTGACAAGTTGGTATCGAGCGAGTAAGTGACCATATTGGTCGTCGGTGGTGACTTGTAGTGACAACTATTGTTCTACATTTTATTTTAGAATGGTTTGAGTACGGAGATTGGCCACCTCCTTACTCGAACCACTTCAAAATAAAATTGTGGAGCAAAGTTTGGTCCTTCAAGTTATCCTGGTGGTTGCAGAGTACGGAATCCAGAATTTCGGGACTTTGGTAAAAGTGTTACAAGTAAAGGATTGTGGAAAAGTTTCAGGTACGTAAAATTGTGTGTTAGGAAAAGATTTGGTGAAATAAGCATGAATTGCTTCTGTGATTCTGTGAAATGCATGATTTTATCATTTTGCAAAATAACTTCTGAGTTAAGTACTGCATTGCACTACAGAGGTAACTGGTTGTTTTGGACTCTGTTTGGTCCGAAATGTTTCAGGAATGGTTAACACGCGCCGACAGCGTGATTTGCGACCGGTGGGAGGGGCCGTAATCCCACACCTCCGAGAGGTAGAGAGCGAGGCAGGGGCATTCGGGGCGAGCGGGTACATACCCCGCCACCGGTTGTACAGCAGGGTCAGGGGTCTACCACTGCTTTGGTTCATGTGCTGGAGCAGGTCCAGCAGTTGTTGAGGACACTAGTACCGGAGCAGGTTCCGGTACAGTCTCAGGTACAGGAGGATTCGGTCGTGGCACCGTCTGTGCATACTGATGGGAGAGTGAGTAGCCACACCCGGACTACCACCCACACTCATGTACGGGCCCGATCTGAGAGTGAGTCTGAGGAGGACGCGGAGCGCAGGAACCCGCGATCTCGGAGGATACGACCAGAGCGTAACTCCGTAGCTCGCTCCAATCGTTCTGACCAGGAGACACATCAGCCCCTCGGCGGCGGCGGAGGTTATTGAGCTGGATTACGATACCACCCGTCGGACCCACCGGCGGCGGGAGGTTCGGGGCATCACTCTGACTCTGATGATGTCCGTTTGTTGGAGAGGTTCCAGCGGTTGAACCCTAGGAAGTTTGATGGCAAGGGAGGTCCCGAGGCAGCGGAGACCTGGTTTATGGAGATTGACAAGCTCCTGGGGAGGTTACATTTACCTTCCACAGTGATGGTATCCCTTGCCACGTTCAATCTGCAGGAGCGAGCAGATCATTGGTGGAGGAGCCTTCAGGGCAATCTGAGGGCGAATGCGGGGCTAGCACCCGATCAGGAGGTGGATGTTACCTGGGAGCAGTTTACACAGCTGTTCCATCGGAGGTTCATCGGGGCTGCAGCTAGAGATCTGCAACAGGCACAGTTTGATGAGCTTCATCGGGGAGATAGGACTGTCGCAGTATGAGCGTGAGTTTGTGAGGCTTATCCACTACGTACCGCAATACCACGGTATGGAGGAGGAGAAGGCGAAGAGGTTTATCCGTCATTGCGCCCCAGTACGAGATGGGCTCGAGGCCGTTGGACATTACTACTTACGGGAGGCAGTTCACAAGGCTCAACTCCTCGAGCGGGAGGACGTTGAGAGTCGCCTCACCTCGCGAGAGAGGTCAGGGGACTTCGAGGGTTCCACACGGCGAGGACCCCGGCGGGTTTACAGGCGGCGAGCAGACACAGGCGATCTAGTGGAGGCGGGGAGCACCACCCTCACGACCTTGTCCGACTTGTGGTGGGTATCACCGGGTAGACCTTGTTACCGGCGGGAGGGCCGATGTTTGCGATGCGGGTCGGATACTCACTGGGTGCAGGACTGCCCTCGAGACGGTGGGGCGAGGTTCTAGTAGTTTTCAGCGTCCGCGATCTCGGGCACCGCCCAGCGCGCCGCGAGGCGTGGGTTTCAGCGGGGTGGCCGAGACCTCGGCGGCGACCACGGCTTCAGCCACCCCCTCCACCGCGGCAGCCTAGGGCGGGGCGCGTTTTCGAGATAGAGCGAGGAGGTCCTAGTCGGCGGGAGGCCCTAGTCATCGGGGAGGACCCGGTCGGCGGCGGGCCCGGCCAGCGGGGAGGCTCGACTCGGCGGGGAGTTTTGCAAGGTCTTGTATTTACGAGCGATACATCTGTTCATGCGTTATTTGATACAGAGCATCTATTTCTATTGTAGCACGAAATGTGTTACATCTCTGCACTGTCTGTTAGTACTTTGCCGCAGATGTATTTAGTAAAAGCTGCTTTGGGAGTCAATTTACATTTTCCAATGGGATGGTTCGGGGTTGTACGATATCCGTGGCGGGCATCGAGATAGTATCGGACTTGTTGGTTTTGGACACGCCGAACTATGATGTTATTCTTGGGATGGATTGGCTATCCAAGAATTCATGCACATTGATTGTGCAGCCCGTACCATTATGGTTTACGGAGAGGTACTACCTCTCACGACTCGGCCGGTTTGACTATCGCACTGACATAGTACGAGTTGCAGATTCTGGACCAGTGTCGGTAGTTGGTGTAGGGAATGTTTTGATCTGAATGAGGCGGATACTAGGTTGAAGCTAGCTAGTATACCGGTGGTTCGAGATTTTCCGCAGTATTTCCGGAGGAGTTGCCGGATTACCACCAGAGCGGGAAATTGTGTTTGAGATCTACTGCGGTCGGGCCTTTGCTCCGATATCTATTCCTCCTTATCGGATGCCCATTTCGAGATGCGGGAGTTAAAGAAGCGATTGGAGGAATTACAGCGAGAAGGGCTTCATCCGACCGAGCACTTCGCCGTGGGGTGCTCGGTTACATTTGTTAAGAGGAAAGATGGGACGCTTTGACTTTGCTTTGAGTACAGACGGTTGAATGCTCTTGTTGTGAAGAATAAGTATCCGTTGCCGAGGATTGACGATCTTTTTGATCAACTTCGGGATTCGAGAGTTTTCTCGAAGATTGATCTACGATCTGGATACTTTCAGCTTAGGGTGAAGGAGGAGGATATACCTAAGACTGCTTTCCGCACCCGATATGGACACTTTGAGTTTACGGTCATGCCATTCGGGCTGACCAATGCTCGGCGGCATTCATGGATCGATGCATCGGGTGTTCCGGCCGTACTTGGACTCATTTGTGGTGGTCTTTATTGATGATATTTGATATATTCTCGAGATGCGGACTCGCATCGGGAGCATCGAGGGTAGTTACTGAGACACTTTGGGAACATCAGCTTTATGCTAAGTTCTCAAAGTGTGAGTTCTGAATCCGGAGGTCACCTTTGCAGGACACGTTATTTCGAGCATGGTACATGCTGTGGACCCGAGAGAAGGTGAGGGCGATTCGGGATCGGAAACAACCTACCACGGTGCGGGAGATCGGGAGCTTCACGGGATTAGCGAGGATATTATCGGAGGTTCGGCGGGGTTTTCTATTCTGGCATCTCCGCTCACGCAGTTGACCAAGAAGGGTCAACCGTTTATCTGGTCTGATAGGTGTGAGCAGAATTTTCAGGAGTTGAAGCGGCAGTTGACTAACGCTCCGATTCTGACTCTTCCAGATCCGAGCTTACCGTATGTGATCTATACGGATGCTTCCACATCCGGTTTGGGGTGTGTGCTGATGCAGGATCGTAATGTGATAGCTTATGGGTCGAGGCAGCTGCGACCGCATGAGCTGAACTATCCGACACACGATCTGGAGTTGGCTGCAGTGATCTATGCGCTGAAACAATGGAGGCATTATCTGCTTGGTAACAAATTTCAGATTCTTACCGACCATAAGAGTCTGAAATATCTGTTTACGCAGAAGGAGCTTAACATGAGGCAGCGCATATGGCTCGAATACCTTAAGGACTACGATTGTAGTATCGAGTACATCTCGGCAAGGGCAACACGGTTGCCGATGCCTTTGGCGAGGAAGTATACCGGGTTGGTCAAGGGAGGAGATGTTGGTGACCGATCCGAGGAGAGTGATCTGTCATGCCTTTGGCACAGTGGCAGCTACGGGAGCGTGCTCGGGCGTACACGCTTACCATACATGGTACACTACCCAAGCAAACGCGCCCTCGCGTCATATTATAATCGTACAAGGCCTTTGAGGAAGCCTCATCCTTGCGGTCTCCAGTATAGCCTTCGCGAGGTCTCATCCTTGTGGTCTCGGCCTCACCTACGCGGGGTCACGCCTCGCGGGCCTCAAGACTCGCAGGGGCGACGTCTCATACTCACCCTTGCGTTTCTAAAGCCTGCGCGGGCCTCCCTCGCGGTCTTAGGGCGAGCCCTCGCGATCTCCTTCGCCTCCATGGGTCTTACTCCCAGTCTCCTGCCTATACTGGCCCCGCCCAGATAAGGCCCTGGTACCCAGGTTCGTGCAACCCTCACCCCTTATTTGGCTATATTCTATTTGGGCCTTCGCCCCTATGGGCCTTCGCCCGCCGCTTGCTCCACTTGGAGATAGACCACTTGGTCGTCTGACATCAACCGGCCAATAAGGAGGGCAGCACGAGCCTGGGAGATCTTCACCAGATTTATACGCCATTCTCTGACAAGTGAATCACCTAAGGCGGTTTGCTGAGATCTTCATCATCACAACCGCCTTATCTCCAATCAGTCTGACACAGACTTATCTCAACAGTCTGTCTAAAGGGCTTCAACTGGGGGAGGCTCTTCTCCTGGCATCACTCTATAAATAGGGTGATGTCCACCCTAAATCGGGTAAGCTACTACACGCCCCCCCCACTCCCCTCTTGCTACTTCTGAGTATTCTTCCTATCTTTTACAGATTACTCTGAACAGCAAGCTTGGAGTCTCCAGAACATCAACGTATCCACCACAACAACTGAGAGTCCGGGCCTTCTTTAGGAACGAGACTATCAGTTTGGCGCCGTCTGTGGGAAACGAAAGTTCTTACTATAAACCCATATTACAAACCACAAGCAATAAGTCATGCCAACCACCCGGAGTGCCAACAGGAACAGTCGTCAAGGGAGGAGGAATCCTCCCGGGACAAATACGAACAATGACCCACCATCGGAGCCATCCCCGAACCACGTTCCCCCACAACGGGGAGAACTCTCTATTCACTCAACAGAGGAAAGCTCCTCCCACGTTAACCGTAACATGCCTCAGGAGCGAAACACTCCACCTCCAAACACCCCTCCAACGGGCCTGGATCCGGCCGTCCTGCAAACGATCACTGAGGCGGTTGCTTTCAACTTACGTGAAACTCTCGCCACCACTCTTCGGGGCGTTACGGATAGCGTTGGGCAGCTGCGGACTAATCAGCACTGAACGCCCGGCTACTCCTCCTCGGCAAGTAAGTAACCACTGATCCTTCTTCGTCATTACTTATTGCGCTTACTAGGCGATTAGAGGAAGTGGAAAAAGAGATGAAAGGGCCAGTGTCCATAATATCTCCGAGGATGGAGTCTGGACCACCTCTGGACCCAACCTTTTACTCAGAGGGTTTTAGAAACCCCTCTTACGGACCAGTTTCGTCAGCCTAAGCTGGATGCTTATGATGGCCTGTCAGACCCTGATATTCATCTCCAGCGTTACGTCTCCGCAATGGCAATAGCAAGAGCGGACGACAACACGCTCTGTAGAGCTTTCAGCTCCACACTTACTGGGGCCGCTGCCAACTGGTACACCACTCTCCGGGACAAACGGTTTGATTCCTTCGAGGAGCTATCCCGCAACTTCTCCAACCATTTTGTGGTATCCAAACCACCTCCTAAAACGGCGGGACACCTTCTTAAGATACGGCAGAAAAAGGATGAACCCCTCGGAGAATATATTCAACGCTTCCCGGGCCGAGTCTATCCGGGTCCCTAATGGGAGAAGAAGCTCGCTTTGCTTGCAGCTATCCAAGGCCTCCATTTGGGAGTCCCTTTTCTTTGTGGATGTCCACACTAACCCGCCCACCAATATGGAACAATTCTTAAGTACAGCGTCGCGGTTCATGAATACGGAAGAGGTCACTCGACCACTCGCGAGCCGCCACGGCGGACGCCAAGGGACAACCCTCGCGGCCGGACCCTAGGTCTCAAAGGCGTACCACGCCCCCGGTAGGGAGAGGGCATACATTTCTCTTCCCCGCTGAGGGAATCTCGTACCAACATCCTCCATGCCTTGGAACAAAGAGGGCGGTCCCCACTTGGCCCCGCCCCCTCTCCCAGGAAATAACAAGGCAAAGCAACAAGTTTTGCCGCTACCACCGTGACAAAGGTCATGACACTGAGGACTGTTTTGAGCTCAAGCGCATGATTGGAGAAATGCTGGCTCAAGGCAAGCTCGGGAGTACTTGCTCCAAACTGAGGAGGGCCGTAGAAGAGAAGGTGACCGTGAAGGGCGCCGGCCAGAGGACCGCCGGCGGGGGCGCTCCCAACAAAACCCAGGTCAGGAGAATCTGGTTCAGGTCCCCCCGGCAAGGGGACATATCGGCGTAATCACACAGTGTGAAGGCGCTTCGGCAAGACGCCGTCATATGAGGCAGATCTACCAGATAGACCACTCCTCTACTCAGTTTTTGCATCGCAGCGATGGCACCTCTGTGGCAATACCGCACGCTGACCCCTTGGTTATCACTGCCCGTATTGCGGGATGGGACGTCGACAGAATCTACATGGATACGGGGGCGAATGCCAACGTGATCTACAAGCACACTCTGGTTGAGGCAAAGGTGCCTTTGTCACAAATTCAGCCCGAGGGCCACCTTTGGAATAGGACGGGATGAAATCCCAACCTTGGGGTCGATCACCTGCCCTACATGATGATGGGAACCACCAAGGAGAAAAAGCAGGTATGTCATTCGAGCTATGTGGACTTTATTGTCCTGGATCTCCTACGCCATATAACGCCATCATCGGGCGACATACTCAAACCGAGTTCCATGTCCCTGTGATGTGCGAACCACGACTCTAGTTTTTCACCTGCGGTGGGGATGCCTATATATTTGTCAGCGAGAATGTGGCCGGAGGCAATTATGTCTCTGCCCTCGCCGGGCCCCGCAGCTTCCCGGCCATCCGAGCCTAAGAGGAAGGCACCCGCAGAGGAAGCTGGTCACTGTGGCGCTGCTCTGACTTGTGCGGAGCCTTTGAAGAAGTTGAGATCTCTCCGGGAAGAAGTTTCGGGTGGGAAAGGACCTCGAGGAAAAAGACCAGCAAGCGCTCATCCATCTCCTCCATGCCAACAGTGATGTCTTCGCATGGAGCCACGAGGACCTACCGGGAGTTGATCCTGCTGTTATTTCTCACAAGTTAAGTGTACTCCCGGCTTTAGCCGGTTAGACAGAAAACAAGGGGCATGGCCCTTGACCGTAAGGACTTTATGCACTGAAGTGCAGAAATTGCTTAAGGCAAATATAATCAAGGAAGTTCACTACTCTGAATGGGTTGCGAATATTGTCCTCGCCGATAAAGAGGGCGGTCAGTGGCGACTTTGTGTGGACTACAAGGGGGTTAATAGGGCCTGCCCAAGGGACCCCTATCCTTTACCATCCATTGACCAACTGGTTGACTCAACCGTTCATCACTCGGTTTTTACTTTTCACGATGCTTATAGCGGGTACCACCAAGTCTTTATGGACCCAGAGGACGCGGTAAAAACCGCCTTTACTACTGGCGAGGCCGTATATCATTATATCAGAATGCCCTTCGGCTTAAAGAATGCGGGGGCTACCTTCCAAAGGCTTGTAAATCAAGTCTTCGCAGGCCAGATTGGCCGAAATCTTGAAGCTTATGTGGATGACATTGTGGTCAAAAGCAAGGCCGTCTCAACCCATCTCACAGACTTGAAGGAAACATTCGACAACTTCCGCAAATACAATATGCGATTAAATCCAAAGAAGTGTATCTTCGGCGTGGGCGAAGGGAAGTTCCTGGGATACCAAATCTCAAAGGAGGAATCCATGCAAATCCCAAAAAGATTGAGGCAATCACTACCTTGCGCACCCCCAGGGGGCTCAAGGAAGTCCAACAGCTGGCGGGAAAGCTAGTGGCCTTGGGACGATTCGTCTCTAAACTAAGTGATCGCTGCAAACCTTTCTTCGATCAGATTCGCAAGTATAAAGCTTGCATATGGACGGAGGTGTGTCGGGAGGCATATGCCTCCATCAAAGCGACACCTGCAAGAACTACCGGCACTCAAGTGCCCTAGGCGGCGATGACCTGGTCCTTTACCTCGCCACCTCGAGAAAGAAGTGTAAACCTGTCCTTATTAAGGAAGAGGCCGCCAAGCAATGGCCGGTCTATTACACCAGCCACACTCTCCAAGATACGGAAACAAGGTATCCTCCCTCCAAAAGGCTATATTGTCCCTTGTATATGCAGCAAGGAAGCTCAAGCCCTATTTCCAAGGGCACACTATTATAGTCGAGCGGACTTGCCAATTCAGGACATCCTAAGGCGCCCCGAACATTCAGGGCGCCTCGCCAAGTGGTGTATCGAACTTGGCGGCTTTAACATCAATTATGAGCCCAGAAAGGCAATTAAGGGCCAGGCCCTCGCCGACTTTATTGCGGAATTCTCAAATGCTGATATACTCTCGGCCCCTGAGCAGGGCCCCACACCTCGACCCACTCCTCCCGAATGGGACTTATTTGTGGATGGCTCATCCAAACTTGAATCCCCGCGAAGTGTGTATCTACGTGGACCCCTAGGTATGGAAGTATTCCTTCGTGTCTCTTTTCAATTTCAAGTAACTAACAATGTTGCAGAATATGAGGCCCTCGTCGCCGGGCTGAAACTCGCCACAAGGGCAGGCATTCGCCGCCTCCATGTCCACAGCGCGACTCGCGGTGGTGATTCACCGGAGTTCAAGGGTGCGCCGAGTGCAAGGACGCCACCACGATCAAATACCTTAAGTTGGTAAACACCCTACGAACCGACTTTGAAGAAGTCATCTTTATACATGTTCCTCGTTACGAGAACACTACAGCAGAACATGCTATCAAAGGAAAGACTCCCTCCACCACAGCCACTCTGTCCAGTCCTTCCATCACGGAAGGTATTGATATTGCCTCTCTAGCAACGCAGGATCCAGTCACGGACTGGAGAAACCCTATCATTGCTGCGCTAAAAGCCAGCACCACAGATCCCCAGGTTCGCAAGCAAGCCCTCCGCTTCGTCCTCATTGATGACCAATTATGGCATCGCGGGTTTGCGGCGCCTCTACAACGGTGCCTTAGCACCCTTGAGGGACGCTCTGTCTTGGACACTCTCCACCAAGGCAATTGTGGCGCTCACATCGCTGCGGAGGCACTCGCCCACAAAGCCCTTCGTCAAGGGTATTCTTGGCCTACCTTGAAAAAGGGCGCGCTGCCTTTGGTCAAAATGTGCCACCAGTGCCAAATCAATTCTCGCATCCAGCGGCTACCATCCACGGAATCTCCAGCACTGATAAATCCAGTGCCTTTCGCCCTGTGGGGCCTCGACCTCATTGGTCCAATGCCGAACGCTCAGTCGTGCACCACGTGTTGTAGCGGTTGATTATTTTTCTAAATGGGTCGAGGTAGAACCCTGGTCTCCATCACTTCCGCCAAGATTATCAAGTTTCTTTGGAAGAATCTTGTCTGCGATCTGGCAGCCCTCGTGCTATTATTACAGACAATGGCACTCGGTTCGCGATCACGGTGTCCAACAATGGGCACGAGGACAATAATGTCCGCATGCTTTTTGCCCGGTGGCGCACCCCGATCTAATGGGCAGGTTGAGGTCACCAACCGAACCCTCAAGGAAGGCCTCAAGAAGCGCTGGAAGGGGCCAAGGGCGCTGGGTAGATGAACTCCCAAGTGTCTTATGTGACTATCGCACCACAACACGAACCCCCACAGGAGAGACGCCTTTCTCTCTAGTATACGGCGCAGATGCGCTCCTGCCTATTGAGGTAGACCTCCCTACAATCCGTATGATCAACTTCACTGACGAAGCCAATGCTCAAGGGCTCCGTGCCAAACTCGACTTAATCGAAGAATTACGCGAAGGTGCTCGCCTTCGCATGACGCCCTCAAAGCAGAGGCTCGGTCTTCACCATAATTCCCGGGTAAAACCCAAGGCACTGCAACAAGGAGGCCTTGCCTTGCTTAAATCAACCCTCACCGCTCGCGACCCCAAGCAGGGTGTCCTGCGACCCAACTGGGACAGGCCTTATATTGTTCATAAACAAGTCCGCCCAGGAGTCTATGAACTACAAGACCATGATGGTCGTCTGCTCCCCATAACTTTCATGCGGATGACTTGCGCCCATATTACGTGTAAGTCCTTAGTCTTATAAATTCAATAAAATACATATGTATTTCTTCTGTCTTCTGACTTACATGGCATTTCAAATGCCCTCTTCATCGCCCTCTGTACCCGGCCGGTCAGACTGGCTACCTGCCTGAGTTATGGCATCAGACCTTGTCAGGTCTCACTTCTCCACACAGGTGGTTGCGGGTCTCATTCCCCAACCGACCTTCAACTCGCCCCGCCCCAAGGGTAATCCCCTTGCGCTGCGGAAGGGTAACCCCCTTTTGGCTCCTTCAGGAAGGTCTATGTGTAAGTCGTCCTCGCACGCCACAGCAGACCTTCCGCTCGGACTTCTCCACACAGGTGGTTGCGGGTCTCATTCCCCAACCGACCTTCAACTCGCCCGCCCCAAGGGTAATCCCCTTGCGCTGCGGAAGGGTAACCCCCTTTTGGCTCCTTCAGGAAGGTCTATGTGTAAGTCGTCCTCGCACGCCACAGCAGACCTTCCGCTCGGACTTCTCCACACAGGTGGTTGCGGGTCTCATTCCCCAACCGACCTTCAACTCGCACCGCCCCAAGGGAACTCCCCTTGCGCTGCTGAAGTGTAACCCCCTATTGGCTCCTTCAGTAAGGTCTATGTGTAAGTCGTCCTCGCACGCCACAGCAGACCTTCCGCTCGGACTTCTCCACACAGGTGGTTGCGGGTCTCATTCCCAACCGACCTTCAACTCGCCCGCCCCAAGGGTAATCCCCTTGCGCTGCGGAAGGGTAACCCCCTTTTGGCTCCTTCTTGAAGGTCTATGTGTAAGTCGTCCTCGCACGCCACAGCAGACCTTCCGCTCGGACTTCTCCACACAGGTGGTTGCGGGTCTCATTCCCCAACCGACCTTCAACTCGCCCGCCCCAAGGGTAATCCCCTTGCGCTGCGGAAGGGTAACCCCCTTTTGGCTCCTTCGGGAAGGTCTATGTGTAAGTCGTCCTCGCACGCCACAGCAGACCTTCCGCTCGGACTTCTCCACACGGGTGGTTGCGGGTCTCATTCCCAACCGACCTTCAACTCGCCCGCCCCAAGGGTAATCCCCTTGCGCTGCGGAAGGGTAACCCCCTTTTGGCTCCTTCGGGAAGGTCTATGTGTAAGTCGTCCTCGCACGCCACAGCAGACCTTCCGCTCGGACTTCTCCACACAGGTGGTTGCGGGTCTCATTCCCAACCGACCTTCAACTCGCCCGCCCCAAGGGTAATCCTTGCGCTGCGGAAGGGTAACCCCTTTTGGCTCCTTCAGAAGGTCTATGTGTAAGTCGTCCTCGCACGCCACAGCAGACCTTCCGCTCGGACTTCTCCACACAGGTGGTTGCGGGTCTCATTCCCAACCGACCTTCAACTCGCCCGCCCCAAGGGTAATCCCCTTGCGCTGCGGAAGGGTAACCCCTTTTGGCTCCTTCAGAAAGTCTATGTGTAAGTCGTCCTCGAGCACCACAGCAGACCTTCCGCAAGGGCTCCCAGCACACAGCAGTGGGTCTTACCCCGAGAACCTTAGATGGTTCTCCACTTGTCTCAACAAGCGTCCTACGGCCTTCGCCAAACGCGCGACTCCAGGCTCCAGGTAAACTGAACCTTTTTACTGCATACTTATCGTATAAATGATGAGCAAACTACAGGGGTCTTCTACTTGGTACACCGTCCACTACCCAAGGGCTTACTCCCTAAACAGTTGTCCAAGAAAGGGGCCCTGAACTTATCTCAAAAAAAAAAAAAGTGGTCTCCATCACAGCTTGGCTCAACAAGTAAACCCACAAGTCATTTGGAATGACTCATGTGGCTCCGCCGTTGCGGATCTTGAGTGCCTCGTCACTATAAACTTAAAACTGAGTCTCCAGCTCCTTGATAAGTAGTCCCTGTGGCTTCGCCTTCGCGGACCCCAGAAGGACATCTCTCCATGAGACAGGACTTAGCCTATGGTTGTTAAACTTAGCTAACGTACCCTACAGGGCTATCGCGAGATAAAGCGAATCTACAAAACAGTGAAGGTAAAAGGAAATTTTACTTCATCTATTGTTCCCAAAAAGTGTGTGAATTCAGGTCTTTATACAAAGATAGGGGGGGTATCCACATGTTGGAACCTCCACCCTAGTCCAAGAGGGCATACCGAGGCATCGCCCATCTTCCTTCCCCTGCTCCCCCACAAGCGGCGCCTCTACCGTTGGCTCATTGGTGTTGGCAGCATCCAGGATCCCAAGACTTAGAGCTGGAAACGCCTTCTCCACTTGGAAGCGGCATCGCAGCCAGCCCTCCTCGTAGGCCTGCGCCCCCGCTTCGCCCAGGGCTTGGATCTCGCCAAGCTTCTCCACCAGTCGAGGCATCCGCTCAGGGATGGGCACCTTGATGGAGGAAGAGGACTCAGGATCCTCACCTTCAAAGGAGGGAAGGCCCAGAGCCTTCTCCATCTCCCACACCGAGGCCATTGCCTTCTCCGGAGTCGATGGCGACCTCCGGGCGTGCCTTCAGTGGCAACCTCGGCAGCAAGCCTGCCCTCCTCCACCTTCTTCTCTGCCGGTTGAGCACGGACAATAGCTTGGCGCCTCGCCTCCTCGGCCGCGGCCTCTGCCCGCTCAACTTGGGCCTTCGCCACCGCAAGGGCAGCTTTGGTTTCGCCTCCAAGGAAAGGAGGGACTCCTTCAAGACAGCATTTTCAAGCTGCTTGGCTTCCAGCATTGCTACCTGCTGAAGGAAGCGTTGCTTCGCAACATCAAGTAAGCAGGCCTGCTCCCACCGGTACCGCATGCTGTGTGCCCGCTCTTGGTTGCCATAATCGCACCAACTCTCTAGTTGGGCCACACGCTTGGCATGCTCCTCCTTAAGCTCCTCCTCCCTCTTCTTTGAGGACTCCAGCTCCCTCCTGAGAGAGGCAATCTCTGATATCTGGGCGTCGTCCCGCTTATTGGCATACTTTAGGAAGTCATGCCATTGCTCAGCAGCAACATGACCTTTGACAGCCGCCTACATCCCAGGGCTATTAAAACAGAAGCAGAAAAAGGCTAAACTAAACTTATACATAAAGACCAGAAGCTGTCTTACCTGCAGACTCTGTTGAGCCGCCTCCCTCATGAATTCAGCAGGGGAGTCCAGGCTCCGCTCGGTCACCTCCTGTCATAGGGGTGCGCAGCCCCTCCAGCAGGATTGGAGGGTTTGCTCCCCCCCGCAGCGGTGAACTGCTGTTCCTAAGAAGGAACACCGGATCCCATGCATCTTTCAGAGCCTCCCTTGCTCCTCGTACACCCCGAGTCCGGTGCGGTGCCTCTGGACTCTCGGGAGGTCTCGGCTCCTCGGACCACTTGGGGACCGACTTGGCAGCAACGCGCCTCCGCTCCAAATAGTGAGACCAGACTCCGGTTTTCTCAAGGACCTCGGTCCTGGTCCCCAAATCGGCGGGGATCTCTGTCGGGACCCCTTGGTCCAAGAGAGCCTCACGTGGACCGGCCCCTTGGCACGAAGGGCCTCGCCTACAAAGAACAGGCATCAAGCAACTAGGAAGCAGTATGAACTCAAAAACAAAGAAAATAATCAAAGTCAAAAAGACTTACCAGCAGAAGGACGCCCCCATCCACTGACTTCCAGCTGATTGCTGGAAGGTTGGGCAATCTCCTAACCACTTGTCCTCGTAGAGGACCGTGTTACTAGACCCCCCCTCCCCTGGGGCCTCGCTATCAGAATAGGAAGAAGTCTCCTCAACCCTCAGGATCCTCTTCCCCTTTGTGATACGATCACGGGTACGCTTGACGCGAATCCGCGAGATCGTACGGAAGCGCAGATCTAGCTCGGTGGAGTCGATTGAACAAAGAAGGATAGAGACGGCCACATACACCTCCCAACTACGAGGTTGGGCAATATCTGCGATAAGCCTGGGGAGTATGGAAGATCTAGCACCTCTCAACTACGAGATTGAGCAATACTAGATATTAAACTTGATGATATTCAATCTATCAAGGGGAATGGCGGAAAATAGTAAGGGGGTGAGAACCGGAGCTTAAGGAATTGTCCTTCTTAAGCTTTACATATGTTCTACGTTACAATGGTGCCTGCTTCTAACTTATATAGTGAAGGAAGTGTGAGAAGTAAAACTAGTGTGAGAAGTAAAACGGCTCCGTACAGCCGTGCATGCGTGCAGAAAGCATAAAGTGCTTTTTGTATGCATGTAGAGTAAAAGCTTACAAAAAGGTGAAAAAGGCAAGGCTAGTCTAAGAGTGTTCGGGTGTCTTTCTCGTAGAGGAGGTTGCTTAGTTTCCCAAGTAGCTGCAGAGAAAGGACGCCTTGTTGTCGGACTTGGTCGGCTAACTAGTTAAGTGTGGTGGCTTCGCAGGATGCCTTCACCAAGGGCCTTCGCGGAAGTGCCTTCGCCAAAGTGCCTTCGCCAAAGTGCCTTCGCGGAAGTGCCTTCGCCAAAAAGGGCCATGGGTTCGCGGAACTTCACTGTTTTATGAATAACTTGAGCTCCGGAACTCCGATTGAGGTGATTCAAAAGCCATTTTTCTCCTCTTGAAAAGAGCTTCAATATGAAGTCCATTGCTCCAGCTTTTGATGAGTACAGATCCGCATCACCTTTCCAATGGAATGCCCAAGTCTTGAAGTTTGTTGGCGCGTTCATGGTGATGTCCACTTCAAAAGGTGTGCTCCGAGCTTCATTCGTCTGCCTCTTCGATCTGAGACTCTTTGTTGTTGCTTGGGGATCTCATGATCATATCATTCCCTCCCCCTTAAAAAAGATTCGTCCTCGAATCTAAAGGGAAGGAAATTCCTACAAACGAAAACAAGCACAACAAACTTTGTAGAATATTAGAGGTTAGTGAATGAAAGCTCCTCAGTGGAGACTGGGGGGGTCGCAGTGAAGATGCGTATATATGCGGGAGCATGATGACTCCAATATGCATCGTGAACATGAACAAAAGTCTATAAAAGTTCATGACATGCTTCCTAGAGTATTTTATACAGTTAACAATGAACTTATACTCAAGGAAGACATGCGGTCTAAAAGTTATAGACCTTTGTTCATGGAGAGGGGGTGGGTCAAAGGAAGCATTGTCTTCACAATCCACATGCACATGTGCTTCCCAAGACAAAGAAGAAAAACTAAGCTAGTCATAGAAGAAATGCTAGAGTGTAGAACGCATCGACTAGCCTTAGCACAAATAGGAGGTTCGGAGTTGGACAATCCGCCCTTTCCCTTCACCTCGGGAACGAGAAGGAGATGCATGCTTTCAGATTCAACACTTACGTGCGTAGCATGCAAACTTAAGGAAGCCATGGATTCGCACTCAGGCGCATATCCTCCGTGGCTAGGAGAAAGAGACAATTTACCTTCTCCCACATTAGGGAGGAGTAAGTCCTCTTCGCATGTTTGCTTGTCTCCCCGCAATGATGTGGCCTCTTCCTCAAGTGTGGGCTCGGTTAGAACTCTCAAGTGAGCTCTTCCTTCTTCCAAAGCCATGGCACCTTCGCCATCTTTAAGTCTTCGCGCATTCGCGGCCTCTCCCGTTTTCTGCACAAACAAAGAAGAACTACAAGGTTGAGAAGATGAAATCGTTAGTTCTTCTTTGAGTTTGGTTGAAGGCCCGGGTGAGTCTTTCTGTTTACTCAGTTGGCTTTGGAGAGCCCTCTCCTTTCTTCTCTCTTTTCTTTTCTTTCTCTCTCTCTCATATTCTAGGTACTCCTTTTGAGCCCTTCAATCAGTTGAGAGATTTCTTCACTTAGATTTTGGGAAGGATTTGGATTTGGGGTGTGGGTTGGGGTTGTGCAAGCACCGGGTTGTGGGGTGTGCGGTGTGGCCGAAGGAGTCTCGTGGCGATGGGGATCCTCGCCTCCTCTCAAGGGAGGGACTAGGTTCGCATTGGGGCGAAGACCTTTCGAGTGGTTTCGGTGGTGGGATCTCGGCGGGGGCACTAGGTGTAGGGCGCATGGGGAATTGTGCTCTGGAGTAGTATGGAGAGGGCGGCTCTTCTCGAAAGATACCATATCTTTGCCAGAGCAACCTCTTCAATTCATTCCAAGTCCGAATGGGGGCTTCACGGCATCGCGCTCTAAAAAAGGTATGTGCCGACTCTTGTTGCCACCATTCTTGGGCTTCTCCCTTTAAGCACCTTATGGCAAGGCTTAACTTCTCTTCTTTGTGAAATTGGTAATACCATAAGTGGTACTCCAATCCCTCCAGCCAATGCCATAAGTCTTCTCCAAGTTGGCGTCTTCCTATTGAGGAATGAAACCCGAAGAAATATTTATCCGCCATGGGATCACCTACACATTTAAACAACAAAGTTAGTCCCGCACAGTTTTCTCACGTGTTTAGGCCTCTCCTTTCGCGAAGGGGTCTGCCCTTTCGCGAGGCGTCACACTCGGCTTCCCTCTTTCCTCTTGCGGGCAGCTCTCACAGCTTGCTCTTTACAGTACCAAACCCGAAAATGAATATCACAAGATAACCACTAGCATGCAAAAAATCTTTAAGCAGGAAGTACTAGTTACTTGAAGCAAGCTAGGTTAAAATGGAGTGGGGGTATTTGGCAGCAGATATACAAGAGGATTAGAAATGAGGTTTTTGGCGCACAAACACTTTTGGCTCAAATTTGAAATCGAAATTAGATCAAGGTCACTATTCATATGAGTTTGGTATGATCCTGTATGAACACTCATATGAACACCAAGAACATCAAGAACACAGATTCGATTTCTTCAATGCTTTTCACAACCAAGCTTTATACACCACTTTCTTTCACTTTTCAACTACAACCTCATTCTTTTGAGAGTTTAAATCTTTGCACGTTGCGGTTTTGGAACAGAACTGAGATTTGCGACTTTCGCCAAATTCCGCAACTGCTTCTTTTCTTCTTCTTCTTCTTCTTTTTTTTTTTGACTTTTCTTTTATGAAGTTGCTAACACAACAACAACTCCTACACAGAGATAACACAACAAATATGCCAAAAGGAAATTCGGATGGAGAGATACAGAAACGGGAAGAGTATAACACGGTTTGAAAACACAAAGATAAATCTTTCTTCAAGTAGAAAATAAAGGGGTTTAACCTTGAAGAAATCACAACAACTCCAGCAAGCGATCTGGCTCTGATACCACTTGATACGATCACGGGTACGCTTGACGCGAATCCGCGAGATCGTACGGAAGCGCAGATCTAGCTCGGTGGAGTCGATTGAACAAAGAAGGATAGAGACGGCCACAGACACCTCCCAACTACGAGGTTGGGCAATATCTGCGATAAGCCTGGGGAGTATGGAAGATCTAGCACCTCTCAACTACGAGATTGAGCAATACTAGATATTAAACTTGATGATATTCAATCTATCAAGGGGAATGGCGGAAAATAGTAAGGGGGTGAGAACCGGAGCTTAAGGAATTGTCCTTCTTAAGCTTTACATATGTTCTACGTTACAATGGTGCCTGCTTCTAACTTATATAGTGAAGGAAGTGTGAGAAGTAAAACTAGTGTGAGAAGTAAAACGGCTCCGTACAGCCGTGCATGCGTGCAGAAAGCATAAAGTGCTTTTTGTATGCATGTAGAGTAAAAGCTTACAAAAAGGTGAAAAAGGCAAGGCTAGTCTAAGAGTGTTCGGGTGTCTTTCTCGTAGAGGAGGTTGCTTAGTTTCCCAAGTAGCTGCAGAGAAAGGACGCCTTGTTGTCGGACTTGGTCGGCTAACTAGTTAAGTGTGGTGGCTTCGCAGGATGCCTTCACCAAGGGCCTTCGCGGAAGTGCCTTCGCCAAAGTGCCTTCGCCAAAGTGCCTTCGCCAAAGTGCCTTCGCCAAAGTGCCTTCGCGGAAGTGCCTTCGCCAAAAAGGGCCATGGGTTCGCGGAACTTCACTGTTTTATGAATAACTTGAGCTCCGGAACTCCGATTGAGGTGATTCAAAAGCCATTTTTCTCCTCTTGAAAAGAGCTTCAATATGAAGTCCATTGCTCCAGCTTTTGATGAGTACAGATCCGCATCACCTTTCCAATGGAATGCCCAAGTCTTGAAGTTTGTTGGCGCGTTCATGGTGATGTCCACTTCAAAAGGTGTGCTCCGAGCTTCATTCGTCTGCCTCTTCGATCTGAGACTCTTTGTTGTTGCTTGGGGATCTCATGATCATATCATTACCTCCAACGTTTATGGGAGTGACGTATAAGAATGCAACCCCACTACTCAGCTCCAAACTATAGAAACGGTTTAACAAGTCGGCGAATTGCTTCACGCCGGACATGAGGCAGGAGACAATAAAGCCCTCAATACTCAGGAAAGTATTGGGCGCCAAGCGAGTTGGGGGCATTCCCCAATCAGCACAAAGATCTTGCACCAGTTGCGGAAAGGGATACCGTAACCCCGCCGAAAGCTGCGCCGTGTACAGGCACAGCACCCGGTTCTCCTTGTTCTCCTCGGTAACGGGCCAACCCATCGCCCGACAAACACCCGCACGGGACGCATATACCGGCGTTTTCTCCACGGGCCAGAAGGCCTCCACCATATCATGGTGAAGTCTCTCAAACTTCACCGTGGTTTTGTCTAGAGGAGCAACCACTGGGCGAACGGCTTCCCTGGAATCCATCTCTACAAAAAGAAGAACCACGGGCATATAAATAAACACAGCCTTGCAGACACATTTCATCAGACGCTCAGTACGACCAGAAAACTTGCGGCACTCAGTGTGCCAAAAATCAAAACCTTACCTGAATCGTTAAACAGCGAAGTCGGAACAGACAAAGCAGGGGGCAAACGAGCAGTCGACCGGAGGAATCTTTAACAAGAAAGAGGAACCACCGCAAAGCACCTCTCAACTGCCGATGAAATAGCCAAGAAACGCAAGAATACGAAAGGGTTACTCAGAGCAGAGCGAACAAATGCAAGAGTGGAGCAGAAAGGCTTCAATCTTCTCGGGTACGCTTTTATAAGCCCGCCAAAATGAAAAAGCGCTTTTTAAGCGTGAACGGCTCCTGAGGCGCCACGTGCCAGCATCCGGCGGTTATTAAACCTCTCCCCTGCCGTACAAAAAAGAAGAAACGCTTTTACAAAGCGTAATCGACCCTACGGCGCCACGTGTTGCGCCCCATAACGGTCAGTAAACCTCTCATCTTCCTTTATCTCTCCTGCATTAAATGCTGAAGGGACTCTTCGCTGCCTTCACAATCAAACGGTCCGCAAACGGCCCAAGCGCCTTCGCCAACTCCAAAGACTTGGGATTTGAACAGAGTACGGGACCCTGCCCATACTCTGCCTTCAGGAGGAGGCATCTTGGTACACTACCCAAGCAAATGCCCCCCCTCCTCAAAAACTCACAAGGATCACAAACGATTTTTACTTATGGCTGCTACGTCGGTCTTCAGCAAAGTACTTTTGAAAAAACGGAGTACAGGACCCTGCCCATACTCCGCTCTCAGGAGGAGGCATCTTGGTACACTACCCAAGCAAACGCGCCCTCGCGTCATATTATAATCATACAAGGCCTTTGAGGAAGCCTCATCCTTGCGGTCTCCAAGATAGCCTTCGCGAGGTCTCATCCTTGTGGTCTCCGGCCTCACCTACGCGGGGTCCTGCCTCGCGGGCCTCAAGACTCGCAGGGCGACGTCTCATACTCACCCTTGCGTTTCTAAAGCTGCGCGGGCCTCCTCGCGGTCTTAGGGCGAGCCCTCGCGATCTCCTTCGCCTCCATGGGTCTTACTCCCGGCCTCTCGCCTATACCGGCCCCGCCCGATAAGGCCCTCGTACCTGTGTTCGTGCAACCTCACCCCTTATTTGGCTATATTCTATTTGGGCCTTCGCCCTATGGGCCTTCGCCCGCCGCTTGCTCCACTTAGAGATAGACCACTTGGTCGTCGACATCAACCGGCCAATAAGGAGGGCAGCACGAGCCCGGGAGATCTTCACTGATTTATACGCGGACATTCTCTGACAAGTGAATCACCTAAGGCGGTTTGCTGAGATCTTCATCATCACAACCGCCTTATCTCCAATCAGTCTGACACAGACTTATCTCAACAGCCTGTCTAAAGGGCTTCAACTGGGGGAGGCTCTTCTCCTGGCATCACTCTATAAATAGGGTGATGTCCACCCTAAATCGGGTAAGCTACTACACGCCCCCACTCCCCTCTTGCTACTTCGAGTATTCTTCCTATCTTTACAGATTACTCGAACAGCAAGCTTGGAGTCTCTAGAACTTCATCTTCTCCACCACATCAACTGAGAGTCCGGGACTTCTTTAGGAACAAGACTATCACACATTGCCACACATGTGTCTAGGTGTGCCGTTTGTCGCCAGGTGAAGATTGAGCACCGAAAACAGCGGGGACACTGCAGACTTTGCCCATTCCAGTCCGGAAGTGGGGCAATGTTACTATGGATTTTCTGACTGCACTGCCCCTGACACGGTCTCGCCATGATGCTATCTGGGTTATTGTGGATCGGCTGACAAAGTGCGCACACTTTCTGCCTATTCGGATCACGGACCCCCTGGAGAAGCTTGCCCGGCTTTACATCGGTGAGATTGTACGATTACATGGAGTACTGAGACTCCATTGTATCTCGACCGTGATCCGCGTTTCACGGCACGGTTCGAGGGCTTTTCATGAAGCGCTGGGCACGCGACTCCATCCGAGTACAGCTTATCACCCACCGGCAGGACGGGCGGTCGGAGCGGTGATTCGAGATATTGGAGGATATCTTTGCGGAGCCGTACTTTAGACTTTGGAGGAGATTGGGACCAGCGGTTGCCTTTGATTGAGTTCTCGTACAACAACAGCTTCCGGACTACGATTGGTATGGCACCATATGAGGCGTTATGCGGGAGGAGGTGTATGACACCACATTGCTGGACCGATGCGTCGATAGGGTTGAGTTGGGACCCGAGCTTATTGAGGAGACTACGGCGAAGATCAGATTGATTCAGCACGGATCAAAGCCGCGAAGCACCGCACCACTACTTATGCGAACCGCCGCCGTAGGCTCTGGAGTTTGAGGTTGGGGATAGGGTTTGGCTCAAGGTAGCACCTATCCGCGGACAGTCGATTTGGAAAGAAGGGCAAGTTGGCCCCACGGTATATCGCCCATATGAGATTCTCGAGCGGAGTCGGTAGGGTGGCATACCGGTTGGCATTACCTCCTAGTCTGCTGCTGTGCACAATGTCTTCCATGCATGTTGAAGAAGTGCATTCGGATCCGACTGACGATTCCGGTGGAGGAGGTACACTGGAACCCGATCTTTCTTATCGGGGAGGTACCGGTAGCCTTTACGGATAGGGATGTCGGGAGACTCGTAGCAAGTTGATTCTCATGGTCAAGGTTCGGTGGTCACATCATACCGACGGGAAGCGACTTGGGAGACGAAAGGACATTCGGGATCGATACCCGAGCAAGATGGCGGTTGATACAACTCTTGGAGGACCAAGATTTCTAAGTGGGGGGAGAATGTTACGGTCACCCCGAGCGGGTTGCGACCGGGTGACCCGGGCTCCGGTTTTGGCCTGCGGGTCACGTTTTTCGGCGTTCAGACGGCTCCCGAGCCCTATCCGAGTATCATTTTGGCGAACCCTTCCGTATTTGAGGTCGTGTGGGTCCCCCGGACGTTTCCGCCGAAAATATTTTTCTGGCGCCGGGGGGTTGTCGGGGTCGCCTCGGGACGTACAGCGGGCTCGGTAGCACTCTCGAGATCTCAGTTTGGGAAGCCGTTTGCAGTTTTGGAGTCGTGGAAACGTCCCGGAGGTGGTTGTGGAGTTTAATATTTGGGGCGGGACGTTCGGTTCCGGGCGACTCCCGGGGCTCGGGACGGGAATCCCGGGGCTCGGGATGGAAATTTTCTGACGGCTTTGGGGTAAGTTGTGTTATAATTTAAGATGGAATTTATGGGTATTTTTGAGGAATTTTTGGTGTGATGGGATTTTGGTTCTGTTGGACACGCTCGCACGTCGGGTTTTGGTTCGGGTTCAGCGAGCTCGGTAGGACACTCCGGAATGGTAAATGAACTTTTGAAATATGTTCTGTGAATGTTATAATATTCTGAAGATTGTGTCCGAGTTTCATTAATTTTGGAATTCGGTAATTATTTTTGGGCAAAAAGAATTGGAACTTTCGGAAAAATTGGGAGTTAATTTGCAATTGGGTGCAAATTAAAAAGAAATCAGCATGGGCAGCAGCAGCAGCCCTTTCTTTTTCGGCAGCTTGTGTGTGTGTGTGTTTGATTTATGGGACACTTGGCCATTTTTAATTTAAGGAAGAGAGGTATGGGCTTAAAGTGATGGAAAATATATAAGGCTTATTATTTCCATAAAAGGAGACTTATTCTCATTTCTTCTTCTTCTTCTTCATCTTCTCCAAGTCTGCCGCCTCCATGGATGCTCAACCTCCAAGCTTGACTTTCTTCTTCTTAGTGGAAATCAAAGAGAAATTGGTTGCTACTTGTGGTAAGTACCTTCCTAAGTCCTCTTTTCTCATTAGTTTTGAAGTTTAAGGGTGAAAAGAGAAGTTTTGGTAAATGATGGGTTTGTTCTTAGCTATAAGCTAGGATGATTTTCTTCCTCCCATCTTTTAGTATGTTGTTCTTGGGTGGTAGGAGAGTGTTAATCAAGTGTTGGATTTTGGAAAACACATCTTGGATGAGGAACTAGTGTTGGCCGAATTTATGGAAAATTTTCCAAAATGGTGTGTGTTTGTTATCTTGTTTCATGCTTCAAGTATGTTAGTCCTAGCATGATTCTAAGCTTGTGTATGGATTCAATTTGATGGAAAACAAGTTGAGGGAAAAATCCCCAATTGGCCGAATTATGGGTTGATTTTCAAAAATGGATTTTGTTGTTTTGGATGCAATTGGATAGCATTCATGGTTTAGAAGTGAAATTGGTGGTTAGAATGATTGTTTGGTAGCTTGAATGGATTGAATTGGAAGTTGGATAAAAAGTGGGTTAAGAACCGAATTTTAGAATGATTCTTTTTCAATGTTGGAGGTTCATTTTGGTTGAATTGGATGTTAATATGGTGTTGGGGTGGAATTTAGGAGTGGATGGAAGTTTGAAATGTTGAATTCGGTTAAGAAATGGAAAAGTTACAATTAAGCGGGATTATCGGAAAATAGCGGGTAATGAAGGGTGTAAGGTTGGATTTGATCAGTTCTGCTTATTGTATGATGTTTGTCAATGTATAAGCTTGCATTGTCTAGGTTGGTACTGAATTCTGACGTTTCTGTGAAAATCTGGAATTTTACGGAAATTCTGTCGGATTTTCGGTTTTGGGGTCGGGGGTTGTAATTTGGTAGTGTGGTTGATAAGGATTCTAATTCAACTTAGTTTGGCAGATTCCGAGGTTCGGAGGTTAGGAAAAGAGGAGTTCTAAGTTTCGGGGCACGGTGTAGGTGTTGTCCAGAATCGGTCCAATACTCTGGATTTTGAGGTAAGGGTTTGGTTCTGTTGTTTTGGTAAGCTAAGTATATGTTTTGGTTTCAGTTTCTGTTCTGTTAGTATTTCGGAATATTATGCCTTTGGGCATATTCTGTAGTTTGTAGGAGTATACCTTATGGCATACTCTGTCTGTTAATATTACGACAGTTGTGGGTTCGCTACCCCAGCTGGTGCACCATGCTTCTGTATTAGCTTCGGCTTCCGACTCCCTTAGTGGAGGCTGTCGTTCCGATTTATTATAAGGTTTATGGCGATTTAGAATCGCACGTCCTTCGAGACTCTGATCTACTTTCTGTACATACACGTTATTCCGTATTCTGTTGCATATATTGCTATCTTTCTGTTTTGCAGGGTTACATATACTTACCTTACCCCATATCCCTTACGGGGTCCTTTTAGGACTCACCCTTCTTTGGGTTCTGTTTTTGGGTTTCTGTAGGCGATAAGCGGCTGCGGAGTAGGATTCCGTGAGGGTTCTACCTTGGGTATGTTTTGCGGATTGCACCTTGCGGTCCGGGATTGTGTACTTGGTGTGAATCCCGCGCAAGGTATTTTTGTTACATAGATTCTAAGGTTGGCTCTGTAGTTGCATATGCACACTTTACGTATTGCTATGGTGATTGTATGTCTGTATATATATTTGTATATTCATTACGTATATGTTCCAGCGCTTGGCGCTTGCTAGACACTTTAGGTTCTGTGAATTCTGTATGTATATATGTTTTGGTGCGTAAGCACTCGTCCACGGAGGGCGGGGCTTACTCTGTTATTAGTGCATGAATTGTATGGTTGCATTTTATTTTGGTTATACGCATGAAATTTCCGTTAGTTCTTCCACTTTCATTTCGCTCTTTGGGTCCGCTACGCGCGGCGGGTCTCGATGGACCTGCCACTCCTTTCCATTCCGGCTTCCGCTTCCGGCGTCCCGGCGCCCCCGCCTCCGCAACCGGGCTCGGGTGGCGTGCGGTGACACCAACCCCCCCGCCAACATGGAGCAGTTCTTGAGCACGGCGTCCCGGTTCATGAACACAGAGGAGGTCACTCGACCACTCGCGCGGGCCACCACATCAGATGCAAAGGGGCAGCCCTCGCGAATGGACTCCAGGTCCCAGAGGCAGTACCCTACGCCATCCAACAGGGAGAGGACGTATCCAACCCTCCCACCACTTAGAGAGTCCCGCACCAACAATCTCCATGCTCTGGAGCAAAAGAGGGAGGTCCCCAAGTGGCCTCGCCCACTCTCCCAAGAAGTGACTAGGCAGAGCAGTAAATATTGCTGCTATCATCGTGACAAGGGTCACGACACTGAGGACTGCTTTGAGCTCAAACGCATGATTGGAGATATGCTTGCTCAGGGCAAACTCAGGGAGTTCTTACTCCATGACTCAGAAGGGGGTCGAAAACGGGAAAGCAATCAGGAAGATCGTAGACGGGGGACCGTAGGCGGGGTCGCTCCCAACAAAACCCAGATCGAGAAGATCTAGTCCAAATTCCCCCAGCCAGGGGATACATTAGCATGATCACACAGTGTGAAGGCGCGGCAGCAAGACGCCGTCACATGAGGCAGATTTACCAGATTGATCACTCCTCTACTCACCTGCTGCATCGCCGCGATGGCACCTCTGTCGCAGTACCTCATGCGGACCCATTGGTCATCACCGCCCGCATTGCGGGATGGGATAGAGTCTACATGGACACCGGGGCTAATGTCAATGTTATCTACAAGCATACTCTGGTTGAAGCGAAGGTTCCCCTATCGCAAATCCAGCCCGCGAAGCGGGCCACCTATGGAGTCGGAAGGGAGGAAATCACAACCCTGGGAACAATCACGCTCCCCTTCATGATGATGGGGACCACCAAAGAAGAGAAGCAAGTCTGCCACTCTAGTTTTGTGGACTTCATTGTCCTTGATCTCCCCACGCCATACAACGCCATCATTGGGCGACACACGCAGACTGAGTTCCACGTCCGCTGCGATGTGCGGGCCCTAACTCTGGTTTTCCACACAGCGGCGGGAGATGCCTACATTTACGTCAATCAAAACGTGGCCAGAGGAAATTATGTCTCTGCACTCGCGGGCCCTCCTCAGCTCCCCAAGCCGTCAGAGCCTAAGAGAAAAGCACCCATGGAGGAGACTGGGCCCTCAAGCGAGGCCGCTCCTGACTTGTCTGGGGCCTTCGACGAAGTTGAAATTTCTCCTGGCAAGAAATTTCGGGTTAGAAAAGACCTTGAAGAGCAAGACCAGCAAGCACTCATCCATCTCCTCCATGCCAACAACGACATCTTCGCATGGAGTCCTGACGACTTACCAGGTGTGGATCCTGCTATTATTTCTCATAAATTGAGTGTACTCCCCCGGCTTTAGCCCGGTTAGACAAAAAACTAGGGGTATGGCCCCCGGTCGTAAGGACTTTGTACGCATAGAAGTGCAAAAATTGCTTAAGGAAAATATAATCAAGGAAGTTCACTACTCTGAGTGGGTCGCCAATATAGTCCTCGCGGATAAGGAAGGTGGTCAGTGGCGACTTTGCGTAGACTACAAAGGGGTCAATAGGTCCTGCCCAAGGGATCCCTATCCCCTACCGTCTATTGATCAGCTAGTGGACTCAACCGTCCACCATTCAATCTTTTAGTTCCTTGACGCGTATAGTGGGTACCATCAAGTCTTTATGGACCCAGAGGACGCAGTGAAAACTGCCTTCACCACTGGCGAAGCCGTCTACCACTACATCAGGATGCCCTTTGGCTTAAAGAACGCGGGGGCTACTTTCCAAAGACTTGTGAATCAGGTCTTCGCAGATCAAATTGGCCGAAATCTTGAGGCCTATGTTGATGACATAGTGATTAAAAACAAGGCCACCTCAACACACCTCGCAGACTTGGAGGTAATATTCGCCAACTTTCGCAAGTATAACATGCGGTTGAACCCAAAGAAATGCATCTTTGGCGTTGGAGAGGGCAAGTTTCTGGGTTACCAGATTTCCAAAGGAGGGATTCATGTGAATCCTAAAAAGATTGAAGCTATCACCAATCTTCGCACCCCTAGGGGACTCAAAGAGGTACAGCAACTGGCAGGAAAGCTGGTGGCTTTGGGACGATTCATCTCTAAACTCAGCGACCGCTGCAGACCTTTCTTCGATCAAATCCGCAGGAAGAAGGCTTGCAAGTGGACAGAAGAATGTCAGGATGCATATGACTCAATCAAGCAACACTTGCAAGATCTCCCTGCACTCAAGTGTCCTAGGCCAGGCGATGACCTGGTCCTCTATCTTGCCACCTCAGACAAGAGCATCGCCTCTGTCCTTATCAAGGAAGAAGCTGCCAAGCAATGGCCAGTCTACTACACCAGCCACACCCTCCAGGCTACGGAAACGAGGTATCCTCCTCTTCAAAAGGCTATCTTATCTCTGGTATATGCAGTGCGGAAGCTCAAGCCCTACTTCCAAGGGCACACAATTATAGTCCGGACGGACTTACCAATCCAGGAGATCCTCAGGCGGCCCGAACATTCAGGGCGCCTCGCCAAATGGTGTATTGAGCTAGGTGGCTTCAATATCAACTACGAGTCCAGAAAGGCAATTAAGGGCCAGGCCCTCGCCGACTTCATTGCGGAATTCTCAGATGTCAACATCATCCCGCCCCTGAGCAGGGCCGCGCCACAACCCATTCCCCGAAGAATGGGACATGTTCGTGGATGGCTCACAGCCACCCCGCCCGGTTGCGGAGGCGGAGCCGGCCGCGACGTCGGAACGGAAATGTAGCAAGAAGCGCGGCAACAGAGCATCGAGCTCAAATATCAAAATGGTCGAGTAACGACTAGCAACCTACAAACTCATACATGGCAAGCATACTTAACAACCCAAAATTCTACCATACATGCAGTTCATGGTGTGTCAAACATCAATTATCGATATCATCACCGAAACACCAAGTCTGAAACATACCAATTCCACTATAGGCAAGTCGGGGCTCCGCCCACGACTCAGAAGGCAGATAAATCAGAATATGTCTCAGACATATACATATATACAAAACCATGATCTGATCTATATGCATGCAGTTACAGCTACAGAGCCAATAAACAAAATCCTATAAATACCTAGCGTGGAATCTGAAGCGACCTCCGCACGTGGTACTGTTGCTGCAACCACAACCTCAAAGCGTAGGAAGCACCGCGGATCTCTACTCCGCCGGTTGCTTGTCAGGACGGCCTCAGAAACGCTGCTCCGCAGCCCAAAACTCGGGAAATCCCGGCTCCCGACCCGAAATGCACAACCTGGCTCCTACGGTTCCACGCTACTCCACCAACGCAGAATCAAGCAATCTTTGGAGCCTAAAACCTTGAAGTTTCAGCAAGGAAGGATGAAGGACATGGAGCTTGGAGAGAAGAAGAAGATGGCGGATGAAGAAGGAAGAAGAAGAAGAGAAATGAAATGAAATTTAATTAATTTTTCATACTAATTATCCTTATATATTATCCCTTCCTTTCCTTCTTAAATTATAAAGGGACAAGTGTCCCAGCCCAAAGGCTGCTGCCGACATAAGGCCCAATCTGGCCCAAAATATTGATGACTTTTGGGTTAATTGCAGCTTAGCCCCCCAATTCTCTAAATCTTTGCAATTAAAACCTCAAATATATGTAACGAACTCCAAATGAAACCAAAACTGACCAGAACACTCAGAATATCATAACATTCATAAAACATTTTTCAAATGATGAGGACATCGCCCCAAAGGATCCTCGGGTTCCGAAGACCCACAACCTCAAGCGCGCGCGACCACAGTCCGTTCCAAGGCCTTGGCGGACCCATGACCAGGTCCCGGCTGAAACAAGTCCAAGCGAACCTTAATGCTTTCATGAGGCTCATGGCGCAGGATGATCGAGAGGAGTCTCGGGAGAAGGCCTTACAACTTCACCAACTCGGTATCGCGCTGGACGAAGAGTGTGCGAAGTCCCTTGGAGTCTTAAGCATAAGCGTTCTTGAAGAAGGGAGCAGCCCAGTCTTAAGCGCGCGAACACTTGGCGAAGGAGAAGGCCTCAGCCAAGGGCAACTCCGCGAAGGCACCCGGCGGAGGCATTCTCGCGAAGGCTCCTAGTGAAGGTCTTTCGCGTAATCTCGAGCTTCACCGGTTGACCGACCAAACGACACATGGTGTCTTTTCTCCGCCGATACTTGGAAAGACAAACAACCACTTTTAGGCTAGCCTTACCTTTTTACCTTTTTAGAAGCTTTTCACTCTGTAAGCGTGCAAAAGTACTTTGTACTTCTGCACGCATGCACATTCGAAATACTCCTTTTACTTCTTCCATTTCACTTCACTATATAAGCTAAGTGGCAGTCACCATTGTAACCTAGAACATATTATTGAATTTAAGCAATTGGTGAAACACTCCCGGGGAGTCATCGGCTTTTGTGTTCTCCACTCTTGCATTTCCATTTCCCTAGTGATCCAGGCAAGAGGATCCAAGCATAATATCTAGTATTGCTTGACCTTGTAGTCAAGAGGTGCTAGATCCCATCTCACTTCCCAGGCATTTTCAAGGGCATTGCCTCACCTCGTAGTGAGGAGGTTCCCTTGGCCGACTCTGTTTCCTTCGTGTTCTTCCTCCGTTCTTCGTTTCCATTCTTGCTGGAAACCGCCTCCTTCGAGCTAGATCCGAGCTCGTGATCACGTTCCCCACCGTGATCACATCAAGTGGTATCGAGCCAACGTGCTTCTTTGGAGGTACCGTATCAGTTGTTGAGTTTTCTTCAAGCAAAACCTTTTGTTACCTTTTCTTACACTTGAAGGAATGTCGGTTGATGATCTCATTGAGACCGAAAAGTTGTTTAAAAGTGTGCTTGTGTAAGCCAAGTATTTTCGAAATAAGCCAAAAGAGTTGTCCTGAGCGACAAGTGTGTAAAGAAAAACGTTTAAAGAAAGAAATGTATTGAGCAAGTTTCTGCGTTCTGGAAAAGTTCTTGAATGTTCTTACGTGTTCTTCCCAAAACACAAGTGAACAGTAAGATTGATCGGACAAATAGTTTCCAAACTTAAACAAGAAGTGTTTGTGACTGCAAAAGCCTTTTCCAAACTTCCAACCAAGTATCTTAGAGACCGATATCCCACAAAATCGGTTTCAAGTAACTAGTCATTTTCTTGAGTTGCAAGTTGCGGTTTTACTAGAGTTTTGTTTGTGTTTCCTTGCGTGTTCATCTTTGATCTAAGGTTGAAAACGGTATCAAGTTTAGAGAACTTGTAAAAGCCGTCGGTGAGCAGCCGAAGTGACAAAGTTGTTGAGAGAAACACGAGAGTGAGAGTAAACACTCAGGGAGTGGTGAGCTTCTTTTCTGATTACATATCTTTAACAGAACTGTGTCACAGATGGTTTCAACAGACTCATCCCCCCCTCATCCATCCCAGCTAGCCGTGCACAGCACGCTCACGAAGATCTTACAGAGGTTGGACGAACTGGGAGCTCAAGTCGCCATGACAAATGAGCGACTAACGAAAGTAGAGGTAGCTCAAGGGAAGCAACCGGAAAGCTCGCAAGCCCACGATGACGCCCATGCATCGCGGGCTCAAGATGGAGTCACCCATACCACTTTCGACCCTGTATCGACGAAGCCACAGGCTACCCCACACGATCGTCCGACCACTTCCACAAGAATAGATCGTGGTGTTGACATCACAGGACGGTGATGACCAGGAATATTACGTGAGCCACCACCAAAGCCTATTAAAAGAAGAGTCTTTCCCGATAGAGCTCAAGCGAGCCTATCTCCATAGAGACCTCGAAGAAGAGGAAGAAGCGGAGCGAGGCCGAGTTCACCGAGGGTTCAACGAGACACAGGAGGTAGGGCGCAAGCCCAGGACCAACAGGCCCTCGCCAACATCAAGCTTCAAATACCACCCTTCTACGGGTCCAGTGATCCGGAAGAGTACTTTACATGGATGGCTAGGACTGAGCGGATCATTGATATGATGGGATACACTGACGCTATAGCCCTGAAACTTGTGGTTATTGAGTTTCATGAATATGCTCTCACCTGGTGGGAGCAAGAGCATCACGAAAGAGCCAGGATCCGATGTCGTCCTATCACTACGTGGGAAGATCTTAAAAGGACCATGAAGAACCGATTCGTACCCAGCTACTATGACCGAGATTGTGCTCAGAGGTTGCAGCGCCTTATCCGGGGTCATCGCGGTGTCGAAGAATACCGAGAAGGACCTTGAGAGGGCCACGATGAGGGCCAACGTCAAGGAGGACGAAGAGGCTAAGTTGGCCAGATTCTTATATGGCCTACGGGAGGGCGTCGCCAAGACGGTTGAACTATGCGATTACCGGGATTACCAAGATCTGGTACATAAGGCCATTCGGGTGGAGAAACAACTACGAAGGAAACTCTTACTACCCTGCTCCTACCCCCGGCAGGGCCCCAAGCAGCAAGACCCCCCCCTTCCCCAAACCGCTCCCGCCAAAACCATACGTATCTTCTGCGGCGATGCCACCCCCCCGCCAAAATTACCCCAACACAAGACCCTCCTCGCAACCTCAGCCGAAACCCAACGCCATCACTAATGAAGGCCCTCGGCAGTCAAGGAGCATCGAATGCTTTAAGATCCTGGGCAAGGGACACTATGCGAGTGATTGACCCAACCGAAGGGCCATGGTAATGCGGCCCAACTGAGACTAGTCTAGTGAAGAGGACGGAGAGTGCTATCCCTAGCAAGAGCAACATGATAGTGAAGCGAGAAGAGGGAGAGCTCCTATGGATGGTCTCATATTAGTTACCAAGAGGGTCTGCAAAGTTCCCAAGTGTCACCGAAAGTAATCAGCGGGAAAATCTTTTCCAATCAAGAGCCATGGTGAATGGGACTCTGTGCGATCTCATTATTGACAGCGGGAGTTGTGTCAACGCTGCCAGCGAGACATGGTCGCTGAATTAGGCCTCCCCACCATCATACATCCTAAACCGTATCAGCTGCGGTGGGTCGGCAGCAGAACCTTTGTAAAGGTTGTCAAACAAGTCGAAGTCCCAATCAAGATCGGTAAGTATGAGGATTCCATCACTTGTGATGTAGTGCGAATGCGGGCGACCCACATCCTCTTGGGCAGACCACAGCAATATGACAAGGAGGCCATACATTATGGCAAAGCCAACAAATATGCCCTCACTCACCTCGGTAAACCATACACCTGCTTCCCCTCACCCCAACTCAAGCCCATCGGGATCAAATCCATCGGCTAGTAAGTCGAGAAAAAAGAAAGGGGGAGGCGAGAGCGGAGAGAAAATGGTGAGAAGGTTCAAGGAACCTTGAGTGAACGGAAAGGGTGTGCATTAATGGGAAACACCCGAGAGAGCCCACGAGAAAACAAGAGTGTCTTCCTCCCATAGCCAAAGAGAGGGATTTTAAAAGAGCGTTCCTTGGAAACAGGATCTGTTTTCTCCGATCCCCACTCACCGCATGCTAACACTTGACAATGTGTCTTCTCTTCCTTTCTATGTGCGAAGGTCACTGAAAGAATTGGCGAAGTATTTGATGAGCCGCGAACCCTTCCTCCATATCGCGGCATCGAGCATCAAATCGACTTGCTTCCGGGGGCACCTTTACCCAACAAGGCCGCCTACCGGACCAATCCCCAAGAATCCAAAGAGATCCAGTCGCAAGTTCAGGAGTTGTTAGACAAAGGGTTCATCCGCGAAAGCTTTGTCGCCATGCGCGGTCCCAGTCATACTCGTACCAAGAGCGATGGCACTTGGCGCATGTGCATGGACTGTCGCCCCATCAACTCTATCACTGTAAAGTATCGCCACCCTATACCTAGACTTGATGACATGTTAGACGAATTGAGTGGTGCTTGTGTGTTTTCAAAAATTGACCTTAGAAGTGGATATCACCAAATTCGGATGAAGGAAGGTGATGAATGGAAAACTGCTTTCAAAACCAAGATTGGTTTGTATGAGTGGAATGTTATGCCCTTCGGGTTATCTAACGCACCAAGTACTTTCATGCGTCTGATGAATCATGTTTTGAGGCATTACATAGGGAGATTTGTGGTGGTATACTTTGATGACATACTAGTTTATTCTAAGAACCATGAGGAGCATGTTGAGCATCTGAGACAAGTCCTTGATACGCTTAGGTTAGAAAAACTGTATGCCAAATTTGAAAAGTGTGTATTCGCATCCCAGGAAGTTAACTTTCTTGGATATGTAGTGGGTGCGAAGGGAGTCAAGGTAGACGAGAGTAAGATCAGTGCCATTCGGGACTGGCCTACTCCTAACTCCTTAACTGAGGTCAGGTCCTTCCTAGGACTTGCTAGTTTTACGGGAGATTTGTTAAAGACTTCTCTTCCATTGCTGCCCCTTTGCATGAACTGGCTAAGAAGAATGTCGTCTTTGAATGGGGTCGATCGCAAGAGAAATCTTTTAACGAATTGAAATCTCGTCGACAAATGCCCCTCTACTCACTTTGCCAAACTTCGACAAAGTGTTCGAGGTAGAGTGCGATGCCAGTGGTATAGGCATCGGTGCTGTCTTGCACCAAGAAGGCCGTCCCATCGCCTTTTTTAGTGAAAAGTTGAGTGGAGCCACCCTGAATTACTCCACGTATGACAAAGAGCTGTACGCTCTTGTGAGATCTTTACAAACGTGGAGCCATTATCTTCTGCCTAGAGAATTCGTAATCCATACAGATCACTTGTCTTTGAAGTACCTTCAAGGACAAGGAAATTTGAGCAAAAGGCATGTTAGGTGGGTAGAGTTCATTGAGTCTTTCTCCTATGTTATTAAGTATAAAAAGGGCAAAGACAATGTCATTCTGATGCTCTATCCAGGAGATATGCATTACTCATGACTCTCGATACGAGGATTGTTGGTTTTGAGGGTTTAAAAGGAATGTATGAACATGACGTGGATTTTGGTGAAATATTTGCCAAGCTGTGTTAAAGGAAGCCAAAGAGGCTACTATGTTTTTGATGGTTTTCTGTTTAAGTTGAAAAGGTTGTGCGTCCCGGAGGGTCAATGCGCGAAGTGATCATCAAGGAGGCACATGGAGGTGGTCTCATGGGACACTTCGGTGTCCAAAAGACGCTTGAGGCCGTTAAGGAGAACTTCTTCGGCCCGGCATGAAGAAGGATGTCACCAAAGCTTGCGCCGGATGTGTCACATGCCACCAAGCCAAGTTGACTCTCCAACCGAAAGGGAAGTACACTCCTCTTCCCACACCTTCTATTCCTTGGGTTGAAATAAGCATGGACTTTATAAGTGGTTTACCTAGGACATCGCATGGTCATGATGCTATATTTGTGGTAGTTGATAGGTTCTCCAAGATGGCCCATTTCATCCCATGTCATAAAGCGAAGATGCCTCTCATGTGGCGGAATTGTTCTTTAATAACATCGTTAAATATCATGGCCTCCGCGATCCATTGTTAGCGATAGAGATTCGAGATTCCTAAGCCATTTCTGGCGAACCCTTTGGTCTAGGCTAGGCACCGGTCGATGTACTCCACATCCAGTCACCCTCAAACAGACGGCCAAACCGAAGTGACTAATAGGACCCTCACCACTATCCTGCGCACCCTCCTTAGGAAAAATCTGAAAGAATGGGAAAAATGCTTGCCTCATGTAGAGTTTGCGTATAACCGAGCCTACCATTCCTCTACATCCCATAGTCCTTTTGAGATTGTATATGGCTTCAATCCTTTAACCCCTTTGGACTTAATCGCATTAGACTACACTGAGCAATTGGACGTAGATGGGAAAGAAAAAGCCCGACGCATGAAGGACTTGCATGCTAAGATTCACAAACAACTTGAGAAAATTAATGAGTCTTACGCAAGCAGAGTTAATAAGGGCAGAAAATTTAGAAGTTTTCAAGTCGGGGATTGGGTATGGTTACATTTAAGAAAAGATCGATTTCCCCAGGCTAGGAAAAGCAAACTGGCACCAAGAGGCGATGGCCCCTTTCAAATCACTAAGAAAATAGGAGAAAATGCTTATGTACTTGACTTACCTTGCGATGGCTCTTATAATGTACATGCAACTTTTAACGTTTGTGATTTAGCTCCCTTTGAAGGACAAGCAGATTTTAAGAATCCGCGGACGGATTCTTTTGAAGAAGGAGAGTATGATGAGGACATCGCCCCAAAGGATCCTCAGGGTCCAGAAGACCCACACCCTCACGCGCGCGCGACCCCGGGTCCGTTCCAAGGCCTTGGCGGACCCATGACCAGGTCCCGGCTGAAACAAGTCCAAGCGAACCTTAATGCTTTCATGAGGCTCATGGCGCAGGATGATCGAGAGGAGTCTCGGGAGAAGGCCTTACAACTTCACCAACTCGGTATCGCGCTGGACGAAGAGTGTGCGAAGTCCCTTGGAGTCTTAAGCATAAGCGTTCTTGAAGAAGGGAGCAGCCCAGTCTTCAGCGCGCGTACACTTGGCGTCGGAGAAGGCCTCAGCCAAGGGCAACTCCGCGAAGGCACCCGGCGGAGGCATTCTCGCGAAGGCTCCTAGTGAAGGTCTTTCGCGTAATCTCCAGGCTTCACCAGTTGACCGACCAAACCTGACACATGGTGTCTTTTCTCCGCCGATACTTGGAAAGACAAACAACCACTTTTAGGCTAGCCTTACCTTTTTACCTTTTTAGAAGCTTTTCACTCTCTAAGCGTGCAAAAGTACTTTCTGCATCTGCACGCATGCACATTCGAAATACTCCTTTTACTTCTTCCATTCCACTTCACTATATAAGCTAAGTGGCAGTCACCATTGTAACCTAGAACATATTATTGAATTTAAACAATTCGGCTGAAACACTCCCGGGGAGTCATCGGCTTTTGTGTTCTCCACTCTTGCATTTCCATTTCCCTAGTGATCCAGGCAAGAGGATCCAAGCATAATATCTAGTATTGCTTGACCTTGTAGTCAAGAGGTGCTAGATCCCATCTCACTTCCCAGGCATTTTCAAGGGCATTGCCTCACCTCGTAGTGAGGAGGTTCCCTTGGCCGACTTTGTTTCCTTCGTGTTCCTCCTCCGTTCTTCGTTTCCATTCTTGCCGGAAACCGCCTCCTTCGAGCTAGATCCGAGCTCGTGATCACGTCCCCCCACCGTGATCACATCAGATGTGATCACACAGGAAACTCTTTTCCTTTTCAAATCCGAAATCACTCACGCTTTATAAACCTTTCAATAACTTCAAACAAAGGGGTTGTATGATCACGAGCTCGGATCTAGCTCGATGGAGGCGGTTTCCAGCGAAGTGGAAGCGAAAACAGAGGAGGAAACGAAGAACACAAAATCGGCCAAGGGAACCTCCTCACTACGAGGTGAGGCAATGCCCTTGAAAATGCATGGGAAAGGAAATGGAACCTAGAACCTTTTGATTACTAGATCAAACAATGCTAGGTATTATATTGGATCCTCTTGCAATGGATCACTAATGGATTGGTGGAGCAAGATTTGAGACCCAAGAAGAACAATATGGCCGATTCGCGGCGGATATGTGTTCTTACAAAATGAGTTCTGCCGTTACAATGGTTACAAGCCTTCCTTATATAGGGTGGAAATGCAAGAAGGAAAGAGCTTAACTTGACTGGGGAACCATCTTCCTCGAATTAGGGTGGGCGAAGTGAGAGGTGGCAGTTGATGTGTGACATTGTAGGCTACCTGCTCTGACGGCTTCCATTTCCCCAGAAATTGTAGTTGGCGGGAAATGGGAGGAAGGGCCTCTACATAAGTGGAATGGTTCGCCTGACTTACGTATGGAGGCTTCTTCTGGTTGGCGAACACCTGGGGCTTCACTTGCATCTGAAAGTGTGGTACAGGGTCTTCGCCGATGAATCATGGGCTCGCGGGAGGAACCTTGGGTTCGCAAAGGGGGCCATGGGTTTGCGGGAGACGTCATGGGGTCGCGAAAGGTCATGGGTTTGCCAATGGCCATGAGTTCGCCATAAGGACCATGGGTTCGCCAAGGACCATGGGTTCACCAAGGACCATGGGTTCTCCAGGGACCATGGGTTCGCCAGGGACCATGGGTTCGCCAATGGCCATGGGTTCGCCATTAGAACCATGGGTTCGCCAATGGGGCTTCGCAAGCACGGCCTCGTCTCGGAACTTGGCCTTGGCTTGGAGGATGCGGACAGGGTCCTCTCCTGGAGATCTTGTAGACGTGGCTTAGCTTTGGGGCTTCTCCGGCGCCTAGAGTGTCGCTTCCTCTTCATCCGAGCCTTCACCAAAGGTCCTTTAGACCCTCCGGAGGAATGGTTGCCCTTTATCACAAAAATGGGGCTGATGTCCACATCAAGCTTGAGTGAGGAAGAACTCCAAAGGAAATGGAGCTTGAATTCGAACCAATGGGGGATGAGAATGGAACCTAGAACCTTTTGACTACTAGATCAAACAATGCTAGGTATTTAATTGGACCCTCTTGCATGGATCACTATTGGATTGATGAAGCAAGAATTTGAGAACATTGAAGAACAAAGAGCCTTGAATTTTTGGCAACAATAGTTCTTACAAAAATGAGTTCTAAGTTCCAAATGAACTTGCATCCTAGCCTAAATGGTGAGGGGAAGGGAGGAGAGAGGTGGTTGGAGACAAGCCTCCTAAGATTAAGGTGGGTGAGGTGAGGGGTGTGAGAGATGGATGGGAGGGTTGACTCCCTTTCTTTAATTTCCATAAAACATATATCTCATACTTATGAAATTATATGTTTTATGGAACTTAAAGAATTACATTTGGGCTGAAAATAGGTTGAAAACTACAAATATTTGAAAGTCAACAAAAATGGCTATGTTTCAAAAAGTGGAGGGAAATGCATTTTCAGAGAGCCAGGCGACCGCCTGATCCAGGGTTTGGGTCACCTGGATCTCGCCTGGTCGCCTGTCCATCACTGTAGACAGGCCAGGCGACCGCCTGGCTGAAGGATTTGGTCACCTGGTTCTCTCTCCTGGACCGGGCGACCGCCTGACTTCAAGTATGGGTCGCCTGGTTCTGTCGCCTGGTTCTTGGATCTTCACTGTTTTCTGAATAGCTTGAGCTCCGGAACTCCGATTGAGGTGATTCAAAAGCCATTTTTCTCCTCTTGAAAAGAGCTTCAATAGGAAGTCCATTGTTCCAGGTTTGGATGATTACAGATCCACATCCTTTGGTTTGGTCTTGGCCATGCTCACATCAGTCCCTCCCATTTAAGAAGATTCATCCTCGAATCTAAATGGATGAATCCTACAAAAACTAAGACACCGCAGCAAACTTGGAGGATATTAGAAGTTAGTGAACTAAAGCTTAAACTTGAAGTCCCAAAAATGGTTTGAAGGAATGAGATGGACAATCCGCCCTTTCCCTTCGCTTCAACCTTACACATAGCTTTAAGTCAATCCCATATAGATACTCATGTTTCTCAAAAGTTGCATGCATATCCATATTAAAGTAAGTACACTCAAGAAGTTCAATTCATGCACTTCACTCATGCTAAACATGGCACTATTTCTACAAACCTCCATTTTCAACATGGTATGCTCAATGGTATATCCGGGTCAAATGAAAGCCTAGGCCATACATACACAACGTACAAATGCAAATAGTCTAGATCATACATTAAAGAATGATAATTGCTAGGTGTGTGTGACAAGGGATATAGGTCAAGATCATACATCTCAACATGATAATAGTTATGCTCATCATCGAGGGATATAGTTCATAATGCTCGGACACTTCATATGATGAATGAGATGCACTTTCATTATTGTCATATTCAAGAGGTTTATCATTCAAGGAAGAGAAATCATATGCTATGGACTTAGATTCATTATTCTCTTCACATTCCAATTCATGCTCTTGAATAGCATACCAATCATCATCACAAGGGTGAATGCAAGTATCATCACATGGATATGGATAATGGTTAAACTCATTGATGCACTTGTTAACCTCAACATGATCATCATTTGCTTCATGAGAAAAGAAATAGTGTATGCCTCCTTTACCTTCACTAATTTCTTCATCATTTTCATACTCAAATGTAGATGTATCATCAAACTTGTCACACAAGTCATTAGGCTCAATATCCTCATCTAAAGGCAATACATCATTCATCACTAAATCATATTCAAGCATGCATGGGATCATCCAATGCATTTCCTTCTTCACCAAAGTTCAACAAACCACATGTACTAGCTCCGGGATCAAATACTAGTCTAGACATACCAAGCTTTTCTTTTATTCCAAGCATGCATTTGTCATTTACTCTCATCAAAGGGGCTTGGTTATGTCTATCTTGCAAGGAACATGACATGGGTGTAGATTCGGTTTCAAATGAAATATCATAGCAAATGTACTTCCTAGCTAAAGTAGGCATGTACTCTTCACAAATCAAGTCATGATCACCAAATTTCAAAGCTTCATCACTAAGAGGGAGAGATATGTTACCTCTCCCCAAGTTAGGGGAGTGTAGATCCTCCTCCTTTAATTGCTCTTTTTCCTTCAAAAGAGATGTTGGTTCCTTCTCTTCATCACGACCTTGCACAACCAAAGGAGAACAACAAGATTTAGAAGATGAAATGGTTAGTTCTTCTTGGAGATTGGTTGAAGGCTCGGGTGCAACATTCTTTTCACTCGTTTGGCTTTGGAGAGCTCTTTCCTTTCTCCTCACTTTCTCTTTCTTTTTCTCACTCTCATACCATCCTTTCACAAGCCCTTCAATTATTGAAACTTCCTTTCTTATTTCTTTGAAATCTTCTCTAAGTTCTCGAGTGAGGTCACCCAAAGTGGTTAGTTCACTAAGAGGATTCGGGTTCACACTTAGAGAAGGGGTGGAGCAGGCGCTTGAAGGTGCGGAGTTCCTTTCGGGTTCATGCCAGGGATGAGGAATCCGAATGGGAGTGAGGGGTGTAGGCCGAGATTGGGTGTGAGTGGCATGTAGGTTTCGGCTCTTAGAGGTATAGGAAGGAGTCTTGTGATGTGAGGTTGGTGAAGGGGTATGGAGATATGGATCAAAGTCACAAGAATCTTGATGTGGACATCAGCCCCATTTCGCCAACAAAGGACAACCATTCCTTCAAAGGGTCCAATGGGCCCTTGGCGAAGGCACAGGTGAAGAGGAGGCAACAATCTAGACACCGGCAAAGTCCCAAGTAAGGTCATGTTCGCGAGGCTCTTGGCGAACCTAGGCTCCATTGGCGAACCCATGGCCTTTGGCGGTGCCATGCTCCATTGGCGAGGCCATGCCCCATTGGCGAACCCATGACCTTCGGCGAGGCCATGCTCTATTGGCAAACCCATGGCCTTTGGCGAGACCCTGCCCCATTGGCGAGACCATGCTCCCTTGGCGAACCCATGGCCTTTGGCGAGCCCAAGGACTCCTGGCGACCCCCTGACTCTTGGTGCATCCCTGCCTCCCCTTCTCGGGAGAACCCATAAGCCTACAATGTTTGACTATCAACATCTTTTGAAGGGTCATTTGAATCTTCCCTCCATTTCTTCATAAATCCCATTTATGAAGGTATGGGAGGAATATTAGGTAGCCTACAATTGTCTTCCATCTATCCCTTCCATCTCTCACCTCACCCACCATAATTCAAGGGTCTTTGTCCCTTGTCAAGTCACTCATCCATACCATTTTCCTTCTATAAAAGGAAGCATGTAACCATTGTAATAGTTAGAACATATTTATAAGAAATCAGAAATTCTCCAAGTGAGGTTTTGGCTTTCTTGTTCTCATTTCTTGCATTCCATATCCTTAAGTGATCCGTGCAAGAGGATTTAACATAATATCTAGTATTGTTTGAACTTGTATTCAAAAGGTGCTAGATCCCGCTTCCTTCCCCAGGCATTTTCAAGGGCATTGCCTCACCTCGTAGTGAGGAGGTTCCCTTGGCCGTCTTTGTGTTTCCTTGTTTCTTCCTCTGTTTCGTTTCCATTCTTGCTGGAAACCGCCTCCTTCGAGCTAGATCCGAGTTCGTGATCACTTACCCCCCCGTGATCACATCAAGTGGTATCAGAGCCAAAGCGCTCATTGGAGGTACCGTATCAGTTGTTTGTTTTCTTCAAGTAAAACCATTGCCTTCTTTCTTACACTTGAAGAAAAACGTTTTATTGTTATTCAAGAGAAACCGAAAATATTTATGTTTGTGTGGTTCATGTGACTAGAGTAAAAGTTCAAGTGTGGTGAATAGTGTTCGTGAAAAGTTCATGAAAAGAGAGTTAAATTCGGATTTAAAGAAGAAAGTATCATCTTGTGTTGTTAAGTGCAAAGAGAAAATGATGGACAAGTTCATGTGTTCTTGAGTGTTCTTGGTGTTCTTGAGATGTTCATATGAAGTTCATACCAAACTCATATGAATAGTACTTTTTATCCAAAATTTATTGATGAACTTGAAAAAAACATGTTTGTGATTGCAAAAGCCCCTTTCTAAACTCCCTACCATACTTCTTTCAACCACCATCCACCTTAAATCATTCAAAAGCTAGTTTCAAGTAACTAGTTATCTTTCTTGGATTGCAAGTTTCGGTTTTCACTAGAAATTATTGCTTGTTCCTACTTGTGTGTTTGCATTTGATCTAAAAGTTGAGTGTGATCAAGTTAAGAGAACTTGTGAAAGCCTTGTGTGGAGAATCAAGAGTGAAACCGTGTGTCCCTAATAACAAATGGAGTGCTCACCTAAAACACGTGAGGAGGATTGAGTGGCACTAATTTTATTGTCTAAGTGTGTAGGTGTGCCAAATGGAGGAAGAAAACCTACATTTCATTGGGTTTCATCCCTTGAAAGGGAGGCGCAAACTTGAAGATGACTTATGGCAATGGATTGAGGAATTGGAATACCACTTTTGGTATTACCAATTTCATAAAGAAGAGAAGTTAGACCTTGCCATAAGGTGTCTAAAGGAGAAGCCAAGAGATGGTGGCGACAAGAGTTTGCTCAAAGAGAGCTATACAATGAAGCCCCCATTTGGGCTTGGAGTGGATTGAAGAGGTTACTATGGGAAAGATATGGTTCATCTCAAGAAGAGCCACCCTCTCCGTACCACTCCCAAACAAGAAGGTCCCCCTCTTGGCCTACATCCTCCACCCACGTTCGGAGCCATAGTCCTTGGAGGAGGCCGAGCCCCGCACCTCCTCAAACTCCCTCGGTTGAACCATGTACTCCACCTCCCAACACTTGCACCACCCAAACTCCTTACCCAAACCACAGCCCTCGCCAAAATCCAAGTGAAGATCTCTCCCAATTAATTGAAAGTCTGAAAAAGGAGTTTGAAGAATATGAGAGAGAGAAAAAGAAAAGGAAAGAGAGAAGAAAGGAAAGGGCTCTCCTTAGCCAAACAAGTGAAAAGAATATTGCACCGGACCTTCAACCAATCTCCAAGGAGAATTAACCATTTCATCTTCTAAATCTTGTTATTCTTCTTTATTCGTGCATGAGTTTGAAGGAGAGAAGGACACGGATGCGCCATACCTTGAAGGAGAAGAAAGATTTGCAGTTTTGGAGGAGGACCCTCCCTCCCCTAACTTGGGGAGAGGTAATCTATCCTGTTCTTTGAATGATGATAGTGAACTTGTTTGTGATGCTTTATCACCTTCGCATGAACATAAACATGACATTGATGAGGAGAATGCTTTGAATGATCTTATGCCTGCTTCAATGATGAATGATGTATCGCCCTTGGATGAGGATAGTGAGCCTAATGACTCGTGTGACAAGTTTGATGATACATCTACTTTGGAGTATGAAAATGAAGAAGGAATTAGTGAGGGTAGAGGAGTGATATGATCCTGAGGGGCCTCGAATCACTCCGGATGCAAGCTTGAAGATCAAAGGAGATGAAAACGCGGATCTGTACTCATCAAGAGCTGGAGCAATGGACTTCATATTGAGGCCCTTTTCAAGAGGAGAAAAATGGCTTTTGAATCACCTCAATCGGAGTTCCAGAGCTCAAGTTATTCAGAAAACAGTAAAGTTCCGCGAGCCGAAGGCACTTTGGCGAAGGCACTTTGGCGAAGGCCCTTTGGCGAAGGCACTTTGGCGAAGGCCCTTTGGTGAAGGCACTTTGGCGAAGGCCCTTTGGCGAAGGCACTTTGGCGAAGCCCACCTGTGCTCAATAATTCAGCCGACCACTCTCAACCACTCCCGTCCCATCAGGAACACTCCCTCCTTTCACGCTGACACTTGGGAGTATTATATTACTTAGCTTTTACCTTTTTCACCTTTTTAGATAACATGCATGCAAAAGGGATTTTGTACGCTTTGTGGCATGCATGTACATATGTAAAGTCTGTTCCCTTTCCCTTCTCTATAAAAGGAACAACAGACTCTAGAATAAAGAACCAATTTTAAAGAAAAGCTTGAGAAGGAAAATTCCTCAAGCCCTTTATGGGTTCTCAAATCTTGCTTCGCCAATCATAGTGATCCATTGTAAGAGGATCCAATATAATACCTAGCATTGCCTCACCTCGTAGTGAGGAGGTTCTAGGTTCCATTTTCCTTTCCCAGGCGTTTTCAAGGGCATTGCCTCACCTCGTAGTGCGGAGGTTCCCTTGGCTGACTTGTGTTTCCTTGTTCTTCCTCTGTTCTTCGTTTCCATTCTTGCTGAAACCGCCTCCTTCAAGCTAGATCCGAGCGCGTGATCACTTACCCCCCGTGATCACATCAATTGGTATCGAGCCATGCTTTGCTTGAGGAGTTCATTTGTGTTTTCTTCTCTCCACGGAACCATCGAGAAGTTGAAGAACAGAAAGTCCACTTCTTCTCCTCCTCGGTAAGTTCCGACTTCGTTGCCTCTGTATTTTCTTTTCCCGGATTGTTAAGAAGCAGAAGAGAAGGCATCAACCCGTTCTGCTCAAACTTAGCAAGTCCGCCTTTGTGCCTTGGTTGCCCCTATGAATTCTTTTCCCGGAGCTGTGGAGAAGCAGAGAAGACGGTGTCCGTTTGAGAAATTATACCTTATATTGCCCAACCTCGTAGTTGGGAGGTGCACGGTGTTCAAAGGGAGTCCGGCATTTACGTGAGCAAATACCCGGTATTGCTCAACCTCGTAGTTGAGAGGTGCTTGGTGCTCAACCTTTACAACTCCTTCCTTGTCGCCCCTGTATCTATGAATGTTATTATGTAATTTTAATTTTGTTATACCGGGAGGAACTCTCACCTTGGATTCGAGGACGAATCCTTTTGAAGAGGGAGAGAATGATATGATCATGAGGGGCCTCAAATCACTCCGGATGCAAGCTTGAAGATCAAAGGAGATGAAAACGCGGATCTGTACTCATCAAGAGCTGGAGCAATGTACTTCATATTGAGGCCCTTTTCAAGAGGAGAAAAATGGCTTTTGAATCACCTCAATCGGAGTTCAGGCTCAAGTTATTGAAAACAGTAAAGTTCCGCGAGCCGAAGGCACTTTGGCGAAGGCACTTTGGCGAAGGCCCTTTGGCGAAGGCCCTTTGGCGAAGGCCCTTTGGTGAAGGCACTTTGGCGAAGGCCCTTTGGCGAAGGCACTTTGGCGAAGCCCACCTGTGCTCAATAATTCAGCCGACCACTCTCAACCACTCCCGTCCCATCAGGAACACTCCCTCCTTTCACGCTGACACTTGGGAGTATTATATTACTTAGCTTTTACCTTTTTCACCTTTTTAGATAACATGCATGCAAAAGCACTGTACGCTTTGTGGCATGCATGCACATATGTAAGAGTCTGTTCCCTTTCCCTTCTCTATAAAAGGAACAACAGACTCCTAGAATAAGCAGAACCAATTTTAAAGAAAAGCTTGAGAAGGAAAATTCCTCAAGCCCTTTATGGGTTCTCAAATCTTGCTTCGCCAATCATAGTGATCCATTGCAAGAGGATCCAATATAATACCTAGCATTGCCTCACCTCGTAGTGAGGAGGTTCTAGGTTCCATTTTCCTTTCCCAGGCGTTTTCAAGGGCATTGCCTCACCTCGTAGTGCGGAGGTTCCCTTGGCCGACTTGTGTTTCCTTGTTCCTCCTCTGTTCTTCGTTTCCATTCTTGCTGGAAACCGCCTCCTTCAAGCTAGATCCGAACGCGTGATCACTTACCCCCCTGTGATCACATCATGATATGATCTGAGGGCCTTGAATCACTCCGGATGCAAACTTGAAGATCAAAGGAGATGAAAACGCGGATCTGTACTCATCAAGAGCTGGAGCAATGTACTTCATATTGAAGCCCTTTTCAAGAGGAGAAAAATGGCTTTTGAATCACCTCAATCGGAGTTCCAGAGCTCAAGTTATTCAAAAGTAAAGTTCCGCGAGAAGTTCCACTTTGGCGAAGGCATTTTGGCGAAGGCACTTTGGCAAAGCCACTTTCGAAGGCCCTTTGGTGAAGGCACTTTGGCGAAGGCCCTTTGGCGAATAACTTTCGAAGCCGACCACTCCCAACCACTCCCGTCCCATCAGAACACTCCCTCCTTTCACGCCGACACTTGGGAGTATTATATTACTTAGCTTTGACCTTTTTCACCTTTTTAGATAACATGCATGCAAAAGCACCGTACGCTTTATGGCATGCATGCACATATGTAAGAGTCTGTTCCCTTTCCCTTCTCTATAAAAGGAACAACAGACTCCTAGAATAGACAGAACCAATTTTAAAGAAAAGCTTGAGAAGGAAAATTCCTCAAGCCCTTTATGGGTTCTCAAATCTTGCTTCGCCAATCATAGTGATCCATTGCAAGAGGATCCAATATAATACCTAGCATTGCCTCACCTCGTAGTGAGGAGGTTCTCGGGAGGTTCTAGGTTCCATTTTCCTTGCATTGCCTCACCTCGTAGTGAGGAGGCGGTTCCATCTCCTTTTCAAGGGCATTGCCTCACCTCGTAGTGCGGAGGTTCCCTTGGCCGACTTGTGTTTCCTTGTTCTTCCTCTGTTCTTCGTTTCCATTCTTGCTGGAAACTGCCTCCTTCAAGCTAGATCCGAGCGCGTGATCACGTACCCCCACCGTGATCACATCAGTTGGTATCAGAGCCATGCTGCTTGAGGGAGTTCGTTTGTGTTTTCTTCTCTCCACGGAACCATCGAGAAGTTGAAGAACAGAAAGTCCACTTCTTCTCCTCCTCGGTAAGTTCCAACTTCGTTGCCTCTGTATTTTCTTTTCCCGGATTGTTAAGAAGCAAAAGAGAAGGCATCAACCCGTTCGCTCAAACTTAGCAAGTCCGCCTCGTGCCTTGGTTGCCCCTGTGATTTCTTTTCCGGAGCTGTGGAGAAGCAGAGGAGACGGTGTCCGCTTGAGAAATTATACCTTGTATTGCCCAACCTCGTAGTTGGGAGGTGCACGGTGTTCAAAGACGGAGTCCGGCATTTCGTGAGCAAATACCAGATTGCTCAACCTCGTAGTTGAGAGGTGCTTGGTGCTCAACCTTTACAACTCCTTCCTTGTCGCCTTGTATCTATGAATGTTATTATGTAATTTTAATTTTGTTGTACCGGAGGAACTTCACCTTGGATTCGAGGACGAATCCTTTTGAAGAGGGAGAGAATTATAAGATCCTGAGGTGCCTCAAATCACAACGGGCTATATTTTGGAAATGTGAAGCTGATCTGTACTCATCAATAGCTCGAGAAATGGATTTCATATTGAAGCACTTTTCAAGAGGAGAAAAATGGCTTTTGAATCACCTCAATCGGAGTTCCAGGCTCAAGTTATTCAGTAAAACGAGTGAAGTTCCACTTTGGCGAAGGCATTTTGGCGGAGGCACTTTGGCGAAGGCACTTCCGCGAAGGCACTTTGGCGAAGGCACTTCCGCGAAGGCACTTCCAATAATTCAGCCGACCACTCCCAACCACTCCCGTCCCATCAGGAACACTCCCTCCTTTCACGCTGACACTTGGGAGTATTATATTACTTAGCTTTGACCTTTTCACCTTTTTAGATAACATGCATGCAAAAGCACTGTACGCTTTATGGCATGCATGCACATATGTAAGAGTCTGTTCCCTTTCCCTTCTCTATAAAAGGAACAACAGACTCCTAGAATAGACAGAACCAATTTTAAAGAAAAGCTTGAGAAGGAAAATTCCTCAAGCCCTTTATGGGTTCTCAAATCTTGCTTCGCCAATCATAGTGATCCATTGCAAGAGGATCCAATATAATACCTTGCATTGCCTCACCTCGTAGTGAGGAGGTTCCATCTCCTTCTCAAAGCCAATCATAGTGATCCATTGCAAGAGGATCCAATATAATACCTTGCATTGCCTCACCTCGTAGTGAGAGGGCATTGCCTCACCTCGTAGTGCGGAGGTTCCCTTGGCCGACTTGTGTTTCCTTGTTCTTCCTCTGTTCTTCGTTTCCATTCTTGCTGGAAACCGCCTCCTTCGAGCTAGATCCGAGCGCGTGATCACTTACCCCCCCGTGATCACATCAATTGGTATCAGAGCCATGCTGCTTGAGGGAGTTCGTTTGTGTTTTCTTCTCTCCACGGAACCATCGAGAAGTTGAAGAACAGAAAGTCCACTTCTTCTCCTCCTCGGTAAGTTCCAACTTCGTTGCCTCTGTATTTTCTTTTCCCGGATTGTTAAGAAGCAGAAGAGAAGGCATCAACCCGTTCGCTCAAACTTAGCAAGTCCGCCTCGTGCCTTGGTTGCCCCTGTGATTTCTTTTCCCGGAGCTGTGGAGAAGCGAGAGGAGACGGTGTCCATTTGAGAAATTATACCTTGTATTGCCCAACCTCGTAGTTGGGAGGTGCACGGTGTTCAAAGACGGAGTCCGGCATTTCTGTGAGCAAATACCCAGTATTGCTCAACCTCGTAGTTGAGAGGTGCTTGGTGCTCAACCTTTACAACTCCTTCCTTGTCGCCCCTGTATCTATGAATGTTATTATGTAATTTTAATTTTGTTGTACCGGGAGGAACTCTCACCTTGGATTCGAGGACGAATCCTTTTGAAGAGGGAGAGAATGATATGATCTGAGGGCCTCAAATCACTCCGGGCTATCTTTTGGAGAAGTGAAGCGGATCTGTACTCATCAAGAGCTGGAGCAATGGATTTCATATTGAAGCCCTTTTCAAGAGGAGAAAATGGCTTTTGAATCACCTCAATCGGAGTTCGAGCTCAAGTTATTCGTAAACGAGTGAAGTTCCACTTTGGCGAAGGCATTTTGGCGGAGGCACTTTGGCGAAGGCACTTCCGCGAAGGCACTTTGGCGAAGGCACTTTGGCGAAGGCACTTCCAATAATTCAGCCAACCACTCCCAACCACTCCCGTCCCATCAGGAACACTCCCTCCTTTCACGCTGACACTTGGGAGTATTATATTACTTAGCTTTTACCTTTTTCACCTTTTTAGATAACATGCATGCAAAAGCACTGTACGCTTTATGGCATGCATGCACATATGTAAGAGTCTGTTCCCTTTCCCTTCTCTATAAAAGGAACAACAGACTCCTAGAATAGACAGAACCAATTTTAAAGAAAAGCTTGAGAAGGAAAATTCCTCAAGCCCTTTATGGGTTCTCAAATCTTGCTTCGCCAATCATAGTGATCCATTGCAAGAGGATCCAATATAATACCTTGCATTGCCTCACCTCGTAGTGAGGAGGTTGCAAGAGGATCCAATATAATACCTTGCATTGCCTCACCTCGTAGTGAGGAGGTTCTCGGTTCCATCTCCTTCCCCAGGCGTTTTCAAGGGCATTGCCTCACCTCGTAGTGCGGAGGTTCCCTTGGCCGACTTGTGTTTCCTTGTTCCTCCTCTGTTCTTCGTTTCCATTCTTGCTGGAAACCGCCTCCTTCGAGCTAGATCCGAGCGCGTGATCACTTACCCCCCGTGATCACATCAATTGGTATCAGAGCCATGCTGCTTGAGGGAGTTCGTTTGTGTTTTCTTCTCTCCACGGAACCATCGAGAAGTTGAAGAACAGAAAGTCCCCTTCTTCTCCTCCTTGGTAAGTTCCAACTTCGTTGCCTCTGTATTTTCTTTCCCGGATTGTTAAGAAGCAGAAGAGAAGGCATCAACCCGTTCTGCTCAAACTTAGCAAGTCCGCCTCTGTGCCTTGGTTGCCCCTGTGATTTCTTTTCTCGGAGCTGTGAAGAAGCGAGAGGAGACGGTGTCCGTTTGAGAAATTATACCTTGTATTGCCCAACCTCGTAGTTGGGAGGTGCACGGTGTTCAAAGACGGAGTCCGGCATTTCTGTGAGCAAATACCCAGTATTGCTCAACCTCGTAGTTGAGAGGTGCTTGGTGCTCAACCTTTACAACTCCTTCCTTGTCGCCCCTGTATCTATGAATGTTATTATGTAATTTTAATTTTGTTGTACCGGGAGGAACTCTCACCTTGGATTCGAGGACGAATCCTTTTGAAGAGGGAGAGAATGATATGATACTTAGGGGCCTCAAATAACCCCGGGCTATCTTTTGGAAAAGTGAAGCGGATCTGTACTCATCAAGAGCTGGAGCAATGGATTTCATATTGAAGCCCTTTTCAAGAGGAGAAAAATGGCTTTTGAATCACCTCAATCGGAGTTCCAGAGCTCAAGTTATTCAGAAAACAGTGAAGTTCCACTTTGGCGAAGGCATTTTGGCGGAGGCACTTTGGCGAAGGCACTTCCGCGAAGGCACTTTGGCGAAGGCACTTCCGCGAAGGCACTTCCAATAATTCAGCCGACCACTCCCAACCACTCCCGTCCCATCAAGAACACTCCCTCCTTTCACGCTGACACTTGGGAGTATTATATTACTTAGCTTTGACCTTTTCACCTTTTTAGATAACATGCATGCAAAAGCACTGTACGCTTTATGGCATGCATGCACATATGTAAGAGTCTGTTCCCTTTCCCTTCTCTATAAAAGGAACAACAGACTCCTAGAATAGACAGAACCAATTTTAAAGAAAAGCTTGAGAAGGAAAATTCCTCAAGCCCTTTATGGGTTCTCAAATCTTGCTTCGCCAATCATAGTGATCCATTGCAAGAGGATCCAATATAATACCTTGCATTGCCTCACCTCGTAGTGAGGAGGTTCTCAAATCTTGCTTCGGTTCCATCCAATATAATCCATTGCCTCACCTCGTAGTGAGGAGGTTCCGGTTCCATCTCCTTCCCTGGCGTTATCAAGGGCATTGCCTCACCTCGTAGTGCGGAGGTTCCCTTGGCCGACTTTGTTTCCTTGTTCTTCCTCTGTTCTTCATTTCCATTCTTGCTGGAAACTGCCTCCTTCGAGCTAGATCCGAGTTAGTGATCACTTACCCCCACCGTGATCACATCAAGTGGTATCAGAGCCATGCTGCTTGAGGGAGTTCGTTTGTGTTTTCTTCTCTCCACGGAACCATCGAGAAGTTGAAGAACAGAAAGTCCCCTTCTTCTCCTCCTTGGTAAGTTCCAACTTCGTTGCCTCTCGTATTTTCTTTCCCGGATTGTTAAGAAGCGTAAGAGAAGGCATCAACCCGCTCGCTCAAACTTAGCAAGTCCGCCTCGTGCCTTGGTTGCCCTGTGATTTCTTTTCCCGGAGCTGTGGAGAAGCAGAGGAGACGGTGTCCGTTTGAGAAATTATACCTTGTATTGCCCAACCTCGTAGTTGGGAGGTGCACGGTGTTCAAAGACGGAGTCCAGCATTTCTGTGAGCAAATACCCAGTATTGCTCAACCTCGTAGTTCAGAGGTGCTTGGTGCTCAACCTTTACAACTCCTTCCTTGTCGCCCTTGTATCTATGAATGTTATTATGTAATTTTAATTTTGTTGTACCGGGAGGAACTCTCACCTTGGATTCGAGGACGAATCCATTTGAAGAGTGAGAGAATGATATTATCCTGAGGGTCCTCAAATCACCCCGGGCTATCTTTTGGAAAAGTGAAGCGGATTTGTACTCATCAAGAGCTGGAGCAATGGATTTCATATTGAAGCCCTTTTCAAGAGGAGAAAAATGGCTTTTGAATCACCTCAATCGGAGTTCCAGAGCTCAAGTTATTCAGAAAACAGTGAAGTTCCACTTTGGCGAAGGCATTTTGGCGGAGGCACTTTGGCGAAGGCACTTCCGCGAAGGCACTTTGGCGAAGGCACTTCCGCGAAGGCACTTCCAATAATTCAGCCGACCACTCCCAACCACTCCCGTCCCATCAGGAACACTCCCTCCTTTCACGCTGACACTTGGGAGTATTATATTACTTAGCTTTGACCTTTTTCACCTTTTTAGATAACATGCATGCAAAAGCACTGTACGCTTTATGGCATGCATGCGTATATGTAAGAGTCTGTTCCCTTTCCCTTCTCTATAAAAGGGACAACAGACTCCTAGAATAGACAGAACCAATTTTAAAGAAAAGCTTGAGAAGGAAAATTCCTCAAGCCCTTTATGGGTTCTCAAATCTTGCTTCGCCAATCATAGTGATCCATTGCAAGAGGATCCAATATAATACCTTGCATTGCCTCACCTCGTAGTGAGGAGGTTCTCGGTTCCATCTCCTTCCCCAGGCGTTTTCAAGGGCATTGCCTCACCTCGTAGTGCGGAGGTTCCCTTGGCCGACTTGTGTTTCCTTGTTCCTCCTCTGTTCTTCGTTTCCATTCTTGCTGGAAACCGCCTCCTTCGAGCTAGATCCGAGTTAGTGATCACGTACCCCCACCGTGATCATATCAATTGGTATCAGAGCCATGCTGCTTGAGGGAGTTCGTTTGTGTTTTCTTCTCTCCACGGAACCATCGAGAAGTTGAAGAACAGAAAGTCCACTTCTTCTCCTCCTCGGTAAGTTCCGACTTCGTTGCCTCTGTATTTTCTTTTCCCGGATTGTTAAGAAGCAGAAGAGAAGGCATCAACCCGTTCTGCTCAAACTTAGCAAGTCCGCCTCTGTGCCTTGGTTGCCCCTGTGATTTCTTTTCCCGGAGCTATGAAGAAGCAGAGGAGACGATGTCCGTCTGAGAAATTATACCTTGTATTGCCCAACCTCGTAGTTGGGAGGTGCACGGTGTTCAAAGACGGAGTCCGGCATTTCTGTGAGCAAATACCCAGTATTGCTCAACCTCGTAGTTGAGAGGTGCTTGGTGCTCAACCTTTACAACTCCTTCCTTGTCGCCCCTGTATCTATGAATGTTATTATGTAATTTTAATTTTGTTATACCGGGAGGAACTCTCACCTTGGATTCGAGGACGAATCCTTTTGAAGAGGGAGAGAATGATATGATCCTGAGGGGCCTCGAATCACTCCGGATGCAAGCTTGAAGATCAAAGGAGATGAAAACGCGGATCTGTACTCATCAAGAGCTGGAGCAATGGATTTCATATTGAAGCCCTTTTCAAGAGGAGAAAAATGGCTTTTGAATCACCTCAATCGGAGTTCCAGAGCTCAAGTTATTCAGAAAACAGTAAAGTTCCGCGAGCCGAAGGCACTTTGGCGAAGGCACTTTGGCGAAGGCACTTTGGCGAAGGCCCTTTGGCGAAGGCCCTTTGGTGAAGGCACTTTGGCGAAGGCCCTTTGGCGAAGGCACTTTGGCGAAGCCCACCTGTGCTCAATAATTCAGCCGACCACTCTCAACCACTCCCGTCCCATCAGGAACACTCCCTCCTTTCACGCTGACACTTGGGAGTATTATATTACTTAGCTTTTACCTTTTTCACCTTTTTAGATAACATGCATGCAAAAGCACTGTACGCTTTGTGGCATGCATGCACATATGTAAGAGTCTGTTCCCTTTCCCTTCTCTATAAAAGGAACAACAGACTCCTAGAATAAGCAGAACCAATTTTAAAGAAAAGCTTGAGAAGGAAAATTCCCCAAGCCCTTTATGGGTTCTCAAATCTTGCTTCGCCAATCATAGTGATCCATTGTAAGAGGATCCAATATAATACCTAGCATTGCCTCACCTCGTAGTGAGGAGGTTCTAGGTTCCATTTTCCTTTCCCAGGCGTTTTCAAGGGCATTGCCTCACCTCGTAGTGCGGAGGTTCCCTTGGCCGACTTGTGTTTCCTTGTTCCTCCTCTGTTCTTCGTTTCCATTCTTGCTGGAAACCGCCTCCTTCAAGCTAGATCCGAACGCGTGATCACTTACCCCCCCTGTGATCACATCAATTGGTATCAGAGCCATGCTGCTTGAGGGAGTTCGTTTGTGTTTTCTTCTCTCCACGGAACCATCGAGAAGTTGAAGAACAGAAAGTCCACTTCTTCTCCTCCTCGGTAAGTTCCGACTTCGTTGCCTCTGTATTTTCTTTTCCCGGATTGTTAAGAAGCAGAAGAGAAGGCATCAACCCGTTCTGCTCAAACTTAGCAAGTCCGCCTCTGTGCCTTGGTTGCCCCTGTGATTTCTTTTCCCGGAGCTGTGAAGAAGCAGAGGAGACGATGTCCGTCTGAGAAATTATACCTTGTATTGCCCAACCTCGTAGTTGGGAGGTGCACGGTGTTCAAAGACGGAGTCCAGCATTTCTGTGAGCAAATACCAGTATTGCTCAACCTCGTAGTTGAGAGGTGCTTGGTGCTCAACCTTTACAACTCCTTCCTTGTCGCCCCTGTATCTATGAATGTTATTATGTAATTTTAATTTTGTTATACCGGGAGGAACTCTCACCTTGGATTCGAGGACGAATCCTTTTGAAGAGGAGAGAATGATATGATCTGAGGGCCTCGAATCACTCCGGATGCAAGCTTGAAGATCAAAGGAGATGAAAACGCGGATCTGTACTCATCAAGAGCTGGAGCAATGGACTTCATATTGAGGCCCTTTTCAAGAGGAGAAAAATGGCTTTTGAATCACCTCAATCGGAGTTCCAGAGCTCAAGTTATTCAGAAAACAGTAAAGTTCCGCGAGCCGAAGGCACTTTGGCGAAGGCACTTTGGCGAAGGCCCTTTGGCGAAGGCACTTTGGCGAAGGCCCTTTGGCGAAGGCCCTTTGGCGAAGGCACTTTGGCGAAGGCCCTTTGGCGAAGGCACTTTGGCGAAGCCCACCTGTGCTCAATAATTCAGCCGACCACTCTCAACCACTTCTGTCCCATCAGGAACACTCCCTCCTTTCACGCTGACACTTGGGAGTATTATATTACTTAGCTTTTACCTTTTTCACCTTTTTAGATAACATGCATGCAAAAGCACTGTACGCTTTATGGCATGCATGCACATATGTAAGAGTCTGTTCCCTTTCCCTTCTCTATAAAAGGAACAACAGACTCCTAGAATAAGCAGAACCAATTTTAAAGAAAAGCTTGAGAAGGAAAATTCCTCAAGCCCTTTATGGGTTCTCAAATCTTGCTTCGCCAATCATAGTGATCCATTGCAAGAGGATCCAATATAATACCTAGCATTGCCTCACCTCGTAGTGAGGAGGTTCTAGGTTCCATTTTCCTTTCCCAGGCGTTTTCAAGGGCATTGCCTCACCTCGTAGTGCGGAGGTTCCCTTGGCCGACTTGTGTTTCCTTGTTCCTCCTCTGTTCTTCGTTTCCATTCTTGCTGGAAACCGCCTCCTTCAAGCTAGATCCGAACGCGTGATCACTTACCCCCCCTGTGATCACATCAAGGAGGCATACACTATTTTCTTGATGTGGACATCAGCCCCATTTCGCCAACAAAGGACAACCATTCCTTCAAAGGGTCCAATGGGCCCTTGGCGAAGGCGCAGGTGAAGAGGAGGCAGCAATCTAGACACCGGCAAAGCCCCAAGTGAGGCCATGCTCGCGAGGCTCTTGGCGAACCCAGGCCCCATTGGCGAACCCATGGCCTTTGGCGTTGTCAAGCTCCAATAGCGAGGACATGCCCCATTGGCGAACCCATGACCTTCGGCGAGGCCATGCCCCATTGGCGAACCCATGGCCTTTGGCGAGGCCCTGCCCCATTGGCGAGACCATGCCCCATTGGCGAACCCATGGCCTTTGGCGAGGCCCTGCCCCATTGGCGAGACCATGCCCCATTGGCGAACCCAAGGCCTTTGGCGAACCCCTGGCCTTTGGCGAGCCCATGGACTCCTAGCGACCCCCTGACTCTTGGTGCATCCCTGCCTCCCCCCTTCTCGGGAGAACCCATAGCCTACAATGTTTGACTATCAACATCTTTTGAAGGGTCATTTGAATCTTCCCTCCATTTCTTCATAAATCCCATTTATGAAGGTATGGGAGGAATATTAGGTAGCCTACAATTGTCTTCCATCTATCCCTTCCATCTCTCACCTCACCCACCATAATTCAAGGGTCTTTGTCCCTTGTCAAGTCACCCCCCCATTTACCATACCATTTTCCTTCTATAAAAGGAAGCATGTAACCATTGTAATAGTTAGAACATATTTATAAGAAATCAGAAATTCTCCAAGTGAGGTTTTGGCTTTCTTGTTCTCATTTCTTGCATTCCATCTCCTTAAGTGATCCGTGCAAGAGGATCCAACATAATATCTAGTATTGTTTGAACTTGTATTCAAAAGGTGCTAGATCCCGCTTCCTTCCCCAGGCATTTTCAAGGGCATTGCCTCACCTCGTAGTGAGGAGGTTCCCTTGGCCGACTTGTGTTTCCTTGTTTCTTCCTCTGTTTTCGTTTCCTTTCTTGCTGGAAACCGCCTCCATCGAGCTAGATCCGAGTTCGTGATCACTTACCCCCCCGTGATCACATCAAATCTTCATAGTGTTTTTGGTTTTCCCATCTAGATGGATGTGGTCCATACCACGTGTTTGGTTGGCCTCTCGGTTTCACTCTTGCCTTCTTCTCCACTCAAGGCTTTCACAAGTTCTCTCACACTCCCTAAGAGTTTACACTCGAATCTCGTGTTTGGAGCTCAATGAACTTCACAAGTCTCAATTCTAGTCACCAATCTTCTAATAGGATCAAATGCAAACACACAAGGAGAGTTCAATGAAAACTTAGCAAAATTTGAAAATTAGCAATGCAAAAGTTCTAGTTACTTGAACTAGGGTTTTGAGAAATGAAGTTGGTTGGTGGTTGAAAGAATTTAGGTGTGAAGTAGAAAGGCTCTTTTATAATCACAAACACCTTTTGTGCAAGTTCATAAAATATTTTGGATCAAAGTTACTATTCACATGTGTTTGACATGAACTTCATATGAACTTTGCAAGAACACCAAGAACACTCAAGAACACCAAGAACACTTTTGCATTTCTTTTTCACAAATACTCTTTTTCAACACTTTCTCTCTCTTCAAATCCGAAAATTCTTCTCTTTTTACAACAACTTCAACAATCACATTCAATCATAAACTTTGCCCTAATCACATGAACCAAACAAACTTGTCCTAGGCACATGAACCACTCACAAATTTTCGGCCTCTCACAAGAGATACAAACCGAAATTTTCTTCAAGTTTTGAAAAGGAATTCAAGAGGATAACTTGAAGAAAATCATGCAAATCAACATTTACCTCATTCAAGCAAGTTGGCTCTGATGCCACTTGATATGATCACACAAGGGTTGTATGATCATGAGCTTTGATCTAGCTTGAGTGAGGAAGAACTCCAAAGGAAATAGAGCTTGAATTCGAACCAATGGGGGATGAGAATGGAACCTAGAACCTTTTGACTACTTGATCAAACAATGCTAGGTATTTAATTGGGCCCTCTTGCATGGATCGCTAATGGATTGATGAAGCAAGAATTTGAGAACATTAAAGAACAAAGAGCCTTGAATTTTCGGCAACAATAGTTCTTACAAAAATGAGTTCTATGTTCCAAATGAACTTGCATCCTAGCCTAAATGGTGAGGGGAAGGTAGGAGATAGGTGGCTTGTAGACAATACTCATAAGATTAAGGTGGGTGATGTGAGGGGTGTGAGAGATGCATGGGAGGGGTTGACTTCCTTTCTTTAATTTCCATAAAACATATATCTCATACTTATGAAATTATATGTTTTATGGAACTTAAAGAATTACATTTGGGCTGAAAATAGGTTGAAAACTACAAATATTGGAAAGTCAACAAAAATGGCTAGGTTTCAAAAAGTGGAGGGAAATGCATTTTCGGAGAGCAGGCGACCGCTGATCCAGGGTTTGGGTCGCCTGGATCTCGCCTGGTCGCCTGTCCATCACTGTAGACAGGCCAGGCGACTGCCTGGCTGAAGAATTCGGTCGCCTGGTTCTCTCGCCTGGACCGGGCGACCGCCTGACTTCAAGTTTGGGTCGCCTGGTTCTGTCGCCTGGTTCTTGGATCTTCACTGTTTTCTGAATCACTTGAGCTCCGAAACTCCGATTAAGGTGATTCAAAAGGCATTTTTGTCCTCTTGAAAAGAGCTTCAATAGGAAGTCCATTGCTCCAGCTTTGGATGATTATAGATCCACATCATTTGGTTTGGTCTTGGCCATGCTCACATCACCCTCGTGGTCTCAAGTTTCGCCTTCGTGAGGACTCGCCCTCGCGGTCTCAGCTCGCCTTCGCGAGTCTCTTAGGCCTTCGCAGGTCTCGCCTGCTCTAGATCTCATGTCTCGCATTCGCGGATCTCACCCTCGTGGTCTCAACTCGCCTTCGTGAGGTCTCTCATGCCTATGCTGGCCCCGCCAGACAAGGCCCTTGCACTCACGCACAAGCCTGAGTGATCTTTACCAGTTTCGTGCGACCCTTACCTTTATTGGCTTTGCTCTTATATGGGCCTTCGCCCCTTGCTGGCCTTCGCCGCTAGATACTCAACTAAGGAAAGACCACTTGGTCATCTGACATTAAGCAACCAATTGATGTGGACATCAGCCCCATTTTTGTGACAAGGCGCGACTCTTCATCCAGAAGGTCTAAAGGGTCCTTGGCGAAGGCACGGGCGAAGAAGAAGCGGCATTCTAGGCACCGGCGAAGCCCCAAGGCAGAGTCGCGCTCGCCAGGATCTTGGCGAACCCATGCCCTATTGGCGAACCCTTGGCCTTTGGCGAAGTCAAGGCCATTTGCGAGGCCATGGCTCTTTGCGACCCCCATGGTCGATGGCGAAGACCCTGCGCCTCATTTCCAGAAACAAGCGAAGCCTGTGTGTTCGCCAAATGTAAGAGGCGTCCATATACAAGTCAGGCGAACCCTTCAACTTGTGCAGAGGCCCTCTTCTTTCCTTGTCCCGCCGAAAGCAATTCATGGGGAAATGGGAGCCGCAAAGCAGGTAGCCTACAATGTCACATCCGCCGCCACCTCTCATTTCGCCTACCATAGATCCAGAAGCTGTTCCCTTGTCAAGACGTCCTTTATTATTTACTTCTTTCTTTCTCCTTCTATAAAAGGAGGTTGTAACCTAAGTATTAGGGAGAACTCATTTTGTAAGAACACATATTTGCGGAAGTACGCATATTGTTCTTCGTGGGTCTCAAATCTTGCTCCACCAATCCATTAGTGATCCATTGCAAGAGGATCCAATATAATACCTAGCATTGTTTGATCTCGTAGTCAAAAGGTTCTAGGTCCCATTTTCCTTTCCTGCATTTTCAAGGGCATTGCCTCACCTCGTAGTGAGGAGGTTCCCTTGGCCGACTCTGTTTCCTTCGTGTTCTTCCTCTGTTTCGTTTTCCATTCTTGCTGGAAACCGCCTCCTTCGAGCTAGATCCGAGCTCGTGATCACTTACCCCCTGTGATCACATCAGTTGGTATCAGAGCCAAAGCGCTTGTCGGAGTTATCTTACCGTATCAGTTGTTTACTTTCTTCAAGTTAAAAACCTTTGCTGTTCTTTTCAAAAAAAAACTTGAAGAAAAGTTATCGGTTAATGATCTCTTGAGAGAAACCGAATATTTGTTACCCTTGTTTAAAGTTCTTAAAGGTTCATAAAATCTGTGAGTTATTTCGGATTTGAAAAAGAAAAGAGATTCCCTGTGTGCAAAAGAACAAAAGTTTACAGAAAAAGAAATATTCAGATCAGTTCATAATTTCTGGGAAAAGTTCTAAGTGTTCTTGAAGAGTTCATCCGAAACTCGGAGTAAACAAGACTCACAGATCGAAAATAATTTCAAAACCTGAACTTTGTGTTTGTGAAAGGCTTTTCTATCTCACTTCCAACTTCACAACCACCAACCAACTTCAAAAGCTAGTTTCGAGTAACTAGAACTTTGTGCTTTACTTGTTTCGGACATTGCTAAGATTTCTTTGGATATTCTTTGCATGTTTGCATTTGATCTTAATCGCAGATTGGTGGTAAGTTTTGAAGCTTGAAAGAACCGTTGTGTTCTAAAACACGAGAGAAGAGTGTAAACACTAAGGGAGTGTAGCGAGGCTTCACAAAACTGTTCACATGTGCATAACTTGAGTCTCATGGAGTCTGTGGAAGAGGACTACTACCCGAAATCGGATCCTTGTGATCAAGAATCTGATTTTGGGCGGAGGTAACCTCGACCGTACATACTGGGGAACTATTCAGAGTACCCCCTTGGCCAAGAAACCTGGCCCGAACCGACCCCATCCTCTGAATTTGATCCTCCATACCCTGCGGCATATGAGTATTACTCAGGTTCAGACCCTGAACGAGTGGTGGCGACCCCTTGCCATCGCCGAGACACCCCCCCTCGCTATCGCTACCTCAAGCACCGGAGGACTTACCCTTCATCCTCGTATTATTCCCCCATTCCGTCGTATCCTAGCTGTACGACGCCCAGCTGTGAGCCCCTCTCATTCGCGTTTCCCCATCCACCAACCGAAAGCCAACGAGGGCCCCCACTCACAAGTTTGCTTGCCGCCCAATCGCCTTCTGACCAACAGGGCGAAGCAACACCAGAAGTGCCTCAAAGACCCAGCTCCTCCACTATCATTGATGAGCTAAAACAACTTGTACTTATGGTCCAGGACCAGATGTTACAAGGACACATGGAGGAAGCTGCAACCGGTGGTAAGGTTGAGAGGAAAATAACTGAGAGGAAAGGAGAAATTACGAGGGAAAGGAAAAAGAAGAAAGAGAGCAAAGCGAGGCGGTCCAAGAGACCTTGAGCGAGAAAGAGAGCGATCCGAGAGAAGAGATTGAGAAGAAGGAAGAGAGAAAACAAGAGGGAAGCTCCATGAGCCAAAATAGTGGAAGTGAGGAAAACATGCCTTCAACCGACCCAACTTTTCCACTAATTTCTGTCTTGCAACCCCCTTGTTTATCTTCTTTGAATGTACAGATCGCTGTGGAAAGTAAGGCTGAAGGAAGCCTTCAACAGTCCGGGAAGGAAGTGTCACCCCCTCTCGGAAAGGAAGAAAAGAGCAAGAGGGAGAGAGCGAACATGGGTAACTGTGCTTCTAATCTCTCATCTCTTAACATTAAGCATGAATTGGGTGACATAGTTGGCGATCCCATGTCTGTTATGGGACATGACTTAGGCCCGGTACATTGGGGCCATGCCCATGAATGGCCAAGGCTCATATTTGATCCCGGAATAACTACGTGGGCTTGTCTTAAGGCTAAGTATAAGAGTGAAGCGAAGAGAAAGGGCGGATTGTCCATCTCATTCCTTCAGTCTATTTTTAGGGGAACTTTGATGTCTAACGCTTTTAGTTCACTAACCCTTGATGCTTCTTCAAGTTTGTTGTGGTGTCTTAAGATTTGTAGAGACAATTTCCTTATGAATCCGAGGACGGATTCTTCTGAAGAGGGAGGGTATGATGTGGACATCAGCCCCATTTTTGTGACAAGGCGCGACTCTTCATCCAGAAGGTCTAAAGGGTCCTTGGCGAAGGCACGGGCGAAGAAGAAGCGGCATTCTAGGCACCGGCGAAGCCCCAAGGCAGAGTCGCGCTCGCCAGGATCTTGGCGAACCCATGCCCTATTGGCGAACCCTTGGCCTTTGGCGAAGTCAAGGCCATTTGCGAGGCCATGGCTCTTTGCGACCCCCATGGTCGATGGCGAAGACCCTGCGCCTCATTTCCAGAAACAAGCGAAGCCCAGGTGTTCGCCAAACAGAAGGGGCGTCCATATACAAGTCAGGCGAACCCTTCAACTTGTGCAGAGGCCCTCTTCTTTCCTTGTCCCGCCGAAAGCAATTCATGGGGAAATGGGAGCCGCAAAAGCAGGTAGCCTACAATGTCACATCCGCCGCCACCTCTCATTTCGCCTACCATAGATCCAGGAAGCTGTTCCCTTGTCAAGACGTCCTTTATTATTTACTTCTTTCTTTCTCCTTCTATAAAAGGAGGTTGTAACCTAAGTATTAGGGGAACTCATTTTGTAAGAACACATATTTGCGGAAGTACGCATATTGTTCTTCGTGGGTCTCAAATCTTGCTCCACCAATCCATTAGTGATCCATTGCAAGAGGATCCAATATAATACCTAGCATTGTTTGATCTCGTAGTCAAAAGGTTCTAGGTCCCATTTTCCTTCCCTGCATTTTCAAGGGCATTGCCTCACCTCGTAGTGAGGAGGTTCCCTTGGCCGACTCTGTTTCCTTTGTGTTCTTCCTCTGTTTCGCTTTCCATTCTTGCCGGAAACCGCCTCCTTCGAGCTAGATCCGAGCTCGTGATCACTTACCCCCGTGATCACATCATGGCGGACCTAGCACCTCTTGCTACGGTGGACAAGCAACACTAGGTTTGATTCCTAGATTCGGATGCACGAACCCAGGGGCTGGTTTGGCGAGGACGATGGTGAGAACGAGAGAAGGTTGAAGATAACCTCACTTCTAATTTCTTCTCAAAAATACGTTCTGAGCAGCTAGCTAGCTGCTGTGATGTTTTTAATCCTCAACCTAAAACAAACGTAATATCTAGTTGCCTAAAACTAGTAAGCCCACTTAAGCCCACTACTTAACCCAGCTGCCTAAAACTAACATATGGATAATAAGCCCAATACCCTAAACTAATAATCCTAAACTAATAATTACAAACTCTAGCCCAAAAGGCTTTAATTACATCCCAAAAATTAATATCCTTAGGCTTAAAATATTAAAGGGAATTAATTCAATACAAGTTTTAACTTGGTCACTTGTACCACTTGGAAGATTGAAGTTCCAGTCACCAGAAGTGGAAAATTGGGGCAAAGCTCCAAACTTGCTGCTCTAATAGTCACTTGCTCCTCAAGGCATCTCTTGTCACTTCCGGGTTCACATCATTCTCTCCCTCTTAAGAGGATTCGTCCTCGAATCCACAAAGGGTAGCACCTACACACACCAAACATGCACACAACACACTTGGAAATGCATTAGTAGGTTAGTGATATAAAACAGTAACCTGGAAGGATTTTCACAAGCAAATCAAGTCCACTAAAATGCCATGAACTTCACACAAATGACTAAGGCAGTACCATTGACATGCACAACCTGTTCAACATTTAGAACCTAACGCAGCCTTCCATCACCAAGCAAAAACATGTGGGTAATTTTCCAAACATTCTCAGTTCAAGTCACTTATGTTCAAACAAAGGTCAGCAAGAAAAGAGTGCAGGGGAGAGGCCAAGCATACACATTTTTTCCGAAATCTGTAATCCTAGGACAGTCCTCAACCAACAGAGAAGGGAGACATTCATCAAGTCCAGAAACTAGCAGCATCTAAGTCAGATATATAATCATTACAGTTCCAATGTGTTTGATGATGAAAAATAGAAGCTTGAAAAGATTCAGCTCATATTTCCAAGAAAAGAAGAAGCAATCTTTGAGACATTTAAACTCAAAGCAGACATGGTGACTTGCACTAAAACAAGCACAGTCATCTCCCACAGCCTTTGACCTACTGTTTAACAGAACAAATATACTGCTAATGTTCTCAAAGATGATGTTCTCTAAAATGCAAACATGCTCCCTTATCCCATTCAAATTCAAGTTATCATCAGGCCTCAAATCAGGTTCAAGCAGATCATCAACATGCATTTTTTTATGTACAGTCAAGACATACATGTCATGAAAATTCAGATTAGAATGTTCAACAAAAGGGCATTCAACCGAGGCACTCTTTCCCTCATTCCATGGAGGAAAAACGGGAAAACTTAGCTCAACATTCAGATGAAGTACACATGACAAAAAATTCATGCAATCTGCACTACACATATGGCTCAATAGATTGACATTAGATGATCCTGGGTCAAATACAAATTTAAGCCATCTTAAGATGTAATGCGACCTCATTTCAACCCTAGCTAGCATGCTTTCCCCTAAGGTATGATACCTTTCTTTTGCACAAAGCAAACTTGCAGCACACTTTTCATCAATCTCAAACAGGATATGTGCTTCGCAAATATTGTCCATTAATGCACATGCACAAAATTCAGATTCAGAAACAGATTTTTGCCTATCATGTTTTCCTACCATTTCAGACTCACTAATTACCTTGAAACCTAGAATATGGGCTCGGTTGGAGCAAACAATCAACTCAAATGGTATGGACAGCAGCTGGCCATCATTCAAAACACATTCACTTCCATTATTCCTAGCTACAGCAGGAAAAGATTTATCATCCATGACAAAATTCAGGCCAAGCTCTTGACATATGAATTCATGATCATTTACAATATATAACCAGTTCTCAAAAAATTTCTCATTAGTGCACCCTAAGTTAGACTTTCTAAAACCAAAGTTCATCAAAGCACAAGCCTTTGCCCCGGGGTCAAACACTAGCCTAACCCCACTTGATTTATCAACCAATTTTAACAAGCGCATTCCATTAACTTTCACCAAATCAATTCTGTTAAGGCCAGTAAATGAAGCATACAACAAGCTTGTGATTCCAATTTCAATCAAGTCATCAACATCAATGCATTTCTTAAACAAATTTGGCAAGTACCTGTCTTTCCTAGCATAGAATAAAACATTTTCAAGCATGAAATTAGTCTCAATCATGTTCATTCTATTCATTCCACACAAAACCGGCAATTCAATGCATTCATTACAGTCATGCTTTTGTTCATTCATGTCAGTTTTTACGCTAAAAGGTAAGAGATTAGAAGCATAGGTACCCAACTTTGCTTCTTCCCTCTTGCATTCTTCCACTTGGCCGAAAGTTAGAGGCATTTTCTCTCCAAATTCTTCAAGGAAAACTTCAGTCTTTCTCTCCATAGTGGCCTGCACAATCACAGAAGAAAAACAAGGTTGTTCCAAAACAGTAGTTAGTGGAAAACTTGGGTTGGTTGGAGGCTGGTTGCTCTCTTCCTCACTCACTTTGGCTTGATGGTAGCTCTCTTGTTTTCTCTCCTCTTTCCTCTCAAAATTTTCTCTCGGTTCACTCATCTCCATTTCTTTTCCTAAGCCCTTTTCTTCAATTTCTTTTGGGTTTTTGGGCTCCTTACATTCTTTTCCACTCAGGCCCTCAACTTTCCTCTCTTTTAATTTTCTCTCAACCTTACCAACTTTTGTAGTATACTCGTGTTTTCGTGAACTGGAGCTTATACTTTCAGCATAAAGCTGCCTCAATTCATCATGAAAAGAGGCTGAACTGGATCTGCCTTTTTGGGTGCTTGTTGAGGCTTGTTTTGAGCTGAAAGTTGTAGGGTGGCTATATGAGGTTGTTGAGTGGTAGGAGGGTCTTTGGGGCTGACCTGATCTGTTGGTTCAAGCAGGAAGGGTGTGGAGGTGAATCTCTATAGGCTGGGGTTCTCTTTGGCTTAGAGCTGAAGGGTTGAGGCCTTTGGGTGGGAGGTGGTGCACACATAGGAGGTTTTTGGTAGGAGTGTGGTCGTGGAGGGAAAAACCTTCTCTTTGTTTTATGGGCTAGGTAATGGGAAAGGTATAGTGGCTTCTTTCTTGGTGTTTGGTGGTAGGAATCATAGGTTTGGGCTTCTTGGGAGTAGTATGGGTTATCTAGGTAAGAGTTTGAATAACCCAAAGGTTCCAGCCATGATCTGGAGGCTGAAACTGAGTGGTAGTCTTGGGAAGATGGCCTAAACCATGGGTCAGAATCTGAGGATGCATAGTGGTCATGGTAAGAGGTGCTTGAATAGGTATCTTGGGGATAGGAGTCCACCCATGGTTCAGGGGCATCAAAGTATGGATCTTGGCCAGCAAGGTAATCGTGCTCAAATTCAGAGTAAGGGGCTGGATCTGAGTAGAGAGGCTGGTCATAGGGGTCATCCATGTAGGACTCATGGTAATTAGAGTTAGAATAGGACTCACTTGCCCAAGGATCCATTTCTATTAAAATACCAGCACAAGAAAACAATAATGTGAAAGACTCACTTCACTCCCTAAGTGTTTCCACTCCACACTCGTGTTTCACTCAACCTTTGGCTTTTGCAATGATGTTATCACTCTGCCTTTTACCACTCATAACCTTGTCAAGTCCTCAACAACACCTCAAGCCTCCCATTCACCCATGAGTTAGATGTTGGCATGCACCTGAAACCTAAAAATCAATCCCTAGAGAAAGACCTTCCCCTTAAACAAAGAAGAGGGCTAGTTACTGAAACTTAGGGTTAAGGTTTAGGTGAGTTGGGAGCCGAAAGAAAGGGGCTGGGATTTTAAAACAGGTCTTAAAACTTGGTGAGTGGTGCACTCTTTTCACATTCACAATCATAAATTTTCCTCTGCAACTTAACTTCAGATTCAGACAGCAGCTTCTTATAAGCAATTACATAAGCAAACCTTCATTCACTCAACACAGCAAATATTCCTCTCTTTCTTTCAAAACTTGTAGCATAGCTGATGCATATATACACATATTTCAGCTAATGACGGGAAACTAGAATTTCAGCAGACGATTAAAGCTTCATCAAAACCATTGTATCCAACATTCATCAGTTACTAATTTGGTGGTCACGACAATACCAATGAACACCACAGACCAGAGAAGCAAACTGAGGAAAGCCGAGTGCTTTCTCAGTTTTAAACACAAAGGGTGGGTGTTTGGGTTCTAAATAGATCGAACAAACCAAGGACCAAAGGGCGATTAAGAGAAGAGGATAAGGTTTAAGGATACGAACCAAAACAGATTTGGGTCTCGGTCCTCAAGAGTGAACCGAGGCTCTGATACCAGATGATGCGACCTTAGTGGGCGTCAATCGAGAACTGTTGTTGGACAGTTGCTCGCTGAAGATGAACGACGGTATTGGCGTCGATGACGATGGTAGTCGACGGCTGTGGAGCAGCTCAGGCGACGACGATGTTGAAAGGCGGAGAACGAAGTGGCCCTGCTCCACCTCCTTGATCGGACGTCAAGGCAACAGAGCAGTAGCGGCCGGCGGCGATGGCGGACCTAGCACCTCTTGCTACGGTGGACAAGCAACACTAGGTTTGATTCCTAGATTCGGATGCACGAACCCAGGGGCTGGTTTGGCGAGGACGATGGTGAGAACGAGAGAAGGTTGAAGATAACCTCACTTCTAATTTCTTCTCAAAAATACGTTCTGAGCAGCTAGCTAGCTGCTGTGATGTTTTTAATCCTCAACCTAAAACAAACGTAATATCTAGTTGCCTAAAACTAGTAAGCCCACTTAAGCCCACTACTTAACCCAGCTGCCTAAAACTAACATATGGATAATAAGCCCAATACCCTAAACTAATAATCCTAAACTAATAATTACAAACTCTAGCCCAAAAGGCTTTAATTACATCCCAAAAATTAATATCCTTAGGCTTAAAATATTAAAGGGAATTAATTCAATACAAGTTTTAACTTGGTCACTTGTACCACTTGGAAGATTGAAGTTCCAGTCACCAGAAGTGGAAAATTGGGGCAAAGCTCCCAACTTGCTGCTCTAATAGTCACTTGCTCCTCAAGGCATCTCTTGTCACTTCCGGGTTCACATCAAGCCATGCCAACTACTCGAAGCACAATAAGGCACAATCGCCAGGGGAGGAGGAATCCTCCCGTCACGGTCGCCAACAACGATCCGCCAACTGAAACCTCCCCGGACAACGTCCACCCACAACGAGGTGAACTCTCTATTCATTCAACGGAGGAGAGCTCCTCCCACGTTAACCGTAACGTGCCCCAGGAGCACACCACTCGTCCACTAAATCTTCCACCAACAGGCCTTGATCCGGCCGTCCTACAATCAATCATTGAGGCAGTGGCTCAAAACCTACACGAAACACTCGCTAGTATTCTCAGGGGAGTTTTGGATAGCGTGGTAACGCTGCGAACGAATCAACCTGAGCGCCCTGCCACCCCGCCTCAACAAGTAAGTCATCCTGATCCTCCTTCGTCTATACTTACAACGCTTACTAGACGGTTAGAGGAACTGGAAAAAAGGGAAGAGAGGGCCAGTGTTCATAACATCACCAGGATGGGTTTGGACCACCTCTGGACCCAACCTTTCACTCCGCGGGTCTTGGAGACCCCTCTTCCAGAACAGTTTCTCCAGCCCAAGCTGGATGCTTATGACGGTCTATCAGACCCGAAAATTCATTTACAACGTTACATCTCCGAGTTGGCCATCGCAAGGGCAGATGACAACACACTCTGTAGGGCTTTCAGCTCCACACTCATAGGGGCCACGGCAAACTGGTATGCCACCCTTCGCAAGAAGCGGTTTGACTCCTTTTGAGGAACTCTCCGTAATTTCTCCAATCATTTCGTGGTATCCAAGTTACCCCCCAAAACGGCGGGACACCTCCTGCAGATACAACAGGAGAAAGAAGAATCCCTGAGAGAGTATATTCAGCGTTTCCAGGCGGAATCCATTCAAGTCCCTAATATGGGGGAGGAAGCCCACCTGCTCGCAGCCATTCAGGGTCTCCGTTGGAACTCTCTTTTCTTTGTTGAGGTACACACCAGCCCCCCTGCAACATGGAACAGTTCCTGAACACGGCATCCCGGTTCATGAATGCAGAATAGGTCACTTGACCGCCCTCGCCAACTCTTCAATCGCGGAGACTATCTATATTACCTCGCGGGTAAACATAACTATGGCATCGTGGATTTACATCACCCCTCCGGTGCCTTAGCACTCATAAGGGACACGCCGTCCTGGACACCCTTCACCAAGGCAGTTACGGTGCCCGTATAAGGACGTGGGCACTTGCCCACAAGGCCCCCCGCCAAGGATAATACTGGTCCCTCCCGCCAAGGGACGTCACCGCGTTGGCCAAAATATGCTAGTCCAACTTGCATTCAAATGGCTGACATCTACGGAGTCTCCAGCACTGACAAATCCAGTGCCATTCGCCCTATGGGGCCTTGATCTCATTGGCCCAGTGCCAACCGCACCAGGTCAGTACCATTTGCGTATCACCGCGGTTGACTACTTCTCTAAATGGGGCAAGGTTGAAGCCCTGGTCCCCATCGCCTCCGCCAAGAAACATCAGTCTCTCTGGGAGGACTTCGCTTGCCATTACGGCAGCCCCCGCGCCATCATTACGGATGATGGCACTCAGTTCGCCAAATATGGCGTCCAAAAATGGGCCCAGGATAAACAGTGTCCGCATACTCTTCGTGTTAGAGACCATGGCTAGATCTTCCCCGGTCCAACCGGCATCGCCATGCATCGGCATCGCTATGCATCCCAACTCAAGGACTTTTCCTACCCGGTTAGGAGTTTTATGCCTCCCCAAAGACTCGAACATGGGACTCCGGGCTTAATGTCCCATTTCACATGAGTCTGAGTACCACTGATCTTTAGCTTGTCTCAACAAGTAATCTCTGTGGCTTCGCCGTCGCGAATCCCAGCAAGCCCTTCGCCGTGATCACGAAAAGGTCATCGCGCACCGCGAAAACTCAGTCCTCTGGCTACACACGGAGTACAGGACCCTACCCATACTCCGCTCTCAGGAGGAGGCATCTTGGTACACTACCCAAGCAAATGCGTCCTCGCATCACATCAGAATTAGACAAGGCTCCACAGATCTCACCCTCGTGGTCTCAAGTTTCGCCTTCGCGAGGTCTCGCCCTCGTGGTCTCAAGTTTCGCCTTCGTGAGGACTCGCCCTTGCGGTCTCAGCTCGCCTTCGCGAGTCTCTTAGGCCTTTGCAGGTCTCGCCTACGCCAGATCTCATGTCTCGCATTCGTGGATCTCACCCTCGCGGTCTCAACTCGCCTTCGCGAGGTCTCTCATGCCTATACTGGCCCCGCCAGACAAGGCCCTTGCACTCACGCACAAGCCTGAGTGATCTTTACCAGGTTCGTGCGACCCTTACCTTTATTGTCTTTGCTCTTATCTGGGCCTTCGCCGCTAGATACTCAACTAAGGAAAGACCACTTGGCCATCTGACATTAAGCAACCAATAAGGAGGTCAGCACGAGCCTGAGTGATCTTCTCTACATTCACACGCCAAATATCTTCTCTGGCAAACAAATTGACAAAGGTGGTTTACTGACACTAATCATCAGCCGCCTTATCTCCAAATGTTTGGAAGTTGTAGGAAAAAGTTGGGATTTATTTGAGTGATTTTGTCATAAGGCCGAAAGTTTGGGGTGTTGTTGTGAAGTTTGGAAAAGTTTAGGGATGAAGGATGTAATTAAATCATGTTTGGTAAAAGAAAGTATGTTTAAGTGATGAAAATGCAAGTTGGTAAAGTTCGGGAAAAAATAAAGGTTTGGGCCGAATTTGGGCTTGTGCCGAAATTTTGGGTGAAATTGGATAAAAGTTGACTTTTTGGTAAGTTGACCAACTCGGGTAAATTTGACAACTTTGTGAAAGTTTAGGGACTTAAGTTGTAATTAAGGATAAATTCCCAACATAAGGAACTTTAGTGAAGTAACTAAAGTTATTTCGTGTTTCTGGTTCTGGCAGATTAAGTCTGCGCTTCTGGGATACTGCTAGTGTGCGTCAGGGGGCCACAGTAGATATCCGTTTCTGTCGAGGTAAGGGGTTTAACTTCCTTAATGCGCATTTTATGTGTATTAGGTTAGTTAAGGGCTAGTACTTGGGTCGAGGGTGGGGCCCGGTGACTCTCGGGTCTAGTCACATGGTACGTAGCGGGTTTGCAGGGTTTTGCTCAAACATGGGTTATGGACTTATATCATATCAGACTTGCTTATCGGGGGTCGACAACGGACCCATATTTATGTTCTGTACGTGAGAAGTCCTTAAGTTACGGCTGACGGGAACGGCGGGACCTAAGCCGGTATGCCAACCGTGGTCGCTAACTCACGATGTTATGTGCTGGCATTGTGCCGCTTTTGGGCCGACAGTTAGGGGCGATATCCCCTCGCTGGTACCACGCGTTATGACCCGATCATCGGTGTGAGCTTAACAAGCCACTGTAGGGTGTTGTCGAGGGTTCGGGGAACCTTTGTATTGGTGTACCACCAGTCCGACGGGACTTATGAGCATCATCACATGTGCATATCATAGTCCTGATATACTTAGGACTGTATTATTTAGTTCATTGCATACTAACCCTTTTGTGCAGGAAAATGTTTTTAAGGTTTTACCGCTACCCTACCTGCCCCCTTACGGAGTTCTTTCGAGAACTCACCCCCCACTTATTATGTTTTCAAGGGATCTGGGCAAACGACCTGCGGTGTAGATCTCCCGCAGTTATCGTTGTGCATTTTGGCTTTAAGGTACTTATCTGTTAAGTTGGGGGTGTTTTCTCGTTAGATACTTGTGTGATCTTACTGAGTTGGGTTTGACATTTATGTTCTCCTGTTTATGTTCAGCACGCAGCAGTTGTAGCTAGCAAGGTAACATTGGTTTTGGACTTGGCTCTGTAGGTAATATTGCATATAGGATGTTTTCGGTACTTGGGTCTGTATATTATTCGTAGGAAGTTTCCGGCCCTACGAAGAGGGCGGAACTTCTTCTGCCTGTATTCTTTCTTTGCTGCTTTTTCTGCGCGCGATATTCAGTAAAATCACTAAGTTGTCTAGGGTGCAGGTTTAGGACTAGAAACACAACTTAACCTTAAAACTGAAAGGAAAACGTTTTAAGGGTTGGGTTTCGGGTCCACTCAAAACCATTTTAGGAGAACTCCGTTTTCACCCGCCGCCGTTTTAGCAAGCTTCCGCAACCACTCGACAAACGCGCTTCCAGCATCCCGGGCGGTGGGGTGACAGGGCTCCTTATGCCCCTCATCACTCCTTTCTGTCGCATGAGGTTGTTGAACAGGTCCTGACGCTGTTTGCCCTTCCTGTGATGCAGCTGGAAGCAACTGTGCTAGACTTTCTCGGATCTGTTCCAGGACCCATACTAAATCAGGGGATACCTGTGGTGCTTGTCCCTCTGCCTGTAGTAAAAACTGTGGAGACTCGCGATCTCTGTCCCGCCTCTCATGCTCTCTCTGTTCCAGTCCTCTACGGGTATTTACCATCTTCCTGAAGATATCACATAAAACAGAAGAGCATATATATCACGGTTAAACACCCAAAAACTAGGAGCAACAGTATTCCAATTGGCTCTGTATATGCAAATACAATGCACATATAATAACGTCCAATTTCAAAAAAGAAATCCAGACCACATATCACACATATATATGTACTGAACCCAGATCGTCCAAATATCACACACTCGGGGTAACAGCGCACACTCACTACACTCAATCACACATACACAGGTGGGCTAACAAAACCCCGACACTAAAAATTTCATTCACAATATACTTTTCACACCCAACACTGAACCAGGATCACTAAACTGTTCATGATTTATCCACACTCATATTCACAATACGGTGCTTACTTGCACCTTTCACACAATTTAACATAAAGCATCATTGCACTTCACAACAGGAAATCAGCACTGAACCCTTATATGATACTATTACAATTATGCATGTCATTTACGCTATACAGAGCCAAACAAAACCCGATTGGAATACACGTGCGAGGTGGTGGCTTCTCAGGATCCGACCACAGTCCTCGACGTACTTGGTGCCGCTATCACTACATACACAAGAAAGTTTAACTGTGAGTGACAAATTTTGCTCATCCACATAATTCAAACTCAACACTGAAAATTGGCATATAAACTCAGAAAAGACCCTAAATTCACATACCCATTTTCCACACTTAACCACCCATAACACAATCCGATTCACACACCACATTACCCATAACACTTCACTTTTCACACTATGCACAAACACTCACTTATACCATTTACCCATTTACCGATTTTCTCGAGACTCACATCACACCCTATCACAACACTGAACACTGATGATACACAATCATCCACACACTGGACCTTACCCCTTACCCCGAACACACACTGAATACAATGAACAGAGAGCACAACAAGTACCTGAAAAGCTCAACACTAAGGCAAACCCCCAGATCTACTCGGTGGGTTGCTTATCAGCTCTCTTTCCTGAAATAGGGGAAATAAGGGGGTAAGTTCTCGAAAGAACTTAGTAAGGGTGCATGTATAAGCATGGTATAACTATCACAACACTGAACCTGCATCCAAAGAAAACACAAATATACACATATATTTATTGCAAACACATGCTCAACCAATGCAATTTCAATACAAATACAATGCAAATCAATCAATAATGCAGAATGAAGTTAGACAATCGACTGTCTTCCTGGCATTTTGCCGGGGCACACACTTATCACACACTAGAGCATGGCCAACTCGGGGTCGCGATTCCCACCGTCATATCACTTACACCACAAAGGTGTATCAGACACTTAGCACCATTGGGTGCGATAAAAGCTCCCACTCACTGATAACACCATCATAGGTGTATCGAAATCCCACTACCTGCACAAACCGATGCTTATACCATTGGACTAGGTTTAGCGTCACCGGGCCACCCCTCGGACTAAACCTAGCCTCAATAAACATTCTAGCAAGCATGCTGAATAATGCTAATCCAGAACATACACTGAACCCTTACCTCACATTGAAGTCCGAACCAAAATTCCCGATCAGCGGTCCCGGTAGAAATTTCGGCAGAGTTTCAGCTGAATTTCTGACTACCCCTCGTTCACAAACAATCCACAGAAATAGAATGTATCTTCGGAATTCACGGAATCTGCGCCAGGAAAAACGGCTTTGACACTGAGCCTTTTCTGACAAAACCAAATAGCACAACAGTCTCATCTCTTCACTCTGATCACAAATATGTCCTTACCTTTCACTGAAAGAAAAGTTGATTTTTCGCACTGATAGTCGCGTTCCTTTGCAGGTCCGGACTCTCAGATGATTTGTTGATGGTGTTGTGTTCTTAAAGACTCCAAGCTTGCTGTTCAGAGTGATCTGTAAAAGATAAAGAGAGCACTCAGGAGTAGCAAGAGAGGAGTGGGGGGGCGTGAAGTAGCTTACCCATTTTAAGGTGGACATCACCCTATTTAAAGGGTGATGCCAGGAGGTGCCTCCCCCAATTGAAGCCTTTAGCCAGGCTGTTTGAGATAAGGCGGCTGTGATGATGAATATCTCAGCAAACCGGCTTAGTTGATTCGTTTGTCAGAGGATATCTGGCGTGTGAATCTAGAGAAGATCACTCAGGCTCGTGCTGACCTTCTTCCTTATTGGTTGCTTAATGTCAGATGACCAAGTGGTCTTTCCTTAGTTGAGTATGTAGCGGCGAAGGCCTAGATAAAAGCAAAGCCAATAAAGGTAAGAGTAAGGGTCGCACGAACCGTGAGTGCAAGGGCTTTGTCTAGCGGGGCCAGTATAGGCATGAGAGACCTCGGGAAGGGCTTATGCGTGGGCCTTTGTTAGGCCTTTGTGTGTATTTGGGCCTGGCGGCCATCAATGTCAGAAGCCCGCACTCGAGCTCCGCACCTCGAAGATCCCAAAATCTGCCGGAGTACCCCAAACCTTCCAGGATGCATCAAAGAACCGCCCGCTGCTCCACACCCATTCCGAAGTGGTTCAAATAAGGAGGTGGCTACTCTTCGTACAGAACCGCCCCAGAATGAAACGTAGAACCAGTGGCTCGCACTTCGAAGTCATCTCTCGCAGAACTTACCCATGAACTAGCATGACTTACTCCAAAAGTCCACTCCCCCACAATCCACACTAAAACTGATCATACCTTACCTCTCGGGTTACTCCGACTCGACCTGCTCTGATACCAACTTGTCACGACCACCCCGCCCGGTTGCGGAGGCGGGGCCAGCCGCGACGTACAGAAGCGGAAGCTACGGCGGAAAGCGCGGTAACGGTACTACCGAAACCCGCTACGTGTAGTGATCCCATGACCCGGCCCACAATAACGGAATGGTCGTACTACAACCTGCAACCTACAGAACACATACATGGCAAGTTTACAAAATAACTTAACAAACAAACATGCAGTTCATGGAATACTTTTCATTTCTCATGGTAACCAAGTCACAGAAACCATTTCATACATACAGCCAATATACGCAAGTCGGGGCTCCGCCCTCGACTCAGAAGACAGATATAGAATCATCACATATTCCAGAATATACGTCATATACAATATCATGATCCGAAATACATGCATGCAACTACACCTACAGAGCCACCAAAGACAACCCTAGAATACCTAGGTGCGGAATCAAGAAAACCTCTCACCCAGAAAATTCCCGCACGAGGTACTGCTGCTGCTGAAAACCCAAACAACCAAAAGCACCGCGGATCCCTAGTCCGCAGGCTGCTTGTCAGATCAACCTAAATGGTGGTAAACATAAAGGGGTGAGTCCTCGGGAGGACCCAGTAAGGGCTGAGGTAAGATACAGTTTCTACAAGTGCTGCTGAATCGAACCTGCAAAACAGAATGAACGCAAATACAAATTTACATATATATAAATGTATGCAGAGTCAGAGGTGAGCCGGAACCCATCATACGCGGTCCAACCGCCAGAACGACCCAAAACGACAGCCCTCTCTAAGAGGTCAGAATATACTGAAACGAATGCGAGCGAAGCACGGTGCCGGGGGTCGCGATCCCCAAACTGTCGTAGGGTCACGAAGTATACCTGCACTCCCGGTGCGTATATACGTAAAGTGTCGGAACCCTCCAGTGCGGACACACAGAACAGAATATCAGTACTCCCGGTGCGGATACAAAAAGAATGTCGGCACCCTCAGTGCAGACACTGCAGAACAGAACCAAGGAGCACCTGTGGCCTCTAAGACCATCCGGGTCTCGTCACAGAACAGAACCACATAATAATAATGCATATGCAAAACAGAATGAAATATATACCAAAATGGCATAAGTATAAATATCGGCGCCTAGCGCGGATATACAGAACAGAATACCAACCCGTGGCCTCCAAGACCATCCAAGCCTTGAAACAGAACAAATACAAATATTCATCTTACCATATGACAGGTCCCGGGATCACCGAACTACCGTCCTCAACCCGGGAATCGGCCTCAACTAAACCCGTATACATAAAGTCCCACACCAGTATGTATAACGAGAGAAGTTGAACCCTTACCTCAGAAAACACTGCTCGCAGGACAACTCCCGGGAAATCCACTCCACCAACGCAGAATCATGCTGAACAACCACAAACAAGTCAGAACTCACCAAAACAAACCCCCGGAAACCAAACCCGCACAATCCCGAACTTTCCCGCAAAAATCCACAGAATGCTCGGTTTCCTGAACCGAGTTAGAACATTGTTATTCTAACACCCACGAACACATTCCAACCTTTAAACCCTTCATTTCTGACATTTTCCCGGTAAACCCGCATAAAGTTAACTTTTCCATTTCTTACCCGAAAACAACATTTCAAACACCATACCGCACCTAAATTCAACACCGATACCAAATTACCATCCAATTTAACCAAAATACAACACCAACATAGAGAAATATTCATTTCTTCAATTCGGCCCTTTTCCAAATTTTCACCCAACTTCCAAATCAATCCATTCAAGCTACCAAACATTCATTCCAACCATCAATTACACTTCTTAACCAAGAATGCTAACCAATTACACTTAAATCAACCAAAATCAACATAAACCCTAATTGCACTATTCACCCAATTTGGGGTTTTTCTACTCAACCAATTTTTCACCAAATTGAAACCATAGAATGCCATAGAATCATGCTAGGAACAACATACTAAGAGCATGATTCAAGAACACAAACATACACCATTTTAGAAAATCACCATTAATTTCGCCAAAATATGTTTCCTTCATCCATGATGTTTTTCTAAAATCCAACCATAGATTCTTACTCCTCTCCATCCCAGGATCAACATACTTAAATTTGGAAGCAAGAGAATCATCCTAACTAGTAGCTAAGAACAAACACCAATTTCGAAAATCCATCTCTTTTCACACCAATCCTTGTTTCCAAGTTGAAAAGAGAGAAAGGGAGGAAGCTTACCACACTTAGAACCCAATTTCTTGTTGATTTCAGCCAAGATTTGAAGAACAAGAAGCTCCCATGAACAGTAAAATGGCGGATTTGAGAGGAAGAAGAAGAAGAAGAAAGGTGATGAAATAAGAAGTATTATCCCTTTATATATTCCTTTCTTTTCTACCTCTTTTTCCATCTTTCATAAAATTTAGCCAAGTGTCCCTTATCCCTAACCCTTCCAGCCGACTTCTAGCTCTCTTCCTTTCTGATTATTGCAGTTTTATGGCCAAATTACAACCTTAATCCCCAAACTCCTCCAAAAGTTACAATTTTGGCCCAACCGCAACTATCGAAATCCAATTGCAACGAAACTTGGACACAACCCTCGGAATATCATAACATTCATAAAACATGTTTCAAATATTTATTTACAACTCCAGAGTGTCCTACCGAGCTCGCTGAACCCAACCGAATCCCGACATACGTACACACCGTCCTGGACCACAATCCCGTCACGCCAAAATTCTACAAAAATAACCATAAAATCCGTCTTAAAATATAACATAACTTATACTGAAGCCGTCGGAAAAATTCCGCCCCGAGCCCTGGGATTCCCGTCCCGAGCCCCGGGAGTCGCCCGAGACCGAACGTCCCACCCCATAAAATATACTCCGTAAAACGATGCAGGACGTTCCCACGATTCCAAATATGCAAACGGTTTCCCATTCCGAGGTCCCGGGAGCGCTACCGAGCCCGCTGTAAGTCCTGAGACAACCCTCCGGCCCCGAAAAATATTTTCGGCGGAAATGTCTGGGGGACTCACACGACCTCAAAACCCGAAGGATTCCCAAAATTAATGCTCAGATAAGTCTCGGGATCCGTCTGACCGCCCAAAACAGTGATCCGCAGGCCAAAACCGGAGTCCCGGGTCACCCGGGTCACAAACCGCTCGGGGTAACCGTAACATTCTCCCCCCTTAGAACTCTTGGTCCTCCAAGAGTAAGCTGCACCATCCAGGTGTCGCTACCAAACAGAATATATATATATTTTCCCTTTACTCAGCATAATCGAACCACCGTCCTGGTGCGGCGGGAGTGGTAGTTTAGACTACCATCCAGAGCCTCTCAGCGGCATCCCACCCTCCGGGTGCATCTTGTTGCACCCCGAGTCAGTACCGAATCTAAATCTAATTGATCTTCAACAAGCCATCCTGAAAGACATCGTATGCTACCAACATACTCGGGGGGGGGTAAAGCCAACGTACCCACTCGCTCCAGAATCTCTTAATGACCGATATACCTTGGCCCACTACGTTTGCTCTGTGCACTCTGATCCTCCTCCAAATACATGATCGGAACACATTCCAGAACCTGCAGCTCCATGCTGCTCCTTACCGCATCCAACCCATCAGAACTCATAAGAGGTAACGCCTCTCCAGAAACCGTAAGGCTACGGTTAGCACACCCAATGTGCACAGAATTCTTCAACAGCCAACCCATCCCAATATCTATACCAAATTGGGAGGGGGTTCCTGTGACTGCTGAGAACTCGGGGGTGGTGAGTGTGGTTGTTCAGATCCTGGGTTACACTGAACCCAACTCCTGAACTTCGGAGGTGTGGGATCCCAATCCCGACCCTCCGGTACTCGATCACGCTGTCTGCGTACGGTAACCATTCCTTAAACCAACCCAACCAAATACCGACTTAATCCGTAACCAAATATCCAAAACAGTTAACTCTCTCTCTCTCTCTACCAAAAGCTAGCAGCAGTATTCTAAGGCTCTGTAGTGTAATGCAATGCATGATGCAGAGATTCTTTTCAGAATCACACAACCAACCATCAAACCCATAAACACAGAATCAGATCATGTTCATAACACAGAATCACATCATATAAAACTCAACAAGCATAAAGGTACCCGGATTATATGCGTGGTGGCGGATCTGTGCGTGTAACCGCCACGTTCCGGTTTGACTTACGTGTCCTGATGTTGACTGAAGTCATTAGGTCGACTTTTCGTGTTAGGACACGATTGGCGAGAAATAGAGAGGTCCTCTGAGGTTGTCTTTTAACGAGTCGCGTCGAGTAGTTGTTAAACGTTACCCTTTTAGGTATGAATAGTGAATGTATTTATAGTTCCAAGTCGAGTGGCATTATTGTAATATCTCCATATCATGTTTTTAGGGAGTATAGGTACTTTGGGAATTGTGGTTCGGGAATGTCCTTAAGCATAGTTCGGGTTATTTACTCTATTAATAGTTTTTTAATGGGGCCCTTATTTCGGGCTTATGCGTGGGCCTTTTGTTAGGCCTTTTGTGTGTATTTGGGCACAGCGGCCATCAAGTCCCCCTCGGCCCTTTTGGCCGACTAAGAGGAGTCCAAAGTCAATGCGATTCGGGCATGTGATTCTGTCTTGTGTAGTGTTCGGGACCTCGACCTTTCAGTTCGGGTAATCGAGCATGTCATTAGTTCGGGTAATCGAGTGATAGTCTCGTTCCTAAGGAAGGCCCGGACTCTCGGTTGATGTGGTGGAGCAGATGATGTTCTTGAGACTCCAAGCTTGCTGTTCAGAGTAATCTGTGAAAGATAAGGAGAATACTCAGAAGTAGCAAGAGGGGAGTGGGGGCGTGTAGTAGCTTACCCAGTTTAAGGTGGACATCACCCTATTTATAGAGTGATGCTAGGAGAAGAGCCTCCCCCAGTTGAAGCCTTGGACAGGCTGTGAGACAAGTCTGACAAGTCTGTCAGATTTCAGGAGATAAGGCGGCTGTGATGATGAAGATCTCAGCAAACCGCCTTAGGAGATTCACTTGTCAGAAGATAGAAGATCTTTGGCGTGTGAGCCAAGGTAAGATCACTCGGGCTCGTCTTGACCTCCCATTGGTTCCTTGAAGCGAGATGGCCAAGTGGCCTGCAAGGGGCGAAGGCTGCAAGGGGCGAAGGCCCGGATAAAGCAAAACCAATGAGGGTGTAAGGGTCGCACGAACACGAGTGCAGGGGCCTTATCTGGCGAGGCCAGTATAGGCACGAGAGCCCTCGCGCGGCGAGTAAGACCGCGGGGTGAGACCCGCAAAGGCATAAGAGGCCCGCGAAGGCGGGAAAGGAGACCGTGAGGAGTAAGACCTCGTGTAGGTGATACTTAAGTTTGTGAGGGCCTTGCGCAGCGAGACTGGAGACCTTGCGAAGGTGAGATTTAAGCCTGCGAGGGTGAGACCTTGCGAGGGCGTAAACGCTTGGGTAGTGTACCAAGATGCCTCCCCCTGATAGCGGAGTATGGGGAGGGTCCTGTACTCCGTATGTAGCCAAAGTAAGGGCTTTTGCTCGAAGAGCGATGACCGTTGAAGAGATGGATGGGATTTTCCCACTTGGAAGGTCTGCTGGGGCACGCGAAGGCGGCTCTCGCAGAGACCTTCCTGAAGATACCGCAAGGGGTAAGCCCTTGGGTAGTGTGCAGTGTACCAAGAAGAGGATACCTGCAAAGTACTCACAAGCCATATGATAAGAGTGAAAATAAAGTTCAGTTTACCTTAAGCCTGTAGTTGTGGCCCTCCCGTGCCGCAAAGGGATTACCTTTGGGGCGGGGTGAGTAGAAGGTCAGTTGGGGATGAGACCCGCAGCCACCTGTGTTGAGGAGCCCGTGCGGAAGGTCCGGTGACGCGCGCGAGGGCGACTTATACAAGGACCCCCCTGAAGGAGCCCAAAAGGGGATTACCCTTCCGCACCGCAAAGGGATTACCCTTGGGGCGGGGCGAGTTGAAGGTCAGTTGGGGATGAGACCCGCAACTACCTGTGTCGAGGAGCCCGTGCGGAAGGTCCGGTGACGCGCGCGAGGGCGACTTATACAGGGACCCCCCTGAAGGAGCCAAAAGGGGATTACCCTTCCGCACCGCAAAGGGATTACCCTTGGGGCGGGGCGAGTTGAAGGTCAGTTGGGGATGAGACCCGCAACTACCTGTGTCGAGGAGCCCGTGCGGAAGGTCCGGTGACGCGCCCGAGGGCGACTTATACAGGACCCCCTGAAGGAGCCAAAAGGGGATTACCCTTCCGCACCGCAAAGGGATTACCCTTGGGGCGGGCGAGTTGAAGGTCAGTTGGGGATGAGACCCGCAACTACCGTGTCGAGGAGCCCGTGCGGAAGGTCCGGTGACGCGCGAGGGCGACTTATACAAGGACCCCCCTGAAGGAGCCAAAAGGGGATCACCCTTCCGCACCGCAAAGGGATTACCCTTGGGGCGGGGCGAGTTGAAGGTCAGTTGGGGATGAGACCCGCAACTACCTGTGTCGAGGAGCCCGTGCGGAAGGTCCGGTGACGCGCGAGGGCGACTTATACAAGGACCCCCCTGAAGGAGCCAAAAGGGGATTACCCTTCCGCACCGCAAAGGGATTACCCTTGGGGCGGGGCGAGTTGAAGGTCAGTTGGGGATGAGACCCGCAACTACCTGTGTCGAGGGGCCCGTCTGACCGGTCAGGTGCAGAGGGCGATTGAGAGGGCAATTGTTTTGCCATGGGATGCTGTAAGAGAAAAGCAGGTATACCAATTTATATTGGATCAACAAAGCAGAGCTTTAGGACTTACTTGGTCCGTGAAGTTTTTTGATCATGTGGATCGTGGAGAGATCTGCCTTAATAGGCAAAGGCGTGTCTGCGCCGTAGATAAAGGAGAAGGATGTCTCTTGAGGCCCTCTTTGAGGGTTTGGTTGGTGACCAAGTAGAGATAAAAGATTTCGCGGAGGCGAGCAACACGGCCGTGAGGACCGGACTCGCGAAGGCGCCTGGTGCGGTCGGCTGGGCCAATGAGATCAAGGCCCCATAGGGCGAATGGCACCGGATTCGTCGATCTTTGGAGACTCCGTAGATGGCAGCCATTTTAACACAAGAGTTGGTATGGTCTGGTGTCATATTTTGACCATCGCGGTGATGTCCCTTTTCGGGGTATCCGAGGCGGAGTCCCTTAAGAGTGTTGAAGCATTGTTGGAGGGATGATGGAAAAACCCGTGAAGCCATGTTTGCTTTATTAATGAGAATATGTCATATGACATGTTTTGCAGTGAGGCAATATTGCTAGCCTTCGCAATCTGAAGGGTTGGCGAGAGTGGTCAAGTGACTTCCTCTACGTTCATGAACCGGGATGCCCTATGGAGAAACTGCTCCATGTTGCCCGGGGTTGGTGTGTACCTCCACAAAGAAAAGAGACCCCAACGGAGACCACGACTGACCGTGAGCAGGCGGGCCTCCTCTCCCAGATTTGGGACTTGGAGAGATTCCGCTTGGAACCGTTGAACGTATTCCCTGAGGGATTCTTCCCTTTTCTGGCGTATCTGCAGGAGGTGTCCTGCCATTTTGGGAGGAGGCTTGGATACCATAAAGTGATTGGAAAAGCTGCGGGAGAGCTCCTCAAAGGAGTCAAACCGCTTCCCGCGAAGGGTGGTAAACCAATTCGCCGCAGCCCCTACGAGCGTGGAACTGAAGGCTCTGCAGAGCGTGTTGTCGTCCGCCTCGCAATGGCCATCGCGGAGACGTAACGTTGTAAATGAATATCTGGATCGATAAACCGTTGTAAGCGTCTAGCTTGGGTTGGTGAAACTGATCCGGAATAGAGGTCTCCAAAACCCTTTGGGTGAAGGGTGGGTCGAGAGGTGACCCAAACCCACTCTGGCGACGTTATGGACACTAGCCCCCTCCTCTCTTCTTTCCAGTTCTTCTATTCGTTTAGTAAGTGCCATAAGTACATATGAGGGAGAGTCAGGACGACTTACTTGATGAGGCGGCGTAGCAGGGCGTTCCGGTTGGTTGGTTCGCAGCGCCCAACGCCATCCGTAACGCCTCTTAGAATCTTGGCGAGTGTTTCGCGCAAGTTGTGAGTAACCGCCTCGGTGATTGTTCGAAGAGCGGCCGGATCAAGGCCTACCGGTGGAGTATTCGGTGGTGGAGTGTTTTGCTCTGGGCACATTTTGGTTAACGTGAGAGGAGCTTTCCTCCGTCGAACGAACCGAGAGTTCCCAGTTGTGGGGAAGCCGTGGCGGGTGGATTCCTCCTTCCCGGCGGCTATGCCTACTCGTACTTTGGGTAGTTGACATGACTTGCCACTTGTGGTTTGTAATATGGGTTTATAGCAAGAACTTTCGTTTCCCACAGACGGCGCCAAACTGATAGTCTCGTTCCTAAGGAAGGCCCGGACTCTCGGTTGATGTGGTGGAGCAGATGATGTTCTTGAGACTCCAAGCTTGCTGTTCAGAGTAATCTGTAAAAGATAAGGAGAATACTCAGAAGTAGCAAGAGGGGAGTGGGGGGGCGTGTAGTAGCTTACCCAGTTTAAGGTGGACATCACCCTATTTATAGAGTGATGCTAGGAGAAGAGCCTCCCAGGTTGAAGCCTTGGACAGTTTGTGAGACAAGTCCGACAAGTCTGCTGATTTCAGGAGATAAGGCGGCTGTGATGATGAAGATCTCAGCAAACCGCCTTAGGAGATTCACTTGTCGAAGATAGAAGATCTTTGGCGTGTGAGCCAAGGTAAGATCACTCGGGCTCGTGCTGACCTCCCCATTGGTTCCTTGAAGCCGATGGCCAAGTGGCCTGCAAGGGGCGAAGGCATGCAAGTGGCGAAGGCCGAGATAAAGCAAAGCCAATGAGGGTGTAAGGGTCGCACGAACCTGAGTGCAGGGGCCTTATCTGGGCGAGGCCAGTATAGGCACGAGAGCCCTCGCGAAGGCGAGTAAGACCGCGGGGTGAGACCCGCAAAGGCATAAGAGGCCCGCGAAGGCGGGAAAGGAGACCGCGAGGAGTAAGACCTCGTGTAGGTGATACTTAAGTTTGTGAGGGCCTTGCGCAGGCGAGACCTGGAGACCTTGCGAAGGCGAGATTTAAGCTGCGAGGGTGAGACCTTGCGAGGGCGTAAACGCTTGGGTAGTGTACCACCGAGTGTGCTGTTCGGGTAATTGAATTCTTTGTTCCGAACAGTGTTCGGGTCTGTAGAGCCTTTCCCGGATGATAAAATCTGGGAAACTGAAGATGCGGTCCTTTCGTCTCGAACATTGTTTGGGCGTTTGAAGCATATCCCAGACTGTAATGTCCGGAGAAATGAGGATGCAAGGTCCTCCTTGTCTCGAACAAATGTTCGGGCTTCTGAAGTATATCCCGGGCTGTGATGTCCGGGAACGTGAGGATGCAAAGTCCTCCTTTTGTCTTGAACAATGTTCGGGCTTTTAAAGTATATCCCGGACTGTAATGTACAGGAAAGTGAGGATGCAAAGTCCTCCTTTTGTCTCGAACAATGTTCGGGCTTTTGAAGTATATCCCGGACTATAACATCCGGGAAAGTGAGGATGCAAAGTCCTCCTTTTGTCTCGAACACTATTCGGGCTTTTTAAGTATATCCCGGACTATAATGTCCGGGAAAGTAAGGATGCAAAGTCCTCCTTTTGTCTCGAACAATGTTCGGGCTTTTGAAGTATATCCCAGACTATAATGTCCGGGAAAGTGAGGATCCAAAGTCCTCCTTTTGTCTCGAACACTGTTCGGGCTTTTGAAGTATTTCCCGGAATATAATGTCCGGGAAAGTGAGGATGCAAAGTCCTCGTTTTGTCTCGAACAATGTTCGAGCATTTGAAGTATATCCCAGACTGTAATGTCCGGGAAATTGAGGATGTGAGTCCTCCTTTTGTTTCGAACAATGTTCGAGCATTTGAATTATATCCCGGACTGCAATGTCCGGAAATTGAGATGTGAGTCCTCGTTTTGTTTGAACAATATTCGAGCATTTGAAGTATATCCCGGACTACAATGTCTGGGAAATTGAGGATGTGAGTCCTCCGGGGGCGGTAGGCAAGGCCCCAATCAGATCGATTCCCCATACGGCAAATGGTATGGGGTAGTCCGAAGACGACACGTACTCCGAGGGAATTCTCTGTATTCGAGCGTGTTCCTGGCACTTCTTGCATTTGTTAACTAGCTTCCTTGCGTCTTCCTTGAGGGTGGGCCAGAAGAACCCTTTTCTCAGTATGACAACAGCCAACGCATCTGATTTAATGTGCGATCCGCAGGTGCCTTCGTGAGTTTCTATTAGGATGTCCTCGGTGTCTCCTTCTCCGACGCATTTTTGCATCGGGGAAGAGAATCCCTTTCGGTACAGATTATCACCTATGATCGCGAATTTGCTTGCCTTTCTCCTGATGTTCACGGCTTCGGCAGGATTGTCAGGGAGTTTTCCTTCACCGAGGTACTTCCAATAAGGGACCCTCCATCCCGAGGTAATGCTGCATATCCGGGAGTAGGTGACGCAAGGTTCACTTCTTACTTCATCGTAAGAAGCCGACTTGGTGATCGGCCTCTCGAATTGAGCGACCGCGGGATCTTCTCGATACACAACTTCTCGAAATCCGCGACCAATTTTCTAGCCACCTCGGCGTATTTCTTGAGACTTGGTTCTTTGATCTCGTACTCCATTCATCTGCTGAACGAGGAGGTTTGAGTCGCTACGTGCTTTAAGTGATTGGATTCCTGCTTTCTTGGCCAGTTCTAGACCGGCAATTAGGGCTTCATACTCGGCCGCGTTGTTCGTTACCAGGAAAGTGAATTTGATTGACTTTGTTGCCGTCATTCCTTCCGGGCCTTCGAGAACTAACCCGGCACCTTGTTTGTCCGATCCTGAAGCTCCATCTACACGTAGGGTCCAGACCGGGCTGTCTTCTTTCAACGAATCTTCACTCTCGGATTCTTGGGGTAATTCTGCGATAAAATCTGCCAACGCCTGTGCCTTGATTGCTCTCCATGGTTCGTAATTGATCTCATACTCGCTTAGTTCTACACACCACTTTGACAGTTTTCCGGAGTGGTCTACCCGCTTTAGGATGTCCTTGATAGGGACGTTACTCCGAACGACAATGGAAAATCCGAGGAAGTACGGCTTTAACCTTCTGGCTGAGAGGACTAGGGAGTAAACTGCTTTTTGGATCATCGGGTAATTAAGTTCGGCTCCGTGCAATGATTTGCTTACGTAGTAAACCGGCCACTGTTTTCCTTGATCGTCTTCTTGAACAAGTACCGAACTTACAGCCTTCTCTCCTACTGCCAAGTATACTATGAGGAGTCTATCCTCGGTTGGTTGCCGAAGCGTAGGCATTTCCAAGAGGTAGGCTCTGATTTCCTCCCAAGCTTTCTGACATTCGGGATTCCAACTGAATCTTGCTCGGTCCCTTGCGTTCTCGTCCTTAGATTTCTTCTCTCCTTTGCTTACCCCAATTCTACCGGGCTCCGCACCTTCCTTGATCAAGAGTTTGAAGAAAGGGCGACACTTGTCTCCATAACGAGATATAAACCGACTTAAGGCTATGATTTTCCCGAGAAGCCTTTGCACGTCCTTTATTGATGAAGGTGTCCTCACGTTTAGGAGAGCTTCGATCTTTGCTGGGTTTGCATCGATGCCGCGCTCGGACACCATAAATCCGAGAAGTTTCCCGGATGTTACTCCGAAAACACATTTTTCCGGATTCATTCGGAGTCCATACTTTCGGATTTGCCCGAACACCTCTTCTATATCGCGGACGAGGTCCACTTCCTCCTTGCTCTTGATGATGATATCATCAACGTAAACTTCAAGAGTTCTCCCTATCTGTCTGGAGAATACCTTGTCCATCCATCTTTGGTAAGTTGCTCCGGCATTCTTAAGCCCAAAGGGCATTCTGGTATAACAATGTGTGCCGGAGTCGCTTATAAAGGGCGTCTTTTCTTCATCTGTGGGTTCATCCCGATCGATGATAACCGCTATAAGCATCGAGGAAGGAGAGCCTTGCATGTCCGGCCGTAGAATCCACAAGCCTGTCGATGGGTGGTGTAGGGTATGAATCCTTCGGGCAAGCATCGTTTACATTCGTAAAATCGATGCACATGCGCAATTTGTCGCTGTCTTCTCGGGTTGCTACCACGGGATTGCTTAACCATTTGGGATACGATACTTCTCTTATGACCCCAGCATCGAGGAGCTTCGAGATTTGCTCTTTGATAAAGGCCCTTTTGAATGGGGCGTTGTTTCTTTTCTTCTGTCTTATAGGTCTTGAATTCGTGTCGATATGCAGGCTGTGTTGAATGACTTTCGGGTCGATCTCGGGCAAATCACTTGGAGAGTAGGCGAACAAGTCTTTATTCATTTGAAGCAAGTTTACAAGATTTTCCTTACTGCCCTCGGGCAAGTCTTTCGCAATTCTTGTTGTCCTATCTCCTTCCAAGACGACTTCTTCGGTATCCTCTTCACCCTTGTCCTCCTTTGGGCGGCTCGGAGTCGCTTCCTTCTGAGCTATTGCCATGACATCCTTGGCCTCTCTTTGGCTCACGTAGATCGAGGCGTCGCCCTCATCTGTAGTGAAGGTGACGGTGAGGTATTTCACGTCAGTTCTCATGTGAATAGCCACCTGGGTCTCTCTCTCGATGATAGCGTTGTAGGCGGAGGGGACGTCAACGACAAGCCATTTGACCATCAATGTTGTGTACCGGGGTTGACCTTCGGGACCAATTCCAAGGAACATCGCCAGGAGCTCGATAGAGCCTAGCACTGGCAGTTCATCAGGGCCTACACCATAGGTTGCTGTCTTGACGGGGTTCAGTCGGCTTGACTTGAGCTTGAGGCCTTCATAAGCCTTTCCGAATAGCACATCTGCGTTCGAGCCATCGTCGCAGAGAACCCTCTTGACATCTATGGTTCCAATTCAGAGAGTGATGATCAGGGGATCGTAATGCGGGAGACGCACTTCGGATCCGTCCGCCCGTTTCACTCTTGAAGATGGATCCCCGTAGTTCAGTGAGGCTATCTCCCTCGCTCTCCTCTTTCTTGCGTTGGAGCCCAGGGTGGTCGTTATGGTGTTCAGTACCCCGGTTGGTTGGGGTGGAGATTTCCTTTCTTTGCCTTTCTTGTTCGGCCCCGACGTGTCTTCTTCCGCTTTCTCCTTGCCTCGGGAAGTTTCTTCGTTCCGAGGCATCTTCAAGTATTCTCTTAGGGAACCTCTCTTGATGAGATGTTCGATGTACCTCTTCAACTGATAGCATTGCTCAGTCTCATGCCCCGTGTCTCTATGGAACTGGCAGTACTTGGACGAGTTGCGCTTCGCTTCCTCCGGCACGGCTCTGGGCCAGTTAATGTTCCCGGTACCTTCTCTCTGTAGGGCTGCAAGAATGCTAGCCTGAGTTGTATTGAGGGGGGTGAAATTTGGATTTCTCTCGAAGGTTCTCCTCTGTCCTCCCCAGTTCCCCGGCTGTTTAACCGACGTATTCCTCATGTTCTCCTTCCTTGGCTCACGATTATCTCTGTTGTCTTGCTTCCCTTCGCGTTGGGACAACATTTCTTGGGCGATCATATGCTCTTGCGTGACTGCGTACATTTCCTCGACATCGGTGAAGTTCTTCCGAGATAATTCGTAAGCCAGGCGCGAATTGGGGAGGAGCGCCTTCGTGAAGGCCATGATCCGAATGTTGTCCGTCAAATCAGACGGGTGTACGGCTTCTCGGTTGAACCTTTCCACGAACTCTCGGATTCCTTCGTTCGGTCTCTGCCTGATATCGAACATCTGTATGGCTCTTTTTGCCGATCTTTTACACCCGATGAAGTGCGTCGTGAATTTGGTGGCCAAGTCCCCGAATGATGATACCGAGTTCGGGAGGAGAGAGTTGTACCAGGCTGAGGCCGGACCTCCCAGAGCTACCTCAAAATACTTACATAGGGCCCCTTTCAACTCCATCGCCCTCTTGTACTTCCGGACAAATGCATCAGGGTTTCCTGAACCTTGGTATATTTCCAGAGGGTGCGGTAAATTAAATATTCGGGGCATCTGGCTGTCCCGAATTCTGCTGGTGAATGGTCCATCCTCAGGGATAACTTCGTACTTAGGTTCGGGCCTGCCCGAGTTTCTCTCGACTTGCTCCAGACGATGCAACATTTGTCTGATCACATTGTCCCATGGATCACCACGTACCAATCTCTCTGGCCTCGGGGATCGGTCTCTCTTGTGCTCCCTCGGGGATCTTGACCGATGACGGCTGTGACGGTCCGGAGAAGGAGCTTGCTGCGAAGCTGCCTGCTGGCTACCATGGTCTGATAACCTCTGCCGTGGCAACTGCCGGTTTCGAGGTCTACTGGATTGACCAGGCTGGTCATCCCGGTTACCTCGCTCTTCCTGAAGGACAATCCTTACTGCTTGGACAAGGTCAGGGTCCAAGTGTCGAATGTCGCTTCGCTGGAAGCTAGAGGTAGGCCGTACGGAGGTTGCTCAATGGGACATTTCCTCTGAGGAACTCTGGTAGCTGGGATCGACCGTGCGACCGTCGGTGGAGCCTTCTCCCTTCGATTTAGATGATCGAGAACGGGAATGGCCCCCACGTTCTATCTGCTCTTGGGGACCACCGCCTTTCCCACAGACAGCGCCATTTTGTGGCAGATCTGTGCGTGTAAACGCCACGTTCCGGTTTGACTTACGTGTCCTGATGTTGACTGAAGTCATTAGGTCGACTTTTCGTGTTAGGACACGATTGGCGAGAAATGGAGAGGTCCTCTGAGGTTGTCTTTTGACGAGTCGCGTCGAGTAGTTGTTAAACATTACCTTTTTAGGTATGAATAGTGAATGTATTTATAGTTCCAAGTCCGAGTGGCATTATTATAATATCTCCATATCATGTTTTTAGGGAGTATAGGTACTTCGGGAATTGTGGTTCGGGAATGTCCTTAAGCATAGTTCGGGTTATTTACTCTATTAACAGTTTTTTAATGGGGCCCTTATTTCGGGCTTATGCGTGGGCCTTTTGTTAGGCCTTTTGTGTGTATTTGGGCCTGGCGGCCATCAAGTCCCCCCTCAGCCCTTTTGGCCGACTAAGAGGAGTCCAAAGTCAATGCGATTCGGGCATGTGATTCCTGTCTTGTGTAGTGTTCGGGACCTCGACCTTTCAGTTCGGGTAATCGAGCATGTCATTAGTTCGGGGTAATTGAGAGTGCTGTTCGGGCAATTGAATTCTTTGTTCCGAACAGTGTTGGGTCTGTAGAGCCTTTCCTTGTCTCGAACATTGTTCGGGCGTTTGAAGCATATCCCGGACTGTAATATGTCCGGGGAAATGAGGATGCAAGGTCCTCCTTGTCTCGAACAAATGTTTGGGCTTCAAGTATATCCCGGCGGTGATGTCCGGGAAAGTGAGGATGCAAAGTCCTCCTTTGTCTCGAACAATGTTTGGGCTTTTAAAGTATATCCCGGACTGTAATGTCCGGGAAAGTGAGGATGCAAAGTCCTCCTTTTGTTTCGAACAATGTTCGGGCTTTTGAAGTATATCCCATACTGTAATGTCCGGGAAAGCGAGGATGCAAAGTCCTCCTTTTGTCTCGAACAATGTTCGGGCTTTTGAAGTATATCCCATACTGTAATGTCCGGGAAAGCGAGGATGCAAAGTCCTCCTTTTGTTTAGAACAATGTTCGGGCTTTTGAAGTATATCCCGGACTATAACGTCCTGGAAAGTGAGGATGCAAAGTCCTCCTTTTGTCTCGAACACTGTTCGGGCTTTTGAAGTATATCCCGGACTATAATGTCCGGGAAAGTGAGGATGCAAAGTCCTCCTTTTGTCTCGAACACTGTTCGGGCTTTTGAAGTATATCCCGGACTATAATGTCCGGAAAGTGAGGATGGAAAGTCCTCCTTTTGTCTCGAACAATGTTCGGGCTTTTGAAGTATATCCCGAACTATAATGTACGGAAAGTCAGGATGCAAAGTCCTCCTTTTGTCTCGAACACTGTTCGGACTTTTGAAGTATATCCCGGACTATAATGACCGGGAAAGTAAGGATGCAAAGTCCTCCTTTTGTCTCGAACAACGTTCGAGCATTTGAAGTATATCCCGAACTGTAATGTCCGGGAAATTGAGATGTGAGTCCTCCTTTTATTTCGAACAATGTTTGAGCATTTGAAGTATATCCCGGACTGCAATGTCCGGGAAATTGAGGATGTGAGTCCTCCTTTGTTTCGAACAATATTCTAGCATTTGAAGTATATCCCGGACTACAATGTCCGGGAAATTGAGATGTGAGTCCTCCGGGGGCGGTGGGCAAGGCCCCAATCAGATCGATTCCCCATACGGCAAATGGGATGGGATAGTCTGAGGACGATACGTACTCCGACGGAATTCTCTGTATTCGAGCATGTTCCTGGCTCTTCTTGCATTTGTTAACTAGCTTCCTTGCGTCTTCCTTGAGAGTGGGCCAGAAGAAACCTTGTCTCAGTATGACAGAAGCCAACGCATCTGAGTTAATGTGCGATCCGCAGGTGCGTTCGTGAGTTTCTATTAGGATGTCCTCGGTGTCTACTTCTCCGATGCATTTTTGCATCGGGGAAGAGAATCCCTTTCGGTATAGATTATCACTTATGATCGCGAATTTGCTTGCCTTTCTCCTGATGTTCGCGGCTTCGGCAGGATTGTCCAGGAGTTTTCCTTCGCCGAGGTACTTCCAATAAGGGACCCTCCATCCCGAGGTAATGCTGCATATCCGGGAGTAGGTGACGCAAGGTTCACTTCTTACTTCATCGTAAGAAGCCGACTTCGAAAGCTGATCGGCCTCTGAATTGAGCGACCGCGGGATCTTCTCGATACACAACTTCTCGAAATCCGTGGCCAATTTTCTAGCCAGCTCGGCGTATTTCTTGAGACTTAGTTCTTTGATCTCGTACTCTCCATTCATCTGCTGAACGAGGAGGTTTGAGTCGCTACATGCTTTAAGTGATCGGATTCCCGCTTTCTTGGCCAGTTCTAGACCGGCAATTAGGGCTTCATACTCGGCCGCGTTGTTCGTTACCGGGAAAGTGAATTTGATTGACTTTGTTGCCCTCATTCCTTCCGGGCCTTCGAGAACTAACCCGGCACCTTGTTTGTCCGATCCTGAAGCTTAATTTAATAGACGTATGTTCCTTCACTTAATTTAAGCTTCAATTCCCTCAAGTCCATTATAGTGGTACAAAACCAGTACTAAGACTATCAAGGGGTTGAAATTCTTAATTTAGGTAAAGGATAAATGTCACATGCATGCCAAGTCTATGTCACACATGGACCTTAGGAACCACGAGTGTAGCGCTCCCAGGAAAGAGGAGGGGTCACAGACGGTCCCACTTAAAACCCACCTCCTAGACAGAGCACATTCCGGCAATTACCTCAAGGTATAATGTGATATAGAACTTTGGCACACATTTTCTTTAGGTTCATTTAATCATTCATGGAACAAATAAGCAAGTCAACATGCTATACATCCATTTTCATCATACAACATCCAAGCATTATTCAAAACACATATAACATTCATGCTTCATTTTCCATTCAAACGATTAAGAGTATGAACCTTGCTTCTGGACGCAGCTTAAGAATCTTAGAGATTCTTGCTCCTTGTTGATGAAGAAGACTCAGCTTGGGGAACACCTTAAGGGCGGCTTGAAGATGATTTGTCTCCAAGGTGAGTTCCACTCACAATGCTCCTAGAATGCCAACTAATTCGGAAGAGGAAGTATGTAGAGAGAAGAGAGAACCAATGCTGGTTTTTGGGATGATAATAATGGCGCATCCTCCCTCTATTTATAGAGGATGATGGGCTGCCAATGAGAGGGCACAATGCCTCCTCATTTGCGAAGTAACATGTCTCTAGGACCAAGGGCTGCAACCAATGCCCCTTGGTCCATGAGACATGTCTCATGCCTTTTGCCTTTTCAATTAACTAATTAATTAGAAAAGGAATAAATAAATAATTGTGTCTAATAGGAAATTAATTAACTAATTAATTAATTATCCAAATATGGTGAAGAGGCAAGGGAGGTGACCCATGTCCCTTGCCCATTCGGCCATGGGACATGAGACATGTCCCTTTAGCCGAATGGTGCAAGGCATGGGGTGCACCCCTTGCCTAGAGGCACCTAGGGCGAAGGGGCACTCACACCCCTAGGCCCATGGCCGAATGGGTGTAAGGCCACCTTAGGGTGCCCTGTCGGCACCCAAGGGTGCTACGCACCCTACTGCCTAAGCAGAAGGTGTGCTTGGCCCTCTTCGACACCTTATCACCAATTTACGCACCTTTCCGCCAAGAGACACGTCTCTTCGCCAAAAGGTGCCTAGACACATTTGTACCAAGCTCACATAGAGCTAGTCCAAGACATATTAAATCATCCATTGAGCTCCTTGAGCTCATATCAGCTCACTAAGAGCATATACACATCTCTCTAGCTCAAACACTCAGATTGAGCTGAGTTGAGCTGTGCCTAACTACTTTAGCTAGCCCAGGTCATCTTGGTATGCAAGAATTCCAACAGTCCTTACAGCTTCGTCAGCTCGGCCTCGCATTGGATGAAGAATACGCGAAGCCCTTTGGAGTCTTGAGCATAAGTATCCTTGAAGAAGGGAGCAACCCTACCTTGGTGCGCGAACGCTTGAACCCCAAGAAGGCCTCAAGTAAAAACATACCCGCGAAGGCTCTTGGCGAAGGCATTCCCGCGAAGGCACTTGGCGAAGACATCCCGCGAAGCCTCCATACTTAACCAGATAGCCGACCAAGTCCGACAGCGGGCGTCCTTTCTCTGCAGCTACTCGGGAATGTAGGCATCCCTTTTCGAGGAAAAGACACCGAACACTTTTTTAGACTTGCTTTTCTTTTCACCTTTTTGGAAACTTTTACTCTACACGCATGTCAAAGGCCTTTGTTTGCTTTTGCACACACGCACGACCTGTACTAAGCCAACTTACTTCTCACAGCCCTCCACTATATAAGTTAGAAACAACACCATTGTAACCTAGAACATATCATTGAATTTAAGCAATTCGGCTGAAACACTCCCGGGGAGTCGTCGGCTTTTGTGTTCTCCATTCTTGCATTTCCACTTCCCTAGTGATCCAGGCAAGAGGATCCAAGCATAATATCTAGTATTGCTTGACCTTGTAGTCAAGAGGTGCTAGATCCCATCTCCTTTCCCAGGCATTTTCAAGGGCATTGCCTCACCTCGTAGTGAGGAGGTTCCCTTGGCCGACTCTGTCTTCTTCGTGTTCTTCCTCTGTTTCGTTTCCGCCTTCTGGAAACCTGCCTCTACCAAGCTAGATCCGAGCTCGTGATCACACCCTCCTTCTCGTGATCACATCAAGTGGTATCAGAGCCAACTTGCTTGTTGGAGGTATTCGTGTTCTTGTTGAAGTTTTCTTCAAGCAAAACCTTTTGTTACCTTCTTACGCTTGAAGAAATATCGGTTGATGAACTCAGTTGAGACCGAAAGGTTGTTTAAAAGTGCGTTTGTTAAAGTTAAGAGTCTCGAGTTTAAACAAAAGAAAAGTTGTTCTGTCGTACAAAAGCGCAGAGAAAAGTTTTATAAAGAAAGAAAAACGCTGCACAAAGTTTCTGTGTCTGAGAAAAGTTCTTGCGTGTTCTTAACAAAACACAAGTGAACAGTGTTTTTGATCCGAAATAGTTTCAGAACTTGAACAAAAAGTGTTTGTGACTGCAAAAAGCCTTTTTTCATCCTCCAACCTGTTTCTTTCGACCCCAACTCAACCCTGACATCCTACAAAACTGGTTTCAAGTAACTAGTCATTTTCTTGGGTTTCAAGTTGCGGTTTTACTAGAGTTTTGTTTGTGTTTTCTTGCGTGTTCATCTTTGATCCAAGGTTGAAAACGGTATCAAGTTTAGAGAGCTTGTGAAAGCCGTCAGTGAACAGCCGAAGTGACAAAGTTGTTGAGGGAAACGCGAGAGTGAGAGTAAACACTCAGGGAGTGGTGAGATTCTTTCCTGACTACATAACTTCAACAGTACTATGTTACCGATGGTTTCAACAGACTCATCTCCCCCTCATCCATCCCAGCTAACCGTGCACAGCACTCTAGCAAAGATCTTACAGAGGTTGGATGAACTGGGAGCTCAAGTCGCTATGACGAATGAGCGACTAACGAGAGTGGAGGTAGCTCAAGGAAAGCAACCGGAAAGCTCGCAAGCCCACGATGATGCCCATGCATCGCGGGCTCAAGACGGAGTCACCCATACCACTTTCGATCCTGCATCAACGAAGCCACAGGCCACCCTCACAGCCGTCCGACCACTTCTACAAGAATAGATCGTGGTGTTGACATCACAGGCAGTGATGACCAGGATTATTACGCGAGCCACCGCCAAAGCCTATAAAGAGAAGGGTCTTTCCCGATAGAGCTCAAGCGAGCCTATCTCCACAGAGACCTCGAAGAAGATGAAGAAGCGAGCGAGGCCGTGTCCATCGAGGTTTCAACAGAGACCTAGGAGGTAGGGCGCAAGCCCCGGATCAACAAGCCCTCGCCAATATAAAGCTTCAGATTCCACCCTTCTACGGGTCCAGTGATCCGGAAGAGTACTTTACATGGGTGGCTAAAACGGAGCGGATCATTGATATGATGGGGTACACTGACGCGATAGCCTTGAAACTCGTGGTCATTGAATTCCATGATTATGCTCTTACCTGGTGGGAGCAAGAGCATCATGAGAGAGCCAGGATTCGTTGTCGTCCCATCACCACTTGGGAGGACATTAAACGGACCATGAAGAATCGGTTTGTGCCTAGCTACTATGACCGAGATTGTGCCCAGAAGCTGCAGCGCCTTATCCAAGGTCATCGCAGCGTCGAGGAATACCAGAAGGACCACGAGAAGGCCTTGATGAGGGCCAACGTCAAGGAGGACGAAGAGGCTAAGTTGGCCAGATTTTTATATGGCCTACGAGAGGACGTCGCCAAGACGGTTGAACTGTGCGACTACCGGGATTACCAAGATCTGGTGCATAAGGCCATCCGAGTGGAGAAACAACTGAAGAAGGGGAACTCCTATCATCCCGCCCATACACCCATCAGGGGCTCAGGCAGCAAGACCCCTCCCTTCGTCAAACCGCCCCCGCCAAAACCATACACCTCTCCAGCGGCGATGCCACCCCCTCGCCAAACTTACCCAACACAAGACCCCATCACAACCCCAGCCGAAGCTCAGCACCAACACTTATGATGCCCCTCGCCAGTCAAGGAGCATCGAATGCTTTAAGTGTTTGGGCAAGGGACACTATGCGAGAGATTACCCCAACAGAAGGGCTATGGTCATTCGGCCCAATGGGGAGTTATCTAGTGAGGAAGAGGAAGAGGTCTCCACTGAGCGACGAGATCAGGAGAGTGAAGCAGAAGAGTGAGAGCTGCCTATGGACGGAACTCATACTAGTCACCAAGAGGGTTCTGCAAAGCTCTCCAAGCATCACTGAGAGCACACAGCGGGAAAATTTATTTCAATCAAGAGCTATGGTGAATGGGACTCTCTATAGTCTCATTATCGATAGCGGGAGCTGTGTGAACGCCGCCAGCGAAGATATGGTCGCTGGCTGGGTCTTCGCACCATCGCACATCCTAAGCCATACCAAGCTGCGGTGGGTCGATGACAGGACCTTCGTGAAGGTCGTTAAACAAGTCGAAGTCCCAATCAAGATCGGCAAGTATGAGGATTCCATCACCTGTGATGTGGTGCGAATGCAGGCCACCCACATCCTCTTGGGTAGGCCCTGGCAGTACGACAAGGAGGCCATACATTATGGCAAAACCAACAAATATGCCCTCACCCATCTCAGTAAACCCTACACCCTACTTCCCCTCAAATCCACCCAAGCTCACCAAGATCAGATTCATCTGGCTAGTAAGGCCGAGAGAAAAAGAAAGAGCGAGGCGAGAGTGAAGAGAAAATGGTGAGAAGGTTCAAGGAACCTTGAGTGAAAAAAAAAGAGTGTGCATTGATGGAAAACACCCCGAGAGAGCCCACGAGAAAACAAGAGTGCCTTCCTCCCATGGCCAAAGAAAGGGATTTTAAAAGAGCGTTCCTTGGAAACAAGACTTGCTTTCTCCTGATTCCCACTCATTGCATGCTAACACTTGACAATGTGTCTTCTCTTCCTTTCTATGTGCAGAAGGTCCTGAAAGAATTCGGCGAAGTATTCGATGAGCCGCGAACCCTTCCCCCTATCGCGGCATAGAGCATCAAATCGACTTGCTTCCAGTAGCGCCTTTACCCAACAAGGCCGCCTACCGGACCAACCCTCAAGAATCCAAAGAGATCCAATCGCAAGTGTAAGAGCTGCTGGACAATTGTTTCATACGCGAAAGCCTTTCGCCATGCTCGGTACAGGTTATACTCGTGCCAAAGAGCGATGGCACTTGGCGCATGTGCATGGACTGCCGCCCCATCAACTCTATCACTGTAAAGTATCGCCACCCTATACCTAGACTTGATGACATGTTAGACGAATTGAGTGGTGCATGTGTGTTTTCAAAAATTGCCTTAGAAGTGGCTATCACCAAATTCGGATGAAGGAGGGTGATGAATGGAAAACTGCTTTCAAAACCAAAATTTGTTTGTATGAGTGGAATGTTATGCCCTTCGGGTTATCTAACGCACCAAGTACTTTCATGCGCCTAATGAATCATGTTTTGAGGCGTTTAATTGGGAAATTTGTGGTGGTATACTTTGATGACATACTAGTTTATTCTAAGAACCATGAGGAGCATGTCGGGCACTTGAGGCAGGTCCTCGACACGCTTAAGTTAGAAAAACTGTATGCCAAATTTGAAAAGTGTGTCTTCGCATCCCAGGAAGTTAACTTTCTTGGATATGTAGTGGGTGCGAAGGGAGTCAAGGTAGACGAGAATAAGATCAGTGCCATTCGGGACTGGCCTACTCCTAACTCCTTAACTGAGGTAAGATCCTTCCTAGGACTTTCTAGTTTTTACAGGAGGTTTGTTAAAGACTTCTCTTCCATTGCTGCCCCTTTGCATGAGCTGGCTAAGAAGAATGTCATCTTCGAATGGGGTAAGTCGCAAGAGAAATCTTTTAACGAATTAAAATCTCGTCTGACAAATGCCCGTCTACTCACTTTGCCAAACTTCAACAAAGTGTTCGAGGTAGAGTGCGATGCCAGTGGTATAGGCATCGGCGCTGTCTTGCACCAAGAAGGCCGTCCCATCGCCTTCTTTAGCGAAAAGTTGAGTGGAGCCACCTTGAATTACTCCACATATGATAAAGAGCTATACGCTCTTGTGCGATCATTACAAACGTGGAGTCATTACCTTCGCCTAGAGAATTCGTAATCCATACGGATCACTTGTCTTTGAAGTATCTTCAAGGACAAGGAAATTTGAGCAAAAGGCATGTTAGGTGGGTAGAGTTCATTGAGTCTTTCTCCTATGTTATTAAATATAAGAAAGGAAAAGAAAATGTTGTTGCTGATGCGCTCTCTAGGAGGTATACGTTACTCATGACTCTCGATACAAAGGTTGTTGGTTTCGAATGTTTGAAAAGCATGTATGAGCATGATGTGGATTTTGGTGAAATATTTGTCAACTGTGCTAAAGGTAGCCAAAATGGCTACTATGTGTTTGATGGCTTTCTGTTTAAGTTAAAAAGGTTGTGCATTCCAAGAGGGTCAATGCGCGAAGTCATCATCAAAGAGGCACATGGTGGCGGCCTCATGGGGCACTTCGGTGTTCAGAAGACACTTGAAGCTGTGAAGGAAAATTTCTTTTGGCCCGGCATGAAGAGGGACATCACCAAGTTCTATGCCAGATGTGTCACATGCCACCAAGCCAAGTCTACTCTACAACCAAAAGGGAAGACAAGCAGAATTTGAGAATCCGCGGACGGATTCTTTCGAAGAGGGCGAGTATGATGAGGACATCGCCCCAAAAGACCCTCAGATTCCAGATGAACCGCAACCTCAAGCGCGCGCGACCCCTGATCCACTCCAAGGCATTGGCGGACCCATGACCAGGTCCCGGTTGAAGCGAGTTCAAGCAAATCTCCACGCCTTCATGAGGCTCATGGTGCAGGACGACCAAGAGGAATCTCGAGCGAAGTCCTTACAGCTTCGTCAGCTCGGCCTCGCGTTGGATGAAGAATACGCGAAGCCCTTTGGAGTCTTGAGCATAAGTATCCTTGAAGAAGGGAGCAGCCCTACCTTGGTGCGCGAACGCTTGAACCCCAAGAAGGCCTCAAGTAAAAACATACCCGCGAAGGCTCTTGGCGAAGACATCCCGCGAAGGCACTTGGCGAAGACATCCCGCGAAGCCTCCATACTTAACCGGATAGCCGACCAAGTCCGACAGCGGGCGTCCTTTCTCTGCAGCTACTCGGGAATGTAGGCATCCCTTTTCGAGGAAAAGACACCGAACACTTTTAGACTAGCTTTTCTTTTCACCTTTTTGGAAACTGTTACTCTGCACGCATGTCAAAGGCCTTTGTTTGCTTTTTGCACACACGCACGACTGTACTAAGCCAACTTACTTCTCACAGCCCTCCACTATATAAGTTAGAAACAACACCATTGTAACCTAGAACATATTATTGAATTTAAGCAATTCGGCTGAAACACTCCCGGGGAGTCGTCGGCTTTTGTGTTCTCCATTCTTGCATTTCCACTTCCCTAGTGATCCAGGCAAGAGGATCCAAGCATAATATCTAGTATTGCTTGACCTTGTAGTCAAGAGGTGCTAGATCCCATCTCCTTTCCCAGGCATTTTCAAGGGCATTGCCTCACCTCGTAGTGAGGAGGTTCCCTTGGCCGACTCTGTCTTCTTCGTGTTCTTCCTCTGTTTCGTTTCCGCCTTCTGGAAACCTGCCTCTACCAAGCTAGATCCGAGCTCGTGATCACACCCTCCTTCTCGTGATCACATCATTTATCCACTAGGTTAGAGTAATGGTTGGTTCTTAACCACCTTACCTAAACTAGGGGAATTCTTCCATCCTCTTTTCCCATTTATGGAAGTGCCATCATACCTCCCTTTCTTACATGAAAATGGTAAGAAGACACAAGGGGGAGTTACCAAAAGTGTCTACCACACTTGGTACACTACCCAAGCAAATGCGTCCTCGCATCACATCAGAATCAGACAAGGCTCTGCAGGTCTCGCCCTCGCTATCTAACACTCGCCTTCGCGAGTCTCTTATGCCTTCGCGGGTCTCGCCCTCGCGGTCTTACGGTTCGTGCGACCCTTACTCTTACCTTTATTGGCTTCGCTTTTATCTAGGCCTTCGCCCCTTGCTGGCCTTCGTAGCTACATACTCAACTAAGGAAAGACCACTTGGTCATCTGACATTAAGCAACCAATAAGGAAGAAGGTCAGCACGAGCCTGAGTGATCTTCTCTAGATTCACACGCGAGATATCCTCTGACAAACGAATCGACTAAGGCGGTTTACTGACATTCATAATTACAGCCGCCTTTTCTCAACAGCCTGGCTAAAGGCTTCAACTGGGGGAGGCTCCTTCTGGCATCACCCTATAAATAGGGTGATGTCCACCTTGAAACGGGTAAGCTACTTCACGCCCCCCACTCCTCTCTTGCTACTCCTGAGCGTTCTCTTTATCTTTTACAGATCACTCTGAACAGCAAGCTTGGAGTCTTCAAGAACACAACACTATCAACAAATCATCTGAGAGTCCGGACCTGCAAAGGAACGCGACTATCAGATTGGCGCCGTGATGTGATCATGGGATCCCTGCGACAACAAGACGTTCAGGCGAAGAGGCGGTCGAGTGAAGCTCGGAGCAAACCCTTGGCGAGTGGGTTCGAGAGGCCCAGCGGCCTAATCCGATGGTCTGGATTAACCCCGGACATGGAAAGGGCAATGCCTTCACGCGAGGACCCTAAAAGAGGCCTCAAGGCGTAGGAGAGGCTTCTGCAAAAGGCATCCAGGCGAAGGCAAGCCACTTTGGCAAAGCCGTCCCTGTGAAGTCTCAAGGCGAAGGATGAACTGCATCATGCTAAGGCATCCAGAACACTGGCGAAGCCCCCAGGCGAAGCCATTCCTGCGAAGCCCCGAGGCGAGGGCTAGGCTTCCCCAACAAAGGAGTTCTGGCGATGGCCAAACCTTCAGGCGAAGCCATCCCCATAACCCTCCCCATTGCGAAGCCCTCATGCAACAATGTCCACGAGAAGTCTTTAAGATACGGACGGAACTTCCTTGCGAAGCTTCCTGGCGAAGGCAAAGCCCCAGGCGACGTCATCCCGATCGGTCTCTGGTAAAGGCCACGTCTACAACAAGAAGACTTCCGGTTCGACGCTAACTAAGGGATATTCTTCGCGAGTCTCAGCGAAGGCGGAGCCTTCGTTGCAAGTCTCAAAGGGGAAGGCGAGGCCACCAGGCGAAGCCTCCTTTGAGAAAGCTTCCCAACAAAGGCGAGGCCTTCCGAGCCGGGCCTCCCATCAGCGAGCCCTAAAGCGAGCCACCTCGGCTTATCCAGTCGGCCAACCACTCCCGACCATTCCGGCCCCTCCCGCCTTATACGCCGACACTTGGGAGCGAACTTTTTACCTTTTTATCTTTTAAATGGACATGCATGCAAAAGTACTGTACACTTTATGGCATGCATGCGTCTTTGTAAGAGGCTTTTCCCTTCCTTCCCTATAAAAGGAAAGACAGACTCCTAGAACAGGTAGAACATATGTAAAGCTTAAGAAGGACAATTCCTTAAGCCCGGTTCTCACCCCCTTGCTATATTCCGCCATCCCCCTTGATTGATCGTTTATCATCAAGTTTAATATCTAGTATTGCTTAATCTCGTAGTTAAGAGGTGCTAGATCTAACATACTCCCCAGGCTAATCGCAGATATTTCCCAACCTCGTAGTTGGGAGGTGACTGTGGCAGACTCTATCCTTCTTTGATCAAACGACTCCACCGAGCTAGATCTGCGCGTCCGTACGATCTCGCGGATTCGCGCCTAAGCGTACCCGTGATCGTATCACGCCGTCAGTGGGAATGAAAAGTTCTCATCAAAAACCCATATCAAAAACCACAAGTAACAAGCCATGCCAACTACTCGGAGCGCAAGTAGGCATAGCCGCAAGGGAAGGAGGAATCCACCCGTTACGGTCACCAATAACGACCCACAATCGGAAGCCTCCCCAAACAACGTCCGCCCACAACCAGGGGAACTCTCTATTCATTCGACGGAGGAGAGTACCTCCCACGTTAACCGTAACGTGCCTCAGGTGTTACGGTCACCCCGAGCGGGTTGTGACCTAGGTGACCCGGGGCTCCGGTTTTGGCCTGCGGGTCATGGTTTTGGGCGGTTAGACGGCTCCCGAGACTTATCTGAGCATTATTTCTTGGAATCCTTCGGGTTTTGAGGTCGTGTGGGTCCCCGGACATTTCCGCAGAAAATATTTTTCCGGGGCCGGGACTTGTCTCGGGACGTACAGTAGGCTCGGTAGCGCTCCCGGGACCTCGGATTGGGAAACCGTTCACATATTTGGAATCGTGGGAAAGTCCTGCATCTTTTTACGGTGTATATTTTATGGGGCGGGACGTTCGGTCCTGGGCGACTCCCGGGGCTCAGGACGGGGATCCCGGGGCTCGGGATGGAAATTTTCCGACGGCTTTGGTGTAAAGTATGTTATATTTTAAGACGGATTTTATGGTAATACTTGTGGAATTTTGGCATGACGGGATTTGGATTTGGGTTAGCACGTCGGGATTTGCTCGGGTTAAGTGGGCCCGGTAGGACACTCTGGACTTATAATTAAGTATATGAAGTATAATTGGTGTGAGATATGAAGTTCCGAGGATGTGGTACAGTTTTCATTACTGTTATTGCCACCCAGTGCGAATTCCAGTTAATTACGCGATTAAGCGTATTTACCGGGATTAGCGATTTTTGTGGGGCTCGGGACTCATAATTAGTCATGTGAAGCATGTTTTGTCCGTGATATGAGGTCCCGAAAATGTGTCTCAGATTTCGTGCCGTTTGGGGTTACGGTTTGGAAGTTGCAATTTTCGGGCTGGACTAAATTGCAACTTTTGAAAGTTTGAGGGCTAAAGTGAAAAAGAAAAAGAAAAAGAAAAACAAAAGAAAAAGAAAACAGCAGGAGAGGCGGTGAAGTGAGGTGTGTGTTAGTAATATTATATATATATATATATATATATATATATATATATATGTATGTATCATGTATGTATGTATGTATATATATATATATATAGTATTAGGAAAGTTAGAAACGTACAGGAAGCCATAAACGAATTCACTTCTTCTTTCTTCTCTGTACCTCGCCGAGAGCTTAAGGAGCATTTTGAGATTTCTCAATCTCTCACCAAAATCTTGAAGGTCAGTTGGGTAAATCGATCCTTAGGAGAAATAATTAACTCCTTATAAATCGGTTTTTGTGATTGTAGCTCCGGTTGGAAACCGTGAGCTTCTGAAAATTGCTCCATATTTATGGAAATTCTCCTATGGTTGATTTTTTGGTTTCTAAACATTCCCGGCGCGTGAGCAGAAACGCGTGTATGTTTGGTAACAGGAGCGTGAGCAGAAACGCGTCGGAAGTGTTCCAAAAATCCGTTCAAAGATTTGGTACGAAAAATCAACTTTGCTTTCAGCAAAAGGTAAGGATATATTTGTGATCAGAGGGAAGTTCTGATTCTGATGGTGTAATTGGTTTTGTCAGAAAAGGCTCGGTGTGAAAGCCGTGTTTTCCGGCCCGAGCCTCGGTTTTGGCGCCAATGATATTGGTTGATTCTGTGAATTCTGAACATATATTCTGTATCTGTGGATCATTTGTGAACAGGGGGTAGTCGGAAACGCAGCTGAAACTCTGCCGAATTTTATACTGGGACAACTGAACGAGAATTTCGATTCGGACTTGTGTGAACGATTTGGGAAGAAGGTATGATTTAAAGGTTTGGTTGTGTTTATGGATGTATAAGTAACAATGTTGTAGCTAGGTTTGAGAAACCGAGCTTTCTGTGTATTTTTGCGGGAAAGTGCGGGAATGTGCGGGTTTGGTTTCTGGGGGTTATTTTGGTGAGTTCTGATTTGTTTGTGGTTGTTCAGTGTGTTTCTGCATTGGTGGAGTTGTGCGGGACCATAAAAGTCAAGTTGTCACTTTTCGGGCTGGGAGCCGGGATTTCCCGGGATTTGTGCTGCGGAGCAGTTTTTCGAGGTAAGGGTTAAACTTCTCTCGTTATGCATTTTGGGAGTATTTGAATGTATATCGGGTTTAGTTAAGGCTGGTTCCGAGTGAGGGCGGTGGTTCGGTGACCCCGAGACCCGTGGTATGATGCACGTTTGTTCTGTTTCAAGGCCCGGATGGTCTTGGAGGCCACGGGTTTGTATTCTGTTCTGCATATCCGTGCTAGGCGCCGATATTTATACTTATACGTTTTTGATATATTCTGTTATGTTTTGCATATGCATTTTGATATGTTACATTCGTGACGAGACCGGATGGTCTTAGAGGCCACGGGTGCTCCTTGGTTACATTCTGCGTATCCGCACCGGAGTGCCGACATTGCTACGTGTCCGCACCGGAGGGTGCCGACATTCGTGTATATCCGCACCGGGGTGCCGATATACTTCGTGACCCTACGACAGTTTGGGGATCATGACCCCAGCCGGTACCGTGTGCTTGCTCAGTACATTCGACCTCTTAGAGAGGGCTGTCGTTCTGTGGGTCAGCGGTTGGACCGCATGTGATGGGTTCCGGCTCACCTCTGACTTTGCATACATTCATATATATGTATATTTGTGTTTGTGTTCGTTCTGTTTTGCAGTTTCGGTTCATGAGTCCTTGTACAAACTGTATCTTACCTTAGCCCTTATTGGGTCCTCCCGAGGACTCACCCCTTATTGTTTACCACCTTTCAGGTTGATCTGATAAGCAGCCTGCGGACTAGGGATCCGCGGTGCTTTTGGTTGTTTTGGTTTTCAGCAAGAAGCAGCAGCACTCGTGCGGGAATCTTCCGGGCGAGAGGTTTTCCGATTCCGCGCCTAGGTATTCTAGGGTTTACTTTGGTGGCTCAGAGGTGTAGTTGCATGCATGTATATTGGATCATGATTTTGTATATGACGTATATTCTGGAATATGTATTGGTTCTGTATCTGTCTTCTGAGTCGAGGGCGGAGCCCCGACTTGCCTATATTGGTTATGTATATGAAATGGTTTCGGTGTTTTAGTTGTCATGAGTGACGAACGGTATTCCATGAACTGCATGTTTGTTCGTTAAGTTGTTTGTATACTTGCCATGTGTGTGTTCTGTAGGTTGCGGGTCATAGTACGACCATTCTGTTATTGCGGGCCGGGTCATGAGACCACTGCACGTAGCGGGTTTCGGCAGTACCGTTACCGCGCTTTCCGCCGCAGCTTCCGCTTCCGAACGTCGCGGCCGGCCCAGCCTCCGCAACCGGGCGGGGTGGTCGTGACATCAGGAGCGCACCGCTCCACCAAATCCTCCACCAACAGGCCTTGACCCGGCCGTCCTGCAATCAATCACTGAGGCAGTGGCTCAAAACTTGCGCGAAACACTCGCTAGTACTCTCGAGAGGTGTTTTGGATAGCGCGGAAAACTACGAACCAGTTAACCCGAGCGTCCTGCCACCCCGCCTCAACAAGTAAGTCATCCTGACCCTCCTCCTTTGTCTATACTTATAGCACTTACTAGACGGTTAGAGGAAATGGAGAAAAGGGAATAGAGGGCAAGTGTCCATAACATCACCAGGATGGGTTTGGACCACCTTTGGACCCTGGGTACACAATTGATGTGGACATCAGCCCCATTTTTGTGACAAGGCGCGACTCTTCATCCAGAAGGTCTAAAGGGTCCTTGGCGAAGGCACGGGCGAAGAAGAAGCGGCATTCTAGGCACCGGCGAAGCCCCAAGGCGAGTCGCGCTCGCCAGATCTTGGCGAACCCATGCCCTATTGGCGAACCCTTGGCCTTTGGCGAAGTCAAGGCCATTTGCGAGGCCATGGCTCTTTGCGACCCCATGGTCGATGGCGAAGAGCACTGCGCCTCATTTCGAAACAAGCGAAGCCAGGTGTTCGCCAAACAGAAGAGGCGTCCATATACAAGTCAGGCGAACCCTTCAACTTGTGCAGAGGCCCTCTTCTTTCCTTGTCCCGCCGAAAGCAATTCATGGGGAAATGGGAGCCGCAAAAGCAGGTAGCCTACAATGTCACATCCGCTGCCACCTCTCATTTCGCCTACCATAGATCCAGGAAGCTGTTCCCTTGTCAAGACGTCCTTTATTATTTACTTCTTTCTTTCTCCTTCTATAAAAGGAGGTTGTAACCTAAGTATTAGGGAGAACTCATTTTGTAAGAACACATATTTGCGGAAGTACGCATATTGTTCTTCGTGGGTCTCAAATCTTGCTCCACCAATCCATTAGTGATCCATTGCAAGAGGATCCAATATAATACCTAGCATTGTTTGATCTCGTAGTCAAAAGGTTCTAGGTCCCATTTTCCTTCCCCAGGCATTTTCAAGGGCATTGCCTCACCTCGTAGTGAGGAGGTTCCCTTGGCCGACTCTGTTTCCTTTGTGTTCTTCCTCTGTTTCGTTTCCATTCTTGCTGGAAACCGCCTCCTTCGAGCTAGATCCGAGCTCGTGATCACTTACCCCCCCTGTGATCACATCAGTTGGTATCAGAGCCAAAGCGCTTGTCGGAGGTATCTTACCGTATCAGTTGTTTACTTCCTTCAAGTTAAAAACCTTTGCTGTTCTTTTCAAAAAAAAACTTGAAGAAAAGTTATCGGTTAATGATCTCTTGAGAGAAACCGAATATTTGTTACCCTTGTTTAAAGTTCTTAAAGGTTCATAAAATCTGTGAGTTATTTCGGATTTGAAAAAGAAAAGAGATTCCCTGTGTGCAAAAGAACAAAAGTTTACAGAAAAAAGAAATATTCCGATCAGTTCATAATTTCTGGGAAAAGTTCTAAGTGTTCTTGAAGAGTTCATCCGAAACTCGGAGTAAACAGTACTCACAGATCGAAAATAATTTCGAAAACCTGAACTTTGTGTTTGTGAAAGGCTATTCTATCTCACTTCCAACTTCATCAACCACCAACCAACTTCAAAAGCTAGTTTGAGTAACTAGAACTTTGTGCTTTACTTGTTTCGGACATTGCTAAGATTTCTTTGGATATTCTTTGCATGTTTGCATTTGATCTTAATCGCAGATTGGTGGTAAGTTTTGAAGCTTGAAAGAACCGTTGTGTTCTAAAACACGAGAGAAGAGTGTAAACACTAAGGGAGTGTAGCGAGGCTTCACAAAACTGTTCACATGTGCAGAACTTGAGTCTCATGGAGTATGTGGAAGAGGACTACTACCCGAAATCGGATCCTTGTTATCAAGAATCTGATTTACAGGCGGAGGTAACCTCGACCGTACATACTCGGGGAACTATTCGAGTACCCCCTTGGCCAAGAAACCTGGCCCGAACCGACCCCATCCTCTGAATTTGATCCTCCATACCCTGCTGCATATGAGTATTACTCAGGTTCAGACCCTGAACGAGTGGTGGCGACCCCTTGCCATCGCCGAGACACCCCCCCTCGCTATCGCTACCTCAAGCACCGGAGGACTTACCCTTCATCCTCGTATTATTCCCCCATTCCGTCGTATCCTAGCTGTACGACGCCCAGCTTTGAGCCCCCTCTCATTCGCGTTTCCCCATCCACCAACCGAAAGCCAACGAGGGCCCCCACTCACAAGTTTGCTTCGTCGCCCCAATCGCCTTCTGACCAACAGGCGAAGCAACACAAGAAGTGCCTCAAAGACCCAGCTCCTCCACTATCATTGATGAGCTAAAACAACTTGTACTTATGGTCCAGAACCAGATGTTACAAGGACACATGGAGGAAGCTGCAACCGGTGGTAAGGTTGAGAGGAAAATAATCGAGAGGAAAGGAGAAATTACGAGGGAAAGGAAAAAGAAGAAAGAGAGAAAGCGAGGCGGTCCAAGAGACCTTGAGCGAGAAAGAGAGCGATCCGAGAGAAGAGATTGAGAAGAAGGAAGAGAGAAAACAAGAGGGAAGCTCCATGAGCCAAAATAGTGGAAGTGAGGAAAACATGCCTTCAACCGACCCAACTTTTCCACTAATTTCTGTCTTGCAACCCCCTTGTTTATCTTCTTTGAATGTACAGATCGCTGTGGAAAGTAAGGCTGAAGGAAGCCTTCAACAGTCCGGGAAGGAAGTGTCACCCCCTCTCGGAAAGGAAGAAAAGAGCAAGAGGGAGAGAGCGAACATGGGTAACTGTGCTTCTAATCTCTCATCTCTTAACATTAAGCATGAATTGGGTGACATAGTTGGCGATCCCATGTCTGTTATGGGACATGACTTAGGCCCGGTACATTGGGGCCATGCCCATGAATGGCCAAGGCTCATATTTGATCCCGGAATAACTACGTGGGCTTGTCTTAAGGCTAAGTATAAGAGTGAAGCGAAGAGAAAGGGCGGATTGTCCATCTCATTCCTTGATCTATTTTTAGGGAACTTTGATGTCTACCGCTTTTAGTTCACTAACCCTTGATGCTTCTTCAAGTTTGTTGTGGTGTCTTAAGATTTGTAGAGACAATTTCCTTATGAATCCGAGGACGGATTCTTCGAAGAAGGAGGGTATGATGTGGACATCAGCCCCATTTTTGTGACAAGGCGCGACTCTTCATCCAGAAGGTCTAAAGGGTCCTTGGCGAAGGCACGGGCGAAGAAGAAGCGGCATTCTAGGCACCGGCGAAGCCCCAAGGCAGAGTCGCGCTCGCCAGGATCTTGGCGAACCCATGCCCTATTGGCGAACCCTTGGCCTTTGGCGAAGTCAAGGCCATTTGCGAGGCCATGGCTCTTTGCGACCCCCATGGTCGATGGCGAAGACCCTGCGCCTCATTTCCAGAAACAAGCGAAGCCCAGGTGTTCGCCAAACAGAAGAGGCGTCCATATACAAGTCAGGCGAACCCTTCAACTTGTGCAGAGGCCCTCTTCTTTCCTTGTCCCGCCAAAAGCAATTCATGGGGAAATGGGAGCCGCAAAGCAGGTAGCCTACAATGTCACATCCGCTGCCACCTCTCATTTCGCCTACCATAGATCCAGAAGCTGTTCCCTTGTCAAGACGTCCTTTATTATTTACTTCTTTCTTTCTCCTTCTATAAAAGGAGGTTGTAACCTAAGTATTAGGGGAACTCATTTTGTAAGAACACATATTTGCGGAAGTACGCATATTGTTCTTCGTGGGTCTCAAATCTTGCTCCACCAATCCATTAGTGATCCATTGCAAGAGGATCCAATATAATACCTAGCATTGTTTGATCTCGTAGTCAAAAGGTTCTAGGTCCCATTTTCCTTCCCCAGGCATTTTCAAGGGCATTGCCTCACCTCGTAGTGAGGAGGTTCCCTTGGCCGACTCTGTTTCCTTTGTGTTCTTCCTCTGTTTCGTTTCCCATTCTTTCTGGAAACCGCCTCCTTCGAGCTAGATCCGAGCTCGTGATCACTTACCCCCCTGTGATCACATCCAACCCCGTGATCACATCATCGACAAGGCTCCACGGTTCGTGCGACCCTTACCTTTATTGGCTTCGCTCTATCTGGGCCTTCACCCCTTGCTGGCCTTCGCCGCTACTTGCTCAACTAAAGGAAAGGCCACTTGGTCATCTGACATTAAGCGACCAATAAGGAGGTCAGCACGAGCCTGAGTGATATTCACCAGATTCACACGCCAGACATCCTCTGACAAACGAATCAACTAAGGCGGTTTCTTTGAGATATTCATCATCACAGCCGCCTTATCTAAAACAGCCTGTCTAAGGGCTTCAACTGGGGGAGGCTTCTCCTGGCATCACCCTATAAATAGGGTGATGTCCACCTTAAACTGATTAAGCTACTTAATGCCCCCCACTCCTCTCTTGCTACTCCTGAGTGCTCTCTTCATCTTTACAGATCACTCTGAACAACAAGCTTGGAGTCTTCAAGAACACAACACTATTAACAAATCATCTGAGAGTCCGGACCTGCAAAGGAACGCGACTATCAGATTGGCGCCATCTGTGGGAACGAAAAGTTCTCATCAAAAACCCATATAAAAAACCACAAGTAGCAAGCCATGCCAACTACCCGGAGGATAAGTAGGCATAGCCACCGGGGGAGGAATCCACCCGCCATGGCCACCCCACAACCAGGGGAGCTCTTGGTTCATTCAACGGAGGAGAGCTCCTCCCATTTTAACCACAACGTGCCTCAGGAGCGTACCGTCACACCAGCAAATCCTCCACCCACAGGCCTTGATCCGGCCGTCCTACAATCAATCACGGAGGCAGTTGCTCATAACTTGCGCGAAACACTCGCTGATACTCTCAGAGGAGTTTTGGATAGTGTGAGAACACTACGAACTAGTCAACCCAAACGGCCTGTCACCCCGCCGCAACAAGTAAGTCATCCTGACTCTCCTCCTTCATTTGTGCTTATAGCACTTACTAGACGAATAGAAGAAATGGAGAAAAGAGAGGAGAGGGCTAGTGTCTATAACGTCACCAGGATGGGTTTGGATCACCTCTGGACCCAGCCCTTCACTCAGCGGGTCTTGGAGACCCCTCTTCCGGATCAGTTTTGCCAGCCCAAGCTAGACGCTTACGATGGCCTGTTAGACCCAGATATTCATTTGCAACGTTACGTCTCCGCGATGGCCATCGCGAGGGCAGATGACAACACTCGCTGTAGTGCTTTCAGCTCCACACTCATAGGGGCCGCGGCAAACTGGTATGCCACCCTTCGCGAGAAGCGGTTTGATTCCTTTGAGGAACTCCCCCGCAATTTCTCCAATCACTTCTTGATATCCAAGCCTCCCCCCAAAACGGCAGGACACCTCCTTCGGATACGACAGAAGAAAGAAGAATCCCTCGTGGAATATATTCAGCGATTTCGGGCGTAATCCATCCAAGTCCCAAATGGGAGGAGGCCCATCTGCTCACAGCCATTCAGTGGTCTCCAATGGGACTCTCTTTTCTTTGTGGAGGTACACACCAACCCCCTGCGACATGGAGCGGTTCCTGAACACGGCATCCCGGTTCATGAACATAGAAGAGGTCACTCGACCACTCGCCAAACCCTTCAAACGTGGGGACTATCGATATTGCCTCACTGGCAAAACATCTCATATGATTTGTGCTCATTAATAAGCAACTGTGGCATCGTGGATCCAACGATGCCTCCGCACTCTTGGGGGACACTCCGTCCTGGACACCCTCCACCAAGGCAGCTGCGATACCCGCATAAGGGCGGGGACACTTGCCCACAAGGCCCCGCCAAGGATACAACTGGCCCCCGCCAAGGGACGCCGCCGTGCTGGTCAAAATATGCCACCAAAGCCAGATCAACTCTTGCATTCAACGACTTCCATCTACGGAGTCTCCAGCACTGACGAATCTAGTGCCATTCGCCTTATGGGGCCTTGATCTCATTGGCCCAGTGCCAACTGCACCAGGTCAGTACCATTTGCGTATCATCACGGTTGATTACTTCTCTAAATGGGGCGAGGTAGAACCCATGGTCTCCATCGTCTTCGCCAAAAATCATCAGTTTCTCTGGGAGGACTTCGTTTGGCAGTACGGCAGCCCCTGTGCCATCATTACAGACGATGGCATTGAGCTTGAGGGGGGCTCGCAAAGAGCCCAGACACGAAGGCATCGAGGTTGACGGTCTCCTCGAGGGAGACTGGCTTGACTACTGTCACAGGTGCAGCCGCTATACGGACGGCGGTGTCCACCCTCACCATCGCTAGGCCCGCCACAGAAGTAGAGGCCTCTTCAACAGTCGAGGGGACCGCCCCAGACCCCTCTGCTTCTACAGGCCCCATGGCCTCTTCAATGGAGGAAGGGACCGCTGCAGATCCCTCTGCCTTTGTAGGCCCCCTGGCCTCTTCAACAACAGCGGAAGCGCTCCCCTCTTCAGGTTGTGCGCCATCAGCAGCCACCTTCTTCCTCTTGGCTTGTAAGGGTGCCACCAGGCTGGTGGTATGATGTGATCACGAGAAGGAGGGTGTGATCACGAGCTCGGATCTAGCTTGGTACTGTTACGGTCACCCCGAGCGGGTTGCGACCGGGTGACCCGGGGCTCCGGTTTTGGCCTGCGGGTCACGTTTTTCGGCGTTCAGGCGGCTCCCGAGCCCTATCCGAGTATCATTTTGGTGAACCCTTCCGTATTTGAGGTCGTGTGGGTCCCCCGGACGTTTCCGCCGAAAATATTTTTCTGGCGCCGGGGGGTTGTCGGGGTCGCCTCGGGACGTCTGGCGGGCTCGGTAGCGCTCTCGAGACCTCAGATTGAGAAGCCGTTTGCAGTTTTGTAGTCGTGAGAATTTCACTGAGGTTTGTGGAGTTTAATATTTGGGGCGGGACGTTCGGTTCCGGGCGACTCCCGGGGCTCGGGACGGGAATCCCGGGGCTCGGAATGGAAATTTTCTGACGGCGTTGGGGTAAGTTGTGTTATAATTTAAGATGGAATTTATGGGTATTTTTGTAGAATTTTGGAGTGACGGAATTTCGGGTCAGGTGGACACGCTCGCACGTCGGGTTTTGGTTCGGGTTCAGCGAGCTCGGTAGGACACTCTGGGATGGTAAATGAACTTCTGAAATATGTTTTGTGAATGTTATAATATTCTGAGGGTTTTGTCCAAGTTTTGTTAATTTTGGAATTCGGTAATTATTTTTGGGCAAAAAGAATTGGAACTTTCGGAAAAATTGGGAGTTAAATTGTAATTGGTTGCAAAATAATAATTTTGGAGTATGGGCAGTAGGACTTTCGGCAGAATTGGGAAGGGATTGAGGACACTTGGCATTATCTCATTTAAGATGAAAAGAGAAGGAATATATATGGGATATATATGTTATGAAAAGCTTATTATTTCTTCACTTTTCATTTCTTCTTCTTCTTCTTCTTTCTCAACTTGCTGCCGCCACCATGGGAGCTCACTTCCAAGCTTTGTGAACTTCAAATCTTGGCTCAAATCAACAAGGAAATGGATCCTTTTTGTGGTAATCATCCTCCTAGCTCTCTTTTCTTGTTAGAAACAAGAATTGGATGGAAAAAGAGAAGGATTTGTGAATTATGGGTTTGTTCTTAGCTACTAGCTAGGATGATTCTCTTCCTCCCATATTTTAGTATGTTGTTCTTGGGTTGTAGGGGAGTGTTAATCAAGTGTTGGATTTTGGAAAACATACCTTGGATGAAAACCCCAAAATGCCGAATTTCTTGGAAATTCTATTAATGATGTGTGTTTGTTATCTTGGTTCATGCTTCAAGTATGTTAATCCTAGCATGATTCTAAGCTTATGTATGGATTCAATTTGATGGAAAACAAGTTGAGTTAAAAACCCCCATTTGGCGAATATTTGGGTTGATGTTCAATGTTGGGTTTTGTTGTTTTGGATGCAATTGGATAGCATTCTTGGTTTAGAAGTGAAATTGGTGGTTAGATTGATTAATTGGAAGCTTGAATGGATTGAATTGGAAGTTGGATAAAAAGTTGGTTAAGAACCGAATTTTGGAATGATTCTTTATCTAGGTTGGAGTTTGGTTTTGGTTGATTTGGATGTTAAAATGGTATTGGGGTTGAATTTAGGAGTGGTTCGAAGTTTGAAACGTTGAATTCGGATAAGAATTGGAAAAGTTGCAATTATGCGAGTTTATCGGAAAATGTCGGGTAATGAAGTGTTTAAGGTTGGATTTGATCAGTTCGCTTATTGAATTACGTTTATCAATGTATAATCTTGCATTGCCTAAGTTGGTTACGAATTCGACATTTACGTGGAAATCTGGAATTTTACGGAATTGCCGGATTTTCGGTTTTGGGGTCGGGGTGTAGTTTGGTAGTGTGGTCGATAAGGATTCTAATTCAACTTGGTTTGATAGATTCGGAGGTTACGAGGTGAGAAGAAGAGGGCTTTGGAATTTCGGGTCGTGGTGTGGAAAGCGTCCAGAATCGGTCAAATACTCTGGATTTGTGAGGTAAGGGTTTGGTTCTGCTATTTTTGGTAAGATAGGTGTATGTTTAGTTTCACTTTCTGTTCTGCAAGTATTTCAGTATTATATGCCTAGGGCATATTCTGTAGTCTGTAGGTGTATGTGTTGTTGCACTTCTGTTTTGCAGGTATTTCGGAAATTTCTGCTTTAAGGTACGTTCGTAATTTTTAGGAGTATGCCTTATGGCATACTGCATGCATTAACCCTACGGCAGTTGAGGGTTCGCTACCCCAGCTGGTGCACCATGCTTCTGTAATAGCTTCGGCTTCTGACTCCCTTAGAGGGAGGCTGTCGTTTTGATTGGTTATAAGGGTTTATGGCAATTTAGTATCGCACTTCCTTCGGTATTCTGATCTGTTTTTATTACATGCACGATGTTCTATATTACATTGCATATATTCGTATATTGCTATCTTTCATTTTGCGGGGTTACATATGCTTATCTTACCCCAAATCCCTTACGGGGTCCTTTTAGGACTCACCCTTTTGGGTTACTGTTTTTGGGTTTCGAGTAGACTTGGTAAACAACCAGCGGAGTTGGTTTCCGAGAGGTTCAAGCCTTGGTTGGGTTGAGCAGCAGCAGTACCTTGTGGGCTGGGATTTTGTCTACTTGGTCTGAATCCCGCGCGAGGTATTTTGACGTTTAGGCCTAGGGTCGGCTCTGTAGCTGCATGTGCATACTTTCTGTTTTATTGTTGTGATGATTATATATATTCTGTTCTGTTGCATATTCTGAGCGCTTGGCGCTTGCTAGACACCTTAGGTTCTGTGAACTCTGCATGTATCTATGTTTGGTGCGTAAGCACTCGTCCACGGAGGGCGAGGCTTACTCTGTTGCTGATGCATGAATTGTATGTTTTGATTTTATTTTAGTTATATGTATGAAATTTTTGTTAGGTTGCTTCCACAATCGTTTCGCCTTTCGGGTCCGCTACGCGCGGCAGGTCTCGATGGACCTGCCTTTTATGTATCATTCCGGCTTCCGCTTCCGATGTCCCCGCCTCCGCAACCGGGCTCGGGTGGCGTGCGGTGACAAGTTGGTATCGAGCGAGTAAGTGACCATATTGGTCGTCGGTGGTGACTTGTAGTGACGACTATTGTTGTACATTTTATTTTAGAATGGTTTGGTACGGAGATTGGCCACCTCCTTACTTGAACCACTTCAAAATAAAATTGTGGAACAAAGTTGATCCTTCAAGTTATCCTGATAGTTGCAGATTTCGGAACTCGGGATTTCTGGATTCTGGTAAAAGTATTACGAGTAAGGGGATTGTGGAAAAGTTTCAGGTACGTAAAATTGTGTGTTAGGAAAAGATTTGGTGAAATAAGCATGAACTGCTTCTGTGATTCTGTGAAATGCATGATTTTATCATTCTGAGAAGTAACTTCTGTGTCAAGTACTGCATTGCACTACAGAGCCTTAGAAAACTGCTGCTAGCTTCTGTAGAGATATGATTAACACGCGTAGATAGCGTGATTTGGTACTGGAGGGGCGGGACGGGGATCCCACACCTCCGTGGAATAGGATACGGGTTCAGCGTAACCCAGGGTCTGAACAACCACACTCACCGCCCCCGAGGCTTAGCTGTCGTAGGGACCCCTCTCTGATTTGGTATTACCGCCAGCCTAGCTGGTTCAGGGGCGGCGTAGGCAGGGGAAAATCTGTTTATGCCACGGTAAGGGCATTTTGATTAGGTGGTGATAGCGAGACTTTAGCCACCTTGCTCGCCATAGTTTTGGGATCGGTTAGTGAGTGACTCGACGAGGGTGGTCACTACGACACCTAGACTTCTCGTCGGTCCTATTAACGACGAGGAGATCTGGGGCACCAGTCTGGCGAGGTCAGACTTTTGGAGAGGTTTTAGAGTTTGAACCCCCCGAGGTTCAATGACCGAGAAGGGCCAGAGGTAGTAGAGACTTGGTTTGCAGGAGTTGACAAACTCCTGGGGGAGGCTACATTTTCCACCAGCAGTGCAGCGGGGATGTAGCCAGGGATCTGCGTCGAGCACGGTTCGATGAGCTTCATCGGGAGACAAGATTGTCGGAAAGTTTGAGTGAGAGTTTGATCGGCTGGTTTACTATGTACCGTAGTATCAAGGTATGGAAGAGGAGAAGACCAAGAGGTTTATTTCGTCATTGCGCCCGAGTACGGTGGGTTTTGAGACCTTTAGACATTACTTTGTTTCGGGAAGCGGTTATTGGGCTCAACTCCTCGAGTAAGAGGAGGTTGAGAGTCGTCTCACCTTGCAATGAGGTCGGGGAGTACGGAGGGTTCCATACAGCAAGGACCCCGGCAGATTTCTGGACGGCCGAGCAGTGCAGGCGGTGTAGTAGAGGCGAGAGGAGCACTACCGGCACGACCTTGTCTGATTTGCGGTAGGTATCACTCCGGTCGACTTTGTTACCGGCGGGAGGGCCGATGTTTACGTTGCAGGTCGACACTCTTTGGGTGCGGGATTGCCCTCTTCTTGTAGGGCAGGGTTTTGGCAGTCTTCAGCGTCCATAGTCTCGAGTACAGCCCAACGCGCCGCGAGGGCGTGGGTTTCAGATGGGTGGCCCGAGACCTCGGCAGCGACAGCAGCTTCAGCCACCCCCTCCGTCACAGCAACCAGAGCAGGACGGGTTTTCCTTTTTCTGAAGGGAGGCCCTGGTTATCAGGGAGGACCTAGTCAACGGTCAGGTACCAGCCAGCAGGGAGGCTCGAGTCAGCAGGGAGTTTTGCATGGTACTTTATTTGAATGAGATACCGGTACATGCAGTATTGGATACAGGAGCATCTGTTTCCATGGTAACACAGAAATGTGTTACATCTCTGCATCTGTCTGTTAGTACCTTGCCTCAAACGTATTTAGTAAAAACTGCTGGGAGTCAGTTTCTGTTTTCTAAGGAGATGGTTCGGAGTTGTGCGATATCTGTAGGCGGACATCTGATAGTATCGGATTTGTTGGTTTTAGACACGCCGAACTATGATATTATTCTTGGGATGGACTGGCTATCCAAGAACTCTGTGCACGTTGATTGTGCAACCCGTACCATTATGGTTTCTGGAGAGGTACTACCTCTCACGACTCCGACTGGTTTGACTATCGCACGCGACGATGAGGAGCTCTGATTCTGGATCAGGTGTCGATAGTTGGTGTAGGGAATGCTATGATCTGAATGAAGCTGGTATTAGGTTGAAGTTGGATGGTTTACCGTTGGTTCGAGATTTTCCGCAGTATTTCCGGAGGAGTTGCCCGGATTACCATAAGAGCGGGGAATTGTGTTTGACATCCACCTACAGTCGGGTACTGCTCCGATATCTATTCCTCCTTATCGGATGTCTATTTCTGAGATGCAGGAGTAGAAGAAGCAACTGGAGGAATTACAGCAAAAGAGTTTCGTCCGACCGAGCACTTCAGCGTGGGGTGCTCTGGTTCTGTTTGTTAAGAAGAATGATGGGACACTCTGACTTTGTATTGATTACAGACGGTTGAATGATCTTGTTGGGAAGAATAAGTATCCGTTACTGAGGATTAACGATCTTTTGATCAACTTCAGGGTTCGAGAGTTTTCTCAAAGATTAATCTCCGATCTGGGTATTTTCAGCTAAGGGTGAAGGAAGAGGACATACCTAAGACTGCTTTCCGCACCCGATTTGGACACTTTGAGTTTACGGTCATGCCGTTCGGGCTGACCAATGCTCCAGCAGCATTCATGGATCTGATGCATCGGGTGTTACGACCGTACTTGGACTCATTACTGGAGGTTTTTATCGATGATATTCCGAATTATTCTAGGGCTGCGGACTCGCATCGGGAGCAACTGAGGAAAGTTCTGCAGACACATTGGGAACATCAGCTGTATGCTAAATTCTCAAAGTGTGAGTTACTGATTCGGGAAGTCACCTTTCGGGACACATTATGTCCGAGCATGGTCTGTCTATGGATTGAGTAGGTGAGGGCAGTTCGGGATTGGAAACAACCTACCACGTGCAGGAGTTCGGGAGCTTCACTGGAGTTAGCGAGGATTTTATCGAGGTGCATGCCAGGTGTTCTATCCTGGCATCTCCGCTTCTGTGATTGACCAAGAAGGGTCAAGCTGTATTTCTGTCCGATAAGTGTGGCGGAATTTTCGGGAGTTGAAGCGGCGGTTGACTAACGCTCCGATTCTGACTCTTTCAGATCCGATCTTACCGTATGTGAATTATACGGATGCTTCCACGTCTGGTTTGGGATGTGTGTTGGTGCAGGAGCGTTTTGTGGTAGCTTATGGGTCAAGGCAGCTGCGACCGCATAAGCTGAGCTAACTGACACATGATCTGGAGTTGGCTGCGATGATTTATGTTGAAACATTGGAATCAATATCTGTTTGGTATTAAATTTCATATTCTTACCGACCATAAGAGTCTGAAATATCTGTTTACACAAAAGGAGCTTAATTTGAGGCAGCATAGATGGCTCGAATACATTAAGGACTATGATTGTTGTATCGAGTACATCTCTGGCAAGGGCAACACGGTTGCCGATGCACTGAGCAGGAAGTATACCGGGTTAGTTAAGGGAGGAAATGTTGGGGACTGATCTGAGGAGAGAGATTCGACTTGCCTTTGGTACAGGTGGCTGCTATGGGAGCGTACTTCGGGGTATACACTTACCATATATTCTGAGTGGCTTGACAGGATGCGCGACGCGCAAAGTGGAGATCTGGTGTTGAAGAAGTTATCTGGGGAAGATAAGGCTTTATTTGTTACTGACATTTCAGTATAGGCGAGGATTGCTATACTTCCGAGATTGCCTTTATGTACACGAGGATCGGGAGTTACGGACTGAGAGTTTAGAGGAGGCACACTCGAGCAGTTTCAGCATCAGAAACCGGCAGGGACCCTGCAGACTTAGCCCATTCGAGTGCGGGAGTGGGGCAATGTTACTATGGACTTTCTGACTGCACTGCCCCTGACACGGTCTCGCCATGATGCGATCTGGGTTATTGTGAATCGGCTGACAAAGTGCGCATACTTTCTGCTTATTCGGGTCACAGACCCTCTGAAGAAGCTTGCCCGGCTTTTCATCAGGGAGATTGTACGTTTACATGAAGTACCAGACTCCATTGTATCTGATCGTGATCTGCGTTTTACCGCACGGTTCTGGAGAGCTTTTTACGAAGCACTGGGCACGCGACTCCATCGAATATAGCTTATCACCCAGACGGACGGGCGGTCGGAGCGGGTGATTCGATATTGGAGGATATGTTGCGAATCTGTACTTTGGATTTTGGAGGAGTTTGGGACTAGCGATTGCGTTGATAGAGTCTCGTACAACAACGGCTTTCGGACTACGATTGGCATGATACCATTTGAGGCGTTATGCGGGAGGAGGTGTATGACACCATCTTGTTGGACAGATGCGTCGATGGAGTTGAGTGGAACCCGAGCTTTTGAGGAGTCTACGGCAAAGATCAGTTATTACAGCGCGGATTAAAACCGCGAATGATCGCACCACTGCTTATACGAACCGCCGCCGTAGGGCTCTTGAATCTGAGTTTGGTAATAGAATTTGACTGGAGGTAGCACCGTTCAGAGGAACAGTAAGATTTGATAGGCGGGGCAAGTTACCCCGAATTTTATCGGTTCTCATGAGTTTCAGTTAAGTTATTAGGTTGGCCTTTACCACCCCCAACTGTTTATGTTTTATGTAATATCTTTCGGGATAGCACATTACGGATCGGTTAGATTTAGGTTCGATCTTATGCAGGGTTGTCTGGTAGAAATACCGGCAAGCCCGACTCGGGTGCAATAAGATGCACTGGAGGGTGGGGCGTCGTGAGGCTCTGTATGGTAGTCTAAACTACCACTCCCGCCGCACCGGCCACGGTGGCCCGATTGTTACAGGTTAGAGGAATGGTTATATTTTCTGGTTGGTAGCGACACTGTCTGGTTGGTTCGAGCTACTCTTGGAGGACCAAGAGTTCTAAGGGGAGAATGTTACGGTCACCCCGAGCGGGTTGCGGCAAGGTGACCGGGGCTCCGGTTTTGGCCTGCGGGTCACGTTTTTCGACGTTCAGGCGGCTCCCGAGCCCTATCCGAGTATCATTTTGGTGAACCCTTCCGTATTTGAGGTCGTGTGGGTCCCCCGGACGTTTCCGCCGAAAATATTTTTCTGGCGCCGGGGGGTTGTCGGGGTCGTCTCGGGACGTCTGGCGGGCTCGGTAGCGCTCTCGAGACCTCAGCTTGGGAAGCCGTTTGCAGTTTTGGAGTCGTGAGAATGTCCCGGAGGTGTTTGTGGAGTTTAATATTTGGGGCGGGACGTTCGGTTCCGGGCGACTCCCGGGGCTCGGGACGGGAATCCCGGGGCTCGGAATGGAAATTTTCTGACGGCGTTGGGGTAAGTTGTGTTATAATTTAAGATGGAATTTATGGGTATTTTTGTAGAATTTTGGAGTGACGGAATTTCGGGTCAGGTGGACACGCTCGCACGTCGGGTTTTGGTTCGGGTTCATGAGCTCGGTAGGACACTCTGGGATGGTAAATGAACTTCTGAAATATGTTTTGTGAATGTTATAATATTCTGAGGGTTTTGTCCAAGTTTTGTTAATTTTGGAATTCGGTAATTATTTTTGGGCAAAAAGAATTGGAACTTTCGGAAAAATTGGGAGTTAAATTGTAATTGGTTGCAAAATAATAATTTTGGAGTATGGGCAGTAGGACTTTCGGCAGAATTGGGAAGGGATTGAGGACACTTGGCATTATCTCATTTAAGATGAAAAGAGAAGGAATATATATGGGATATATATGTTATGAAAAGCTTATTATTTCTTCACTTTTCATTTCTTCTTCTTCTTCTTCTTCTTTCTCAACTTGCTGCCGCCACCATGGGAGCTCACTTCCAAGCTTTGTGAACTTCAAATCTTGGCTCAAATCAACAAGGAAATGGATCCTTTTTGTGGTAATCATCCTCCCTAGCTCTCTTTTCTTGTTAGAAACAAGAATTGGATGGAAAAAGAGAAGGATTTGTGAATTATGGGTTTGTTCTTAGCTACTAGCTAGGATGATTCTCTTCCTCCCATATTTTAGTATGTTGTTCTTGGGTTGTAGGGGAGTGTTAATCAAGTGTTGGATTTTGGAAAACATACCTTGGATGAAAACCCCCAAAATGCCGAATTTCTTGGAAATTCTATTAATGATGTGTGTTTGTTATCTTGGTTCATGCTTCAAGTATGTTAATCCTAGCATGATTCTAAGCTTATGTATGGATTCAATTTGATGGAAAACAAGTTGAGTTAAAAACCCCCATTTGGCCGAATATTTGGGTTGATGTTCAATGTTGGGTTTTGTTGTTTTGGATGCAATTGGATAGCATTCTTGGTTTAGAAGTGAAATTGGTGGTTAGATTGATTAATTGGAAGCTTGAATGGATTGAATTGGAAGTTGGATGAAAGTTGGTTAAGAACCGAATTTTGGAATGATTCTTTATCTAGGTTGGAGTTTGGTTTTGGTTGATTTGGATGTTAAAATGGTATTGGGGTTGAATTTAGGAGTGGTTCGAAGTTTGAAACGTTGAATTCGGATAAGAATTGGAAAAGTTGCAATTATGCGAGTTTATCGGAAAATGTCGGGTAATGAAGTGTTTAAGGTTGGATTTGATCAGTTCGCTTATTGAATTACGTTTATCAATGTATAATCTTGCATTGCCTAAGTTGGTTACGAATTCGACATTTACGTGGAAATCTGGAATTTTACGGAAATTCTGTCGGATTTTCGGTTTTGGGGTCGGGGGTGTAGTTTGGTAGTGTGGTCGATAAGGATTCTAATTCAACTTGGTTTGATAGATTCTGAGGTTCTGAGGTGAGAAGAAGAGGGGCTTTGGAATTTCGGGTCGTGGTTTGGAAATCGTCCAGAATCGGTCAAATACTCTGGATTTGTGAGGTAAGGGTTTGGTTCTGCTATTTTTGGTAAGATAGGTGTATGTTTAGTTTCACTTTCTGTTCTGCAAGTATTTCAGTATTATATGCCTAGGGCATATTCTGTAGTCTGTAGGTGTATGTGTTGTTGCACTTTTGTTTTGCAGGTATTTCGGAAATTTCTGCTTTAAGGTACGTTCTGTAATTTTTAGGAGTATGCCTTATGGCATACTCTGTTAACCCTACGACAGTTGAGGGTTCGCTACCCACTGGTGCACCATGCTTCGTAATAGCTTGGCTTGACTCCCTTAGAGGAGGCTGTCGTTACGATTGGTTATAAGGGTTTATGGCAATTTAGTATCGCACTTCCTTCGGTATTCGATCTGTTTTTATTACATGCACGATGTTCTATATTACATTGCATATATTACGTATATTGCTATCTTTACATTTTGCGAGGTTACATATGCTTATCTTACCCCAAATCCCTTACGGGGTCCTTTTAGGACTCACCCTTTTTGGGTTCTGTTTTTGGGTTTCAGGTAGACTTGGTAAACAACCAGCGGAGTTGGTTTCCGTGAGGCTTCTGCCTTGGTTGGGTTGAGCAGCAGCAGTACCTTGTGGGCTGGGATTTTGTCTACTTGGTCTGAATCCCGCGCGAGGTATTTTGACGTTTAGGCCTAGGGTCGGCTCTGTAGCTGCATGTGCATACTTTCTGTTTTATTGTTGTGATGATTATATATATTCTGTTCTGTTGCATATTCTGAGCGCTTGGCGCTTGCTAGACACCTTAGGTTCTGTGAACTCTGCATGTATCTATGTTTGGTGCGTAAGCACTCGTCCACGGAGGGCGAGGCTTACTCATTGCTGATGCATGAATTGTATGTTTTGATTTTATTTTAGTTATAGGTATGAAATTTTTGTTAGGTTGCTTCCGCAATCGTTTCGCCTTTCGGGTCCGCTACACGCGGCAGGTCTCGATGGACCTGCCACTTTCTGTATCATTCCGGCTTCCGCTTCCGGCTTCCCGGCGCCCCCGCAACCGGGCTCGGGTGGCGTGCGGTGACAGTCGGTCAATCGGCGAAGCTCGGAGGTTACGTGAAGGCCTTCGCTAGGCGTTCGCTAGAATGCCTTCGCCGGGCGCCTTCGCGGAGTTGCCCTTGGCCGAGGCCTTCTAGGCTTGGCTGCTCCTTCTTCAAGAACGCTTATGCTCAAGACTCAAAAGGGCTTCGTACACTCTTCGTCCCAGTAGCGATGCCGAGTTGGCGAAGTTGTAAGGCCTTTACCCGAGACTCCTCTCGATCGTCTGCGCCATGAGCCTCATGAAAGCTTTAAGGTTTGTTTGGACTTGTTTCAGTCGGGACCTGGTCATGGGTCCGCCAAGGCCTTGGAACGGATCAGGGGTCGCGCGCGCTTGAGGTTGTGGTTCATCTGGAACCTGAGGGTCCTTTGGGGCGATGTCCTCATCAAGCTCGCCTGCGCGAGGTCTCGCCCTCGCGGTCTCCCAGCTCGCCTTCGCGAGGTCTCACCCTCAGTCTCAAGTCTCGCCTGCGCGAGGTCTCGCCCTCGCAGGTCTCAAGTCTCGCCTTCGCGAGGTCTCACCCTCACGGTCTCAAGTCTCGCCTGCGCGAGGTCTCGCCCTCGCAGGTCTCAAGTCTCGCCCTCGCAGGCCTCAAGTCTCGCCTTCGCAGGTCTCGCCCTTGCGGTCCCAACTCACCTTCGCAGGGTCTCTCATGCCTATACTGCCCCGCTAGACAAGGTCCTTGCACTCACGGTTCGTGCGACCCATACCTTTATTGGCTGCTCTCTATCCGGGCCTTCGCCCCTTGCTGTCCTTCGCCGCTACTTGCTCAACTAAAGGAAAGACCACTTGGTCGTCGACATTGCGACCAATAAGGAGGTCAGCACGAGCCTGAGTGATCTTCACCAGATTCACATGCCAAACATCCACTGACAAACGAATCAACTAAGGCGGTTTGCTGAGATATTCATCATCACAGCTGCCTTATCTCAAATAGCCTGTCTAAGGGCTTCAACTGGGGGAGGCTTCTCCTGGAATCACCCTATAAATAGGGTGATGTCCACCTTAAACTGGGTAAGCTACTTCACGCCCCCCACTCCTCTCTTGCTACTCCTGAGTACTCTCTTTATCTCGAACAACAAGCTTGGAGTCTTCAAGAACACAACACCATCAAAGAAATCATCCGAGAGTCCGGACTGCAAAGGAACGTGAGTATCAATCGCTGAGCTTCAGGCCACCACCGCGGACCCCCAAACTCGCAAGCGTGCCATCCGCTTTGTTCTCATTAATGAACAATCGTGGCATCGCGATTTGCAGCACCCTCCAACGCCGCCTCAAAGACTCTTGAGGACACTCCATCCTGGACACTCTCCTCGAAGGTAGCTGCGGTGCCCACATAGGGGCGGAGGCACTTGCCCACAAGGCCTTCCGCCAAGGGTACTATTGGCCCACACTAAAAAGGACGCCACCGCACTAGTCAAAATATGCCACCAATGCCAGATCAACTCTCGCATTCAACGGCTGCCATTTATGGAGTCTCCAGCACTGACAAACCCAGTGCCCTTCGCCCTATGGGGCCTTGATCTCATTGGCCCAATGCCGACCACGCCATGTCAGTACCATTTTTGTGTTGTCGCGGTTGATTACTTCTCTAAATGGGTCGAGGTAGAGCCCTTGGTCTCCATCACTTCCGCCAAAATCATCAAATTCCTCTGGAAGAATCTCGTTTGCCGGTACGGCAGCCCCCGCGCCATCATTACGGATAACGGCACTCAGTTCGCCAGCCATAGCGTCCAACAATGGGCCCAGGATAACAATGTCCGCATGCTTTTCGCCCCAGTGGCGCACCCCCAGTCCAATGGCCAAGTTGAGGTCACCAACCGCACCCTCAAGGAGGGCCTCAAGAAGCGCCTTGAGGGGGCAAAAGGCCGCTGGGTGGATGAACTCCCAAGCGTCTTGTGGGACTACCGCACCACAACTCGCACCCCAACAGGCGAGACACCTTTCTCCCTGGTTTATGGTGCAGACGCGCTTCTACCTATTGAGGCAGACCTCCCCAAAATCCACATGGTCAACTTCACTGATGAAGCCAACACTCAGGGGCTTCGCGCCAAACTCGACCTACTCAAAGAGTTACGCGAAGGCGCTCGCCTCCGCATGTTTGCCCTCAAACAGTGGCTCAATCTTCATCACAATGCCAGGGTCAAACCCAAGGCGCTACAACAAGGGGGCCTCGCACTGCTCAAGTCCGCCCTCACTGCTCGTGACCCCGCACAGGGCATCTTGCGACCCTACTGGGGTGGACCTTACATTGTTAATAAACAGGTCCACCCAGGGGTTTATGAATTACAAGACCATGATGGTCGTCTTCTCCCTCACAATTTTCACACGGATGACTTACGCCCATATTACGTGTAAGTCCTCACCTTCATATTTCAATTCAATGAAATACTAGTGTATTTTTTCCTCTCTAACAGCATTACATGGCAACACAACTGCACTCTCAATCGCCCACTGCACCAAACCGGTCAGACTGGCCACTCGCCTAAATCACGGCACCAGACCTTGTAAGGTCCCACTCGCACACCCACATAAAGGGAAGCCCCTTGCGGTCGCGCCAATGGTAGTTGCGGGTCTCGTCTCTACGAACCGCAACTGACCTTCAACTCGCCTCGTCCCAGGGGTAATCCCCTTGCGGTAAGAAAGGATAATCCCCTTTTGGCTTCTTCAGGGAGGTCTATGTGTAAGTCGCCCTCGCGCGCTGCAGCAGACATTCCGCGCGGACTCCTCAACACAGGCAGCTCCCGCCCTAACGGTCTCACACTCGCCTTCGCGAGTCTCTTATGCCTTCGCGGGTCTCGCCCTCACGGTCTCAGGTCTCACCTTCGCAGGTCTCGCCCTTGCGGTCTCACTCGCCTTCGCGAGTCTCTTAGGCCTTCGCAGGTCTCACCCTCGCCAGATCTCATGTCTCGCCTTCTCGGGTCTCGCCCTCGCGGTCTCACTCGCCTTCGCAGGTCTCGCCCTTGCGGTCTCAAGTTTCACCTTCGCGGGTCTCGCCCTCGCGGTCTCAACTCGCCTTCGCGAGGTCTCTCATGCCTATACTCGCCCGCCAGACAAGACCCTTGCACTCACGGTTCGTGCGACCCTTACTCTTACCTTTATTGGCTTCGCTTTTATCTAGGCCTTCGCCCCTTGCTGGCCTTCGCCGCTACATACTCAACTAAGGAAAGACCCCTTGGTCATCTGACATTAACCAACCAATAAGGAAGAAGGTCAGCACGAGCCTGAGTGATCTTCTCTAGATTCACACGCCAGATATCCTCTGACAAACGAATCGACAAAGGCGGTTTACTGACATTCATCAGTATAGCCGCCTTATCTCAACAGCCTGGCTAAAGGCTTCAACTGGGAGGTTTCCTCCGGCATCACCCTATAAATAGGGTGATGTCCACCTTGAAACGGGTAAGCTACTTCACGCCCCCATCTCCTCTCTTGCTACTCCTGAGTGCTCTCTTTATCTTTTACAGATCACTCTGAACAGCAACCTTGGAGTCTTCAAGAACATAACACTATCAAGAAATCATCTGAGAGTTCGGACCTGCAAAGGAACGCGACTATCAGATTGGCGCTGTCTGTGGGAACGAAAAGTTCTCATCAAAAACCCATATCAAAAACCACAAGTAACAAGCCATGCCAACTATCCGGAGCGCAAGTAGGCATAGCCGCCAGGGAAGGAGGAATCCACCCGTTACGGTCAGCAATAACAACCCACAATCGAAAGCCTCCCCAAACAACGTCCGCCCACAACCAGGGGAACTCTCTATTCATTAGACGAAGGAGAGTTCCTCCCACGTTAACCGTAACGTGCCTCAGGAGCGCACCGCTCCACCAAATCCTCCACCAACAGTCCTTGACCCGGGCGTCCAGCAATCAATCACTGAGGCGGTGGCTCAAAACTTACGCGAAACACTCACTAATACTCTCAGGGGCATTTTGGATAGCGCAGGGGCACTGCGAACTAGTCAACCCGAGCGTCCTGCCACCCCGCCTCAACAAGTAAGTCATCCTGACCCTCCTCCTTCGTCTATACTTATAGCACTTACTAGACGGTTAGAGGAAATGGAGAAAAGGGAAGAGAGGGCTAGTGTCCATAACATTGGGTTTGGACCACCTCTGGACCCAGCCTTTCACTCAGCGGGTCTTGGAGACCCTCTTCCAGATCAGTTTCGCTAGCCCAAGATGGATGCTTATGACGGTCCTGTCGGACCGGATATTCATTTGCAACACTACGTCTCCGCGATGGCCATCGCGAGGGTGGAAGACAACACCCTTTGTAGGGCTTTCAGCTGCAGTACACTACCCAAGCAAATGCGTCCTCGCATCAAATCAGAATCAGACAAGGCTCCGCAAGTCTCGCCTACGCGAGGTCTAGCCCTCGCGGTCTCCCAGCTCACCTACGTGAGGTCTCGCCCTCGCAATCTCCCAGCTCGCCTGCACGAGGTTTCGCCCCCGCCTTCTCCCAGCTCGCCTTCGCGAGGTCTCACCCTCAGTCTCAAGTCTCGCCTGCGCGAGGTCTCACGCTCGCAGGTCTCAAGTCTCGCCTTCGCGAGGTCTCACCCTCACGGTCTCAAGTCTCGCCTGCGCGAGGTCTCGCCCTCGCAGGTCTCAAGTCTCGCCTTCGCGAGGTCTCGCCCTCGCAGGTCTCAAGTCTCGCCTTCGCAGGTCTCGCCCTTGCGGTCTCACACTCGCCTTCACGAGTCTTTCCCTCGCGGTCCCAACTTGCCTTCGCGAGGTCTCTCATGCCTATACTGGCCCCGCCAGACAAGGCCCTTGCACTCACGGTTCGTGTGACCCTTACGTTTATTGGTTCGCTCTATCTGGGCCTTCACCCCTTGCTGGCCTTCGCCGCTACTTGCTCAACTAAAGGAAAGACCACTTGGTCATCTGACATTAAGCAACCAATAAGGAGGTCAGGACGAGCTTGAGTGATCTTCACAAGATTCACACGCCAGACATCCTTTGACAATTGAATCAACTAAGGCGGTTTGCTGAGATATTCATCATCATAGCCGCCTTATCTCAAACAGCCTGTCTAAGGGCTTCAACTGGGGGAGGCTTCTACTGGCATCACCCTATAAATAGGGTGATGTCCACCTTAAACTGGGTAAGCCACTTCACGCCCCCCACTCCTCTCTTGCTATTCCTGAGTGCTCTCTTTATCTTTTACAGATCACTCTGAACAGCAAGCTTGGGGTCCTCAAGAACACAATACCATCAACAATTCATCTGATAGTCGCGTTCCTTCATTGGCGCCGTCTGTGGGAACGAAAAGTTCTCATCAAAAACACATATAAAAAACCACAAGTAACAAGCCATGCCAACTACTCGAAGCACAAGTAGGCACAATCACTAGGAAGGAGGAATCCGCCCGCCGTGGTCTCTAACAATGACCCACAATCGGAAGGCTCCCGAACAACAGCCGCCCATAACCAGGGGAACTCTCGGTTCATTCGATGGAGGAGAGCTCCACCCATATTAACCGTAACGTGCCTCAGGAGCACACCACTCCACCAACAAATCCTCCACCAACAAGCCTTGATCCGGCCTTCCTGCAAACAATCACGGAGGCAGTGGCTCATAACCTACGTGAGACACTCGCTTGTACTCTCAGAGGAGTTTTGGATAGCGTGGGGACACTACGAACCAGTCAACCTGAACGCCCTGCCACCCCGCCTCAACAAGTAAGTCATCCTGACCCTCCTCCTTTGTCTATACTTATAGCTCTTACTAGACGGTTAGAGGAAATGGAGAAAAGGGAAGAGAGGGCTAGCGTCCATAACATCACCATGATGAGTTTGGACCACCTCTGGACCCAACCTTTCACTCGGCGGGTCTTGGAGACCCCTTGATGTGGACATCACCATGAACGCACCAACAAACTTCAAGACTTGGGCATTCCATTTGAGAAGTGATCCGGATCTGTAGTCATCAAAGGCTGGAGCAATGGACTTCATATTGAAGCTCTTTTCAATAGGAGAAAAATGACTTTTAAATCACCTCAATCGGAGTTCCGGAGCTCAAGTTATTCAGAAAACAGAAAGCTCGCGAACCCATGGCCCTTTGGCGAACCCATGGCCCTTTTTGGCGAACCCATGGCCCCTTTGGCGAACCCATGGCCTCTTTCCCGAACCCATGGCCTCTTTCCCGAACCCATGGCTCCTTTGGCGAACCCAGGGCCCCTTTGGCGAACCCATGGCCCCTTTGACGAACCCATGGCCCTTTTTGGCGAACCCATGGCCTCTTCCGCGAACCCATGGCCCCTCCGGAGAACCCATGGCCTTGGAGAACCCCCTGGCCATGTGCCTGTTTGGTGATTTGAATATTCCCTCCATTTCTTCATAAATCCCATTTATGAAGGAATGGGAGGAATAGTCAGTAGCCTACAATTGTCTTTCATCCATCCCTTCCATCTTTCACCTCACCCACCATAATTCAAGGGTCTTTGTCCCTTGTCAAGTCACTCATCACATCCATTCACCATTTTCCTTCTATATAAGGAAGCATGTAACCATTGTAATACTTAGAACATATTTATAAGAAATCAGAAATTCTCCAAGTGAGGTTTTGGCTTTCTTGTTCTCATTTCTTGCATTCCATCTCCTTAAGTGATCCGTGCAAGAGGATCCAACATAATATCTAGTATTGTTTGAACTTGTATTCAAAAGGTGCTAGATCCCATCTTCATTCCTAGGCATTTTCAAGGGCATTGCCTCACCTCGTAGTGAGGAGGTTCCCTCGGCCGACTCTGTTTCCTTCGTGTTCTTCCTCTGTTTCGTTTCCATTCTTGCTGGAAACCGCCTCCATCGAGCTAGATCCGAGCTCGTGATCACTTACCCCCCCCACCCGTGATCACATCAGTTGGTATCAGAGCCAAAGTGCTTATTGGAGGTATCGTACCGTATCCGTTGTTTGTTTTCTTCAAGTAAAACCATTGCCTTCTTTCTTACACTTGAAGAAAACGTTTTTGTTATTGTTCATGAGAAAACCGAATTGTGTTTGTGTTTGGTTCATGTGACTAGAGTAAAAGTTCATGTGTGGTGAATAGTGTTCTCGAAAAGTTCTTGAGAAAGGGAGTAATTTCGGATTTGGAAGTGGAAAAGTGTTGTATTGTGTGAAAAAGTGCAAAAGAAAGGTTGTGAAGAAAGAGAAAATGATGAACAAGTTCATGTGTTCTTGAGTGTTCTTGGTGTTCTTGAGATGTTCATATGAAGTTCATACCAAACTCATATGAATAGTACTTTTGATCCAAAAATATTTTATGAACTTGCACCAAAGGTGTTTGTGCTTATAAAGAGCCTTTTCTACTTCGCTCCTAACTTCTTTCAACCCCCACCTCACCTTAAACTCTCAAAAGCTAGTTTCGAGTGACTAGTTATCTTTGTGATTTGCAAGTTTCGGATTTCACTAGAGATTATTGCTTGTTCCTACTTGTGTGTTTGCATTTGATCGAAAAGTTGAGTGTGATCAAGTTAAGAGAACTTGTGAAAGCCTTGTGTGGAGAATCCCGAGTGAAACCGCGTGTCCCTAATCACAAATGGAGTGCTCACCTAAGACACGTGAAGAGAATTGAGTGGTACTAATTTTATTGTCTAAGTGTGTAGGTGTGCCAAATGGAGGAAGAAAACCTGCATTTCATTGGGTTTCACCCCTTGAAAGGGAGGCGCAAACTTGAAGATGACTTATGGCAATGGATTGAGGAATTGGAATACCACTTTTGGTATTACCAATTTCATAAAGAAGAGAAGTTAGACCTTGCCATAAGGTGTTTAAAGGGAGAAGCCAAAAGATGGTGGCGACAAGAGTTTGCTCAACGAGAGCTATACAATGAAGTCCCCATTCGGGCTTGGAGTGGATTGAAGAGGTTACTATGGGAAAGATATGGTTCACCTCAAGAAGAGCCACCCTCTCCATACTACTCCCAAACAAGAAGGTCCCCCTCTCGACCTACATCCTCCACCCACATCCGAAGCCCTAGCCCTTGGAGGAAACCGAGCCCCACGCCTCCACAAACACTATCGGCCGAACCATGTACTCCACCTCCCAACACTTGCACAACCCAAACTCCTTACCCAAACCAAAGCCCTCGCCAAAATCCGAGTGAAGATCTTTCTCAAATAATTGAAAGTCTGAAGAAGGAGTTTGAAGAATATGAGAGCGAGAGAAAGAAAAGGAAAGAGAGAAGAAGGGAAAGAGCTCTCCTTAGCCAAACAAGTGAAAAGAATGTTGCACCCGGGCCTTCAACTAATCTCCAAGAAGAACTAACAATTTCACCTTCTAACTCTTGTTGTTCTTCTTTGTTTGTGCATAAGTTTGAAGAAGGGAAGGACACGGATGTGCAATACCTTGAAGAAGGAGAAAGATTTTCGGTTTTGGAGGAGGATCCTCCCTCCCCTAACTTGGGGAGAGGTAACCTATCCTTTTCTTTTAATGATAATGGTGAGCATGCTTGTGGTGCTTTATCCCCTTCGCATAAACATAAGCATAACATTGATGAGGAGAATGCCTTGAATGATCTTATGCATGCTTCGATGATGAATGATGTATTACCCTTGGATGAGGATAGTGAGCCTAACGACTTGCGTGACAAGTCTGATGATACATCTTCTTTTGAGCATAAAAATGAAGAAGAAAATAGTGAGGGAAAAGGAGGCATACACTATTTCCTTCCTCATGATTGGTTTGATGAGCATAACTATTATCATGATGAGATGCATGTACATGATACGCATCCCATGTCACCCACCCCTAGCCATGAAGTCTCGCCTGCACGAGGTCTCTCCCTCGCAGGTCTCAAGTCTAGCCTTCGCAGGTCTCGCCCTTGCGGTCTCACACTCGCCTTCGCGAGTCTCGCCCTCGCGGTCTTAACTCGCCTTCGCGAGGTCTCTCATGCCTATACTGGCCCCGCTAGACATGGTCCTTGCACTCACGGTTTGTGCGACCCTTACCTTTATTGGCTTCGCTCTATCTGGGCCTTCGCCCCTTGCTGTCCTTCACCGCTACTTGCTCAACTAAAGGAAAGACCACTTGGTCATCTGACATTAAGCGACCAATAAGGAGGTCAGCACGAGCCTGAGTGATCTTCACCAGATTCACACGCCAGACATCCTCTGACAAACGAATCTACTAAGGCGGTTTGCTGAGATATTGATCATCATAGCCGCCTTATCTCAAACAGCCTGTCTAAGGGCTTCAACTGGGGGAGGCTTCTCCTGGCATCACCCTATAAATAGGGTGATGTCCACCTTAAACTGGGTAAGCTACTTCACGCCCCCCACTCCTATCTTGCTACTCCTGAGTGCTCTCTTTATCTTTTACAGATCACTCTGAACTGCAAGCTTGGAGTCCTCAAGAACACAACACCATCAACAATTCATCTGATAGTCACGTTCCTTCATTGGCGCCGTCTGTGGGAATGAAACGTTCTCATCAAAAACCCATATCAAAAACCACAAGTAACAAGCCATGCCAACTACCCGAAGCACAAGTAGGCACAATCGCCAGGGAAGGAGGAATCCGCCCGTCGTGGTCACTAACAATGACCCACAATCGGAAGGATCCCCGAACAACGGCCGCCCACAACGAGGGGAACTCTCGGTTGATTCGACGGAGGAGAGCTCCTCCCATGTTAACCGTAATGTGCCTCAGGAGCACACTGTAGGAGTAGTGCCCAGAATCCAATCCGCGGTGATGTGGGTTTTGGACATGAATCATGTTATTTATAATTTGTTCGATTATTGTGTTAGTTTGGATTTATGCGTTAATCAAATAACACAATGTATCAACCCTGGAATATATGTTGGTGTTCCTAAATCTCCCTAGTCGATGTCTTATAGAGAACGTGGGTCGCTATAACGCCCTTGAGACTAGCATAAGGGAAGATTCACATAAGAGTTGTGAATGCTGACTTATGAATACATAGGAGAGGAACTATGTATTGGAGCGACCGGACTGAGAGCATTATGGGATCGTGGTGTAAATATCATAAGTGTCTCTCAGGGATCATAGTACGCGTAGTCCTTAGACCTGAGGTTATGAAGATCTGCTCATGTGAGTGGCATGCTTTGATTCTATGCTCTATCCCTTTCTTGACCGAGGGAGTGTGCTAGTTTTGGGTGTGTGACAATATCATGGAGTATGACAATATCATGGAGTATGACTGTCATGAACCACGACTGTCATGCGCAAGATTTAACTGGAACGAGCGTGCATAAGATCTGCATCTCGTGTCAATCTGAGAATCTGAATGAAGGGACATATCATGTACACCGTATGATCATACCTAGGTAAAGTTTCTGTCGCGTTTGAAACGGATTCTATATTACTTGGTTGGCAGTGATGTGTTGCTAGATACCACTTCATCGTCTGTAATTATGATTGAGAAATCATAATTACTGCCAACGTAATAAGAACCTATAGGGTCGCACGCACAATGAGTGAATTATGGAGTTATTTAGCAAGAGATAAAAGTTTAATGACTTAAGTGTCAGCTTTGGGAAAGCTGAACACTTAAGTAATATGAGACATTAAGGCTAGGTACTATGGTTGCAATTAACCCAAAAGACAGGTTAAAAAGCAACCTAGCCGCCAGCATCTGAATGCGTAGAATTCATTATGCTCAGCCTTTGTCTGTTTGATACAGTTTTCACCAAATAGTTTTTCTAGTTGGGAACTGGAAAATTGTCGAATTATACATAAAATTATCTGTGATACCCAGTGAGTATCAGACCCGCATCGCAAACATCGGCCCTCCTGCCGGTAGCAAGGTCGACCGGGGTGATACCCACCACAAGTCGGACAAGGTCGTGAGGGTGGTGCTCCCCCTACCTCCGCTAGATTGCCCAGGTCTGTTCTGCCGTCCAGAAATCTGCCGGGTCCTCGCGTGTGGAACCCCTCGAACTCCCCGACCTCTCGCGAGGTGAGGCGACTCTCAACGTCCTCCTGCTCGAGGAGTTGAGCCTTATGAACTGCCTCCCCGTAAGTAGTAATGTCCAACGGCCTCAGAGCCCATCTGTACTCGGGGCGCAGTCGACGGATAAACCTCTTTGCCTTCTCCTCCTCCATACCGTGGTACTGCGGTACGTAGTGGATAAGCCTGTCAAACTCACGCTCATACTGCGACAGCCCCTGTCTCCCGATGAAGCTCATCAAACCGTGCCTGCCGCAGATCTCTAGCCGCAGCCCGATAAACCTTCGATGGAACAGCTTGTGTAAACCGCCCTGTGTAACATCCACCTCCCGATCGGGTGCTAGCCCCGCATTCACCCTCAGTTACCCTCAAGGCTCCTCCACCAATGATCTCGCTCCTCCCGCAGATTGAACGTGGCAAGGATACCATCATTGTAGAAGGTACCTTGTAACCTCCCAAGGAGCTTGTCAATCTCCATAAACCAGTCTCCGCCGCCTTGGGACCTCCCCGCCATCAAACTTCTTAGGGTTCAACCGCTGGAACCTCTCCAACAAACGGACATCATCGTAGCCGAGTGATGCCCCGAACCTCCCCGTCGCCGGTGGGTCCGACGGGTGGTATCGTAATCCAGCTCAATAACCCTCCGCCGCCGCCGAGGGGCTGATAAGTCTCTGGTCGTAACGATCGGAGTGAGCTGCGGAGCTACGCCCGGTCGTACCCTCCGAGATCGCGGATTCTCGCGCTCCTCATCCTCCTCGACTCACTCTCGATCGGGCCCGTACATGAGTGTGGGTGGTAGTCCGGTGTGGCTACTCACCCTTCCATCGTAATGCACAGACGGTGCCACGATCAATCCTCCTGCACTGTGATCAGCACTGAATCTGCCCGGACTAGTGTCTCAACAACCGCTGGACTGCTCCAAAGACATGAACCAAAGCATGGTAGACCCCGACCTCGCTGTACAACCGTGGCGGGTATGTATCTGCTCGCCTTAATCCTCGCCTCGCTCCCTATCTCTCGAAGGCGTGGGATTACGGTCCCCTCCTCCGGCCGCAAATCACGCTGCCGGCGCGTGTCAACCATTCCTGAAACATTCCGCACCAAACAGAGTCCGCACCAACCGCCACCTCTAATCCCTATAGAAACTAGCGGCAGCTTTCTAAGGCTCGTAGTGCAATGCAAAGACTTGACTCGTGGTTATCTCGCAAAATGATAAAATCATGCATTTCACAGAATCACAGAAGCAGTTCATGCTTATTTCACCAAATCTTTTCCTAACACACAATTTTACGTACCTGAAACTTTTCCACAATCCTTTACTTGTAATACTTTTACCAAAATCCAGAAATTCTGGATTTAACTTGAAGGACCAAACTTTGCTCCACAATTTTATTTTAAAGTGGTTAAAGTAAAGAGGTGGCCAATCTCCGTACCAAACCATTCTAAAATAAAATGTACAACAATAGTTGTCACTTCAAGTCACCACTGACGACCAATATGGTCACTTACCTGCTCTGATACCAACTTGTCACCGCACGCCACCCGAGCCCGGTTGCGGAGGCGGGGCGCCGGACGCCAAGCGGAAGCCGGAATGATACGGAATGGCAGGTCCATCGAGACCCGCCGCGCGTAGTGGACCCAAAGAACGAAACGATTGCTGAAGCAACCTAACAAAATTTCGTACATATAACCAAAAATAAAATCCAAACATACAATTCATGCATTAGCAAAAGAGTAAGCCCCGCCCTCCGTGGACGAGTGCTTACGCACCAAAACATAGATACATACAGAGTTCACAGAACCTAAGGTGTCTAGCAAGCGCCAAGCGCTCAGAGCATGTACAGAACAGAATATATAAATATATACAGACATACAATCATCACAGCATTACAAAAAGTGTGCATATGCAACTACAGAGCCAGCTCTAGATCTAAGTGTCAAAATACTTCGCGCGGGATTCAGATCCAAAAGACAAATCCCGACCGCAAGGTGTAGCTGCTGCAAAACACATCCAAGGTAGAAACCTCACGGAAACCTTCTCCGCAGGCCGCTTCTCAGGTCTACCTGAAACCCAAAAACAGATCCCGAACAAGGGTGAGTCCTAAAAGGACCCTTAAGGGATTTGGGGTAATGTAAGTATATGTAACCTGCAAAACAGAAAGATAGCAATATATGCAATGTAATACGTAATATCATGCATGTACCGGAAATAGATCGGAATCCCGAAGGACATGCGATTCTAAATCGCCATAACCCTTATAACAAATCGAACGACAGCCTCCCACTAAGGGAGTCAAGCCGAAGCTAATACGTAAGCATGGTGCACCACCGGGGTAGCGAACCCACAACTGCCGTAGATTACTGCATGCAGTATGCCATAAGGCATACTCCTACAGACTACAAAATATGCCCTAAGGCATAAAATTCGAAATACTAGCAAAACAAAAGAAACCAAAACATATACTTATCTTACCAAAACAATGTAACCAAACCCTTACCTCTCAAGTCCAGTATTAGACCGCTTCTGGACAACTTCCACACTACGACCCGAAACTCAGAAACCCCTCTTTTCTCACCTCCGAACCTCAGAATCTGTCAAACCAAGTTGAATTAGAATCCTTATCGACCATACTACCGAACTACACACCCGACCCCAAAACCGAAAATCCGAACTTCAGTAAAATTCCAGATTTCCATGAAATGTCAATTCGTAACCAACCTAGACAATGCAAGATTATACATTGACAAACATCATCCAACAAGCGAACCGACCAAAACCAACCTTAAAACCCGTCATTACCCAAAATTTTCCGATAAACCCGCTTAATTGCACCTTTTCCAATACTTAACCGAAATCAACGTTTCAAACTTCAAACCACACCTAAATTCAACCCCAACACCATATTAACATCCAATTCAACCAAAATGAAACTCCAACATTGAAAAAGAATCATTCCAATAATTCGGTTCTTAACCAACATTTTACCCAACTTCCAATTCAATCCATTCAAGCTACCAAACAACCATTCTAACCACCAATTACACTTCTAAACCAAGAATGCTATCCAATTGCATCCAAAACAACAAAATCCAACATTGAACATCAACCTACACTTTCCGCCATTTGGGGGTTTTTACCTCAACTTGTTTTCCATCAAATTGAATCCATACATAAGCTTAGAATCATGCTAGGATTAACATACTTGAAGCATGAACCAAGATAACAAACACACATCCTGGTAATGGACCGCCTCGACGGTGGGCGGTGGTTCGTAGTTTTCAGCGGCGCAGCCTCGGCACCGCCAACGCGCCGCGAGGGCGTGGGTTTCAGCGGGTGGCTCGAGACCTCAAGCAGCGACCGCAGCCTTCAGCCACCCTCCACCGCAGCAGCCTAGACAGACGCGTTTTTGAGATAGAGCAGGAGGTCCTAGTCAGCCGAGGAGGCCCTAGTCATCGTGGAGGACCTGGGCCAAGAGCGGGCCTCGGCCACAGGAGGCTCGACTCACAGGAGTCTTGCAAGGTATCGTATTTCGAACGATACATCTGTTCATGCGTTATTTGATACAGAGCGTCTATTTCTATTGTAGCACGTAAATGTGTTACATCTCTCGCACCCGCCTCGTTAGTACTTTGCCGCAGATTTATTTAGTAAAAACTGCTGGGAGTAATTTTCTGTTTTACAATGGGATGGTTCGGGGGTGTACTATATCTGTAGGCGGTCATCAGATAGTATCGGACTTGTTGGTTCTCGACACGCCGAACTATGATGTTATTCTTGGGATGGATTGGCTATCCAAGAATTCTCGTGCACATTGATTGTGCAGCCCGTACCATTATGGTATCCGGAGAGGTACAACCTCTCACGACTCCGATCGTTTGACTATCGCACAAAGATAGCACGAGTTGCGATTCTGGACCCGCTGTCGGTAGTTGGTGTAGGGGAATGCTTCGATCTGAATGAGGCGGATACTAGGTTGAGGCTAGCTAGTATACCGGTAGTTCGAGATTTTCCGCAGGTATTTCCGGAGGAGTTGCCCGGATTACCACCAGAGCGGGAAATTGTATTTGAGATTTACCTGCAGTAGGGCACTGCTCCGATATCTATTCCCCCTTATCGGATGCCCATTTCTGAGATGCAGGAGTTAAAGAAGCAGTTGGAGGAGTTACAGCAGAAGGGCTTCATCCGACCGAGCACTTCGCCGTGGGGTGCTCCGGTTCTGTTTGTAAAGAAGAAAGATGGGACACTCCGATCAGATAGACTACGAGACGGTTGAATGCCCTTACCGTGAAGAATAAGTATCCCTTGCCGAGGATTGACGATCTTTTTGATCAACTTCGGGATTCGAGAGTTTTCGAAGATTGATCTACGATCCGGATACTTTCAGCTTAGGGTGAAGGAGGAGGATATACCTAAGACTGCTTTCCGCACCCGATACGGACACTTTGAGTTTACGGTCATGCCATTTGGGCTGACCAATGCTCGGCAGCATTCATGGATCTCGATGCATCGGGTGTTCCACCATACTTGGACTCTTTTGTGGTGGTCTTCATTGATGATATTCGATATACTCTCGGATGCGGACTCGCATCGGGAGCATCCGAGGGTAGTTCAGACACTTTGGGAACATCAGCTTTATGCTAAGTTCTCAAAGTGTGAGTTCTGATCCGGAGGTCACCTTTCCGGGACATGTTATTTCGAGCATGGTCTGTCTGTGGACCCAGAGAAGGTGAGAGCAGTTCAGATCGGAAACAACCTACCACGGTACGAGAGATCGGGAGCTTCCCGGGATTAGCAGGATATTATCGAGGTTCGCATCGGGGTTTTCTATTCGCATCTCCGCCACGCAGCTTGACCAAGAACGGTCAACCGTTTGTCCGGTCCGATAGGTGTGAGCAGAATTTTCAGGAGTTGAAGCGACAGTTGACTCATGCTCCGATTCTCGACTCTTCCGATCCGAGCTTGCCGTATGTGATCTATACGGATGCTTCCACATCCGGTTTGGGGTGTGTGCTGATGCAGGATCGGAATGTGATAGCTTATGGGTTGAGGCACTGCGACCGCATGAGCTGAACTATCCGACACATGATCCGGAGTTGGCTGCAGTGATCTATGCGCTGAAACAATGGAGACATTATTCGCTTGGTAACAAATTTCAGATTCTTACCGACCATAAGAGTCTGAAATATCGTTTACGCAGTAAGGAGCTTAACATGAGGCAGCGCCGATGGCTCGAATACATTAAGGACTATGATTGCGTATCGAGTACATCTTCGGTAAGGGCAACACGGTTGCCGATGCACTGAAAGGTGAAGTATACCGGGTTGGTCAAGGAAGGAGGCGTTGGTGACCGATCCGAGGAGAGTGATCTCGACGTGCCTTTGGCACGTGTGGCGGCTCTGGGAGCGTGCTCTGTATACACACTTACTATACATTACGAGTGGCTTGATAGAGTGCGCGAGGCGCAAGGTAGAGATCCGGGGCTGAAGAGGTTATCTGGGAGGATAAGGGGTCTTTGTTACCTGCATTTCAAGATAGGCAGGATTGCTATACTTCCGAGACCGCCTTTATGTACCGGAGGATCAAGAGCTCCGGAGTGAGATTTTAGAGGAGGCACACTCGAGCAGATTGAGTGTTCATCCCGGGAGTGAGAAGATGTATCATGATCTGCGTACTCACTTCTGGTGGCCTGGGATGAGGAGGCACATTGCCACACATGTGTCTAGGTGTGCCGTTTGTCAGCAGGTGAAGATTGAGCACCAGAAACCGGCAGGGACACTGCAGACTTTGCCCATTCCAGTCGGAAGTGGGGCAATGTTACCATGGATTTTCTCGACCGCACCGCCTGACACGGTCCCGCCATGATGCTATCTGGGTTATTGTGGATCGGCTGACAAAGTGCGCACACTTTCTGCCCATTCGGATCACGGACCCTCTGGAGAAGCTTGCCCGGCTTTACATCAGTGAGATTGTACGGTTACATGGAGTACCAGACTCCATTGTATCTGACCGTGATCCGCGTTTCACGGCACGGTTCTGGAGGGCTTTTCATGAAGCGCTGGGCACGCGACTCCATCTGAGTACAGCTTATCACCCGCTGCATCGACGGGCAATGAGCGGGTGATTCAGATATTGGAGGATATGCTACGGAGCTGTACTTTAGACTTTGGAGGAGATTGGGACCAAGAATTGCCTTTGATAGAGTTCTCGTACAACAACAGCTTCCAGACAACGATTGGCATGGCACCATAGGAGGCGTTGTACGGGAGGAGGTGTATGACACCACACTGTTGGACAGATGCGTCTGATAGGGTTGAGCTGGGACCCGAGCTTATTGAGGAGACCACGGCGAAGATCAGATTGATTCAGCGCGGATCAAAGCCGCGAACGACAGCACCACTGCTTATGCGAACCGACGCCGTAGGGATCTGGAGTTTGATGTTTGGGATAGGTTTTGTCTCAAGTTATCTCCTATCAGAGGGTCTGTCAGATTCGGGAAGTAGGGCATGTTGGCGCCACGGTATATCGGCCCATATGAGATTCTCGAGCGGGTCGGTAGGGTGGCATACCGGTTGGCATTACCTCCTAGTCTGTCTGCGGTGCACAATGTCTTCCATGTCAGCATGTTGAAGAAGTGCATTCTGGATCCGACTCAGACGATTCCAGTGGAGGAGGTACAGCTGGAACCCGATCTTTCTTATCAGGAGGTACCGGTAGCCTTTCTGGATAGGGATGTCAGGAGACTCCGTAGCAAGTTGATTCCCATGGTCAAGGTTCAGTGGTCACATCATACTGACCGGGAGGCGACTTGGGAGACAGAGAAGGACATTCAGATCGATACCCCGAGCAGCCGGTTGATACAGCTCTTGGAGGACCAAGAGTCCTAAGGGGGGGAGAATGTTACGGTCACCCCGAGCGGGTTGTGACCGGGTGGCCCGGCTCCGGCTTTAGCCTGCGGGTCACGTTTTTCGGCGTTCAGGTGGCTCCCGGGCCCTATCCGAGTATCATTTTGGCGAACCCCTCCGTATTTGAGGTCGTGTGGGTCCCCCGGACGTTTCCGCCGAAAATATTTTTTCTGGCGCCGGGGGGTTGTCGGGGTCGCCTCGGGACGTACAGCGGGCTCGGTAGCGCTCTCGAGATCTCAGTTTGGGAAGCCGTTCTCAGTTTTGGAGTCGTGGAGACGTCCCGGAGGTGGTTGTAGAGTTTAATATTTGGGGCGGGACGTTCGGTTCGGGCGACTCCCGGCTCGGGACGGGAATCCCGGGGCTCGGGATGGAAATTTTCTGACGGCTTTGGGGTAAGTTGTGTTTTAATTTAAGATGGAATTTATGGGAATTTTTATAGAATTTTTGGAGTGACGGAATTTCGGTTCAGGTTGACACGCTCGCACGTCGGGTTCTGGTTCGGGTTCAGCGAGCTCGGTAGGACACTCTGGAAAGGTAAATGAATTTCTGAAAAATGTTCTGTGAATGTTATAATATTCTGAAGATTGTGTCCGAGTTTCATTAATTTTGGAATTCGGTAATTATTTTTGGGCAAAAAGAATTGGAACTTTCGGAAAAATTGGGAGTTAATTTGCATATGGGTGCAAATTAAAAAGGAAAATCAGCATGGGCAGCAGCAGCCCTTTCTTTTTTTCGGCAGAAGTGTGTGTGTGTGATTATTGGGGACACATGTCCTATTTTAATTAAAGGAAGAGAGGGATGGGCAAAAAGGGATGGAAAATATATAAGTCATATTATTACATAATATGAGACTTATTTCATTTTCTTCTTCTTCTTCATCTTCTCCAAGTGCAGCCGAAACTTCCATGAAAGCTCACCTCCAAGCTTGACTTCCTTCTTCTTTGTGGAAATCAAAGAGGAATTGCTTGCTACTTGTGGTAAGTACCTCCCTAACTCCTCTTTTCACATTAGTTTTGAAGTTTGGTGGTTAAAAGAGAAGTTTTTGCATTTGATGGGTTTGTTCTTAGCTATAAGCTAGGATGATTTTCTTCCTCCCATCTTTTAGTATGTTGTTCTTGGGTGGTAGGAGAGTGTTAATCAAGTGTTAGATTTTGGAAAACACAACTTGAGAAGAAACCCTATGTTGGCCGATTTTTTGGAAGATTTTCCAAAATGGTGTGTGTTTGTTATCTTGTTTCATGCTTCAAGTATGTTAGTTCTAGCATGATTCTAAGCTTGTGTGTGGATTTAATTTGATGGAGAACAAGTTGAGGTGAAAACCCCTAATTGGCCGAATTGGTTAAGTGTATGTTCTTGATGGATTTTGTTGTTTGGGTGCAATTGGATAGCATTCATGGTTTAGAAATGAAATTGGTGGTTAGAATGGTTGTTTGGTAGCTTGAATGGATTGAATTGGAAGTTGGATAAAAAGTTGGTTGAAAACCGAATCTTTGAATGATTCTTTTTCAATGTTGGAGGTTCATTTTGGTTGAATTGGATGTTAATATGGTGTTGGGGTTGAATTTAGGAGTGGATGGAAGTTTGAAATGTTGGATTCGGTTAAGGAATGAAAAAGTTACAATTAATCGGGATTTTCGGAAAATGGCGGGTAATGAAGGGTTTAAGGTTGGATTTGATCAGTTCTGCTTTTTGTATGATGTTTGTCAATGTGAAATCTTGCATTGTCTAGGTTGGTTCTGAATTCTGACGTTTCTGTGAAAATCTGGGATTTTACGGAAATTCTGTCGGATTTTCGGTTTTGGGGTCGGGGGTTGTAATTTGGTAGTGTGGTTGATGAGGATGCTAATTCAACTTGGTTTGGCAGATTCTGAGTTTCGGTGGTTAGAAAAGAGGAGTTCTAAGTTTCGGGGCACGGTGTAGGTGTTATCTAGAATCGGTCCAATACTGGATTTTGAGGTAAGGGTTTGGTTACGTGTTTTGGTAAGCTAAGTATATGTTTTGGTTTCCGTTTACATTCGCTAGGATTTCGGAATATTGTGCCTTTGGGCATATTCTCGTAGTTTGTAGGAGTATGCCTTATGGCATACTCGTGCATTAATATTACGGCAGTTGTGGGTTCGCTACCCACTGGTGCACCATGCTTCGTATTAGCTTCGGCTTCCGACTCCTTAGTGGAGGCCGTCGCTCCGATTTACTATATGGGTTATGGCGATTTAGAATCGCACGTCCTTCGGGACTCCGATCCGTTTTCTGTTCATGCATGTTATTCCGTATTCTCGTTGCATATATTGCTATCTTTCATTTTGCAGGTTACATATACTTACCTTACCCCTTATCCCTTACGGGGTCCTTTTAGGACTCACCCTTCTTTGGGTTCTGTTTTTGGGTTTCAGGTAGACCTGATAAGCGGCCTGCGGAGTAGGGTTCCGTGAGGTTCTACCTCGGTTGTATTTTGCGGCAGCTTCACCTTGCGGCCCGGGATTGTCTGTTGGATCTGAATCCCGCGCGAGGTATTTGACGCTTAGTCCTAGGCTTGGCTCTGTAGCTGCATGTACATACTTTCGATTTGCCATGATGGTTGTATGTCTCGTATATATATTTGTATATTCTGTTCTATATCTGTCCTCAGCGCTTGGCGCTTGCTAGACATTTTAGGTTCTGTGAATTCTGTATGTATGGGTGTTTTGGTGCGTAAGCACTCGTCCACGGAGGGCGGGGCTTACTCTGTTATTTGTTCATGAATTGTATGGTTGCATTTCATTTTGATTATGCGCATGAAACTTCCGTTAGTTTGCTTCCGCAATCCTTCCGTTTTCGGGTCCGCTACGCGCGGCGGGTCTCGATGGACCTGCCACTCCTTCCTATTCCGGCTTCCGTTTCCGGCGTCCCGGCGCCCCCGCCTCCGCAACCGGGCTCGGGCGGCGTGCGGTGGCAGAATCCATCTCTACAAAAGAAGAACAAACAGGCATATAAATCAAACAGCCCAAAGAAAGGCATTTCGTCAACGCTCAAGGCCAGAGAACTTGGAGCACTCGGTGTGCGGGAAGTAAAAACTTACCCGATTTGTTAAACAAAGTGAGCAAGAACGGACGGAGCGGCTGGCAAATGAACAGTTAACCGGCGGAATCTCGAACGAAAAGGAGGAACCACCGCAAAAAAAACCCCTCAACTGCCGATGAAATATTCAAGAAACGCAAGAATACGAAAGGGTTACTCAGAGCAGAGCGAACAAATGCAAGAGTGGAGAAGAAAGGCTTCAATCTTCTCGGGTACGCTTTTATAAGCCCGCCAAAATGAAAAAGCGCTTTTTAAGCGTGATCGGCTCCTAAGGCGCCGCGTGTCAGCATCCAGCGGTTATTAAGCCTCTCCCCTGCCGTGCAGAAAAGGCGAAACGCTTTTGCAAAGAGTAATCGACCCCTACGACGCCACGTGTTGCGTCCCATAACGGTCAGTAAACCTCCCATCTTCCTTTATCTCTCCTGCATTAAATGCTGAAGGGACTCTTCGCTGCCTTCACAATCAAACGGTCCGCAAACGGCCCAAGCGCCTTCGCCAACTACAGAGACTTGGAATTTGAACAGAGTGCGGGACCCTGCCCATACTCTGCCTTCAGGAGGAGGCATCTTGGTACACTACCCAAGCAAATGCCCCCCTCCTCAAAAACTCACAAGGATCACAAAAGATTTTCACTTATGGCTGCTACGTCGGTCCTCAGCAAAGTACTTTCGAAAAACGAGTACGTGACCGCCCATACTCCGCTCTCGTGAGGAGGCATCTTGGTACACTACCCAAGCAAACGCGCCCTCGCGTCATATTATAATCGTACAAGGCCTTTGAGGATGGTCTCCAGTATAGCCTTCGCGAGGTCTCATCCTTGTGGTCTCCAGCCTCACCTACGCGGGGTCCTGCCCTCGCGGGCCTCAAGTCTCGCATGGGCGACGTCTCATACTCACCCTTGCATTTCTGAGGCCTGCGCGGGCCACCCTCGCGGTCTTAGGGCGAGCCTCGCGATCTCCTTCGCCTCCATGGGTCTTACTCCCAGTCTCCCGCCTATCTTGGCCCCGCCCGATAAGGCCACAGTACCCAGTTCGTGCAACCCTCACCCCTTATTTGGCTATATTCTATTTGGGCCTTCGCCCTTACAGGCCTTCGCCCGCCGCTTGCTCCACTTGGAGATAGGCCACTTGGTCGTCTGACATCAACCGGCCAATAAGGAGGGCAGCACGAGCCTGGGAGATCTTCACCAGATTTATACGCCAGACATTCTCTGACAAGTGAATCACCTAAGGCGGTTTGTTGAGATCTTCATCATCACAGCCGCCTTATCTCCAATCAGTCTGACACAGACTTATCTCAACAGCCTGTCTAAAGGGCTTCAACTGGGGGAGGCTCTTCTCCTGGCATCACTCTATAAATAGGGTGATGTCCACCCTAAATCGGGTAAGCTACTACACGCCCCCCCCACTCCTCTCTTGCTACTTCTGAGTATTCTCTCTATCTTTACAGATTACTCATAACAAGCAAGCTTGGAGTCTCAAGAACATCATCTTCTCCACCATTTCAACTGAGAGTCCGGGCCTTCTTTAGGAACGAGACTATCACAAACCACACCTAAATCCAACCCCAATACCACTTTAGCATCCAATTCAACCAACATCAAACCCCAACATGGAAAAAGAATCATTCCAACAATTCGGTTCTTAACCAACATTTTACCCAACTTCCAATTCAATCCAAACAAGCTTCCAATTAATCATACTAACCACCAATTACACTTCTAAACCAAGAATGCTAACCAATTGCATCCAAAACAACCAAATTCAACATTGAACACCAACATTCAAAATCGGCCATTTGGGGTTTTCTTACCCAACATGTTCTCCATCAAATTGAATCCATACACAAGCTTAGAATCATGCTAGGATCAACATACTTGAAGCATGATTCAAGAAAACCAACACACATCATTTTGGAAAATTCCCAAAAATTCACCATTTTAGGTTTCTAGCATCCAAGGAGTTTTCCCAAAATCTAACACTTGATTATCACTCCCCTACAACCCAAGAACAACATACTAAAAGATGGGAGGAAGAGAATCATCCTAGCTTATAGCTAAGAACAAACCCATAATTTGCAAAATCTCCTCTTTTTCTTCACTAAATCATGTTTCCAACATGAAAAGAGAAGAAAAAAGGAAGCTTACCAAAGATTGATGCCAAAGCCTTGATAATTTCAGCCAAGATGAAGAACTTCAAGCTTGGAGCAAGCTTCCATGGTGGCGGCAAGTGAGGAAGAAGAAGAAGAAGAAGAAGAAGAAATGATATAATTCCCATTTTATGAAATATAGCCTAAATATATATATCCTTCCCTTTATCCCATTCCTTTTTCCATCATAAATAAAAATAGGACATGTGTCCTTTAATTCTCTCCGCTGTACTATGCCTCGGCCCAGAATAATCCGGGTCTGTTGTCCCCACGGCAGAAGTCAAACTCCCTACCTCTGGGTCTACTGGCAATCCTTGACTCAATGGTCTGACGCCTTGCTAGCCTGAAGGCTTCCCACCACTATGGGGCTGGAAAGGTCTTCTGAATGGCCTTCTGATAGATGGAGATAATGAGAGTTCTCAGGTGCTCTCTTATCTGCGGGCGCAGGCCCCTGATGAACCTCCTCGTCTTCTCCCGCTCGGAAGAATCGAACTGCGTGGAGTACCGTATGAGTTGACTGAACTTGAGCTCATACTCGGTAATCGTCCTGCTGTCCTGAGTGAGTGCATTGAAATCTGCCTGTCGGTGTTCTCGGATAGCATATCCCAACCACCTCTCGTGGTACAGTCGAGAGAAATCCTCCCAGATTATTCCCGGCTCGGTTCGCCTCATGACCTAGTACAGTGTTGCCCGATCCTGGACTATCCCCTACCTCCCGATTGTGGCGGCGTCACGCGAGATAAAAAAGTGACAAGAGACACCATCACCTCGAGATGGTAGTCCCAATCTGATCAAAAGATGCTTCATGTCTCACAACCAGCTCTCACCAGAATCGGCCCCTGACTTGCCCGAAAACTTGAGCGGTTAAAGCGGCTGCGGCGCTCAACATCCTCGACCTCGTCCAATCCCGACGGAGCTCTCTGCGCGGCCTCGGAATCAGTCAGTATCCCAGAATCAGATCCGAATCAGAATTAGAATTACAATCATCCCTAGATCGGCGATGACAGATCGGTGGTCGCTCCCTCCGAATCCTGGGGTAGACGGCCCAGCACGAGCAGTGCTGGCGCTGCCGGATCCTCTGTTGTGGGCGACCCTCAACTCGAGTGAACCTCCTCAAGACGCAATGTGCGGAGACGGTATACATGGTCTCTGTGTCTGAAGGTGTAGTAATCAGCGCAGAATAGTCGCCAACACTCTCTCGATCCAACTGTAAATCCTCATAATCAAAGACATCGCTCAAACCGTTGCATAACTGTTCCAGAACTTCCATGAGATTGACGCGCTCTTGGCGTCCTACAGATCTTAGTCGGGGCTGAGGTAAAAGTCGCGAAGTGGGCAGTCAAGCCCCGCGGTAAACCCTCCACTCCGGTCACTAACAGGAGGGGGGTCAGAAACATCTGTTACGGTCACCCCGAGCGGGTTGCGACCGGGTGACCGAGCTCGGTTTTGGCTGCGGTCACGTTTTTGGCGTTCAGGCGGCTCACGAGCCATATCCGAGTATCATTTTGGCGAACACTTCCGTATTTGAGGTCGTGTGGGTCCCCAGGACGTTTCCGCCTAAAATATTTTTCGAGCGCCGGGGTTGTCGGGTCGTCTCGGGACGTACGTACGGGCTCGGTAGCACTCTCGAGATCTCAGTTTGGGAAGCCGTTCGCAGTTTTGGAGTCGTGGAAACGTCCGGAGGTGGTTGTGGAGTTTAATATTTGGGGCGGGACGTTCGGTTCGGGCGACTCCGGGGCTCGGGACGGGAATCCCGGGACTCGGGATGGAAATTTTCTGACGGCTTTTGGGTAAGTTGTGTTATAATTTAAGATGGAATTTATGGGTATTTTTATAGAATTTTGGAGTGACGGAATTGTGGTTATGGTTGACACGCTCGCACGTCGGGTTTTGGTTCGGGTTCAGCGAGCTCGGTAGGACACGCCGGACTGGTAAAAGAACTTCTGAAAAATGTTTAGTGAATGTTATAATATTCTGAGGGTTTTGTCCAAGTTTCGTTAATTAAGGAATTCGGTAATTATTTTTTGGCAAAAAGAATTGGAACTTTCGGAAAAATTGGGAGTTAAATTGTATTTGGTAACAAAATGAAAATAATTCAGCATGGGCACAGCAGTTTTTTCGGCAGAATTGGGATGAGATAGTGATGTGGGCATCAGCCCCATTTTTGTGATAAGGGACACCCTTTCAGAAGGTCTAAAGGGTCCTTGGCGAAGGCACGGGCGAAGAAGAAGCGGCATTCTAGGCACCGCGAAGCCCCAAGGCAGAGTCGCGCTCGCCAGGATCCTGGCGAACCCATGCCCTATTGGCAAACCCTTGGCCTTTGGCGGAGTCAAGGCCATTTGCGAGGCCATGGCTCTTTGCGACCCCCATGGTCGATGGCGAAGACCCTGCGCCTCATTTCCAGAAACAAGCGAAGCCCAGGTGTTCGCCAAACAGAAGAGGCGTTCATATACAAGTCAGGCGAACCCTTCAACTTGTGCAGAGGCCCTCTTCTTTTCTTGTCCCGCCGAAAGCAATTCATGGGGAAATGGGAGCCGCAAAAGCAGGTAGCCTACAATGTCACATCCGCTGCCACCTCTCATTTCGCCTACCATAGATCCAGGAAGCTGTTCCCTTGTCAAGACGTCCTTTATTATTTACTTCTTTCTTTCTCCTTCTATAAAAGGAGGTTGTAACCTAAGTATTAGACAGAACTCATTTTGTAAGAACACATATTTGCGGAAGTACGCATATTGTTCTTCGTGGGTCTCAAATCTTGCTCCACCAATCCATTAGTGATCCATTGCAAGAGGATCCAATATAATACCTAGCATTGTTTGATCTCGTAGTCAAAAGGTTCTAGGTCCCATTTTCCTTCCCCCAGGCATTTTCAAGGGCATTGCCTCACCTCGTAGTGAGGAGGTTCCCTTGGCCGACTCTGTTTCCTTTGTGTTCTTCCTCTGTTCTTCGTTTCCATTCTTGCTGGAAACCGCCTCCTTCGAGCTAGATCCGAGCTCGTGATCACGTACCCCCACCGTGATCACATCAGTTGGTATCAGAGCCAAAGCGCTTGTCGGAGGTATCTTACCGTATCAGTTGTTTACTTTCTTCAAGTTAAAACCTTTGCTGTTCTTTTCGAAAACTTGAAGAAAAGTTATCGGTTAATGATCTCTTGAGAGAAACCGAATATTTGTTACCCTTGTTTAAAGTTCTTAAAGGTTCATAAATCTGTGAGTTATTTCGAATTTGAAAAAGAAAAGAGATTCCCTGTGCGCAAAAGAACAAGAGTTTACAGAAAAAGAAATATTCAAATCAGTTCATAATTTCTGGGAAAAGTTCTAAGTGTTCTTGAAGAGTTCATCCGAAACTCGGAGTAAACAGTACTCACAGATCGAAAATAATTTCAAAAAAAAAAAAAAAAAAAAAAAAACCTGGACTTTGTGTTTGTGAAAGGCTTTTCTATCTCACTTCCAACTTCTGTCGACCACCAACCAACTTCAAAAGCTAGTTTCGAGTAACTAGAACTTTGTGCTTTACTTGTTTCGGACATTGCTAAGATTTCTTTGGATATTCTTTGCATGTTTGCATTTGATCTTAATCGCAGATTGGTGGTAAGTTTTGAAGCTTGAAAGAACCGTTGTGTTCTAAAACACGAGAGAAGAGTGTAAACACTAAGGGAGTGTAGCGAGGCTTCACAAAACTGTTCCCATGTGCAGAACTTGAGTCTCATGGAGTATGTGGAAGAGGACTACTACCCGGGATCGGATCCTTGGTATCAAGAATCTGATTTCTGGGCGGAGGAAACCCTCGACCATACATACTCAGGGAACTATTCAGAGTACCCCCTTGGCCAAGAAACCTGGCCCGAACCGACCCCATCCTCTGAATTTGATCCTCCATACCCTGCTGCATATGAGTATTACTCAGGTCCAGACCCTGGACGGGTGGTGGCGATCCCTTGCCATCGCCAAGATACCCCCCCTCGCTATCGCTACCTCAAGCACCGGAGGACTTACCCTTCATCCTCGTATTATTTCCCATTCCGTCGTATCCTAGCCGTACGACGCCCACTGTGAGCCCTCTCATTCGCGGTTCCCCATCCACCAACCGAAAGCCAACGAGGGCCCCCACTCACAAGTTTGCTTGCCGCCCCAATCGCCTTCCGACCAACAGGCGAAGCAACACGAAGTGCCTCAAAGACCCAACTCCTCCACTATCATTGATGAGCTAAAACAACTTGTACTTATGGTCCAGTAACAGATGTTACATTGACACATGGAGGAAGATGAAACCTTTGGTAAGTTTGAGAGGAAAATATCTGAGAGGAAAGGAGAAATTACGAGGGGAAAGAAATAAGAAGAAAGAGAGAACAGCGAGGCGGTCCAAGAGACCTTGAGCGAGAAAGAGAGCGATCTGAGAGAAGAGATTGAGAAGAAGGCAGAGAGAAAACAAGAGGGAAGCTCCATGAGCCAAAATAGTGGAAGTGAGGAAAACATGCCTTCAACCGACCCAACTTTTCCACTAAATTCGTCTTGCAACCCCTTGTTTATCTTCTTTGAATGTACAGATCATTTGTGGAAAGTAAGGCTGAAGGAAGCCTTCAACAGTCCGGGAAGGAAGTGTCACCCCCTCTCGGAAAGGAAGAAAAGAGCACGAGGGAGAGAGCGAACATGGGTAACTGTGCTTCTAATCTCTCATCTCTTAACATTAAGCATGAATTGGGTGACATAGTTGGCGATCCCATGTCTGTTATGGGACATGACTTAGGCCCGGTACATTGGGGCCATGCCCATGAATGGCCGAGGCTCATATTTGATCCCGGAATAACTACGTGGGCTTGTTTAAAAGCTAAGTATAGAAGTGAAGCGAAGAGAAAGGGCGGATTGTCCATCTCATTCCTTCAGGGTATTTTCGGGGAAACTTTGATGTCTAACGCTTTTAGTTCACTAACCATTGATGCTTATTCAAGTTTGTTGTGGTGTCTTAAGATTTGTAGAGACAATTTCCTTATGAATCCGAGGACGGATTCTTCTGAAGAGGGAGGGTATGATGTGGACATCAGCCCCATTTTTGTGATAAGGGACACCCTTTCAGCCAGAAGGTCTAAAGGGTCCTTGGCGAAGGCACGGGCGAAGAAGAAGCGGCATTCGAGGCACCGGCGAAGAAGCGGCATTCTATTGGCGAAGGCCTTTGGCGAGGTCAAGGCCATTTGCGAGGCCATGGCTCTTTGCGACCCTCATGGTCGATGGCGAAGACCCTGCGCCTCATTTCCAGAAACAAGCGAAGCCCAGGTGTTCGTCAAACAGAAGAGGCGTCCATATACAAGTCAGGCGAACCCTTCAACTTGTGCAGAGGCCCTCTTCTTTTCTTGTCCCGCCGAAAGCAATTCATGGGGAAATGGGAGCCGCAAAAGCAGGTAGCCTACAATGTCACATCCGCTGCCACCTCTCATTTCGCCTACCATAGATCCAGAAGCTGTTCCCTTGTCAAGACGTCCTTTATTATTTACTTCTTTCTTTCTCCTTCTATAAAAGGAGGTTGTAACCTAAGTATTAGAGAGAACTCATTTTGTAAGAACACATATTTGCGGAAGTACGCATATTGTTCTTCGTGGGTCTCAAATCTTGCTCCACCAATCCATTAGTGATCCATTGCAAGAGGATCCAATATAATACCTAGCATTGTTTGATCTCGTAGTCAAAAGGTTCTAGGTCCCATTTTCCTTCCCCAGGCATTTTCAAGGGCATTGCCTCACCTCGTAGTGAGGAGGTTCCCTTGGCCGACTTTGTTTCCTTTGTGTTCTTCCTCTGTTCTTCGTTTCCATTCTTGCTGGAAACAGCCTCCAACGAGCTAGATCCGAGCGCGTGATCACTTTCCCCGTGATCACATCAGATAGGGACACATGTCCTTCTCTCATTTAAGAAGAATTAGCATGGGAAAAAGAAGAAGAAATTATATAAGGCCTTTTATGTTATAAATGAGATATTATTTCATTTCTTCTTCTTCTTCCTCCTTGCATCCGCCACCATGGGAGCTCCTCTCAAGCTTTGAAGTTCTTCTCCTTTGCTGAAATCATCATGAGCTTAGCTTCAATCTTGGGTAAGTTTCCTTCCTAAGCTCTCTTTTCTTCTTGGAATCAAGTTTGGATGGATAAAGAGATGGTTTTGAAAATTATGGGTTTGTTCTTAGCTACATGTTAGGATGATTCTCTTCCTCCCATCTTTTAGTATGTTGTTCTTGGGTTGTAGGGAGTGATAATCAAGTGTTGGATTTTGGAAAACACATCTTGGAGGAAGAACCTATGTTGGCCGAATTTTATGGATAAATTCCAAAATGGTGTGTGTTTGTTATCTTGATTCATGCTTCAAGTATGTTAGTCCTAGCATGATTCTAAGCTTATGTATGGATTCAATTTGATGGAAAACAAGTTGAGGTAAAAACCCCCATTTGGCCGATTTATTTAGGTGTATGTTCATGTTGGATTTTGTTGTTTGGATGCAATTGGATAGCATGCTTGGTTTAGAATTGAAATTGGTGGTTGGAATGGTTGTTTGGAAGCTTGAACGGATTGAATTGGAAGTTGGATAAAAAGTTGGCTAAGAACCGAATTTTGGAATGATTCTTTTTCCATGTTGGAGTTTCACTTTGGTTGAATTGGATGTTAATTTGGTGTTGGGGTTGAATTTAGGTGTGGTTTGAAGTTTGAAACGTTGACTTCGTTTAAGAAATGGAAAAGTTGCTTTTAAGCGGGATTATCGGGAAATGTTGGGTAATTAGGGGTTTTAAGGTTGGATTTGATCAATTCTGCTTATTGGGTTATGTTTGACAATGTATAAGCTTGCATTGTCTACGTTGGTTCTGAATTCTGACATTTACGTGGAAATCTGGAATTTTACGGAAGTGCCGGATTTTCGGTTTTGGGGTCGGGGTGTAGTTTGGTAGTGTGGTCGATAAGGATTCTAATTCAACTTGGTTTGCAGTTCGAGGTTCGGAAGTTAGAAAAAGAGAGGTTTTCGGGTTTCGGGTCGTGGTGTGGAAGTCGTACCGAATCGGTCTAATACTCTGGACTTTGATGTAAGGGTTTGGTTCTGCGATTTTTGGAAAGAGCGGTGTATGTTTAGTTTCATTTTACATTACTGCAGGTATTTCGGTGTTATATGCCTAGAGCATATTCGTAGTCTGTAGGTGTATGTATTGTAGCATACATTTTGCGGTATTTCGGAAATTTCGCTTTAAGGTACGTTACGTGATCTGTAGGTGTATGCCTTGTAGCATACCACATGCATTAACCCTACGTTTGTAGGTGTATGCCTTGTGGCATACTTTGTGCATTAACCCTACGGCAGGTTGTGGGTTCGCTACCCACTGGTGCACCATGCTTCCGTAATAGCTTGGCTTCGACTCCCTTAGAGGAGGCTGTCGTTCGATTGGTTATAAGGGTTTATGGCGATTTAGTATCGCACATCCTTGATATTCGATCTGTTTTATTACATGCACGATGTTACGTATTCATTGCATATATTACGTATATTGCTATCTTTACATTTTGCGGGGTTACGTATGCTTATCTTACCCCAAATCCCTTACGGGGTCCTTTTAGGACTCACCCTTTTGGGTTACTGTTTTTGGGTTTCGAGGTAGACTTGGTAAACAACCAGCGGAGTTGGTTTCCGTGAGGCTTCGCCTTGGTTGGGTTGAGCGCAGCGGTACCTTACGGGCTGGGATTTTGTCTACTTGGTCTGAATCCCCGCGAGGTATTTTGACGTTTAGGCCTAGGGTCGGCTCTGTAGTTGCATGTGCATATTTTACGGATGATTGCGATGATTGTATAAGTATGTATATATTCTGTTACATTGCATGTTACGAGCGATTGGCGCTTGCTAGATACCCTAGGTTCTGTGAACTCTGTATATATCTATGTTTGGTGCGTAAGCACTCGTCCATGGAGGGCGGGGCTTACTCTGTTGCTAATGCATGAATTGCATGTTTAGATTTTATTTTAGTGATATGTGTGGAATTTTGTTAGTTGCTTCCACTTTCATTTCGCTCTTTGGGTCCGCTACGCGCGGCGGGTCTCGATGGACCTGCCATTCTGTATTCATTCCGGCTTCCGCTTCCGGCGTCCCGGCGCCCCCGCCTCCGCAACCGGGCTCGGGTGGCGTGCGGTGACAAGTTGGTATCAGAGCAGGTAAGTGACCATATTGGTCGTCAGTGGTGACTTGTAGTGACGACTATTGTTGTACATTTTATTTTAGAATGGTTTGGTACGGAGATTGGCCACCTCCTTACTTGAACCACTTCAAAATAAAATTGTGGAACAAAGTTGATCCTTCAAGTTATCACGATAGTTGCAGATTTCGCACTGGGATTTCTGGAATTCTGGTAAGATTATTACGAGTAAGGGGATTGTGGAAAAGTTTCAGGTACGTAAAATTGTGTGTTAGGAAAAGATTTGGTGAAATAAGCATGAAGCGCTACGTGATTACGTGAAATGCATGATTTTATCATTCGAGAAGTAACCACGTGTCAAATCTTGCATTGCACTCTGAGCCTTAGAAAACTGCTGCTAGCTTCGTAGAGATTAGGAGTGACCGATTTTTGTGCGGACTCTGTTTGGTCTGAAATTTTTGAGATATGGTTAACACGCTTTGATAGCGTGATGTGGTACCGGAGGGGCGGGACTGGGATCACACACCTCCGCGGTATAGGATACGTGTTCAGTGTAACCCGAGTGCGAACAACCACACTCACCGCCCCGAGGCTTAGCCGCCGTAGGGACCCTCTCTCGATTTGGTATTACCGCCAGCCTAGCTGGTTCGGGGCGGCGGTGGGCGGGGAAAATCTGTTTATGCCACGGTGAGGGCATTTTGATTAGGTGGTGATAGCAAGACTTAAGCCACTGCTCGCCACAGCTTTGGGATTGGTAAGTGAGTGACTCCGAGGAGAATGGTCACTACGACACCTAGACTTCTCGTCGGTCCTATCAACGACGGGGAGATCTGAGGCACCAGTTTGACGAGGTCAGACTTCTGGAGAGGTTTTAGAGTTTGAACCCCCCCGAGGTTCAATGACCGAGGAGGGTGCAGGGTAGTAGAGATTTGGTTTGCGGAGTTGACAAACTCCTGGGAGGCTACATTTTTCCCCAGCAGTGCAGCGGGGATGTAGCCAGGGATCTGCGTCAGGCACAGTTCGATGAGCTTCATCAGGGAGACAAGATTGTCGGAAAGTTTGAGTGAGAGTTTGATCGGCTGGTTTACTACGTACCGTAGTACTATGGAATGGAAGAATAGAAGGCCAAGAGGTTTATTTCGTCGACTGCGCCCCGAGTTCAGGTGGGTTTTGAGACCTTTAGACATTACTTTGTTTCGGGAAGCGGTTATTAGGGCTCAACTCCTCGAACAAGAGGAGGTTGAGAGTCGTTTCACCTTGCAATGAGGTCAGGGGAGTACGAGGGGCTCCACATAGCGAGGACCCGGTAGATTTCTGGACGGCCGAATAGGTGCAGGCGGTTTAGTAGTGGTAGAGAGGAGCACCACCGGCACGATCTTATCCGATTTGCGGTAGGTATCATTCCGGTTGAATTTGTTATCGGCGGGAGGGCCGATGTTTACGTTGCAGGTCGACACTCTTTGGGTGCGGGATTGCCCTCTTACTGTAGGGCGGGTCACAGGAAGTTCTGTAAGGTACTATATTTCCGAATGAGATACCGGTTCATGCGTTATTTGATACAGAGCATTTGTTCCCATTGTAACACCGAAATGTGTTACATTTACGTATCTGTCTGTTAGTACCTTGCCTCAAACGCATTTAGTAAAAACTGTAGGAAGTCGGTTCTGTTTTCCAATGGGATGGTTCGGGGTTGTACGATATCGTAGGCGGACATGATAGTATCGGATCTGTTGGTTTTAGACACGCCGGACTATGATGTTATTCTTGGAATGGACTGGCTATCCAAGAACTCTGTGCACGTTGATTGTGCAACCCGCATCGTTATGGTTTACGGAGAGGTACTACCTCTCACGACTCCGATTGGTTTGACTATCGCACAAAGACGATGAGGAGCTACTGATTACGGATCAGTGTCGATAGTTGGTGTAGGGAATGCTATGATCTGAATGAAGCTGGTATTAGGTTGAAGTTGGATGGTTTACCGTTGGTTCGAGATTTTCCGCAGTATTTCCGGAGGAGTTGCCCGGATTACCATAAGAGCGGGAATTGTGTTTGACATCCACTGCAGTGCATTGCTCCGATATCTATTCCTCCTTATCGGATGCCTATTTCGAGATGCGGGAGTAGAAGAAGCAAGCTGGAGGAATTACTGACAAAAGAGTTTCGTCCGACCGAGCACCTCAGCGTGGGGTGCGCTGGTTTTGTTTGTTAAGAAGAATGACGGGACACTCTGACTTTGTATTGATTACAAACGGTTGAATGCTCTTATTGGGAAGAATAAGTATCCGTTACCGAGGATTAACGATCTTTTTGATCAACTTCGGGGTTTGAGGGTTTTCTCAAAGATTGATCTCCGATCTGGGTATTTTCAGCTTAGATTGAAGGAAGAGGACATACCTAAGACTGCTTTCCGCACCCGATTTGGACACTTAGAGATTACGGTCATGCCATTTGGGCTGACCAATATTCCGGTGGCATTCTTGGATCTGATACATAAGGTGTTCTGACCGTACTTGGACTCATTTATGGTGGTTTTATTGATGATATTCTGATATATTCTCGGGATGAGGATTCGCATCGGGATCATCTGAGGGTAGTTCTGCAGATACCTTGGGAACATCAGCTTTATGCTAAATTCTCAAGGTGGGAGTTCTGGATTCGGGAAGTCACTTTTCTGGGACACGTTATTTCTGAGCATGGTGCATGCGTGGATCCGAGAGAAGGTGAGAGCAGTTCGGGACTGGAAACAACCTACCACGGTACGGGAGATTAGGAGCTTCCTGGGGTTAGTAGGATATTATCGGAGGTTTGTACTGGGATTTTCTATTCTGGCATCTCCGCTTATGCAGTTGACTAAGAAGGGTCAACTGTATATCTGGTCTGATAAGTGTGAGCAGGATTTTCAGAAGTTGAGGCGGTAGTTGACTAACGCTCTGATTCTGACTCTTTCAGATCCGATCTTACCGTATGTGGTTTATACGGATGCTTCCACGTCTGGTTTGGGGTGTGTGTTGGTGCAGGTGTGTAATGTGGTAGCTTATGGGTCGAGGCTGATTCGACCGCATGAGATGAACTATCCGACACACGATCTGGAGTTGGCTGCAGTGATTTATGCGTTGAATCATTGGAGGCATTATCTGTTTGATAATAAATTTCAGATTCTTACCGACCATAAGAGTCTGAAATATCTGTTTACGCAAAAGGAGCTTAATTTGAGGCAGCGCAGATGGCTCGAATACATTAAGGACTATGGTTGTTGTATCGAGTACACCTCTGGCAAGGGCAACACGGTTGCCGATGCAATCGAGCAGGAGGTATACCGGGTTAGTTAAGGGAGGAAATGTTGGGGACTGATCGAGGAGAGAGATTCGACTTGCCTTTGGTACAGTGGCAGCTGGGAGCGTACTTGGAGTATACACTTACCGTACATTACGAGTGGCTTGACGGGATGCGCGAAGCGCAAGGTGGAGATCTGGTGTTGAAGAAATTATCGGGAAGATAAGGATTTATTTGTTACCGACATTTCGGTATAGGCGAGGATTGCTATACTTCCGAGATTGCCTTTATGTACCGAGGATCGGGAGTTACGGAATGAGATTTTAGAGGAGGCACACTCGAGCGGTTTGAGTATCGAAACCGGCGGGGACACTGCAGACTTTGCCCATTCCGGTTCGGGAGTGGGGCAATGTTACTATGGACTTTTCGATTTGCCTCGACACAGTCTCGCCATGATGCGATCTGGGTTATTGTGAATCGGCTGATAAAGTGCGCACACTTTCTGCTTATTCGGGTCATAGACCCTCTGGAGAAGCTTGCCGGCTTTACATCAGGAAGATTGTATATTTGCATGGAGTACCAGACTCCATTGAATCTGACCGTGATCCGCGTTTTATAGCACGGTTACGAGAGCTTTTTACGAAGCATCGGGCACGCGACTCCATCTGAGTACAGCTTATCACCCACAGACGGATGGGCAGTCGGAGCGGGTGATTCAGATATTGGAGGACATGTTGCGAATCTGTACTTTGGATTTTGGAGGAGTTTGGGACTAGCAGTTGCGTTTGTAGAGTTCTCGTACAACAACAGCTTTCAGACTACGATTGGCATAATACCATTTGAGGCGTTGTACGGGAGGAGGTGTATGACACCATACTGTTGGACAGATGCGTCTGATGGGGTTGAACTGGGACCCGAGCTTTTTGAGGAGTCTACGGCAAAGATCAGATTGTTACAGGCGCGGATTAAAACCGCGAACGACTGCACCACTGCTTATACGAACCGCCGTAGAGCTCTTGAATCGGCGTTTGGTGATAGAATTTGATAGAATTTGACTGGAGGTAGCACCGTTCAGAGAGACAGTAAGATTTGATAGGCGGGGCGAGTTACCCCGAGTTATATCGGTTCTTATGGGTTTCCAGAGTAAGTTGTTAGGTTGGGTTTTCCCCCAACTGTTTCTGTTTTATGTGGTACCTACTGTCTCGGGGTGCAATAAGATGCACCCGGAGGGTGGGACGCCGTGAGGCTCTGTATGGTAGTCTAAACTACCACTCCCGCCGCACCAGTACGGTGGTCCGATTGTTCTGGGTCAGAGGAATGTTTATATTTTCGGGTTGGTAGCGACACCTGTCTGGTTGGTTCAGGCTACTCTTGGAGGACCAAGAGTTCTAAGGGGGGGAGAATGTTACGGTCACCCCGAGCGGGTTGCGGCAAGGTGACCCGGGCTCGGTTTTGGCCTGCGGGTCACGTTTTTCGGCGTTCAGGCGGCTCCCGAGCCCTATCCGAGTATCATTTTGGCGAACCCTTCCGTATTTGAGGTCGTGTGGGTCCCCCGGACGTTTCCGCCAAAAATATTTTTCTGGCGCCGGGGGGTTGTCGGGGTCGTCTCGGGACGTACAGCGGGCTCGGTAGCACTCTCGAGATCTCAGTTTGGGAAGCCGTTCGCAGTTTTGGAGTCGTGGAAACGTCCCGGAGGTGGTTGTGGAGTTTAATATTTGGGGCGGGACGTTCGGTTCCGGGCGACTCCCGGGGCTCGGGACGGGAATCCCGGGGCTCGGGATGGAAATTTTCTGACGGCTTTTGGGTAAGTTGTGTTATAATTTAAGATGGAATTTATGAGTATTTTTATAGAATTTTGGAGTGACGGAATTTCGGTTATGGTTGACACGCTCGCACGTCGGGTTTTGGTTCGGGTTCAGCGAGCTCGGTAGGACACTCTGGATTGGTAAATGAACTTTTGAAAAATGTTCTGTGAATGTTATAATATTCTGAGGGTTGTGTCCAAGTTTCGTTAATTTTGGAATTCGGTAATTATTTTTGGGCAAAAAGAATTGGAACTTTCGGAAAAATTGGGAGTTAAATTGTATTTGGTAACAAAATGAAAATAATTCAGCATGGGCACAGCAGTTTTTCGGCAGAATTGGGATGAGATAGGGACACATGTCCTTCTCTCATTTAAGAAGAATTAGCATGGGAAAAAGAAGAAGAAATTATATAAGGCCTTTTATGTTATAAATGAGATATTATTTCATTTCTTCTTCTTCTTCCTCCTTGCATCCGCCACCATGGGAGCTCCTCTCAAGCTTTGAAGTTCTTCTCCTTTGCTGAAATCATCATGAGCTTAGCTTCAATCTTGGGTAAGTTTCCTTCCTAAGCTCTCTTTTCTTCTTGGAATCAAGTTTGGATGGATAAAGAGATGGTTTTGAAAATTATGGGTTTGTTCTTAGCTACATGTTAGGATGATTCTCTTCCTCCCATCTTTTAGTATGTTGTTCTTGGGTTGTAGGGGAGTGATAATCAAGTGTTGGATTTTGGAAAACACATCTTGGAGGAAGAACCTATGTTGGCCGAATTTTATGGATAAATTCCAAAATGGTGTGTGTTTGTTATCTTGATTCATGCTTCAAGTATGTTAGTCCTAGCATGATTCTAAGCTTATGTATGGATTCAATTTGATGGAAAACAAGTTGAGGTAAAAACCCCCATTTGGCCGATTTATTTAGGTGTATGTTCATGTTGGATTTTGTTGTTTGGATGCAATTGGATAGCATGCTTGGTTTAGAATTGAAATTGGTGGTTGGAATGGTTGTTTGGAAGCTTGAACGGATTGAATTGGAAGTTGGATAAAATTTGGCAAAGAAGCCGAATTTTTGGAATGATTCTTTTTCCATGTTGGAGTTTCACTTTGGTTGAATTGGATGTTAATTTGGTGTTGGGGTTGATTTTAGGAGTGGTTTGAAGTTTGAAACGTTGAATTCGGTTAAGAAATGGAAAAGTTGCTTTTAAGCGGGATTATCGGGAAATGTTGGGTAATTAGGGGTTTTAAGGTTGGATTTGATCAATTCTGCTTATTGGGTTATGTTTGACAATGTATAAGCTTGCATTGTCTACGTTGGTTCTGAATTCTGACATTTCTGTGGAAATCTGGAATTTTACGGAAATTCTGCCGGATTTTCGGTTTTGGGGTCGGGGGTGTAGTTTGGTAGTGTGGTCGATAAGGATTCTAATTCAACTTGGTTTGCCAGATTCTGAGGTTCGGAAGTTAGAAAAAGAGAGGTTTTCGGGTTTCGGGTCGTGGTGTGGAAGTCGTCCAGAATCGGTCTAATACTCTGGACTTTGAGGTAAGGGTTTGGTTATGCTATTTTTGGTAAGATAGGTGTATGTTTAGTTTCATTTTACATTACTGCAGGTATTTCGGTGTTATATGCCTAGAGCATATTACGTAGTCTGTAGGTGTATGTATTGTAGCACTTACATTTTGCGGGTATTTGGAAATTTCGCTTTAAGGTACGTTACGTGATCTGTAGGTGTATGCCTTGTAGCATACCTGTCTGCATTAACCCTACGTTTGTAGGTGTATGCCTTGTGGCATACTTTGTGCATTAACCCTACGGCGGTTGTGGGTTCGCTACCCCAGTGGTGCACCATGCTTCCGTAATAGCTTCGGCTTCGACTCCCTTAGAGGAGGCTGTCGTTCGATTGGTTATAAGGGTTTATGGCGATTTAGTATCGCACATCCTTGATATTCTGATCTGTTTTTATTACATGCACGATGTTACGTATTACATTGCATATATTCTCGTATATTGCTATCTTTCATTTTGCGGGGTTACGTATGCTTATCTTACCCCAAATCCCTTACGGGGTCCTTTTAGGACTCACCCTTTTTGGGTTCTGTTTTTGGGTTTCGAGGTAGACTTGGTAAACAACCAGCGGAGTTGGTTTCCGTGAGGCTTCGCCTTGGTTGGGTTGAGCGCAGCGGTACCTTACGGGCTGGGATTTTGTCTACTTGGTCTGAATCCCGCGCGAGGTATTTTGACGTTTAGGCCTAGGGTCGGCTCTGTAGTTGCATGTGCATATTTTCTGGATGATTGCGATGATTGTATAAGTATGTATATATTCATTACATTGCATGTTCTGAGCGCTTGGCGCTTGCTAGATACCCTAGGTTCTGTGAACTCTGTATATATCTATGTTTGGTGCGTAAGCACTCGTCCACGGAGGGCGGGGCTTACTCTGTTGCTAATGCATGAATTGCATGTTTAGATTTTATTTTAGTGATATGTATGGAATTTTTGTTAGTTGCTTCCACTTTCATTTCGCTCTTTGGGTCCGCTACGCGCGGCGGGTCTCGATGGACCTGCCATTCTGTATTCATTCCGGCTTCCGCTTCCGGCGTCCCGGCGCCCCCGCCTCCGCAACCGGGCTCGGGTGGCGTGCGGTGACAACATCGGTACGAGTGGCGCGGTGTGCCTCGTACAGACCAACAGAAATTCCCAACAAAATATACCGAAAAGACAGTTAGTCTCCATGTTAGCAAACAACAGTTTCCTAATGGCTCTGTAGTGTAGATGATATGCATATTAATTAAAACAGAGAATTTCAGCAGCAATTCCTTTACTTGCTTACTTTGAAAAGACTCAGATAATCCACATCCTTCGTGGTTCATCCAGGCGTGATATCTGTTTTAAACCACTTAATTGAATTTCAGATTATGCTAGGTTCTGGTGTCAACTAACCAACCCTAAACCTACCTAAAGTTCTTGAATAATTTTAGTAAAAGTTGATCAGTCTTTTAGTTAAATTACCCCAGAACTAATAGCGTAGTTTAAGTCGGAAAGTCTAACCATTCCTAACTTTAAACCTTAAGCTCTGATACCAAATTGTCACCCCACCGCCCCGGAACTGGCGGAAGCATCTTTCTTGCAGAGGTTGGAGGTATCGGCGGCGGGTGATCGCGGAATTTTCTCTTAAAAGGGTTTGGTCCCAAAAACCCATCCCTTAAAACGTTATCTTTCGGTTTTAAGGTTGTTACGTGTTTGCAGATTTTTACGTCTTACAAGTCCTAAACCTGCACCCGAGACACGTTAGTGGTTCTTACAGTATATCGCGCGCAGAAAACTTAAGCAGAATACAGATAATACAGGCAGAAGGAGTTCAGCCCTCTGCGTAGGGTCGGAAACTCCCACGAATAAACTATACAAACCAGAAATCCGAATGCAGAGATAACTAATATGCATACTACGCCTCTGAGCCGAGCCATACGACAGAATTATACTTCGCCAAACAAAACTATTGTTGCTGCTAAACATACAAAGGAGAAATAACGTCAGACGGCACAGATAGTCCAAACGCAGATCACAGAAGGGATCTAACGAGAAAACCCCCAGACATAAACAAATAAATACCTCAGAACAGATAGAATGCAGAACGAACACCGCGGGAGGTCTACTCCGCAGGTCGTTTGCCCAGATCCCCTGAAAATGTTATATGTGGGGGGTGAGTTCTCGAAAGAACCCAGTAAGGGGGTAGGTACGAAACGGTCAAAACAAAACTTTAAAAACATTTTTGCCTGCACAAAAGGGTTTGCATGCAATGATCTAGCGAGATATCCCAATCCTAAAAAGTATTATGATATGCGAGTCATGATGCTCGAAGTCCGTCAGACCGTGTTAACGACCATGGTTGGCATATCAGAATCACTGGCGTTCCCATCAGTCGATAACATGTGGTACATAACCCATACAGGTGGTCCCCGACCATTGACAGCGCCCTACGGCGGCTTGTTAAGCTCACGCCGATTATCGGGATCGAGCACATGGTACCGGCGAAGGCATACGTCCCTAAGCATCACGAAACGGCCTAAGCCGGTACATAACATATAACGGGTCCGTTGTCGACCCCCGATATGCAGATCCGATATAGCAGAAGTCCAGAAATAATAACAAAAATGGGTCCGTCGTCGACCCCCGATATGCATATAGTCCAGAAATAAAAATCCTGCAAACCACAACGTACCTTGTGACTAGCCCCGGGAGTCACTGGGCCCCACCCTCGACCCGAGTACTAGCCCTTAACTAACCTAATACACATAAATGCGCATTAAGAAAGTTAAACCCCTTACCTCGACAGAAGCAGATAATCTACTGGGGTCCCCAGACGCTCCACAGTAGTATCCCAGAAAATGCAGAATCAGTCTGCCAGAATCAGAAACACAGAAATAACTTTAGTTACTTCACTAAAGTTCCTTATGTTGGGAATTTATCCTTAATTACAACTTAAGTCCCTCAACTTTTCAGAGGTTTGCAAAAGTACCCAAACTTCACAAAGTGGCACTAAATTCCAAAAAGTGTTCAATAACCAACTTTACACTTAGTATGGTTCACCTTTCCTTAACTTCCGAACAATTACACCTTTAGTCCTTAACTTCTTAAGAACTGACAATCTTGCCCCAAAATTTTACCAAGTGTCATATTGATTCAAAATTTTGTAGAAAACCTTATTTCCACAATTCTTAGCGAAATAATTCAATTTTACCCAAGTTGCACCTTTACCCAAACTTTTCCATATTTTGCAACAACATCCCAAACTTTTGGCCTTATGACAAAATCACTCAAATAAATCCCAATTTTTCCTACAACTTCCAAACATGTTAAAAACACTTCAAACATGTTTCTTTCCAACTTTCTTCAATAAATCATCTACCAAAAATTCATCAAACATTTCGGCCTTAATAGCAATCTTCACCAAATAAATTCCAACTTTTTACCCTAACTTTAAAACATGCCAAACATGCTAAATACATGCTTCTTTTCCATGTTCAACCAAGAAAACATCATCAAACACCATCTCAAATTTTCGGCCCCTTGCTGATTTTTTCCAACACTTGTGTTTTCATGATTTTCCAAGAACAAAACATGCTTAACATGTATCAAACACCAACATACATGAAGATCAACACCAATTAACAACCAAAATTTCATAAAACTTAACAAGGGGTTCCTCACCTTGCTGAAATTCACTCAACCATTAGATGGTGCTGCTGTTGGAACAAAGATAACCTCCAACCCCTTGAACTTGTCCAAGAAATCAAGAACACAAGTGAGCTCCTTTCTATGGTTATTTCAAACACAAGAAGATCAAACCAAAACCACTCAACTTCACCTTGAAAACAGTTGATTTGGAAGGTAGAAGAAGTGGTAGACTTGCTGGATGAAGATCCAAGACCCAAAACTTCAAGTTGGAGTTTTCAGCACAAACATCACAGCAGACCCGTGTTCGTGCAGTTCAGATGTGGAGGTCTTCCCGACGTTTTTGGACCATGGCCCCTTCAGAAAGGTTGTAGCCAAGAGGTTAAGGAAGATTTCTTCTAACTACCACCAAAGCCAATTCGAACTCCAGACGAGCAGAATCAGCCACGAACAGAGGAGAAGTGTTCTGGCCAGCAAAGGAGAGAGGTGTTGCTCTTAAGCTTTCTAGCTTTTGCTCTTCAATTATTTGAGTGAGAGTTAGAAGAAATGAGATGAAATGGCTGAGATTGAGAGAGAGTTTCGGACTTAAAGAGTGAAAATGGGTAATTTTATTAATTATGTGAGTGAAAAGAAATGGTGGAAGAAAATGATTGGTGGAAGGTGGAGATGTGTAAGAGTATGGCTTTCCATACCCTTGACTTGATCAAGAAATATGTTCACAATTTACTCATAAAAGAGCCAGCTACAATTAGAAGATAATCCCTTGTGATTATCTCCTAATTTTCCCCACCGATGACCATTTTGCCCTACGGAACCAATTTTTCGCAAAAGGTCCCGAAACTCGATAAATGTCATTCAATACATAAAACACTTATAAATAACTTCAAATTCACTCCCAAACATTGAATTCCAATAATTTATCATATTCCAATATTGTTCCAATAATTTACAGAATTCACGCTTTCGGCAGACATTCGCCGGAAAATTCCAAAACGTCGGGGTGGGTGTAACATCTCGACCTCCTCAAAGTCACCAGATAGGTCTTGGGCCACTTTGCCCTCTGGCACAGGCTCCTCAGCTGGTTTCTTCCTCTTTGGCTCCATGCGTTGAGGCAGCTGAGAGGGGCCAGCTAGCGCGTTGACGTAGTTGCCCCTCGCCACATTCTGGTTGACGTAGATGTAGGCGTCACCAGCTGAGGTGCGAAATACCAATGTTAGGGTGCGCACATCACAACGGATATGGAATTCGGTCTGTGTGGCGCGCCCAACAATGGCATTGTAAGGCGAAGGGAGATCGTGGACTTCACAGCTTGAGTGACAGACTTGCCTGTTGTCCCTGGTGGTGCCCACCATCATGAACGGGAGCGTGATGGCCCCCAAGGTTGGGATTTCATCCCTTCCAATCCCAAAGGTGGCCCCCTTTGCCGGTTTGATTTGGGACAGGGGTACCTTCGCCTCAACAAGTGTGTGCTTGTAAACGACGTTGGCATTAGCCCCTGTTTCCATGTAGATCCGGCCAATGTCCCATCCGACGATGCGAGCCGTGATGATGAGTGTGTCTGAGTGTGGGATCGCAACGGAAGTCCCATCGCGGCGATGGATGAGATGGCTGGCCGTGTGGTCCAGCTAATAGATTTGCCTCATGTAACGGCACCTCGCAGTTGCACCTTCGCACTGTGTAATCACATTGATGTGACCCTTAGCAGATGGGATCTGATCAGCGCCCCCAGGGGCTCTGTTCTGCCTGTGGTGATCTCGACCGCGATCCTCCCGATCGCCTTCGCGCTTGTACCCCCTAGGTAAACCCCTTCGCGGGGAGGGGTTATGAACAAGGAATTCGGTGAGTTTTCCTTGGGCTATCATTTCTGCCAGCATGCACTTAAGTTCCACGCATTCCGCAGTATCGTGGTCCTTGTCGTGATGGTAGCGGCAGTACTTGTTCTTTGGCCTCGCGACGCCCTTGGGAAGTGGGCGAGGCCATTTAGGGACTTCCCTTCTTTGCTCCAGGGCATGGAAGATGTTTGTATGGGAGTCCCTGAGTGGGGGCAGGGTTGGATAAGCCCTATCTCTGTTGCCCTGTGGAGGGGGCTGCCTCCGCGAACCCTGGCCCCCGGAGTCTTGCACGTGCGAGGACTGTCCCCTCGTGTCAGTCGCTGAGCCCTTGAGGTAGGGTCTGGTAATCTCCTCAGTATGCATGAACCTAGTCGCCCTATCTAGGAATTGCTCCATGTTGTGGGGAGGGTTGGTGTGCATATCTGTGAAGAACAGGGAACCATGGGATGAGCTCACCCCGGTAGAGTGGACTGATGCTCCATGGTTTGCGGCGGCAGCGGGGGATTTCTTCTCCCACGGCCGTTCTGGCGACTTGCGCTCCTCGTGGTAGGCATGGCTTCTATTCTTAGTGGTTTTCTTCGTGGGATTGTTTATGCTTCCCACAGACGGCGAAAATCTGATAGCCTGGTTCCTTCACGGGACTCGGCTTCCAGATACTTGAACGGTGGATGGGCGATCGGAACGACGATCTCGAGCTCCGGAGTAATCTGCGAAATGTAAACGGAATACTTAGGAGTAGAAAGAGGAGTGGAGGTGTGTAGATAGGGTGTACCTTTCCCAAGCCATCCTTTTATAGGAGGCGTTGAGGTGGCGGTTGTCCGGTGATTGGAGCAGTGGAGTGCTTCCCCACGTTCCAGAGTTGTGGAAGACTGGGTGTCACCCCACGGCGGAAGCACACAAGCGATTACGATGCTTTTTAACACCGTAACCACACTCAGTTGGGGTAACAGATCACACACATATCGAAATTGACAAGTGGGCCCTGTGGGCCCTACAGGGTATGTGGGCCCCGCAGTTCATTTTAAGCTTCCTGCTCAGAATTCTTTCACACAAATCATGTATTACGCACAGATGCTTACACATAAACACATATAGGTGATTTCTGACAAAAATCCCGAAACCTGGGGCGTGGGCCCCACGGGGCGGTTTACACTTTTTCGGACGTACAAGTCCCAAAACTGATAAAACAAGCATTCCACACTTAGAATCACAAACATGTACATAATCTGCCCTGAACGCTTCCCAGCAGAAAATCCAGAACAATTCTGAATTTTGACGAAAACCCAGATTTTACTAATTCTACATGCATACATGTCATCTACAATATACAGAGCCACAAAAATGCTACTGGAATACATACAGAACGTGCGAGGTGGTGACACTCCGGGGTCCAACCAACGTCCTCGACGTGCAAAATACTGCTGCTACTACATATGTAAGAAAGTTTAACCGTTAGAAAACCACAGTGCTCAATAACATAATCTGAACTCCAGAACTGAATACCACCCAACACATCCCGAAAAAGTTGATCACACAGATACCGGAAATCCCGGAACGATATACATACACATCAGACATTACCCCTTATTTTCTCAATACAAAACACAATAGACCGGAACACACAAAATGGTACCTGAAATATCACACACAAAAGCAACCCCGACTCTACTCGGGCTGCGGGTCGATCCTCCGAAATGAAGAAATAAGGGGTAAGTTCTCGAAAGAACTTAGTAAGGGCTGAGGTATAAGCAAAGATTTTCTTGGAGTACAAGAAACCTACAACCAAAGAAAAACGCAGATATACAAGAATACACATGCTCAACCAATGCAGAAATCAAGCAAATGCAATGCAAGTCAAACAATGGATTATGATGTAGTTAGACACAATGACGGTCTTCCCGGCCTTAGCCGAGGCACACATATAATTACACACAAGAGCATGGCCAGCTCGGGGTCATGATCCCCACCGTCTTATCACAAACACCTTAAAGGTGTATCACACAAACTTACACCATTTAGGTGTAGATACACATCCTCAATGCTAATCCCGCGACCTGCACACCAATGCTTATACCATTTGACCAAGTTTGGCATCACCGGGCCAACCCCTCAAACCAAACTTAGCCTCAATATACTCCGATACGCATTTTATAAAGTACTCCAAAATGCATACCAGAGACACACCGAACCCTTACCTTTCACGAAGTCGAATGGAATTTCCCGATCACGGTCCTGCACGGATTTCGGCAGAGTTTCGCCGCACTTCCGACTACCCCTGTCCACATATGATCCATGATACAGAATACACATTCAGAATTCACAAAATTGACCAACAACAAAAGCGCCAAAAATAGGGCTCGGACAGGGAAAATGGCTTTTTCAACGAAATCGAACCGTACAAAATGTATAACTCTCACTCGATCAATAATATATCCTTACCTTCCGTCAAATCAGGCCTGAAGTTGAGTTTCTATTCAAATTTCAGAACAATATTAGCAACACTTCTACAAAGATTCAGCTCACACTCCTGACACAAAAGACATAATAGAAGGTGCAGGGAACGCTTAGGAACCATAAAATCAACAATAGGAGAATTTCCATAAATGTGGAGCAATTTTCAGAAGCTCACGGTTTCCAACCGAACCACAATCACAAAAACCGATTTATAAGGAGTTAATTATTTCTCCTAAAGATCGATTTACCCAACTGACCTTCAAGATTTTGGTGAGAGATTGAGAAATCTCAAAATGCTCCTTAAGCTTTCGGCGAGGTACAGAGAAGAAGAAAGAAGAAGGTTTGCTTCCTGATACGTTTCTATCATTCTTTCACGTTTCTTTGTTCCTTTACTAATACTATATATTTATATATATATATACATACATACATACATGATACATACATATACATATATATATATATATATATATATATATATATATTATATATAATATCACTAACACACACCTCACTAACTTTCAATAACTTTTCACCGCCTCCCTGCCGTTTTTCGTTTTCTTTTTTTTCTTTTTCACTTTAACCCCCAAACTTTCAAAAGTTGCAATATAGTCCAGCCCGAAAATTGCAACTTCCAAACCGTAACCCCAAACGGCACGAAATCTGAGACACATTCTCGAGACCTCATAACACGCACAAAACATACTTCACATAACTAATTATGAGTCCCGAGCCCCACAAAAAATCGCTAATCCCGGTAAATACGCTTAATCACGTAATTAGTGTAATCACTTACCGGGTGTCGGTAACATTCCTCCCCTTAAGACCCTTGGTCCTCCAAGGCCGTCTTAAGTCTCTGATATTCATCTGGGTAGCGCTCCATAATCGTGCCGTGAACCGCGGATCTCGATCAGATACAATGGAGTCTGGAACTCCATGTAACCGCACTATCTCACGAATGTATAGTTGAGCTAGTTTCTCCAGGGAATCTGTAATCCTCGTAGGCAGAAAATGAGCACACTTTGTCAGCCGATCCACAATAACCCAAATAGTGTCATGACGTGATCGTGTCATAGGCAATCTGTCGAGAAAATTGATGGTGATATTGCCCCACTTTCAAATCGGAATAGGTAATGTCTGCAACGCCCCCGCTGGTCTCGATGTTCAGCCTTCACTCTCGACATGTGACACACTTAGAGACATATGTAGCAATGTCCCTTCGCATGCTCGGCCACCAGAAATGGGATCTTAGGTCATGGTACATCTTCTCACTACCGGGATGCACACTCACCGCTCGCATGAGCCTCCTCAAGAATCTCATCTCGAAGTGTCGGGTTTTTCGGCACATACAGCCGATCTCCGAAATACAACATACCTTGCTTGTACTCAAAAGATGGGTGTATTGCTCCCTTTGCTTCTCCAGATATCTTCTTCAATGTTGGATCACTTTTCTGCACATCCCGCACTTTATCTAGCCAACTCGATTGAATAGTCAAAGTGCACAGCTGAGCATGCTCCCATCGCTCCCACGTACGCCACAAACACATCATGTCGTTCTCCTTCATTCTGTCATCACTATCCCCGCCCTTTACTAAGCTGGTGTATTTCCGACTTAGTGCATCTGCCATGGAATTACCTTTCCCTGCGGTGTACTCAATACTACAGTCATAGTCCTTAATGTATTCCAACCATCTACGCTGTCTCATATTCAAATCCTTCAGAGTAAACAAATACGATCACGGGTACGCTTGACGCGAATCCGCGAGATCGTACGGAAGCGCAGATCTAGCTCGGTGGAGTCGATTGAACAAAGAAGGATAGAGACGGCCACAGACACCTCCCAACTACGAGGTTGGGCAATATCTGCGATAAGCACTGGGAGTATGGAAGATCTAGCACCTCTTAACTACGAGATTAAGCAATACTAGATATTAAACTTGATGATAAACGATCAATCAAGGGGATGGCGGAATATAGCAAGGGGGTGAGAACCGGGGCTTAAGGAATTGTCCTTCTGAAGCTTTACATATGTTCTATGTATTCTAGGAGCCTGTTGTTCCTTTTAGAGAAGAGAAGGGAACAGACTCTGACACATGCGCAGACATGCCAAAAGCATAAAGTGCCTAAACAGGCATACTATCCTAGAAAGGTAAAAGGTAAAAGCTAAAGTAAAAGGTAAGTATTTGAACTCCCAAGTGTCTGCTTTAAAGGAGGGAGTGTTCCGGATGGGATGGAGTGGTTGGAAGTGGTCGGCTGCATTATTTGAGCATAGGCGGCTTCGTTTCAGGGCTTCGTCTGAACTGGAAGGCCTCGCACTGAAGGCTTTGCCTTTACCCGGAAGCTTCGCGGAGATGGCTTCGCAAAAAGGCCTCGCCCTCTCTTGGAGGCTACGCAAAGAAGGCTTTACCTTCACTTTGAAGTCTTTACTTTGGAGATTCTTGCTTGAGGGCTTCGCCGTGAGGCTTCTCAGAAATGGCTTCGCCTTTGCCATCGCCGAGATGCCTTGGCTTAAGAAGCCTAGCCTCGCCTTGAGGCTGCAGAGGAATGGCTTCGCTGAAGGGGCTTCGCCAACGCCTAGGTGCCTTCGCATGATGAAGTCCAGTCTGCCTTGAGGCCTCTTGAGGAGTCCTCGCATGGGAGGCGTTGCCTTCTGAGGCCTGGTCATAGGGTGATCGCTGAACCATGGATCAGCTGCTGAGCCTATGAACCTCCTCGCCACGGAGTTGCTCCGAGCTTCATTCGCCTGCCTCTTCATCTGGGATACTTTGTTGTTGCTTGCGGCTCTCATGATCACATCATTCCCTCCCTCTTAAAAAGATTCGTCCTCGAATCTAAAGGGAAGAAATTTCTGCAAATGAAACAAGCACAACAAACTTTTACAGAACATTAGGGGTTAGTGAATGAAAGCTCATCAGTGGAGACTAGGGGGGGTCGCGGTGGCGATGCATACAAATAGGGGAGCATAATAACTCCATTATGCATCGTAATCATGAACAAAAGTCGATAAAAATTCATGACATGCTTCCTAGAGTATTGTATGCAATTAACAATGAATTTATACTCGAGGAATGCATGCGGTCTAAAAGGTGTAGACCTTTGTTCATGGATAGGGGGTGGGTCAAGGGAAGCGTTGTCTTTGCAATCCACATGCACATGTGCTTCCCAAGACAAAGAAGAAGAGACTAAGCTAATCATAAAAGAGACGTCTTCGCGTGAATCACAAAGACTAGCCTTAGCACAAATAGGAGGTTCAGAGATGGACAATCCGCCCTTTCCCTTCACCTCGGAAACGAGGAGATGCATGCTTTGATTCAGCTCCTATGTTCGTAGCATGCAAACTTAAGGAAGCCATGGATTTGCACTCAGGCGTATATCCTTCACTGCTAGGAGAAGGAAGCAAATTACCTTCTCCCACGTTAGGGAGGAGTAGATCCTCTTCGTATATTTTCTTGCCTCCCAGCAATGATGTGGCCTTTTCCTCAAGTGTGGGCTCGGTTGGAACCCCCACGTGAGCTCTTCCTTCTTCCAAAGCCATGGCGCCTTCGCCATCTTCAAGTCTTCGCGCATCCGCGGCCTCTCCCTCTTTCTGCACAAACAAAGAAGAACTACAAGGTTGAGAAGATGAAATCGTTAGTTCTTCTGGGAGTTTGGTTGAAGGCTCGGGTGCGTCATTCTTTTCACTCAGTTTGATTTGGAGAGCCCTCTCCTTTCTTCTCTCTTTTCTTTTCTTTTTCTCTCTCTCATACTCGATGTACTCATTCTTGAGTCTTTCAATCGTCTGAGAGATTTCTTCATAAACTTAAGTGAGGGTTTGGATTTTGGGTGTGGGTTGGGGCTGCGCAAGCATTGGGGGTGGGGTGTGCAAAGCACGGCCGAAAGAGTTTGTGGCGGTTGGGGTCCTCGCCTCCTCTCATTGGAGGGACTAGGTTCGCTTTGGGGCGAAGACCCTTCGAGTGGATTTTGGGTGGGAAGTTGGGCGGGGCACTTTGGGTGTAGGGCGCATGGGGATCGTGCTCGGGAGTAGTATGGATAGGGCGGCTCTTCTTGAAAGATACCATATCTTTGACAGATCAACCTCTTCAATTCATACCAAGTCAGAATGGGGGATTCACGGCAACGAGCTATAAAAAAGGTTTGAGCTTACTCTTGTTGCAACCATTATCGGGCTTCTCCTTTAGGCACCTTATGGCAAGGCTTAACTTCTCTTCTTTGTGAAATCGGAAATACCATANGTGGTACTCCAATTCCTCCNGCCAATGCCATAAGTCTTCTCCAAGTTGGCGTCTTCCTATTGAGGAATGAAACCCGAAGAAATATTTATCCGCCATGGGATCGCCTACACATTTAAACAATAAAGTTAGTACCGCTCAAGCTTCTCACGTGTTTAGGCCTCTCCTTTCGCGAAGGGGTCTGCCCTCTCGCGAGGGGTCACACTCGATTTTTCCTCTCTGCTCTTGCTTGCAGCTCTCAAAGCTTGCTCTTTTCAAGGCCAAGACCCGACAATGAATATCACAAGATAACTTCTAGCATGCAAAAATCTTTAAGCAATGAAGTGCTAGTTACTTGAAGCAAGCTAGGTTAAAAAAAATGGGGGGGGTTCTTTGGCAGCAAATGTACAAGAGGATCTGAAATGAGGTTTTGGCGCACAAACACCTTTTTGGCTCAATTTGAAATCAAATTTCGATCAAGGTCACTATTCATATGAGTTTTGGTATGAACTTGTATGAACACTCATATGAACACCAAGAATAATAAGAACACAGATTTGATTTCTTTCAATGCTTTAAACAACCAATCTTTGGTACACCACTTCCTTTTCACTTTTCAACTAAAACCTCACTCTCTTTAAGCACTAAATATTCGCACGTTGCGGTTTTGAATCAAAACTGAGATTTGCGATAAAACCCGCAACTGCGTTCTTTTCTTTTTCTTCTTCTTCTTTCTTCTTTTTTTTTTTGATTTATGAAGTTGCTAACACAACAACAACTCCTAACACAGATTCAACACAACAGATGAACCGAAATAAAAGCGGATATGGGGGGGTTCAGGAAAACGAACAGTATAACACGGTTTGAAAACACAAAGATAAATCTTTCTTCAAGTAGAAAATAAAGGGGTTTAACCTTGAAGAAATCACAACAACTCCAGCAAGCGATCTGGCTCTGATACCACTTGATACGATCACGGGTACGCTTGACGCGAATCCGCGAGATCGTACGGAAGCGCAGATCTAGCTCGGTGGAGTCGATTGAACAAAGAAGGATAGAGACGGCCACAGACACCTCCCAACTACGAGGTTGGGCAATATCTGCGATAAGCACAGGGAGTATGGAAGATCTAGCACCTCTTAACTACGAGATTAAGCAATACTAGATATTAAACTTGATGATAATTAATCAATCAAGGGGGATGGCGGAATATAGCAAGGGGGGTGAGAACCGGGCTTAAGGAATTGTCCTTCTTAAGCTTTACATATGTTCTGTCTATTCTAGGAGCCTGTTGTTCCTTTTATAGAAAGAAGGGAACAGACTCTGACACATGCGCAGACATGCCAAAAGCATAAAGTGCCTAAACAGGCATACTATCCTAGAAAGGTAAAAAGGTAAAAGCTAAAGTAAAAGGTAAGTATTTGAACTCCCAAGTGTCTGCTTTAAAGGAGGGAGTGTTCCGGATGGGATGGAGTGGTTGGAAGTGGTCGGCTGCATTATTTGAGCATAGGCGGCTTCGTTTCAGGGCTTCGTCTGAACTGGAAGGCCTCGCACTGAAGGCTTCGCCTTCACCCGGAAGCTTCGCGGAGATGGCTTCGCAAAAAGGCCTCGCCCTCTCTTGGAGGCTTCGCAAAGAAGGCTTTACCTTCACTTTGAAGTCTTTACTTTGGAGATTCTTGCTTGAGGGCTTCGCCGTGAGGCTTCTCAGAAATGGCTTCGCCTTTGCCATCGCCGAGATGCCTTGGCTTAAGAAGCCTAGCCCTCGCCTTGAGGCTGCAGAGGAATGGCTTCGCCTGAAGGGGCTTCGCCAACGCCTAGGTGCCTTCGCATGATGAAGTCCAGTCTGCCTTGAGGCCTCTTGAGGAGTCCTCGCATGGGAGGCGTTGCCTTCTCTGGTCGGGTGATCGCTGAACCATGGATCAGCTGCTGAGCCTATGAACCTCCTCGCCACGGAGTTGCTCCGAGCTTCATTCGCCTTTGTTGTTGCTTGCCTCTTCATCCGGGATACTTTGTTGTTGCTTGCGGCTCTCATGATCACATCAGCAAGGTCCCATCCTTCTTCTTCACAAACAATACCGGAGCACCCCACGGAGAAATGCTCGGTCGAATAAACCCCTTTGCCAGCAACTCGTCAAGCTGCTTCTTGAGTTCATTCATTTCTGAAATCGGCATGCGGTAGGGGGGAACTGATATGGGAACAGATCCTGGCTGAAGTAGAATCTCAAACACAATCTCACGCTCTAGTGGCATGCCCGGCAAATCCTCGGGAAATACCTGCGGAAAATCTCGCACAACAGATATCTGATCCAACACATCCCTGATATCAGCTGAGTTCAGATCGAAATACTCATCCTCATCAATCACTGGTATCTCGTCCAGAATATCTAATTCCAGACTACACATCTCAGACACACATCCAGAAGAAGTGGACAACGAAAGTGTCTTACCAGAAGATAACACAATCTCTCTCTTCGCACAATCTATCTGTACACAATGCCGAGATAGCCAATCCATGCCTAAAACCATATCATACCGTGAAATATCCAGCACCAGCAATTCCGTGGGAATCTGATACTTTCCCAATGTAATCACACAATCCCTGGCTATCTCATTTGAAAAAAACACCGACTCCCAGCAGCTTTTAATCAATGATATATGAGGCATAAAACAAACAGATAAATGCCGGGACATAACATACTTCTGCGCAATAATAGATATAGAAGCACCTGTATCAAGCAAAACATTCACAGGCATATCATTCAGAAGTAAGGTACCTTTCAATGCTCCTTGTTATGCCGGCTCACCTCTCTCGATCTGGAATACCCTTCCACCCCTCTGTGGTGGCGGCAGAGGAGGTGGATGTCGTGGTTGCTGCGGCTGCTGTCTAGCACCACTTTGCGGTGCTCCTCGTCCTGCAAGCGCTCTATACTGAGCTCTCGGCCAGTTGCCGAAGTCTCTCCTCGGCACAACCTGCGGACAGTCCCGAATCCAGTGGTCGGCGGATCCACACTTCAAGCATCTGTTCGTCTCTCTGTAGCACGGCCTACCCCCGATGAGACGCCCCACAAGTCTCGACACACGCAGATGGAGATGCTACTCCTCTCCCTCTCGCACTCAGACGCCAATAGGAGCCTTCCCGGTGTTGCGGAAAACCTCCGTGGACCCGCACCTCTCCTACCCTCTCGGAGGTCGGTATGGTGTCCGCCACTCTCGCCTCCTCCGCCGATAAGCCGGGCCTTCGCGCGCCTCATGAAAAGTAGTAATGCCCCGGTCTCAATGCCACGCGGATATCGGATCGCAGTCCACGTATAAATCTCTTGGCCTTCGCTCCTCCATTCCGTGATACTGCGGAACATACCGAACTAATCGATCAAACTCGTGCTCATACTCCAATACACTCATGTCACCCCGCACGAGGTTGTCGAATCGAACTCGCCGCAAATCTCGAACCGCATCTCCCACATACCGGTCTCTAACAATCGGTTGAACTCATCCCATGTCATATCAGTGTCAGGCTCTCCTCTCGCAGCTCGCTCAACCCGATGCCTGTTCCTGACACTCTCCCACCAGATGACGGCCCGGCCCTCTAGATTATAAGTGGCCAGAGACACCATCGTGGTAGGAGGAAACTCCAACCGCTCAAACATTGCATTGATCCGGTTATACCAGATTTCTGCAACATCGGGACCACCTCTCCCATTGAACCTCGGAGGGGCTAAGCGCTGAAACCTCTCTAGCATCTTACTCGGCCACTCATCTACCTCTCTGCGCCTCCTAGACCGGCGTGATGATTCATCCTCAGCATGATCCTCCTCCATGTGTCGTCTGCGGTGACGGCCCTGCACACTGTCCCGGGAGTGATTAGGACCTGCACGAACATGTCGGGCGACTTGGTCAACCTCAGGACGCACCCTCCTAGCCCTAGGGTGTCGTCTCTCTTCGTCTGTGTTCACATCCTCTTGTCGGGGCTCTTCCCTCACATCCTCATGCCCAGAAGAACTGGCATCTATCACAGAGTGAGGCTCATTAGGCCTCACACTACTCACATCCACGGGCTGTTATTGCTCAGCCAAACGTCCCTGAGCTGACGGCCCAACCTGTGATGTGCCTGGCAGCAGCACTGCCAAAGTATCCTTGATCTGCTCAAGGACCTGCATCAAATCCGGAGGAACCTGTGCCGGAGGAATTGCGTGGCCGACCGCTACTCGCCGCACACTGCTGAGGCTCGGGATCTCCGTCCTGCCTCTCCTGATCCTGCTCTCTTCTTCTACGTGTATTCACCATATTTCTGAATAATTCAAAAGAAAACCAAACAACACATGTATAACTGTTAAACACCCAGAACTAGCAAGCAGCAGTATTCCAATTGGCTCTATATACGTAAATGCAAATGCATCATGTAACAACATCCAATAACAGAAAAGATAATCCAGATCACATGAACAACCAGAAATCCCGAATTCCAGACCAGATACCAGATCAAATAACCACATGCAGAACACATATACCCTAATCACTCAACATAACAGAAATCCAGGACTGAACGATAACCATGCTCTGATACCACCTTCTGTCACCCCACGGCGGAAGCACACAAGCGATTACGATGCTTATTAACACCGTAACCACACTCAACTCAGTTGGGGTAACAGATCACACACATATCGAAATTGACAAGTGGGCCCTGTGGGCCCCACAGGGTATGTGGGCCCCGCAGTTCATTTTAAGCTTCCTGCTCATAATTCTTTCACACAAATCATGTATTACGCACATATGCTTACACATAAACACATATAGGTGATTTCTGACAAAAATCCCGAAACCCGGGGCGTAGGCCCCACGGGGCGGTTTACACCTTTTCGGACATACAAGTCCCAAAACTGATAAAAACAAGCATTCCACACTCAGAATCACAAACATATACATAATCGCCTAACGCTTCCCACAGAAAATCCAAAGACAATTTCGACTTTTGACGAAAACCCAGATTTTACTAATTCTACATGCATACATGTCATCTACAATATACAGAGCCACAAAAATGCTACTGGAATACATACAGAACGTGCGAGGTGGTGACACTCCGGGGTCCAACCAACGTCCTCGACGTGCAAAATACTGCTACTACATATGTAAGAAAGTTTAACCGTTAGAAAACCACGTGCTCAATAACATAATCGAACTCCAAAGATCGAATACCACCCAACACATCCCGAAAAAGTTGATCACACGATACCGGAAATCCCGAACGATATACATACACATCAGATATTACCCCTTATTTTCTCAATACAAAACACAATAGACCGGAACACACAAAATGGTACCGAAATATCACACACAAAAGCAACCCCGACTCTACTCGGCTGCGGGTCGATCCTCCCGAAATGAAGAAATAAGGGGTAAGTTCTCGAAAGAACTTAGTAAGGGTTGAGGTATAAGCAAAGATTTTCTTGGAGTACAAGAAACCTGCAACCAAAGAAAACGCAGATATAAAAGAATACACATGCTCAACCAATGCAAATCAACCAAATGCAATGCAAGTCAAACAATGGATTATGATGTAGTTAGGCACAATGACGGTCTTCCCGGCCTTAGCCGAGGCACACATATAATTACACACAAGAGCATGGCCAGCTCGGGGTCATGATCCCCACCGTCTTATCACAAACACCTTAAAGGTGTATCACACAAACTTACACCATTTAGGTGTAGATACACATCCTCAATGCTAATCCCGCGACTCCGCACACCAATGCTTATACCATTTGACCAAGTTTGGCATCACCGGCCAACCTCAAACCAAACTTAGCCTCAATATACTCCGATACGCATTTTATAATGGACTCCAAAATCCAGGACCCAGATACACACTGAACCCTTACCTTTCACAGAAGTCAAAATGGAATTTTCTGATCAGCGGTCCCGGTACGGATTTCGGCAGAGTTTCGGCCGCACTTCCGACTACCCCCTGTCCACATATGATCCACAGATACAGAATACACATTCAGAATTCACAAAATTGACCAACAACAAAAGCGCCAAAAATAGGGCTCGGACAGGGAAAAATGGCTTTTTCAACGAAATCAACTGCATAAAATGTATAACTCTCACTCGATCAATAATATATCCTTACCTTCCACAAATCAGGCCTGAAGTTGAGTTTCTATTCAAATTTCAGAACAATATTAGCAACACTTCTACAAAGATTCAGCTCATACTCCTGACACAAAAGACGTAATAGAAGGTGCAGGGAACGCTTAGGAACCATAAAATCAACAATAGGAGAATTTCCATAAATGTGGAGCAATTTTGAAGCTCACGGTTTCCAACCGAGCCACAATCACAAAACCGATTTATAAGGAGTTAATTATTTCTCCTAAAGATCGATTTACCCAACTGACCTTCAAGATTTTGGTGAGAAATTGAGAAATCTCAAAATGCTCCTTAAGCTTTCGGCGAGGTACAGAGAAGAAGAAAGAAGAAGGTTTGCTTCCTGATACGTTTCTATCATTCTTTCACGTTTCTTTGTTCCTTTACTAATACTATATATTTATATATATATATATATATATATATACATACATACAGGATACATACATGATACATACATACATATATATATATATATATATATATATATATTATATAATATCACTAACACACACCTCACTAACTTTCAATAACTTTTCACCGCCTCCTGCCGTTTTTTTTATTTTTTTTTTCTTTTTCACTTTAACCCCCAAACTTTCAAAAGTTGCAATATAGTCCAGCCCGAAAATTGCAACTTCCAAACCGTAACCCCAAACGGCACGAAATCTGAGACACATTCTCGGGACCTCATAACACGCACAAAACATACTTCACATAACTAATTATGAGTCCCGAGTCCCACAAAAAATCGCTAATCCCGGTAAATACGCTTAATCACGTAATTAGCGTAATCACTTCCCGGGTGTCGGTAACACTGGGGATGTAATGGAGAACGTGGGTAGGTCGTGGGGACGACCGCTAGCACCTTCCCGCGATGTGGTGGCATCGCAATGTGTTTCCTTGGTTGCTGACGATGACGCGAGGGGCGAGATGCGAGGGGGCATTTGCTTGGGTAGTGTACCAAGTGGAGGGCGGGACCCGTGATGTCATCATATTATGATGGATCAGACATATTTTGTTTCGGTATAATTCTGTTGAGCTTATGTATGATGTTATCTATGAACTGCGTGTTTGTTGATGGTAGAGTGCTCGCCTATTTCAGTGGGCGGGGCTCGCCGTGGATAGGTAAGGTTATATTGTATACTTGCCATGTTTGAGTTTTGTAGGTTGTGGGTCGAAACATGACCGAAACATATAAGCGCATAACTTTGTCAGTATACTCCGAGAGTAAAGCGTTCTCAGGCATCGGTCCTTCGAGAACTAGACTTTACGGGCTGGGTCACGGGACAACCACATGCAGCGTGTCTCGGTTAGACTGACAGCTTCCGTTTCCACAGCTCACGCGGCTTCCCCTTCCGCCGTCGCGGGACGGCCCCGCCTCCGCAACCGGTCGCGTGCGCACACGTGACAAGATATCCTCCGTTACAGAAGGCGATCCTGTCGTTGGTCTACGTGGCCAAAACACTCAAGCCTTACTTCCAAGGGCACACAATCACAGTGCGAACGGATCTGCCAGTCAAGGAGATCCTTAAACGACCGGAACACTCAGGCCGCCTTGCAAAGTGGTGCATTGAATTAAGCGGATATGATATCAACTATGAGCCTCGGAAAGCAATAAAGGGTCAAGCCCTCGTAGATTTCTTTGCAGAGTTCTCGGTGGCTGATTGTTCCACACCCAATGAACAAGTCCTGCCGCCCGAGCCTCCGCCCCGTAATGGGAAATGGACGTCGATGGTGCATCCAAAGCCGTGTCGCTGGCTAGTGGCGTCTACTTGTGAGGACCTGTGCCGTGTATCTTTCCAAATCCCAGTCATTAACAATGTTGCAGAGTATGAAGCCCTCATCACGGGGCTCAAACTGGCCATCAGAGTGGGCATTCACCGAATACACATTCATTGCGATTCCCAGCTGGTTATACATCAGGTTCAGGAGTCCTCAGAGTGCAAGGACTCCACTTTAATCAAGTATCTCAAGTTTGTAAACTCACTGCTTCCAAACTTTGAGGAAGCAGTCTTCATTCACATCCCTTGTTTAGAGAACACTATAGCAGATATGCTATCCAAGGGAAAAATACCCTCCGCATTGGAGACCCTAGCTTGACCATCGATCAATGGAATGCTGGACATTGGCTCACTCAAAACAGAGGAAGATCCCGATGACTGGCGAATCCCTATCATCGCCCAACTCAAGGGAACCCCCACAGATCTGCGCACCCGCACTCGAGTGACAAGATTCGTCCTCATAAATGGGTTGTTGTGGCATCGGGGATACACTTCACCTCTCCAACACTGCCTCACCACCAAGGAGGGACACACCGTCCTAGACACCATCCACTGTGGCAATTACGGTGCCCACATAGCTGCAGAGGCACCGCATACAAAGCCCTTCGCCAAGGATACTATTGGCCTACCTTGAAGAAGGACACGGCCTCACTCGTCAAGACATGCCATCAATGTCAGATCAATTCTCATGTCCAGTGGTTCCCATCTATAGAGTCTCCCGCACTCACAATCCCTGTGCCCTTTGCCCTGTGGGGTCTCAATCTCATCGGACCAATGCCAAGGGCGACAGGTCAATACCGGTTCTGTGTTGTCGCTGTGGACTATTTCACCAAGTGGATTGAAGTAGAACCCCTTGTGAAAATAACATCCTTCAGAATCATCAAATTCCTATGGAAGAACATCGTATGCCGATATGGCAGTCCTCACGCCATCATCACAGACAATGGCAGCCAATTCGCCAGCCACAACGTCTAGTAATGGGCCGAGGACAATAGAATTCGCATGCTCTACGCCCCAGTGGCACACCCCCAGTCCAATGGTCAAGTTGAGGTCACCAACTGATAGCCTGGTTCCTTCACGGGACTCGGCTTCCAGATACTTGAACGGTGGATGGGCGATCGGAATGACGATCTCGAGCTCCGGAGTAATCTGCGAAATGTAAACGGAATACTCAGGAGCAGAAAGAGGAGTGGAGGTGTGTAGATAGGGTGTACCTTTCCCAAGCCATCCTTTTATAGGAGGTGTTGAGGTGGCGGTTGTCCCGTGATTAGAGCAGTGGAGTGCTTCCCCACGTTCCAGAGTTGTGGAAGACTGGGGATGTAATGGAGAACGTGGGTAGGTCGTGGGGACGACCGCTTCCTGTTTCCTTCCCCGGTCCGTGACGTTGCTAAGTGATGGGTGGCAAAGACCAGGAGATGCGAAGACCCCCCTAGCGAGGTCCTGGCGAAGCCAGCAGGTGCGAAGCCCCCTGGTAACGCCTTCGCGCGTTGTGGTGTCTTTGCATTGTGTTTCCTTGTTTGCTGCTGACGATGTTGCGATGGGCGAGATGCGATGGGGCATTTGCTTGGGTAGTGTACCACCAACAGAACAATCAAGGAGAGACTCAGGAAGCGCCTGGCAGGCACGAAGGGACGATGGGTCGATTAGCTCCCAAGCATCCTATGGGACTACATAGCAACAACAAGAACACCAACAGGTGAGACACCGTTCTCCCTAGTTTATGGCACTAATGCACTCCTGCCTATCGAGGCAGACTTCCCAACAATCAGAATGATCAACATCATAGATGAAGCCAATACTCGAGGACTTCGCGCCAAACTTGACTTGCTCGAGGAACTGCACGAAGGGGCTCCGCCAAAGTCAAACCCAAGGCACTCAAGCCAGGAGACCTCGCATTACTCAGGTCTGTCCTCACTGCCGCGACCCCAAACAGCTTAGTCTAGCGACCCAACCGGGAAGACCCTACATCATTCACAAGTAAGTCCGGCCGGGTGTCTATGAGTTGCAGGACCAAGATGGAAATGCACTCCCTCGTAACTTCCATGCAGATGACATGTGCCCATATTATGTGTAAATCATGAAACTCTCATGGCTCAAGTCAAAGGAATATTTCTCTACTTATCAGACTACCGCAAAATCGAGTTAAACATCATCGACGCCGCCAACGCCTTCTGCACCCGACCGGTCAGAACAGCTAAACACCTGGCCTATTAAGGCCACGGCATCAGACCTTGTCAAGTCACCCATGCATACGTGGCTATGCGTACACCACCCAAGGGCATCGCCTATGTGAACCTTATCACAGTCACCTCGAGCGGGTGGTGACTTCTGGGTATCCCGGGGCTCCGTTCCAAGCATGCGGGGCATGTTTTCTGTTGGTCAGATGGCTCCCGGACCTTTTCTATGTAACATTCTCAGAAATGCTTGTATATTCGAGGTCGCACAGTCCCCCGCACCTTTCCGTGAAAGATATTTTTCAGGGTCGTAATGTTTGTTCTCGGGCGACGCTCGGGGCTCGAGATGAAAAATTTTATGGCGCCAATGATGTCTGGTGTGATATGACTTGGGATGAGTAATGTGGTGAAAACCAAGCAAGCACACATGACGGGATTACTTGGTTAAGCTAGCAAGCACACACGTCGGGATTTGCTTTGGTTAAGTTGGCGCATGGTGACTAAGGTGTGTGTGTGCTTGGCATGGTGACTAAGAAGCTAGGTGTGTGCTTGTAAGGTGATTCACTGTGGTGACTAAGAAGCTAGGTGTGTGCCTGTAAGGTGACTAATCAAGATAAGGAGTATATACGGTGAAAATTGGAAAGGAAGGCATTTTTTGGTCTCATTTCTTCTCTCATATCCACCAACCTAAGAAGCCAGTGTGTGTACTTGTAAGGTGATTCACTATGGTGACTAAGGAGGTGTGTGCATGCTTGGAAGGTGACTAATCAAGATAAGGAGTATATAAGGTGAAAATTGGGAAGAGATGCATTTTTTGTCTCATTTCCTCTCCCATATCCGCCACCTTCTCTCTTTCTCTCACATGTTCTTCATTTCCTAAGAACAAACACAAACACTAGTAGTTACCTTACAAGGCCGATTTTGCTCAAGTGTGTCAAGGAGGTTGTTCTTCGTTTTAATCTTGAGGTAAGCATGTCTCCTTCATGATTTTGGTTTGTTTGAAGCATGGATGGTGGTTAAACACCATAAGGGCCGAATTTATGCTAAACCCTAGCTAGGTGTTGTGCTCATCTTCTTGCTTCAAGCTTGGCACATGTTGTTATTGGTATGATTTGGTGTAGGAATCAAGGTTTGGAATATGGAAGAACATCTTGGAGTGAAAAACCCTAAATGGTCGAATTGTTGGATGAATCTAAAGTATGTTGAATTAATGTTATTTTGGTTCATGCTTTGGATATGTTTTTCCTAGCATGATTAGGAGTTGATATTAGGGTTCAATTTGAAGGTGAACATGTTGTATGAAAAGTGCCCAAATGGCCGAATTGTTCATGTGAAGAATTGTTATGATTTTGGGTGATTATGGTAAAGTATGTTAGTAAGCATGCTTAAAATATTTAATTGTTTAATTAAGCATGAGAATGGAACCATAATTGGTTTGAAATGGATTTTGGAATAAGAACATCTTAGGTTGAAAACCCTAGTTTGGCCGAATTCTTTAGTGGGGAAATGGATGGAATTGTTGAGTGATAAGTTGATATTCATGCTTAGAATGCTTAAGTGATTGATTATGCATGAATTGGAAGCTTTAAATTGATTATGCATGAATTGGAGGGAAGGGTATGTTGATAGTTATGGTGTGTTTCGGGGGTATATTGGTGGTGAAATGATATCGGGAATTGAAGTATGTAACAAACGATGTTTGGAACTTCATTTTCTGAATTTGTGACGTAACCATGAAACTCGACATGCTAGCTTGGTTGCTTAAATTTGGGAAAGGATGATTTGAATGCTTAAATCCGACTTGTATTGGTTTTGGAACACTGACATAATTATTTAATTAAAGAGGCATTGTTATTTAATTAAAGAGGCATTGTTCAGATTATTAATGTTGTCTTTGTTTTTGCGTTAATAAAGAACAAAATAATAATACAACCTTGGAACATACGATGTTCCTAAATGACCCTAGTCAAGTGTTATAAAGAACACAGGTTGATATAACACATGCGAGACTAGCATAAGGGTAGATTCACGTGGGACATCATAATTATGTGTGAGACATCATAATTATTGCCAACGTAATAAGAACCTACAGGGTCGCACGCACGCTCAGTGAGTGATTATGGAGTATTTTAGCAAGAGACAAAAGTTTGGTGACTAAGTGTCAGCTTTGTAAAAGCTGGACACTTAAGTAATATGAGAAATCATGGCTAGGGACTAGGGTTGTAATTAAGCCAATAGTTTGACAAATTGAAACCCTAGCCGCCTAGCATGCTGCGCACAAATATATGTGCACTCCCTCTGAGTTTGGATAGTGACAATTAATCAATTAATTTGTTCAGTTTGGAACTGAAAAATTATCAGAAAAGTTCAGAAAACTCTATGGGATTTTTCTCCTGCTCTCGTGATCTGTTCTTCAAGGAATTGTTGCTAGCACAACAGAAGGAAGAACAGAGACTCCGCAATTGCTCGTGCGTGGATACCGTAGAGGATCTGTAGATTTAAGTCTACCGGAAGATTGCAATTCAAGTGATTTTTTGGTAATCTCTTGAACAATAGTTATACTGTTTCAGATTGTACATGGATCCTGGAAGGGTTTTTATTTTTCTGCTGCGTTATTTGATGCTACAAACCCTAACAGTGGTATCAGAGCATCTTGTACAATCCAGTATAATTATATCCATGTGCAATTAATTCTTTCTATATTGAAAAATTGTTGCATGTTAATAATTGGAGAAAAATTAATTAAAATCGGATTTTGAATTTATTTTTCGTCTAATTATTCTGGGTAAATTTTGGAAAAAATTAAATCGGAAAACAAAAATATGTTAATGTTCACGCTTTTTTTTAATTCGGATGAACAGTACCCACACGGCTTCGACGCCACCGTCACGGCAATCGGAAATCCGGCTGTTGGATGGCGGCGGAAGTTGCATGGATGGCTAATCGGCAGCGAGACGCATCTAGTGGCGGCGGCGGCGTCGTTATTGGAGGTCAGGAACACAGTGGCTGCGATGGACGGCTAAAAACGGGCTGCGCTGGCGGCTGGGGTGAAACGCTAGCCGAGCCTGTGCAAACCTGGCCGGGCCGGGCGGCTGGGCCAACGAGCTGGGCTCGCTGCCAGGCCCGCTAGCTTGGCCCGGTTCACAAGTATGACTAGCTGGTTCGGATGAACCAGGCTGGGGCGGCTGGTTCGCCTTGGTCGGCCCGCCTGGTTCTCACTGAACCGCACAAATGCGACTCCTCGCCTCGCATTTTAAAATTTGTGCAAATTAGCCTGTAACTTTGTTTTAAGCTTGAAATTAATTCCAGGCCCTATTTAACACACGCCGAAATTTATTTCAAACTTAAGAAAAGTTCATAGAATTTTCTGGTAATATTTGAAATGGTCCTGAGCACCTGCTTTTAAAAATTTTTGCCCGAGATAAATTTTAAAAATTACGAAAGGTCCCTAAAAATTTATTTTTGCTCAAATTTGACCCAGAATTTTATGAAAGCATTAATTGAATATCAAACTTGTTGAATGGGTGTTTTAGCATGTTTGGATGATTCTTTGATGCATGGTACACGGTTATAGCCCTGGTTTGAATGGATGTATTTTTGGTAAATACGACCTGCTCGTTGTGCCTCTTCTTATATTCTCATTGTAAAATTCTCTTCTCATGTACTCCCCTCTATGTAAAAGAGGTTTCTTAAATGTAATTAAATTGTAATGACAAACACTTGGACAAGAATATTGGATCGAGAAGACTAAGGAAGAAAGGCGTGGACCCAAGAGACGCTAGCAAGGAAGAGACTAGTATATGTCTTTTTCTTTCAAGGTTCTATGGATCCCTTTGCTCGGGATACATCTAGATTGGGCTATAACCGTGGTATGATCTATTTTCAGTAATAGATGGCATGTTTAGGTTGATTGATGCATGTTTAATCAACCGGAGAAATTTAAAACTGGTGAGACCAATTAAAATCCCTTAACGCATATCAAGCTCATGGTATTCCATCGTGAGACACGTCGAATAGCTTGATCATCGTGGTGGTAGGTTCCGCCAAAGCGAGGTGCCACACTTTAATCTTGATTAAAGGCGAGTTCTAAGTGATGGGTCGGGCTTGACCATTCCACCAACACGGTTGGCGCTTTGGAGACCGATTGAGTAGGTTTCGCCAAAGCGAGGTGCTGTAGTGTAACTCCACTTAATGATACAAGAATTGCACACGGTGCAATTGGCAAGGTAGCCTACCTAAAGTTACCATTTTTCAAACATTAGCCAAGGCAGTTTGAGTTGAACGGGAACTCATGGATCTTGTCCCGCTAAGAATGTCTATTCACTCGGACATATCTGTGAGGTGATAGTGAGAGCTATTATCTTGAAGAAAATAGTGGGAGCCCTTTTAATCAAAAAGTCCTTATTAAAGGAGAAATTAAATAATTGTGTTCTTAGTTTTTCTGTATGTTTACTTGTTGTAGATAACCATGTCGCAAACCACACCCACTTTATCGTTACGACTTGCCCTCGAGAAGGAGAAGCTCAATGAGACTAACTTTCTCTCTTGGTTTCGTAATCTGAGAATTATCTTGACGCAAGAGAAGAAAGGTTATGTGCTCGAGGAGCCTCTCGCCCGATGAGCCGAAGCTACTACTCCCAGAGCGGAGCGTGATGCTATCTTGAAGCATCGTGCTGACTCTGTTGAGGTCTCATGTCCCATGCTTATATCCATGGAGCCAACGCTGCAGAAGCAACATGAGGGAATGAGTGCTTATGATATGATTGAGTATCTCAAGACTCTATTTGGCAAGATGGCAGGGCAAGAGAGGTTTGAGATATCCAGGGCGTTGTTTTAGTGTAAGTTGGCAGAAGGCTCTACTGTTGTTTCTCATGTACTCAAGATGATTGGGTATATAGAGGGACTCCAGAAGTTAGATGACGGTCTGCCAGCTGATCTGGCCACTGATTTGATCTTGCAGTCTCTCCTGGAGAGCTATAACCAGTTTGTTATGAACTATAATATGCATGATCCCAATGTCCCCCAAAGTCCAAAACACAACTCCTGACCATATCCTCGACAATCTGAATAACTCTCTCTGACTGCCCGTCTGTTTGAGAATGGTATGTCGTGCTCAGGTTGAGTCGCGTGCCCAGAGCCAGGATGGTATGTCGTGCTCAGGTTGAGTCCGATACAATGGAGTCCAGTACAACATGTAATCGCACGATCTCCCGAATATACAACTGGGCAAGCTTCTCCGGCGAGTCCGTCACTCGCATCGTGAGAAAGTGTACGCACTTGGTCAGTCGGTCGACTATAACCCAGATAGCCTCATGATGTGCTCTGGTCGGATGTAGACTAGTCATGAAATCCATCATATTATTACCCCACTTCCTGACAGGAATAGGTAGAGTCTGCAGTGTACCAACTGGCTTCTGATGCTCTACCTTGACATGCTGACAAGTCTCACATCTCGCCATGTAGGCAGCTATATGTCTCCGTATCCCTGACCGCCAGAAGTGAGATCGAAGGTCATGGTACATTTTCTCACCTTCGGGGTGGATGCTCAAACTACTACAGTGCGCCTCTCCCTAAGTCGGTCTCGAATAGATGATTCGTCCGGTAAATAGAGGCGACTCTGAAGTACAACAATCTTTGCTTGTACTCAAGAATGGTCGCAGTGGCTCCTTTGTTCTCACCCGAGAGTTTCTTCAACCCTGTGTCCCTGGTCTATGCCTCTCGGATCTCGGTCAACCAATCAGACTAAATAGTCAAAATGTTAAACTGAGCTTGCTCCCACTGTTCCCACTGATGCCATAACAGCATTAGATTTATTCCCTCGGCCTTGTTCCCAACATCTCCACCATTGATAATACCCGTGTACTTCCTGCTCAAAGCATCTTCTACTGAGTTCCCCTTATCGGCGGTGTACTTGATGCTACAGTCGTAATCCTTCATGTACTCGAGCCACCGTCGCTGCCTCATGTTCAGATCCTTTTGCGTAAACAGATACTTCAAGCTCTTGTGGTCGGTGAAAATCTGGAACCTGTTGCCGAGTAGGTAGTGCCTCCAGTGTTTGAGGGCATAGATGATCGCAGCCAATTCCAGGTCATGCGTCGGGTAGTTCTGTTCGTGCGGTAACATTTGCCTTAACCCATACGCAATGACGTGCTACCCTTGCATCAACACACAGCCGAGTCCCATCCTCAACGCATCAGTGTAGATCACGTAAGGTAGTGTCAGGTCCGGTTGGCTCAAAATCGGTGCGTGTGTCAACAACCGCTTGAGTTCCTGAAACATGTCCTCGTAGGCTGAGGACCAAACAAATGGCTGACCCTTCTTGGTCAGCTGAGTGAGCGTTGATGCTAGTATGAAGAATCCTGGTACGAATTTGCGGTAGTACCCTACAAAACCCAGGAAGCTCCATATATCCTTGACTGTCCGTGGCTGCTCCCACTCCTCAACTGACTTAGTTTTCTCTGGGTCCACTGAAATACCGTGCACTCCAACAATGTGACCTAGAAAAGCTACTTCTCACATCCAAAAGTCGCATATAAAGAACTTAGCATAATTGGTTGTTCGCAAGTGTCTCCAAGACAAAGATTCAAATGTTCCCGATGTTATTCCTCATCCAGATACGGGTGGAACACTCGGTGTATCAAATATATAAATGCAGCTGGTGGATTTGTCAAACCAAACAACATTACCGTACTCGTAATGCCCGTATCGAAAAGCGAAAGGCTATTTTGGGAATATCCTTTTCCCCGACGCGAGTTGAAAGTAACCTGATCGCAGGTCGATCTTCGAAAATACCTTAGCTCCCCTGAGCTGGTCAAACAGATCATCGATCCTAGGTACCGGATACTTGGTCTTAATAGTGATGGCATTCAGTTGCCTGTAGTCGATACAGAGTCGGAGAGTCCCGTCCTTCTTTCTGACGAACAAAATTGGGGCTCCCCCAGGTGAAGTACTATGACGGATCAATCCCTTCTCTGAAAGCTCCTCGAGTTGCTTCTTCAGTTCGGTCAACTCCTTGATCGGCATTCGGTAGGGAGGGATGGAGATCGGAGCCGATCCCGGCTGTATTTGAATCTCAAAGGTGATCTCCCCTCTGGTGGCATCCCCGGTAATTCCTCCTGAAAAACATGCGGAAATTATCGAACTACAGGAATTTTATCTAACTCCGAGCACGTACTGTAGTGTTGAGGCCAAAATATTCCTCCTCATCAACAACTGGAAAGTACTCCAAAGATGCACAGCTCCATACTCTACTCCAATGGCTCCGTGGATAGCCAATTGGTACGACTTTCCCGTAAAATAGAATCTGCCGCCGCACGCCGATCTTCATATCGTGCTGCGACAACCAATCAATTCCCAAAATGATATCATACTTGGACGTATCCAAGATCAGCAACTGAGACTCGATCTGATGGTGCCCGATACTCACAACGCATTCCTAAGCAACCTCATTCGAATACAAACACGTACTACCAATGGTGCATACCATGACTACATTCGCCTTGCAGATGATCGACAATACTAGAGATGTCGCACATCTCTTAGAAATAGTAGAAATGGAGGCGCCGGTATCAAACAATGCATTAACAGGTACGTTATTAAAAAGGATGGTACCTTCTAACGCTCTCTGCTATGATATGTCGGCCTGCTCGATCTGGAAAACCCGCGCTGGCTTGGTAGTCCGCTGAACTGGTGGTGGTGCAATCGGTGGTCTATGTGGTGGAGCTCTCAAACCTCCCTGTGCTGTCCCCCCGGCTGAAATCGAATGCCCTGTGTCTGAGTCTGCGGGTAATCCTTGATCCAATGATTTGACGCTCCGCATCTTATGCACTAAACTGGCATCTCTGTAGTGGGGGCCTTGCCCTTACCCCTGCTGAACCTGCCTGACCTACTCAGTCCTCGATGCTATCCTTGGCACTGCTGGCCTGATGACTTCACATCACTCTAGGGCCGGGAAGATATGGCTGCCGATCCGATTATCTCCGTCTCCAGAAGGGCCTTTTGAATGGCCTCGTGATAGATAGAGATACCGAACGCTATCAGTGCTCTCGATCTACGAGGCACAGCCCCCGATGAACCTCCTCGTCTTCTTCCATTTGGAAGAATCAAACCGAGAGTGGATGAGTCGATCGAACTCTTGCTCACACTCGGTGACGGTGACAGCTTGCCCCGAGTGAGCGCATCAAATTTTGCCTGTCGGGCGCACCCGAATGGCGACACCATCCACCTCTCGTGATAAAGGCGGAAAACTCCTCCTAAGTCATCCCCGGTCAGACGCCTTATATCCCAGATCGTGTCACCCGGTCCCTGACTTTCCCCTGCCAACAGTTGTGTGCATCGTCATGCAGATAGAAGGTAGCAATTGAAATCATCACCTCGGATGGCAGTCCCAATGTTGGCAGGAGTTGCTCTATATCTGACAGCCAACTCTCGGCCGCATCCGGCCCCGACTTGCCTGAAAACTTAGGCGGGTTGAAACGCTTTGGCCGCTTCATCATCCCGACTTCATCGTAACCCACAATGCTCCCCTACACGGCCTCGGGTTCCTCGAGTATCCCCGAATCTGAATCAATCATCCTTAGGTCGGTGATGACGGATCGGTGATCACTCCTCCGAGTCGTGTGGGTAGTCTGCTTAGTGCGAACAGTGCTAGCCACCGCCCGGTCCTCCCGGTGCGGGAACGACCCGTGACTCGATCGGGTTCTCCTCCTCCTCCTTAGAAATAGGAGTAGGACTGCGTAGTCCGGAGTCAATACGTGTGGTCTCGGTGTCGAGGGTGTACGGTCGGTGCGGAGTGGTCGTTGTTGCTCTCCTGGTCAGACAACAGATCCCCGTGAGCAAAGACACCGTTCATAACGGTGCGTATCTGACCCAATACCTCCACAATGTTGAAGCGCTCCTGGGGTCGAGGAGATCTAGGTTGGGGCTGTGGTCACGGTGGTGTGCCCTCCTCTCGGGGTTACTATCGAGAGAGGGATCTGAAATGTCGGTACGAGTAGCGCGGTCGCGTCTCGTATTGACCAACTGAAATTCCCAACGAAAACAGACATAAAAGACAGTTAATCTCCATGTTAGCAAACAACCAACCCTAAACCTAACCCTATGTTCCTGAATAATTTTAGTAAAAGTTAGCTACTCTTTTAGTTAAATTACCCAAGAACTAGAAGCGGAGTTTAGGTCGAAAGTCTAACCATTCCTAACTCTAACCTTAAGCTCTGATACCAAAATTGTTACCCCACCGCCCCCGGAAGCTAGCGGAAGCGTCTTTGTTGCGGAAGCTGGAAGTATCGGCTGTTGGTGAATACGAAATTTCACTTAAAAGGGTTGTGGACCCGAAACCCGTGCCTTAAACGTTTTCATTCAACTTTAAGGTTAATACGTGTTTGCAGTTTTTAAGACGTCTTACTAGTCCTAAGCCTGCACCCGAAACACGTTAGTGGTTTTACATAATATCGCACTCGGTGTCGGTACAACTGCCCTGAGTGAGCGCATCAAATTTTGCCTGTCGGCGCACCCGAATGGCGTACACCATCAACCTCTAGTGATAAAGGCAGGAAAACTCCTCCTAAGTCATCCCCGGGTCGGTACGCCTTATATCCCGGTACTGTGTCACCCGGTCCCTGACTTTCCCCTGCCAACAGTTGTGTGCATCGTCATGCAGATAGAAGGTAGCAAGAGAAATCATCACCTCGGATGGCAGTCCCAATGTTGGCAGGAGTTGCTCTATATCTGACAGCCAGCTCTCGGCCGCATCTGGCCCTGACTTGCCTGAAAACTTAGGCGGGTTGAAACGTTTCAGTCGCTTCATCATCCTGACTTCATCGTAACCCACAATGCTCCCCCTACACGGCCTCGGGGTTCCTCGAGTATCCCCGAATCTGAATCAATCGCCCTTAGGTCGGTGATGACGGATCGCTGATCACTCCTCCGAGTCGTGTGGGTAGTCTGCTTAGTGCGACAGTGCTAGCCACTGCCCGGGTCCTCCTGGTGCGGGAACGACCCCGTGACTCAGACTGGTTCTCCTCCTCCTCCTTAGAAATAGAAGTAGGACTGCGTAGTCTGGAGTCAATACGTGTGGTCTCAGTGTCTGAGGGTGTACCAGTCGGTGCGGAGTGGTCGCTGTTGCTCTCCTGGTCAGACAACAGATCCCCGTGAGCAAAGACACCGTTCATAACGGTGCTAATCTGACCCAATACCTCCACAATGTTGAAGCGCTCCTGGGGTCGAGCAGATCTAGGTTGGGGCTGTGGTCACGATCGTAGTGTGGGCTGTCAAGCCCGGTGGTGTGCCCTCCTCTCGGGGTTACCATCGAGAGAGGGATCTGAAATGTCGGTACGAGTAGCGCGGTCGCGTCTCATATTGACCATCTGAAATTCCCAACGAAAACAGACATAAAAGACAATTAATCTCCATGTTAGCAAAAAACAGTTTTCTAATGGCTCTGTAGTGTAGATGATATGCATATTTAACTTAAACAGAAAATTTAGAATTTCAGCAACAATTTCCTTTTCTTGCTTACTTTGAAAGGACTCAGATAATCCACATCCTTCGTGGATCATTCTGGCGCGATATCTGTTTTAACCACTTTATTTGAGTTTCCAGATTATGATAGGTTATGGTGTCAACTAACCAACCATAAACCTAACCTTATGTTCTTGAATAATTTTAGTAAAAGTTAGCTACTCTTTTAGTTAAATTACCCAAGAACTAGAAGCGGAGTCTAGGTCGAAAGTCTAACCATTCCTAACTCTAACCTTAAGCTCTGATACCAAAATTGTTACCCCACCGCCCCCGGAAGCTAGCGGAAGCGTCTTTGTTGCGGAAGCTGGAAGTATCGGCAGTTGGTGAATACGGAATTTCACTTAAAAGGGTTGTGGACCTGAAACCCGTCCCTTAAACGTTTTCATTCAAGTTTAAGGTTAATACGTGTTTGCAGTTTTTAATACGTCTTACTAGTCCTAAGCCTGCACCCGAAACACGTTAGTGGTTTTACATAATATCGCACTCGGTGACGGTACAGCCTGCCCCGAGTGAGCGCATCAAATTTTGCCTGTCGGCGCACCCGAATGGCGTACCCCATCCACCTCTCATGATAAAGGCAGAAAAACTCCTCCTAAGTCATCCCCGGGTCGGTACGCCTTATATCCCGGTACTGTGTCACCCGGTCCCTGACTTTCCCCTGCCAACAGTTGTGTGCATCGTCACGCAGATAGAAGGTAGAAAGAGAAATCATTACCTCGGATGGCAGTCCCAATGTTGGCAGGAGTTGCTCTATATCTGATAGCCAGCTCTCGGCTTCATCTGGCCCTGACTTGCCTGAAAACTTGGGTGGGTTGAAACGTTGCAGTCGCTCCATCATCCTGACTTCATCGTAACCCACAATGCTCCCCCTACACGGCCTCGGGGTTCCTCGAGTATCCCTGGAATCTGAATCTGAATCGTCCCTAGGTCGGTGATGACGGATCGGTGATCACTCCCTCCGAGTCGTGTGGGTAGTCTGTTTAGTGCGAACAGTGCTAGCCACTGCCCGGGTCCTCCTGGTGCGGGAACGACCCTGTGACTCGATCGGTTCTCCTCCTCCTCCTTAGAAATAGGAGTAGGACTGCGTAGTCTGGAGTCAATACGTGTGGTCTCAGTGTCTGAGGGTGTACCAGTCGGTGCGGAGTGGTCGCTGTTGCTCTCATGGTCAGACAACAGATCCCCGTGAGCAAAGACTCCGTTCATATATCTTACCCAATACCTCCACAATGTTGAAGAGCTCCTGGGGTCGAGCAGATCTAGGTTGGGGCTGTGGTCACGATCGTAGTGTGGGCTGTCAAGCCCGGTGGTTGTTACGGTCACCCCGAGCGGGTTGCGACCGGGTGGCCCGGAGCTCCGGTTTTAGCCTGCGGATCACGTTTTTCGGCGTTCAGGCGGCTCCCGGCCCTATCCGAGTATCATTTTGGCGAACCCCTCCGTAGATGAGGTCGGGTGGGTCCCACGGACGTTTCCGCCGAAAATATATTTCTGGCGCCGGGGTTGTCTGGCCGCCTCGGGACGTACAGCTGGGCTCGGTAGCGCTCTCGAGATCTCAGTTTGGGAATCCGTTCGCTGTTTTGGAGTCGTGGAGACGTCCCGGAGTTGGTTGTAGAGTTTAATATTTTGGTCGGGACGTTCGGTTCGGCGACTCCTGAGCTCGGGACGGGAATCCCGGGGCTCGGGATGGAAATTTTCTGACGGCTTTGGGGTAAGTTGTGTTTTCATTTTAGGTGGAATTTATGGGCATTTTTATAGAATTTTGGAGTGACGGAATTTCGGTTCAGGTTGTCACGCTCGCACGTCGGGTTCTGGTTCGGGTTCAGCGAGCTCGGTAGGACACTCTGGAAAGGTAAATGAATTTCTGAAAAATGTTCTGTGAATGTTATAATATTCTGAAGATTGTGTCCGAGTTTCATTAATTTTGGAATTCGGTAATTATTTTGGGCAAAAAGAATTGGAACTTTCGGAAAAAATTGGGAGATAATTTGCATGTGGGTGCAAATTAAAAAGGAAAATCAGCATGGGCAGCAGCAGGCCTTTCTTATTTTCGGCAGAATTGTGTGTGTGTGTGATTATTGGGGGACACATGTCCCATTTTAATTAAAGGAAGAGAGGCATGGGTTATAAAGTAGGAAAATATATAAGTGGCTATTATTTTCATAAAAGGAAACTTACCTCATTTCTTTCTTTTCTTCTTCTTCTTCCTTCTTTTCTTTGCTGCTGCCGACGCCTCCATTAGAGAGCTCCTCCAAGCTTGACTTCCTTCTTCTTTGTGGAAATCAAAGAGGAATTGCTTGCCACTTGTGGTAAGTACCTTCCTAACTCCTCTTTTCACATTAGTTTTGAAGTTTGGTGGTTAAAAGAGAAGTTTTTGCATTTGATGGGTTTGTTCTTAGCTATAAGCTAGGATGATTTTCTTCCTCCCATCTTTTAGTATGTTGTTCTTGGGTGGTAGGAGAGTGTTAATCAAGTGTTAGATTTTGGAAAACACAACTTGGGTGAGAAAACCCCCTTGTGGCCGAATTGTGTAAGTGTATGTTCATGATGAATTTTGTTGTTTGGGTGCAATTGGATAGCATTCATGGTTTAGAAATGTAATTGGTGGTTAGAATGGTTGTTTGGTAGTTTGAATGGATTGAATTGGAAGTTGGATGAAAATTTGGGTTAAGAACCGAATCTTTGAATGATTCTTTTTCAATGTTGGAGGTTCATTTTGGTTGAATTGGATGTTAATATGGTGTTGGGGTTGAATTTAGGAGTGGATGGAAGTTTGAAATGTTGGATTCGGTTAAGGAATGAAAAAGTTACAATTAATCGGGATTATCGGAAAATGGCGGGTAATGAAGGGTTTAAGGTTGGATTTGATCAGTTCTGCTTATTGTATGATGTTTGTCAATGTGAAATCTTGCATTGTCTAGGTTGGTTCTGAATTCTGACGTTTCTGTGAAAATCTGGAATTTTACGGAAATTCTGTCGGATTTTCGGTTTTGGGGTCGGGGGTTGTAATTTGGTAGTGTGGTTGATGAGGATACTAATTCAACTTGGTTTGGCAGATTCTGAATTTCGGTGGTTAGGAAAAGAGGAGTTCTAAGTTTCGGGGCACGGTGTAGGTGTTATCCAGAATCGGTCCAATACTCTGGATTTTGAGGTAAGGGTTTGGTTCTGTGTTTTGGTAAGCTAAGTATATGTTTTGGTTTCCGTTTACATTTCGCTAGTATTTCGGAATATTGTGCCTTTGGGCATATTCTCAGTAGTTTGTAGGAGTATGCCTTATGGCATACTGTCTGTTAATATTACGGCTTGTGGGTTCGCTACCCACCGGTGCACCATGCTTCGTATTAGCTTCGGCTTCGACTCCCTTAGTGGAGGCTGTCTGCCCGATTTACTATATGGGTTATGGCGATTTAGAATCGCACGTCCTTCGGGACTCCGATCTGCTTTCTGTTCATGCATGTTATTCCGTATTCTGTTGCATATATTGCTATCCTTCTGTTTTGCAGGGTTACATATACTTACCTTACCCCTTATCCCTTACGGGGTCCTTTTAGGACTCACCCTTCTTTGGGTTCTATTTTTGGGTTTCTGTAGACTGATAAGCGGCTGCGGAGTAGGGTTCCGTGAGGTTCTACCTCAGTTGTATTTTGCAGCAGCTTCACCTTGCGGCCCGGGATTGTCTTTTGGATCTGAATCCCGCGCGAGGTATTTGACGCTTAGTCCTAGGCTTGGCTCTGTAGCTGCATGTACATACTTTCTGATTTGCTGTGATGATTGAATGTCTGTATCTGTATTTGTATATTCTGTTCTATATCTGCCTCAGCGCTTCGCGCTTTCTAGACATTTTAGGTTCTGTGAATTCTGTATGTATGGGTGTTTTGGTGTGTAAGCACTCGTCCACGGAGGGCGGGGCTTACTCTGTTATTTGTGCATGAATTGTATGGTTGCATTTCATTTTGGTTATGCGCATGAAATTTCCGTTAGTTTGCTTCCACAATCCTTCCGTTTTCGGGTCCGCTACGCGGCGGGTCTCGATGGACCCGCCACTCCTTTCCATTCCAGCTTCCGCTGTCGGCGTCCCGGCGCCCCCGCCTCCGCAACCGGGCTCGGGCGGCGTGATTTACGACCGGAGGGAGGGGACCGTAATCCCACGCCTCCGAGAGGGAGAGAGCAGAGACAGGGGCATTCTGAGCCAGAGCGGGTACATACCCCGCCACCGGTTGCACAGCAGGGTCAGGGGTCTACCACTGCTTTGGTTCATGTGTTGGAGCAGGTCCAGCAGTTGTTGAGGACACTGCACGGAGCAGTTCCGTGCGATACCACAGTGCGTGAGGATTCGGTCGTGGCACCATCTGTGCATTCTGATGGGAGGGTGAGTAGCCACACTCGGACTACCACCCACACTCATGTACGGGCCCGATCTGAGAGTGAGTCGGAGGAGGACGCGGAGCGCAGGAACCCGCGATCTCGGAGGATACGACCAGAGCGTAGCCCCGTAGCTCGCTCCGATCGTTCTGACCAGGAGACACATCAGCCCCTCGACAGCCGACGGAGGGTTATTGAGTTGGATTACGATACCACCCGTCGGACCCACCGACGACGGGAGGTTTGGGGCATCACTCGATTCGATGATGTCCGTTTATTCGAGAGGTTCCAGCGGCTGAACCTAGGAAGTTTGATGGCAAGGAGGTCCCGAGGCAGCGGAGACTGGTTCATGGAGATTGATAAGCTCCCGGGAGGTTACACTTACCTTCCACAGTGATGGTATCCCTTGCCACGTTCAATCTGAAGGAGGGAGCAGATCATTGGTGGAGGAGCATTCGGGGCAGTCTGAGGGCGAATGCGGGGCTGGCACCCGGTCAGGAGGTGGAGGTCACTTGGGAGCAGTTTACGCAGCTGTTCCATCGGAGGTTCATCGGGGCTGCAGCTAGGGATCTGCGACAGGCACAGTTTGACGAGCTTCAGCAGGGAGACAGGACTGTCGCAGAGTATGAGAGGGAGTTTGACAGGCTTATCCACTACGTACCGCAGTACCACGGTATGGAGGAGGAGAAGGCGAAGAGGTTCATCCGTCGACTGCGCCCCGAACAGATGGGCTCTGAGGCAATAGGATATTACTACCTACGGGGAGGCAGTTCACAAGGCTCAGCTCCTTGAGCAGGAGGATGTTGAGAGTCGCCTCACCTCGCAGAGAGGTCAGGGGACTTCGAGGGGTTCCACGCAGCAGGGACCCCGGCAGGGTTCTGGACGGCAGAACAGACCCGGGCAGTCTAGTGGAAGTAGGGGGGGAGCACCACCCTCACGACCTTGTACGACTTGTGGTGGGTATCACCCGGGTAGACCTTGTTACCGGCAGGAGGGCCGGTGTTTGCGATGCGGGTCGGATACTCACTGGTGCAGGACTGCCCTCGACGGTGGGGCGGTGGTTCGGTAGTTTTCAGCGTCGCGATCTCGGCACCACCCAACGCGCCGCGAGGGCGTGGGTTTCAGCGGAGTGTCCCGAGACCTCAGCAGCGACCACAGCTTCAGCCACCCCCTCCACCGCAGCAGCCTAGAGCTGGACGCGTTTTTCAGATAGAGCAGGGAGGTCCTAGTCAGCGAGGAGGCCCTAGTCATCAGGGAGGACCCAGTCAGCAGGCGGGCCCCAGCCAGCAGGGTGGCTCGACTCATCAGGGAGTCTTGCAAGGTACTTGATGTCTGAATGATACATCTGTTCATTCGTTATATGATACAGAGCGTCTATTTCTATTGTAGTACGTAAATGTGTTACATCTCTGCACTACTGTTAGTACTTTGTCGCAGATGTATTTAGTAAAAACCTTTGGGAGTCGATTTCTGTTTTCCAATGGGATGGTTCGGGTTGTACTATATCTGTAGGCGGGCATCGATAGTATCGGACTTGTTGGTTACGACACGCCGAACTATGATGTTATTCTTGGGATGGATTGGCTATCCAAGAATTCTCAGTGCACATTGATTGTGCAGCCCGTACCATTATGGTATCCGGAGAGGTACTACCTCTCACGACTCCGATCCGGTTTGACTATCGCACAAAGATAGTATGAGTTGCGATTCTGGATCAGTTGTCGGTAGTTGGTGTAGGGGAATGCTTCGATCTGAATGAGGCGGATACTAGGTTGAGGCTAGCTAGTATACCGGTAGTTCGGGATTTTCCGCAGGTATTTCCGGAGGAGTTGCCCGGATTACCACCAGAGCGGGAAATTGTGTTTGAGATTTACCTGCAGTCGGGCACTGCTCCGATATCTATTCCCCCTTATCGGATGCCCATTTCTGAGATGCAGGAGTTAAAGAAGCAGTTGGAGGAGTTCAGCAGAAGGGCTTCATCCGACCGAGCACTTCGCCGTGGGGTGCTCCGGTTATGTTTGTAAAGAAGAAAGATGGGACACTCCGACTCTGTATAGACTACAGACGGTTGAATGCCCTTACTGTGAAGAATAAGTATCCCTTGCCGAGGATTGACGATCTTTTTGATCAACTTCGGGATTCGAGAGTTTTCTCGAAGATTGATCTACGATCTGGATACTTTCAGCTTAGGGTGAAGGAGGAGGATATACCTAAGACTGCTTTCCGCACCCGATACGGACACTTTGAGTTTACGGTCATGCCATTTGGGCTGACCAATGCTCCGGCAGCATTCATGGATCTGATGCATCGGGTGTTCCGACCATACTTGGACTCTTTGTGGTGGTCTTCATTGATGATATTCGATATACTCTCGGGATGCGGACTCGCATCGGGAGCATCCGAGGTAGTTACAGACACTTTGGGAACATCAGCTTTATGCTAAGTTCTCAAAGTGTGAGTTCTGATCCGGAGGTCACCTTTCGGGACATGTTATTTCCGAGCACGGCCCTGTCTGTGGACCCAGAGAAGGTGAGAGCAGTTCAGATCGAAACAACCTACCACGGTACGAGAGATCGGGAGCTTCACGGGATTAGCAGGATATTATCGAGAGGTTCGCATCGGGGTTTTCTATTCGGCATCTCCGCTCACGCTGTTGACCAAGAAGGGTCAACCGTTTATATGGTCTGATAGTTGTGAGCTGAATTTTCAGGAATTGAAGCGACAGTTGAATAACGCTCCGATTCTGACCCTTCCAGATCCGAGCTTGCCGTACGTGATCTATACGGATGCTTCCACATCCGGTTTGGGGTGTGTGCTGATGCGGATCGGAATGTGATAGCTTATGGGTCGAGGCACTGCGACCGCATGAGCTGAACTATCCGACACATGATCCGGAGTTGGCTGCAGTGATCTATGCGCTGAAACAATGGAGGCATTATTCGCTTGGTAACAAATTTCAGATTCTTACCGACCATAAGAGTCTGAAATATCTGTTTACTGTGAAGGAGCTTAACATGAGGCGGCGCCGATGGCTCAATACATTAAGGACTATGATTGCGATGTCAGTACATCTCTGGTAAGGGCAACACGGTTGCCGATGCACCGAAAGGTGAAGTATACCGGGTTTGTCATGGGAGGAGATGTTGGTGACCGATCCGAGGAGAGTGATCTGACGTGCCTTTGGCACAGGTGGCAGCTCTGGGAGCGTGCTCAGGTATACACACTTACTATACATTCTGAGTGGCTTGATAGAGTGCGCGAGGCGCAAGGTAGAGATCCGGGGCTGAAGAGGTTATCTGGGGAGGATAAGGGGTCTTTGTTACCGGCATTTCAGTATAGGCAGGATTGCTATACTTCCGAGACCGCCTATATGTACCGGAGGATCGGGAGCTCCGGAGTGAGATTTTAGAGGAGGCGCACTCGAGCAGATTGAGTGTTCATCCCGGCGGTGAGAAGATGTATCATGATCTGCGTACTCACTTCGGTGGCACAGGATGAGGAGGCACATTGCCACACATGTGTCTAGGTGTGCCGTTTGTCACAGTGAAGATTGAGCACCGTAAACCGGCAGGGACACTGCAGACTTTGCCCATTCCGGATTCGGAAGTGGGGCAATGTTACTATGGATTTTCCGACCGCACCGCCCGACACGGTCCCGCCATGATGCTATCTCGGTTATTGTGGATCGGTGACAAAGTGCGCACACTTTCGCCTATTCGGATCACGGACCCTCCGGAGAAGCTTGCCCGGCTTTACATCGGTGAGATTATGCGATTACATGGAGTACCAGACTCCATTGTATCTCGACCGTGATCCGCGTTTCACGGCACGGTTCGAGGGCTTTTCATGAAGCGCTGGGCACGCGACTCCATCCGAGTCTGACTTATCACCCTGCATCGACGGGCAATCGGAGCGGGTGATTCAGATATTGGAGGATATGCTACGGAGGCTGTACTATAGACTTTGGAGGAGATTGGGACCAGCAATTGCCTTTGATTGAGTTCTCGTACAACAACGGCTTCCAGACTACTATTGGTATGGCAACATATGAGGCGTTGTACGGGAGGAGGTGTATGACACCGCATTGCTGGACCGATGCGTCTGATAGGGTTGAGTTGGGACCCGAGCTTATTGAGGAGACCACGGCGAAGATCAGATTGATTCAGGCGCGGATCAAAGCCGCGAACGACCGCACCACTACTTATGCGAACCGTCGCCGTAGGGCTCTGGAGTTTGAGGTTGGGGATAGGGTTTGGCTCAAGGTAGCACCTATCCGCGGGACAGTCAGATTCGGAAAGAAGGGCAAGTTGGCCCCACGGTATATCGGCCCATATGAGATTCTGGAGCGGGTCGGTAGGGTGGCATACCGGTTGGCGTTACCTCCTAGTCTGTCTGCTGTGCACAATGTCTTCCATGTTAGCATGTTGAAGAAGTGCATTCTGGATCCGACTCAGACGATTCCAGTTGAGGAGGTACAGCTGGAACCCGATCTTTCTTATCAGGAGGTACCGGTAGCCTTTCTGGATAGGGATGTCAGGAGACTCCGTAGCAAGTTGATTCCCATGGTCAAGGTTCAGTGGTCACATCATACTGACCGGGAGGCGACTTGGGAGACAGAGAAGGACATTCGGGATCGATACCCCAAGCAAGATTGGCCGGTTGATACAGCTCTTGGAGGACCAAGAGTCCTAAGGGGGAGAATGTTACGGTCACCCCGAGCGGGTTGCGGCCAAGGTGGCCCGGGCTCGGTTTTAGCTGCGGGTCACGTTTTTCGGCGTTCAGGCGGCTCCCGAGCCCTATCCGAGTATCATTTTGGCGAACCCCTCCGTATTTGAGGTCGTGTGGGTCCCCTGGACGTTTCCGCCGAAAATCTTTTTCTGGCGCCGGGGGGGTGTCGGGGTCGCCTCGGGACGTACAGCGGGCTCGGTAGCGCTCTCGAGATCTCAGTTTGGGAAGCCGTTCGCAGTTTTGGAGTCGTGGAGACGTCCCGGTGGTGGTTGTAGAGTTTAATATTTGGGGCGGGACGTTCGGTTCCGGGCGACTCCCGGGGCTCGGGACGGGAATCCCGGGGCTCGGGATGGAAATTTTCTGACGGCTTTGGGGTAAGTTGTGTTTTCATTTTAGGTGGAATTTATGGGCATTTTTATAGAATTTTGGAGTGACGGAATTTCGGTTCAGGTTGTCACGCCGCTCGCGTCGGAGTTACGGTTCGGGTTCAGCGAGCTCGGTAGGACACTCTGGAAAGGTAAATGAATTTCTGAAAAATGTTCTGTGAATGTTATAATATTCTGAAGATTGTGTCCGAGTTTCATTAATTTTGGAATTCGGTAATTATTTTTGGGCAAAAAGAATTGGAACTTTCGGAAAAATTGGGAGTTAATTTGCATGTGGGTGCAAATTAAAAAGGAAAATCAGCATGGGCAGCAGCAGGCCTTTCTTATTTTCGGCAGAATTGTGTGTGTGTGTGATTATTTGGGGACACATGTCCCATTTTAATTAAAGGAAGAGAGGCATGGGTTATAAAGTAGGAAAATATATAAGTGGCTATTATTTTCATAAAAGGAAACTTACCTCATTTCTTTCTTTTCTTCTTCTTCTTCCTTCTTTTCTTTGCTGCTGCCGACGCCTCCATTAGAGAGCTCCTCCAAGCTTGACTTCCTTCTTCTTTGTGGAAATCAAAGAGGAATTGCTTGCCACTTGTGGTAAGTACCTTCCTAACTCCTCTTTTCACATTAGTTTTGAAGTTTGGTGGTTAAAAGAGAAGTTTTTGCATTTGATGGGTTTGTTCTTAGCTATAAGCTAGGATGATTTTCTTCCTCCCATCTTTTAGTATGTTGTTCTTGGGTGGTAGGAGAGTGTTAATCAAGTGTTAGATTTTGGAAAACACAACTTGGGTGAAAACCCCCTTGTGGTCGAATTATGTAAGTGTATGTTCATGATGAATTTTGTTGTTTGGGTGCAATTGGATAGCATTCATGGTTTAGAAATGTAATTGGTGGTTAGAATGGTTGTTTGGTAGTTTGAATGGATTGAATTGGAAGTTGGATGAAAATTTGGGTTAAGAACCGAATCTTTGAATGATTCTTTTTCAATGTTGGAGGTTCATTTTGGTTGAATTGGATGTTAATATGGTGTTGGGGTTGAATTTAGGAGTGGATGGAAGTTTGAAATGTTGGATTCGGTTAAGGAATGAAAAAGTTACAATTAATCGGGATTTTCGGAAAAGGGCGGGTAATGAAGGGTTTAAGGTTGGATTTGATCAGTTCTGCTTATTGTATGATGTTTGTCAATGTGAAATCTTGCATTGTCTAGGTTGGTTCTGAATTCTGACGTTTCTGTGAAAATCTGGAATTTTACGGAAATTCTGTCGGATTTTCGGTTTTGGGGTCGGGGGTTGTAATTTGGTAGTGTGGTTGATGAGGATGCTAATTCAACTTGGTTTGGCAGATTCTGAATTTCGGTGGTTAGAAAAAGAGGAGTTCTAAGTTTCGGGGCACGGTGTAGGTGTTATCCAGAATCGGTCCAATACTCTGGATTTTGAGGTAAGGGTTTGGTTCTGTGTTTTGGTAAGCTAAGTATATGTTTTGGTTTCCGTTTCTGTTCTGCTAGTATTTCGGAATATTGTGCCTTTGGGCATATTCTGTAGTTTGTAGGAGTATGCCTTATGGCATACTCTGTCTGTTAATATTACGACAGTTGTGGGTTCGCTACCCCAGCTGGTGCACCATGCTTCTGTATTAGCTTCGGCTTCTGACTCCCTTAGTGGAGGCTGTCGTTCCGATTTACTATATGGGTTATGGCGATTTAGAATCGCACGTCCTTCGGGACTCCGATCTGTTTTCTGTTCATGCATGTTATTCCGTATTCTGTTGCATATATTGCTATCTTTCTGTTTTGCAGGGTTACATATACTTACCTTACCCCTTATCCCTTACGGGGTCCTTTTAGGACTCACCCTTCTTTGGGTTACATTTTTGGGTTTTGTGTAGACACGATAAGCGGCTGCGGAGTAGGGTTCCGTGAGGTTCTACCTCGATTGTATTTTGCAGCTTCACCTTGCGGCCCGGGATTGTCTTTTGGATCCGAATCCCGCGAGGTATTTGACGCTTAGTCCTAGGCTTGGCTCTGTAGCTGCATGTACATACTTTCTGATTTGCCATGATGGTTGTATGTCTGTATATATATTTGTATATTCTGTTCTATATCTGCCCTCAGCGCTTGGCGCTTGCTAGACATTTTAGGTTCTGTGAATTTCGTATGTATGGGTGTTTTGGTGTGTAAGCACTCGTCCCACGGAGGCGGGGCTTACTCGTTATTTGTGCATGAATTGTATGGTTGCATTTACATTTTCGTTATACGCATGAAAATTTATGTTAGTCTGCTTCCACAATCCTTCCCTTCCGCTACGCGCGGCGGGTCTCGATGGACTGCCACCCTTTCCACGCGCCCCGCCTCCGCAACCGGGCTCGGGCGGCGTGCGGTGACAGTGGTGTGCCCTCCTCTCGGGGTTACTATCGAGAGAGGGATCTGAAATGTCCGAGTAGCGCGGTCGCGTCTCGTATTGACCATCTGAAATTCCCAACGAAAATAGACATAAAAGACGGTTAATCGCATGTTAGCAAACAACAGCTTTCCTAATGGCTCTGTAGTGTAGATGATATGCATATTTAACCAGAAAATTTAGAATTTCAGCAGCAATTTCCTTTGCTTGCTTACTTTGAAAGGACTCGATAATCCACAACCTTCGTGGACCGGGATATCTGCTTTAACCACTTTATTTGAGTTTCAGATTATGATAGGTTATGGTGTCAACTAACCAACCATAAACCTAACCTTATGTTCTTGAATAATTTTAGTAAAAGTTAGCTACTCTTTTAGTTAAATTACCCAAGAACTGAGTCTAGGTCGAAAGTCTAACCATTCCTAACTCTAACCTTAAGCTCTGATACCAAAATTGTTACCCTACCGCCCCCGGAAGCTAGCGGAAGCGTCTTTGTTGCGGAAGCTGGAAGTATCGGCTGTTGGTGAATACGAAATTTCACTTAAAAGGGTTGTGGACCTGAAACCCGTCCCTTAAACGTTTTCATTCAAGTTTAAGGTTAATACGTGTTTGCAGTTTTTAATACGTCTTACTAGTCCTAAGCCTGCACCCGAAACACGTTAGTGGTTTTACATAATATCGCACTCGGTGACGGTACAGCTGCCCTGAGTGAGCGCATCAAATTTTGCCTGTCGGCGCACCCGAATGGCGTACCCCATCCACCTCTCGTGATAAAGGCAGGAAAACTCCTCCTAAGTCATCCCCGGATTAGTACGCCTTATATCCCGGTACTGTGTCACCCGGTCCCTGACTTTCCCCTGCCAACAGTTGTGTGCATCGTCACGCAGATAGAAGGTAGAAAGAGAAATCATCACCTCGGATGGCAGTCCCAATGTTGGCAGGAGTTGCTCTATATCTGACAGCCAGCTCTCGGCTGCATCTGGCCCTGACTTGCCTGAAAACTTGGGCGGGTTGAAACGCGTTGCGGTCGCTCCATCATCCTGACCTCATCGTAACCACAATGCTCCCCCTACGCGGCCTCGTGGTCCTTCGAGTATTCCCAGAATCTAAATCTGAATCGTCCCTAGGTCGGTGATGACGGATCGGTGATCACTCCCTCCGAGTCGTGTGGGTAGTCTGTTTAGTGCGAACAGTGCTAGCCACTGCCCGGGTCCTCCTGGTGCGGGAACGACCCCGTGACTCAGACTGGTTCTCCTCCTCCTCCTTAGAAATAGGAGTAGGACTGCGTAGTCTGGAGTCAATACGTGTGGTCTCGGTGTCTGAGGGTGTACCTGTCGGTGCGGAGTGGTCGCTGTTGCTCTCCTGGTCAGACAACAGATCCCCGTGAGCAAAGACTCCGTTCATAACGGTACGTCTCTGACCCAATACCTCCACAATGTTGAAGCGCTCCTGGGGTCGAGCAGATCTAGGTTGGGGCTGTGGTCACGATCGTAGTGTGGGCTGTCAAGCCCGGAGGTGTGCCGTCCTCTCGGGGTTACTATTGAGAGAGGGATCCGAAATGTCAATACGAGTAGCGCGGTCGCATCTCGTATTGACCATCTGAACTATCCCAACGAAACAGACAGAAAAGACAGTTAATCTCCATGTTAGCAAACAACAGTTTTCTAATGGCTCTGTAGTGTAGATGATATGCATATTTAACTTAAACAGAAAATTTTGAATTTCAGCAGCAATTTCCTTTGCTTGCATACTTTGAAAGAACTCAGATAATCCACATCCTTCATGGATCATTCTGGCGCGATATCTGTTTTAACCACTTTATTTGAGTTTCCAGATTATGATAGGTTATGGTGTCAACTAACCAACCCTAAACGAAACCTTATGTTCTTGAATAATTTTAGTAAAAGTTAGCTACTCTTTTAGTTAAATTACCCAAGAACTAGAAGCGGAGTCTAGGTCGAAAGTCTAACCATTCCTAACTCTAACCTTAAGCTCTGATACCAAAATTGTTACCCCACCGCCCCCGGAAGCTAGCGGAAGCGTCTTTGTTGCGGAAACTGGAAGTATCGGCTGTTGGTGAATACGAAATTTCACTTAAAAGGGTTGTGTACCCGAAACCCGTCCCTTAAACGTTTTCATTCAAGTTTAAGGTTAATACGTGTTTGCAGTTTTTAAGACGTCTTACTAGTCCTAAGCCTGCACCCGAAACACGTTAGTGGTTTTACATAATATCGCACTCGGTGACGGTACAGCTGCCCTGAGTGAGCGCATAAAATTTTTCTTGTCGGCGCACCCGAATGGCGTACCCCATCCACCTCTCGTGATAAAGGCAGGAAAACTCCTCCTAAGTCATCCCCGGGTCGGTACGCCATATATCCCGGTACTGTGTCACCCGGTTCCTGACTTTCCCCTGCCAACAGTTGTGTGCATCGTCACCCAGATAAAAGGTAGAAAGAGAAATCATCACCTCGGATGGCAGTCCCAATGTTGGCAGGAGTTGCTCTATATCTGACAGCCAGCTCTCGGCTTCATCTGGCCCTGACTTGCCTGAAAACTTGGGCGGGTTGAAACGTTGCAGTCGCTCCATCATCCTGACTTCATCGTAACCCACAATGCTCCCCCTACACGGCCTCGGGGTTCCTCGAGTATCCCTGGAATCTGAATCTGAATCGTCCCTAGGTCGGTGATGACGGATCGGTGATCACTCCCTCCGAGTCGTGTGGGTAGTCTGCTTAGTGCGACAGTGCTAGCCCTTTGCCGGGTCCTCTGGTGCGGGAGCGACCTGTGACTCGATCTGGTTCTCCTCCTCCTCCTCAGAAATAGGAGTAGGACTGCGTAGTCTGGAGTCAATACGTGTGGTCTCGGTGTCGGAGGGTGTACCCGGTCGGTGCGGAGTGGTATTGTTGCTCTCCTGGTCAGACAACAGATCCCCGTGAGCAAAGACACCGTTCATAACGGTGCGTATCTGACCCAATACCTCCACAATGTTGAAGCGCTCCTGGGGTCGAGCAGATCTAGGTTGGGGCTGTGGTCACGGTCGTAGTGTGGGCTGTCAAGCCCGGTGGTGTGCCCTCCTCTCGGGGTTACTATCGAGAGAGGGATCTGAAATGTCGGTACGAGTAGCGCGGTCGCGTCTCGTATTGACCATCTGAAATTCCCAACGAAAACAGACATAAACGACAGTTAATCTCCATGTTAGCAAACAACAGTTTCCTAATGGCTCTGTAGTGTAGATGATATGCATATTTAACTTAAACAGAAAATTTAGAATTTCAGCAGCAATTTCCTTTGCTTGCTTACTTTGAAAGGACTCAGATATTCCACATCCTTCGTGGATCATTCGCGCGATATCTGTTTTAACCACTTTATTTGAGTTTCCAGTTATGATAGGTTGCGGTCTCAACTAACCAACCCTAAACCTAACCTTATGTTCTTGAATAATTTTAGTAAAAGTTAGCTACTCTTTTAGTTAAATTACCCAAGAACTAGAAGCAGAGTTTAGGTCGAAAGTCTAACCATTCCTAACTCTAACCTTAAGCTCTGATACCAAAATTGTTACCCCACCGCCCCCGGAAGCTTGCGGAAGAGTCTTTGTTGCGGAAGCTGGAAGTATCGGCTGCTGGTGAATACGAAATTTCACTTAAAAGGGTTGTGGACCCGAAACCCGTCCCTTAAACGTTTTCATTCAAGTTTAAGGTTAATACGTGTTTGCAGTTTTTAAGACGTCTTACTAGTCCTAAGCCTGCACCCGAAACACGTTAGTGGTTTTACATAATATCGCACTCGGTGACGGTACAGCTGCCCTGAGTGAGCGCATAAAATTTTTCTTGTCGACGCACCCGAATGGCGTACCCCATCCACCTCTCGTGATAAAGGCAGGAAAACTCCTCCTAAGTCATCCCCGGTCGGTACGCCTTATATCCCGGATCTTGTGTCACCCGATCCTCGACTTTCCCCTGCCAACAGTTGTGTGCATCGTCACGCAGATTGAAGGTAGAAAGAGAAATCATCACCTCGGATGGCAGTCCCAATGTTGGCAGGAGTTGCTCTATATCTGACAGCCAGCTCTCGGCTTCATCTGGCCCTGACTTGCCTGAAAACTTGGGCGGGTTGAAACGTTGCAGTCGCTCCATCATCCTGACTTCATCGTAACCCACAATGCTAACCCTACGCGGCCTCGGGGTTCCTCGAGTATCCCCAGAATCTGAATCTGAATCGTCCTTAAGTCGGTGATGACAGATCAGTGATCGCTCCCTCCGAGCCCTATGGGTAGCCTGTCTAGTGCGAACAGTGCTAGCCACTTTGCCGGGTCCTCTGGTGCGGGAGCGACCTCGTGACTCGATGGTTCTCCTCCTCCTCCTTAGAAATAGGAGTAGGACTGCGTAGTCTGGAGTCAATACGTGTGGTCTCGGTGTCGAGGGTATACCAGTCGGTGAGGAGTGGTCGCTGTTGCTCTCTGGTCGGACAACAGATCCCGTGAGCAAAGACACCGTTCATAACGCAGTGCGTATCTGAGCCAATACCTCCACAATGTTGAAGCGCTCCTGGGGTCGAGCAGATCTAGGTTGGGGCTGTGGTCACGGTCGTAGTGTGGGCTGTCAAGCCCGGTGGTGTGCCCTCCTCTCGGGGTTACTATCGAGAGAGGGATCTGAAATGTCGGTACGAGTAGCGCGGTCGCGTCTCGTATTGACCATCTGAAATTCCCAACGCAGCAGACATAAACGATGGTTAATCTCCATGTTAGCAAACAACAGTTTCCTAATGGCTCTGTAGTGTAGATGATATGCATATTTAACTTAAACAGAAAATTTAGAATTTCAGCAGCAATTTCCTTTGCTTGCTTACTTTGAAAGGACTCAGATAATCCACATCCTTCGTGGATCATTATGCGCGATATCTGTTTTAACCACTTTATTTGAGTTTCAGTTATGATAGGTTACGGTGTCAACTAACCAACCCTAAACCTAACCTTATGTTCTTGAATAATTTTAGTAAAAGTTAGCTACTCTTTTAGTTAAATTACCCAAGAACTAGAAGCGAGTTTAGGTCGAAAGTCTAACCATTCCTAACTCTAACCTTAAGCTCGATACCAAAATTGTTACCCCACCGCCCCGGAAGCTTGCGGAAGAGTCTTTGTTGCGGAAGGCTGGAAGTATCATTTCTTGGTGAATACGAAATTTAAATTAAAAGGGTTGTGGACCCGAAACCCGTCCCTTAAACGTTTTCATTCAAGTTTAAGGTTAATACGTGTTTGCAGTTTTTAAGACGTCTTACTAGTCCTAAGCCTGCACCCGAAACACGTTAGTTGTTTTACATAATATCGCACTCGGTGGCCAGTACACTGCCACGAGTGAGCGCATAAAATTTTTCTTGTCGGCGCACCCGAATGGCGTACCCCATCCACCTCTCGTGATAAAGGCAGGAAAACTCCTCCTAAGTCATCCCCGGGTCGGTACGCCTTATATCCCGGTACTGTGTCACCCGATCCCTGACTTTCCCCTGCCAACAGTTGTGTGCATCGTCACGCAGATTGAAGATAGAAAGAGAAATCATCACCTCGGATGGCAGTCCCAATGTTGGCAGGAGTTGCTCTATATCTGACAGCCAGCTCTCGGCTTCATCTGGCCCTGACTTGCCCGAAAACTTGGGCGGGTTGAAACGTTGCAGTCGCTCCATCATCCTGACTTCATCGTAACCCACAATGCTCCCCCTACACGGCCTCGGGGTTCCTCGAGTATCCCTGGAATCTGAATCTGAATCGTCCCTAGGTCGGTGATGACGGATCGGTGATCACTCCCTCCGAGTCGTGTGGGTAGTCTGTTTAGTGCGAACAGTGCTAGCCACTGCCCGGGTCCTCCTGGTGCGGGAACGACCACCGTGACTCGGGATCGGTTCTCCTCCTCCTCCTTAGAAATAGGAGTAGGACTGCGTAGTCTGGAGTCAATACGTGTGGTCTCGGTGTCGAGTGTGTACCGGTCGGTGCGGAGTGGTCGCTGTTGCTCTCTGGTCGAGACAACAGATCCCGTGAGCAAAGACACCGTTCATAGCAGTGCGTATCGACCCAATACCTCCACAATGTTGAAGAGCTCCTGGGGTCGAGCAGATCTAGGTTGGGGCTGTGGTCACGATCGTAGTGTGGGCTGTCAAGCCCGGTGGTGTGCCCTCCTCTCGGGGTTACTATCGAGAGAGGGATCTGAAATGTCGGTACGAGTAGCGCGGTCGCGTCTCGTATTGACCATCTGAAATTCCCAACGAAAACAGACATAAACGACAGTTAATCTCCATGTTAGCAAACAACAGTTTCCTAATGGCTCTGTAGTGTAGATGATATGCATATTTAACTTAAACAGAAAATTTAGAATTTCAGAACCAATTTCCTTTGCTTGCTTACTTTGAAAGGACTCAGATAATCCACATCCTTCGTGGATCATTCTGGCGCGATATCTGTTTTAACCACTTTATTTGAGTTTCCAGATTATGATAGGTTACAGTGTCAACTAACCAACCCTAAACCTAACCTTATGTTCTTGAATAATTTTAGTAAAAGTTAGCTACTCTTTTAGTTAAATTACCCAAGAACTAGAAGCGGAGTTTAGGTCGAAAGTCTAACCATTCCTAACTCTAACCTTAAGCTCTGATACCAAAATTGTTACCCCACCGCCCCCGGAAGCTTGCGGAAGAGTCTTTGTTGCGGAAGCTGGAAGTATCATTTCTTTGGTGAATACGATATTTCTCTTAAAAGGGTTGTGGACCCGAAACCCGTCCCTTAAACATTTTCCTGCAAGTTTAAGGTTAATACATGTTTGCAGTTTTTTTAAGACGTCTTACTAGTCCTAAGCCTGCACCCGAAACACGTTAGTGGTTTTACATAATATCGCACTCGGTGACGGTACAGCTGCCCTGAGTGAGCGCATAAAATTTTTCTTGTCGGCGCACCCGAATGGCGTACCCCATCCACCTCTCGTGATAAAGGCAGGAAAACTCCTCCTAAGTCATCCCCGGGTCGGTACGCCTTATATCCCGGTACTGTGTCACCCGATCCCTGACTTTCCCCTGCCAACAGTTGTGTGCATCGTCACGCAGATTGAAGGTAGAAAGAGAAATCATCACCTCGGATGGCAGTCCCAATGTTGGCAGGAGTTGCTCTATATCTGACAGCCAGCTCTCGGCTTCATCTGGCCCTGACTTGCCTGAAAACTTGGGCGGGTTGAAAGCGTTGCGATCGCTCCATCATCCTGACTTCATCGTAACCCACAATGCTCCCCCTACACGGCCTCGGGGTTCCTCGAGTATCCCTGGAATCTGAATCTGAATCGTCCCTAGGTCGGTGATGACGGATCGGTGATCACTCCCTCCGAGTCGTGTGGGTAGTCTGTTTAGTGCGAACAGTGCTAGCCCCTGCCCGGGTCCTCCTGGTGCGGGAACGACCACCGTGACTCACTGGTTCTCCTCCTCCTCCTTAGAAATAGGAGTAGGACTGCGTAGTCTGGAGTCAATACGTGTGGTCTCGGTGTCGGAGGGTGTACCGGTCGGTGCGGAGTGGTATTGTTGCTCTCTGGTGGACAACAGATCCCGTGAGCAAAGACACCGTTCATAGCGGTGCGTATCGACCCAATACCTCCACAATGTTGAAGCGCTCCGGGGTCGAGCAGATATAGGTTGGGGCTGTGGTCACGGTCGTAGTGTGGGCTGTCAAGCCCGGTGGTGTGCCCTCCTCTCGGGGTTACTATCGAGAGAGGGATCTGAAATGTCGATGCAGTAGCGCGGTCGCGTCTCATATTGACCATCTGAAATTCCCAACAGCAGACATAAACAGCAGTTAATCTCCATGTTAGCAAACAACGGTTTCCTAATGGCTCGTAGTGTAGATAATATGCATATTTAACTTAAACGAGAAAATTTAGAATTTCAGCAGCAATTTCCTTTGCTTGCTTACTTTGAAAGGACTCAGATAATCCACATCCTTCGTGGATCATTCTGGCGCGATATCTGTTTTAACCACTTTATTTGAGTTTCCAGATTATGATAGGCTACGGTCTCAACTAACCAACCCTAAACCTAACCTTATGTTATTGAATAATTTTAGTAAAAGTTAGCTACTCTTTTAGTTAAATTACCCAAGAACTAGAAGCGGAGTTTAGGTCGAAAGTCTAACCATTCCTAACTCTAACCTTAAGCTCTGATACCAAAATTGTTACCCCACCGCCCCCGGAAGCTTGCGGAAGAGTCTTTGTTGCGGAAGCTGGAAGTATCGGCTGCTGGTGAATACGAAATTTCACTTAAAAGGGTTGTGGACCCGAAACCCGTCCCCTAAACGTTTTCATTCAAGTTTAAGGTTAATACGTGTTTGCAGTTTTTAAGACGTCTTACTAGTCCTAAGCCTGCACCCGAAACACGTTAGTGGTTTTACATAATATCGCACTCGGTGACGGTACAGCTGCCCTGAGTGAGCGCATAAAATTTTTCTTTTCGGCGCACCCGAATGGCGTACCCCATCCACCTCTCGTGATAAAGGCAGGAAAACTCCTCCCAAGTCATCCCCGGGTCAGTCGCCTTATATCCCGATCTTTGTGTCACCCGATCCACGACTTTCCCCGCCTTGATTGTGTGCATCGTCACGCAGATAGAAGGTAGAAAGAGAAATCATCACCTCGGATGGCAGTNCCAATGTTGGCAGGAGTTGCTCNATATCTGACAGCCNGCTCTNGGCTTCATCTTGCCCTGACTTGCACGAAAACTTGGGCGGGTTGAAGTGTTGCAGGCGAACCATCATCCTGACCTCATCGTAAACCACAATGATCCCCCTACGCGGCCTCAGGGTCCCTCGAGTATCCCCGGAATCTGAATCGATTCGTCCCTAGGTCGGTGATGACGGATCGGTGATCACTCCCTCCGAGTCGTGTGGGTAGTCTGTTTAGTGCGAACAGTGCTAGCCACTGCCCGGGTCCTCCTGGTGCGGGAACGACCCTGTGACTCAGACTGGTTCTCCTCCTCCTCCTTAGAAATAGGAGTAGGACTGCGTAGTCTGGAGTCAATACGTGTGGTCTCAGTGTCAGAGGGTGTACCAGTCGGTGCGGAGTGGTCGCTGTTGCTCTCCTGGTCAGACAACAGATCCCCGTGAGCAAAGACACCATTCATAACAGTGCGTATCGACCCAATACCTCCACAATGTTGAAGCGCTCACGGGGTCGAGCGGATCTAGGTTGGGGCTGTGGTCACGGTCGTAGTGTGGGCTGTCAAGCCCGGTGGTGTGCCCTCCTCTCGGGGTTACTATCGAGAGAGGGATCTGAAATGTCGATGCAGTAGCGCGGTCGCGTCTCGTATTGACCATCTGAAATTCCCAGCAGCAGACATAAACGACAGTTAATCTCCACGTTAGCAAACAATAGTTTCCTAATGGCTCTGTAGTGTAGATGATATGCATTTTTAAAACAAAAATTTTGAATTTCTGCAGCAATTTCCTTTGCTTGCTTACTTTGAAAGGACTCAGTTATCCATATCATTCGTGGATCATTCAGGCGCGATATCTGTTTTAACCACTTTAATTGAGTTTTCAGATTATTCTAGTTTAGGGTGTCAACTATCCAACCCTAAACCTAACCTTATGTTCTTGAATAATTTTAGTAAAAGTTAGTGATAGTCTCGTTCCTAAGGAAGGTCCGGACTCTCAGTTGATATGGTGGAGTAGATGACGTTCTTGAGACTCCGAGCTTGCTGTTGAGTAATCTGTAAAAGATAGGAAGAATACTCGAAGTAGCAAGAGGGGAGTGGGGGCGTGTAGTAGCTTACCCGATTTAGGGTGGACATCACCCTATTTATAGAGTGATGCCGGAGAAGAGCCTCCCAGTTGAAGCCCTTAGGCAATTTGTTTGAGATAAGTCATGTCGGCCCGATTGGAGATAAGGCGGCTGTGATGATGAAGATCTCAGCAAACCGCCTTAGGTGATTCACTTGTCGAGAGAATGTCGGCGTATAAATCTGGTGAAGATCTCCCGAGGCTCGTGCTGCCCTCCTTATTGGCCGATTGATGTCGAGACGACCAAGTGGTCAATCTCCAAGTGGAGCAAGTGGCGGGCGAAGGCTGTAAGGCGAAGGCCCATGGGGCGAAGGCCCCAAATAGAATATAGCCAAATAAGGGGTGAGGTTGCACGAACACTGGGTGCCAAGGCCTTATGCAGGCGGGGCCGGTATAGGCGGAAGGCTGGGAGTAAGACCCATGGAGGCGAGGAGACCGCGAGGTTCGCCCTAAGACCGCGAGGGGGCCGCGCGAGGCTTTAGAAACGCAAGGGTGAGTATGAGGCGTCGCCCCTGCGAGTGCAGGAGTCCGGGAGTCCGCGAGGCGATAAGGAGGACCTCGCTTAGGCGATAAGGATGAGACCTTGCGAAGGCGTCGTCTGGAGACCATAAGGGCGAGACCTTGCGAAGGCGTCTGGAGACCATAAGGGCGAGACCTTGCGAAGGCGTCTGGAGACCATAAGGATGAGACCTCTCCCGAGGCCTCGTATGATTACGATAAAGCGAGGCGCGATTGCTTGGGTAGTGTACCAAGATGCCTCCTCACGAGAGCGGAGTATGGGCGAGTCACTGTACTCCGTTTTTGAAAAGTACTTTCTTTGAGGACCAATGTAGTAGTCACAAGTGAAGATCTTTCATAATCTGATAGTTTGTGTTGGAATCTTGTTTGAAAATACCATGTTGAGGGCGTGTGATCACGAAGCGAGTTTGTGTGGGCGCGATGACCTTTTATGGCCTGATATTACATGTTGGATCCTTTATGATCCTTGTGAGTTTTGAGGAGGGCATTTGCTTGGGTAGTGTACCAAGATGCCTCCTCACGAGGGCGAGTATGGGCGGGGTCCCGTGCTCTGTTCAAATTCAAGTCTTTGGAGTTGGCGAAGGCGCTTGGGCCGTCTGCGGACCGTTTGATTGCGAAGGCAGCGAAGGGTCTCTTCAACATTTAATGCGGGAGAGATAAAGGAAGATGAGAGGTTTCTTGACCGTTATGGGGCCGCAACACGTGGCGCCGTAGAGTCGATTACGCTTTGTAAAAGCGTTTCTTCTTTGCACGGCGGGGAGAGGTTTAATAACGGCTGGATCTTTGGCACGTGGCGCCTCGGGAGTCATTCACGCTTAAAAGCGCTTTTTCATTTTGGCGGGCTTATAAAAGCGTACCCGAGAAGATTGAAACCTTTCTTCTCCACTCTTGCATTTGTTCGCTCTGCTTCGAGTAACCCCTTCGTATTCTTTGCGTTTCTTGGCGATTTCATCGGCGGTGAGAGGTGATTTGCGGTGGTTCCTACTTTTCGTTCGAGATTCCTCCGGTCAAGCTGTTCATTTGCCAACCGCTCCGTTCGTTCTTGCCTACCGCTTTAAATCATTCCGGTAAGTTTTTCTTCCCGCACTTTGAGTGCTTCAAGTTCTCTGGCGCCGAGCGCTTGCCGAAATGCCTTTCTTTGGGCTGTTTCGATTTACATGCCTATCTGTTCTTTCTTTTGCAGAGATGGATTCCAAGGAAGCTGTTCGCCCGGTGGTCGCTCCTCTCGAGAAGACCACGGTGAAGTTCGATAGAATTCACCGAGGAAATGGTGGGGGCCTTCGGCCCGTGGAGAAAACGCCGGTATACGCATCCCGTGCGGGTGTTTGTCGGGCGATGGGTTGGCCCGTTACCGAGGAGAATAAGGAGAACCGGGTCTTTGTGCACATGCACGGCGCGGCTTGCGGCGGGATTGCGGTACCCCTTTCCCATGGCCGGTGCAAGATCTCTGTGCTGATTGGGAATGCCCCCAACTCGGTTGGCGCCCAATACTTTCACGAGTATTGCGGGCTTCATTGTCGCCTTTGCCACATGGCGGCGTGAAGCCACTCGCCGATGTGTTCAACCGTTTTTATCGGTTGGAGGCGAGAGTGGGGGTGCGTTCTTCTCGTCACTCCCATAAATGTTGGAGGTAACCACTCCATCTCCTTCACCGCTGCGCCCAGATCCTACCACAAGCGCACGGATCCTTTTTCTTCTTGCCGCGAAGGCACATGGGACTTTCCCGTGGCGAGGGCGCGACGATCTGTGCAAAGCATTGCGCGGAGGCTGTCTTGACTCACGGGGAGTGCGGTGGCAGGCATACGTTCAAGCTGCTGGGGTGGTTGGACGATGTCCTTTCGAGGAGCGCATGCGGCGTTCTTCCCTTTCTCGGCTGCCCAATTGGGCGAGACCACCCTAAGGTGGGCTGGGATTATGCAGGTTTCGTCTTTGGACCCCAGAATGCCCCCGCCATACGAGGATGGGCTCCCGTCCACCGTGGGACTATGATAGATTCTTTCTTCGCTGCTCTAGCGGCGCCCAAAATCGCTGCGCATACATATTAATATATTGTAAATTTGTAAGAGTGCAGTAAAACCCAGTGCAAGTCCCTTTTTGTCTGCGAGATGCCGTCGCGAGTCTGGCGAAGCCCGGGGTAAGAAAGCATCTATGCGCATCGCCCAACGAGTGCACTGGCATGTGCACTTGAGGAAGACGCCCTGCCATGGCGGCCAAGGTGTTGGGACCCATTGTCCCAAAACTGTCCAAAAAGAGGGCTGGTATCAAGCCCTCGATGGCTTCGCAGCCGGAGAAGAAGAAGAGGAAGGTGGCTGCCATGCAGCCTGAAGAAGAGAGAGCCCCTGCCGGTACTGAGGGGACCCTGGCTGAAGGGCCGGCTAGGGGGGCTGAGAATCCTGCTGGAGCAGAGGGGCCTACTCCGTTATTTTAAGCGAAGAGGTCGGGGAGCTGCTTTGGGAAGAGGTCCTAATCCAGCCATTTCGGTTGAAGAGGCCGGGAGCTCTTTGGGAAGAAGTTCCCAGTGGGGAGCCCCAGGCTGAAGAGGCCAGAAGGGTGGAGCCTGAAATGCCCCCTACTGCTGAAGAGGTCGTGCCTTCTGCAGAGGGCCCAGAGGGGGCGCGAGCAGATAGCGCTGTTCCCATCGAGGCTGTGCCCATCTCAGTGGTGCAGCCCATTTCTTACGAGGAGGCGCTGCTGAGGCCTTTGTGTGCAGGCTCTTGAGCCCTTCACCCGATTCAAGGTGAAGACCTGCCCGGTCATGTGGTCGCGGCGAGATCATTACGAGGCGAGTGCCTCCTCCCAAGGGTAAGATGTCAGCGGCTAACGTCACGATCTCTATGAGAAGGAGGCGATCAGGCTGCAAAGGCCATTGGGAGTACCGGCCCACAGGAGGTACCAGTCATTCCCTTGGGGAGGCGGAGACCACTAATGCAAGGAAGAGATCCTGCAGCCATCCCTCTTAGAGAGGAGATCCTGAAGAGGCCCCTTCGGGGAGAAGGCCCCGCCACGAAGGGAAGAGGATCACGGTGGTTGAGAGACTTCTTCCTCTTCTAATAGTGAGGCCCGGAGGAAGGGGGTGCAGTGACACGGTCCTCTGCGAGGACAAGTGGTTGGGAGGTTGCCCAACCTTCCGGCAGCCAGCTGGAAGTCGGTGGATGGGCGTCCTTACTGCTGGTAAGTCTTTTTGATCTTGGCAGCATTTTCTTTGCTTTTGAGTTCATACTTGTTTCCTAGTTGCTTGATGCTGTTCTTTGTAGGCGAGGGCCCTTGAGCCAAGGGCTGGTCCCGTGAGGCTCTTGCGGACCAAGGGGTCCTTACAGAGATTCCTTCCGATTTGGGGACCAGGAGCGAGGTCCTTGAGAAGACCGGAGTCTGGTCCCACTACTTGGAGCGGAGGCGCATTGCTGCCAAGTCGGCCCCCAAGTGGTCTGAAGTGCCAGACCTCTTGAGAGTCAGAGGCACCGGACCGGACTCGGGGTGTACGAGGAGCAAGGAGGCTCTGAAAGATGCATGGGATCCGGTATTCCTCACGAGGAATAGCAGTTCATTGCTGCGGGGAGGAGCAAACCCTCCAAGCACACTGGAGGGCTGCGCACCCCTATGATAGGGAGGTGACCGGCGGAGCCTGGACTCCCCGCCGAATTCATGAGGAGGCAGCTCAACAAAGTCTGCGAGTAAGACAGCCTCTGGTCTTTATGTATAAGCTTAGTTTAGCCCTTTTACCATACCTTTAATAGTATTGGGATGCGGCGGCTGTCAAAGGTCATCTTCTTTGCTGAGCAATGGCATGACTTCTGAAGTATGCCAACAGGCGGGACGACGCCCAGATATCAGAGATTGCCTCTCTCAGGAGGGAGCTGGAGTCCTCAAAGAGGAGGGAGGAGGAGCTCAAGGAGGAGCATGCCAAGCGCGTAGCCCAACTAGAGAGTTGGTGCGATTATGGCAACCAAGAGCGGGCGCACGGCATGCGGTACCGGTGGGAGCAGGCCTGCCTTCTTGGCGTTGCGAAGCAACGCTTCCTTCAGCGAGGAAGCAATGCTGGAAGCCAAGCAGCTTGAAAGTGCTGTCTTGAAGGAGTCCCTCCTTTCCTTGGAGGCGAAACCAAAGCCGCCCTTGCGGTGGCGAAGGCCCAAGTTGAGCGGCGAGGCCGCGGGCGAGGAGGCGAGGCCAAGCCACCTGTCCAGGCTCAACTGGCGGAGAAGAAGGTGGAGGAGGGCAGGCTTGCTGCTGAGGTTGCCCTGAAGGCACGCCTGGAGGTTGCCACTGACCTGGAAAAGGCAATGGCCTCCGTGTGGGAGATGGAGAAGGCTCTGGGCCTTCCCCCCTTTGAAGGTGAGGATCCTGAGTCCTCTTCCTCCATTAAGGTGCCCATCCACGAGCGGATGCCTCGATTGGTGGAGAAGCTTGGTGAGATCAAGCCACAGGCGAAGCAGGCGCGAGCCTATGAGGAAAGGCTGGCTGCGATGCCGCTTCCAAGTGGAGAAGGCGTTTCCAGCTCTAAGTCTTGGGATCACTGGATGCTGCCAACACCAATGAGCCAACGGTAGGCGCGCTTGATGGGGGAGCGGGGAAGGAAGATGGGCGATGCACAGTACGCCCTTACGGACTAGGGTGGAGGCTCCAACATGTGGATGCCCCCTATTTTGTAAAAGACCTGCATTCACACACTTTTTGGGAACAATAGATGAAGCGAAAACTTCCTTTTTCTTCTTTGTTTTGTAGATTCGCTTTAACTCGCGATAGCCTTGTAGAATACGTTAGCTTAGTTTAATAACCATAGGCTAAGTCTGTCTCATGGAGAGATGTCCTTTGCGGGGTCCGCGAAGGCGAAGCCACAGGGACTATTTATGGAGCTGGAGATTTAGTCTTAAGTTTACAGTGACGAGGCACTTCAAGATCCGCAACGGTGGAGCCACATGAGTCATTCCAAATGACTTGTGGGTTTACTTGTTGAGCCCCTTTCTTAGGCAACTGTTTAGGGAGTAAGCCCTTGGGTAGTGGACGGTGTACCAAGTAGAAGTTCCCTGTAGTTTGCTCATCATTTATACGATAAGTATTCAGTAAAAAAGGCTCGGTTTACCTGGAGTGCAGAGTCGCGCATTTGGCGAAGGCGGTGGGACGCTTGTTGAGACAAGTGGAGAACCATCGAGGTTACGAGGGTAAGACCCGCGGCGCAAGGATTACCCTTATGACGAGGCGAGTTGAAGGTTGGTTGGGAATGGGACCCGCAACCATCGTGTGGAGAAGTCCGAGCGGAAGGTCTGCTGCGGCGTGCGAGGACGACTTACACATAGACCTTCTGAGGAGCCAAAAGGGGTTATCCTTCCGCGGCGCAAGGGGATTACCCTTGGGGCGGGCGAGTTGAAGGTCGGTTGGGAATGAGACCCGCAACCACTGTGTGGAGAAAGTACGAGCGGAAGGTCTGCTGCGGCGTGCGAGGGCGACTTACACATAGACCTTCTGAAGAAGCCAAAAGGGGTTACCCTTCCGCGGCGCAAGGATTACCCTTGGGGCGGGCGAGTTGAAGGTCGGTTGGGAATGAGACCCGCAACCACTGTGTGGAGAAATGCGAGCGGAAGGTCTGCTGCGGCGTGCGAGGGCGACTTACACATAGACCTTCTGAAGAAGCCAAAAGGGGTTACCCTTCCGCGGCGCAAGGATTACCCTTGGGGCGGGGCGAGTTGAAGGTCGGTTGGGGAATGAGACCCGCAACCACTGTGTGGAGAAGTCCGGGCGGAAGGTCTGTGGCGCGCGAGGGCGACTTACACATAGACCTTCCTGAAGGAGCCAAAAGGGGGTTACCCTTCCGCAGCGCAAGGGGATTACCCTTGGGGCGGGGCGAGTTGAAGGTCGGTTGGGGAATGAGACCCGCAACCACCTGTGTGGAGAAGTCCGGGCGGAAGGTCTGCTGAGGCGTGCGAGGGCGACTTACACATAGACCTTCTGAAGAAGCCAAAAGGGGTTACCCTTCCGCGGCGCAAGGATTACCCTTGGGGCGGGGCGAGTTGAAGGTCGGTTGGGAATGAGACCCGCAACCACTGTGTGGAGAAGTCCGGGCGGAAGGTCTGCTGTGGCGTGCGAGGGCGACTTATACATAGACCTTCTGAAGGAGCCAAAGGGGTTACCCTTCCGCAGCGCAAGGATTACCCTTGGGGCGGGGCGAGTTGAAGGTCGGTTGGGAATGAGACCCATGACCACCTGTGTGGAGAAGTGAGACCTGACAAGGTCTGATGCCATAACTCAGGCAGGTAGCCAGTCTGACCGGCCGGGTACAGAGGGCGATGAAGAGGACATTCGAAATGCCATGTAAGCTGTAAGACAGGAGGAAATACATATGTATTTTATTGAATTTGTAAGACTAAGGACTTACACGTAATATGGCGCAAGTCATCCGCATGAAAGTTGCGGGGAGCGAGCGACCATCATGGTCTTGTAGTTCATAGACTCACAGGCGGACTTGTTTATGAACAATATAAGGCCCGTCCCGGTTGGGTCGCGAGGACACCTGTTTGGGGTCGCGGCGGTGAGGGCCGATTTAAGTAAGGCAAGGCCTCCTTGTTGCAGTGCCTTAGGTTTTACCGGGAATTATGGTGGACCGAGCCTCTGTTTGAGGGCAGTCATGCGGCGAGCACCTTGCGCAATTCTTCAATTAAGTCGAGTTTGGCACGGAGCCCTTGAGCATTGGCCGTCGGTGAAGTTGATCATACGGATTGTAGGGAGGTCTACCTCAATAGGCAGGAGCGCATCTGCGCCGTATACTAGAGAGAAAGGCGTCTCTCTGTGGGGGTTCGCGTTGTGGTGCGATAGTCCCATAAGACACTTGGGAGTTCATCTACCCAGCGGCCCTTGGCCCCATCCGGGCGCTTCTTGAGGCCTTCCTTGAGGTTCGGTTGGTGACCTCAACCTGCCCATTAGGCGGGGGTGCGCCACCGGGGCAAAAGCATGCGGACATTATTGTCCTGTGCCCATTGTTGGACACCTTGTGTGTGGCGAACTGAGTGCCATTATGCGTAATAATAGCTCGAGGGCTGCCGTGCCGGCAGACAAGATTCTTCCAAAGAAACTTGATAATCTTGGCGGAAGTGATGGAGACCGGGGGTTCTACTTCGACCCATTTGGAAAAATAATCAAGCTGCTACAACACGAAGCGGTGCGGCACTGGAGCGGTCGGCATTGGACCAATGAGGTCGAGGCCCCACAGGCGAAAACCTTTGGATTTGTCGATCTTTGGAGATTCCGTGGATGGTAGCCGCTGGATGCGAGAATTGATTTGCTTGGTGGCACGTTTTGACAGTGCGGCGGCGTCCTTTTTCAAGGTAGGCCGGTAGTACCCTTGACGAAGGGCTTTGTGGGCAAGCGCCTCCGCAGCGATGTGGCGCCACAATTGCCTTGGTGGAGAGTGTCCAAGACAGAGCGTCCCTCAAGGGTGCTAAGGCACCGTTGTAGAGGCGCCGCAAACCCGCGATGCCATAATTGGTCATCAATGAGGACGAAGCGGAGGGCTGCTTGCGAACACAGGGATGCTGTGGTGCTGGCCTTTAGAGCAGCAATGATAGGGTTTCTCCGATCTGTGACTAGATCTGCGTTGCTAGAGAGGCAATATCAATACCTTCCGTGATGGAAGGACTGGTGAAGTGGCTGTGGTAGAGGGGGTCTTTCCCTTTGATAGCATGTCTGCTGTAGTGTTCTCAGAACGAGGAACATGTATAAAGATGACTTCTTCAAAGTCGGTTCGTAGGGTGTTTACCAACTTAAGGTATTTGATCAGGGTGGCGTCCTTGCACTCGGCGCACCCTTGAACCTGGTGAATCACCAGCTGGGAGTCACTGTGGACATGGAGGCGGCGAATGCCTGCCCTTGTGGCGAGTTTCAGCCCGGCTACGAGGGCCTCATATTCTGCAACATTGTTAGTTACTTGAAATTGAAAAGAGACACGAAGGAATACTTCCATACCTAGGGGTCACGTAGATACACACCCCTGCGGGGGTCGAGTTTGGATGAGCCATCCACAAATAAGTCCCATTCGGGAGGAGTGGGACGAGGAGTGGGAGCCTGCTCGGGGGCCGAGAGTACATCAGCATTTGAGAATTCCGCAATAAAGTCGGCGAGGGCACTGGCCCTTAATTGCCTTTCTGGGCTCATAATTGATGTTAAAGCCGCCAAGCTCGATGCACCACTTGGCGGCGCCACGAGTGTTCGGGCGCTGAGGATGTCTGAATTGGCAAGTCCGTTCGGACTATAATAGTGTGCCCTTGGAAATAGGGCTTGAGCTTCCTTGCTGCATATACAAGGGACAATATAGCCTTTTGGAGGAGGATACCTTGTTTACGTATCTTGGAGAGGGTGGCTGGTATAATAGACCGGCCATTGCTTGGCGGCTTCTTCCTTAATAAGGACAGAAGCGACACTTCTTTCTGAGGTGGCGAGGTAAAGGACCAGGTCGTCGCCTGGCCTAGGGCACTTAAGTGCCGGTAGTTCTTGCAGGTGTCGTTTGATGGAGGCATATGCCTCCTGACATTCCTCCGTCCATTTGCAAGCTTTTTCTTGCGAATCGATCGAAGAAAGGTTTGCAACGATCACTTAGTTTAGAGGCAGATCGTCCCAAGGCCACTAGCTTTCTGCTAGTTTGTTGGACTTCCTTGAGCCCCCTAGGGGTGCGCAAGGTGGTGATTGCTTCAATCTTTTTGGGATTTGCATGGATTCCTCCTTTGGAGATTTGGTATCCCAGGAACTTCCCTTCGCCCACGCCGAAGATACACTTCTTTGGATTTAACCGCATATTGTATTTGCGGAAGTTGTCGAATGTTTCCCTCAAGTCTGTGAGATGGGTTGGGACGGCCTTGCTTTTGACCACAATGTCATCTACATAGGCTTCAAGATTTCGGCCAATCGCTGCGAAGACTTGATTTACAAGCCTTTGGAAGGTAGCCCCGCATTTTTAACCGAAGGGCATTCGATATAATGATATACGGCTTCGCCCGATGGTAAAGGCGGTTTTACCGCGTCTTCCGGGTCCATAAAGACTTGGTGGTATCCGCTATAAGCCTCGAGAAAAGAAAAAACCGAGAGATGAAAGGATGAGACAACCAGGTGGGCAATGGATGGTAAAGGATAGGGGTCCCTTGGGCAGGCCCTATTAACCCCCTTGTAGTCCACGCAAAGTCGCCACCGACCGCCCTCTTTATCGGCGAGGACAATATTCGCAACCCATTCGAGTAGTGAACTTCCTTGATTATATTTGCCTTAAGCAATTTACGCACTTCGGTGCGTACAAAGTCACTTACGGTCGGGGCCATGCCCCTTGTTTTCTGTCTAACCGGGCTAAAGCCGGGAGTACACTTAACTTGTGAGAAATAACGGCGGGATCGACTCTGGTAGGTCCTCGGGGCTCCATGCGAAGACATCACTTTGTTGGCATGGAGGAGGTGGATGAGTGCTTGCTGGTCTTTTCCTCGAGGTCCTTTCCCACCGAAACTTCTTCCCGGGAGAGATCTCAACTTCTTCAAAGGCTCGGACAAGTCGGGAGCGGCTTCGCCACAGGACCGGCTTCCTCTGTGGGTGCCTTCCTCTTAGGCTCGGATGGCCGGGAAGGCTGCGGGGGCCGGCGAGGCGAGACATAATTGCCTCGGCCACATTACGGCTGACAAATATATAGGCATCCCGGCCGCGTGTGAAAAACTAGAGTCAGGGTTCGCACATCGCAGCGGACATGGAACTCGGTTTGAGTATGCCGCCCGATGATGGCGTTATATGGCGTAGGGAGATCCAGGACAATAAAGTCCACATAGCTCGAATGACATACCTGCTTTTTCTCCTTGGTGGTTCCCATCATCATGTAGGGCAGGGTGATCGACCCCAGGGTTGGGATTTCATCCCGTCCTATTCCAAAGGTAGCCCCCTTCGCGGGCTGAATTTGTGACAAAGGCACCTTTGCCTCAACCAGAGTGTGTTTGTAGATCACGTTGGCATTTGCCCCCGTATCCATGTAGATTCTATCGGCGTCCCGGCCTGCAATACGGGCGGTGATAACCAAGGGGTCAGCGTGCGGTATTGCCACAGAGGTGCCATCGCTGCGATGCAAAAGCGAGTAGAGGAGTGGTCTATCTGGTAGATCTGCCTCATATGACGGCGTCTTGCCGAAGCGCCTTCACCTTGTGTGATTACGCCGATGTGTCCCCTTGCCGGGGGACTGAACCAATTCTCTGACACAGGTTTCTTTGGGAGCGCCCCGCCGGCGGTCCTCCGGCCGGCGCCCTTCACGGTCACCTTCTCTTCTACGGTCCTCGGTTTGGAGCAAGTACTCCCTGAGCTTGCCTTGAGCCAGCATTTCTCCAATCATACGCTTGAGCTCAAAACAGTCCTCGGTGTCGTGACCTTTGTCACGGTGGTAGCGGCAAAACTTATTGCTTTGCCTTGTTATTTCCTGGGAGAGGGGGCGGGGCCAAGTGGGGACCGCCCTCTTCTGTTCCAAGGCATGGTGAATGTTGGTACGAGAGTCCCTCAGCGGGGGAAGAGAAATGTATGCCCTTTCCCTCTTGGGGCGTGAGTCTTGCCTTTGAGACCTCGGATCCGGTCGCGAGGGTTGTCCCTTGGCGTCCGCCGTGGCGGCTCTGGCGAGTGGTCGAGTGACCTCTTCCGTATTCATGAACCGCGACGCTGTACTTAAGAATTGTTCCATGTTGGTGGGCGGGTTAGTGTGGACATCCACAAAGAAAAGGGACTCCCAGCGGAGGCCTTGGATAGCTGCAAGCAGGCGAGCTTCTTCTCCCAGGTTGGGGACCTGGATAGACTCGGCACAGGCGTTGAATATATTCTACGAGGGCTCATCCTTTTACGCCGTATCTTAAGAAGGTGCCCTGCCGTTTTAGGGGGTGGTTTGGATACCACAAAATGGTTGGAGAAATTGCGGGATAGCTCCTCGAATGAATCAAACCGTTTGTCCCGGAGAGTGGTGTACCGGTTGGCGGCCCCGGTAAGTGTGGAGCTGAAAGCTCTACGGAGCGTGTTGTCGTCCGCCCTTGCTATTGCCATTGCGGAAGCATGTGGCTGGAGATGAATATCGGGGTCCGACAGGCCATCATAAGCATCCGGCTTAGGCTGTGGCCCAGTCGGAAGAGGGTTTCTAAAACCCTCGAGTAAAAGGTTGGGTCCAGAGGTGGTCCAGACCCATCCACGGAGATATTATGGACACCGGCCCTTTCATCTCTTTTTCCACTTCCTCTAATCGTCTAGTAAGCGCGATAAGTAATGACGAAGAAGGATCGGGGTTACTTACTTGCGAGGAGGAGTAGGCTGGGCGTTCGGGCTGATTAGTCCGCGGCGTTCAACGCTATCCGAGCGCCCGAAGAGTGGTGGCGAGAGTTTCACGTAAGTTGAAAGCAACCGCCTCGGTGATCGTTTGCGGGACGGCCAGATCCAGGTCCGTTGGAGGAGTGTTTGGAGGCGGAATGTTCCGCTCCTGAGGTATGTTACGGGGAACGTGGGAGGAGCTTTCCTCTGTTGAGTGAATAGAGAGTTCTCCCCGTTGTGGGGGAACGCGGTTCGGGGATGGTTCCGATGGTGGATTATTGTTCGTACTTGTCCCGGGAGGATTCCTGATGGCACTCCGGGTGGTTGGCATGACTTATTGCTTGTGGTTTGTAATATGGGTTTATAGCAAGAACTTTCGTTCCCACAGACGGCGCCAAACTGATAGTCTCGTTCCTAAGGAAGGTCCGGACTCTCAGTTGATATGGTGGAGTAGATGACGTTCTTGAGACTCCGAGCTTGCTGTTCAGAGTAATCTGTAAAAGATAGGAAGAATACTCAGAAGTAGCAAGAGGGGAGTGGGGGGGGCGTGTAGTAGCTTACCCGATTTAGGGTGGACATCACCCTATTTATAGAGTGATGCCAGGAGAAGAGCCTCCCGGTTGAAGCCCTTAGACAGGCTGTTTGAGATAAGTCATGTCGGTGATTGGAGATAAGGCGGCTGTGATGATGAAGATCTCAGCAAACCGCCTTAGGTGATTCACTTGTCAGAGAATGTCTGGCGTATAAATCTGGTGAAGATCTCCCAGGCTCGTGCTGCCCTCCTTATTGGCCAGTTGATGTCAGACGACCAAGTGGTCAATCTCCAAGTGGAGCAAGTGGCGGGCGAAGGCCTGTAAGGGCGAAGGCCCATAGGGGCGAAGGCCCCAAATAGAATATAGCCAAATAAGGGGTGAGGGTTGCACGAACCTGGGTGCCAAGGCCTTATGCAGGCGGGGCCAGTATAGGCGAAGGCGGGAGTAAGACCCATGGAGGCGAGGAGACCGCGAGGTTCGCCCTAAGACCGCGAGGGGGCCGCGCAGGCTTTAGAAACGCAAGGGTGAGTATGAGGCGTCGCCCTGCGAGTGCAGGAGTCCGCGAGGCGGGACCTCGCTTAGGCGATAAGGATGAGACCTTGCGAAGGCGTCTGGAGACCATAAGGGCGAGACCTTGCGAAGGCGTCTGGAGACCATAAGGGCGAGACCTTGCGAAGGCGTCTGGAGACCATAAGGATGAGACCTCTCCCGAGGCCTCGTATGATTACGATAAAAGCGAGGCGCGATTGCTTGGGTAGTGTACCAAACAGCGGAGTTTAGGTCGAAAGTCTAACCATTCCTAACTCTAACCTTAAGCTCTGATACCAAAATTGTTACCCCACCGCCCCCGGAAGCTTGCGGAAGAGTCTTTGTTGCGGAAGCTGGAAGTATCGGCTGCTGGTGAATACGAAATTTCACTTAAAAGGGTTGTGGACCCGAAACCCGTCCCTTAAACGTTTTCATTCAAGTTTAAGGTTAATACGTGTTTGCAGTTTTTAAGACGTCTTACTTGTCCTAAGCCTGCACCCGAAACACGTTAGTGGTTTTACATAATATCGCGCGCGCAGAAAATAGATAATAAGTAATATAGGCAGAAGGAGTTCCGCCCTCTTCGTAGGGTCGGAAACTCCCCACGAATAATATACAGTCCAGAATATCAGAATACTAAATGTATCTAATATGCATACTACGCCTACAGAGCCGAGCCATAAAGCGGATTATACCTCGCTAACTACCGTTGCTGCTGCTGCTAAACATAAACAGGAGAAATTAACGTCAGACTAAACGTGTAAATTTAACCGACAGATCACAGAAAGGATCTAACGAGAATAACCCCCAAACTTAATCATAAATATACCTCTCAAAAATACAGAATGCAGAACGATCACTGCGGGAGATCTACTCCGCATGTCGTTTGCCGAGATCCCTTGAAAAAGTTAAATATGTGGGGGTGAGTTCTCGAAAGAACCCGTAAGGGGGCAGGTGTGATAACGGGAAAACTTTTAAAAACAATTTTTCCCTGCATAAAAGGTTAGTATGCAATGAACTAGCAGATAATACAACCTTAAGTATAAACAGGAATATGATATGCAAATGTCATGATGCTCGAGTCCGTTGGATTGGTGGTACTTTCCCATACAAGTGGTCCCAAACCTCAGACAGCACCCTACGGCTGCTTGTAAAGCTCAAATCGATTCTCAGAAGTCCCGTCGGAGCGTATGGGGGCCACAGTAGATTATCCGTTTCTGCTAAGGTAAAGGGTTTAGCTATCTTAATAAGCAATGTTGTTCAACTCATGTGTATTAGGTTAGTTAAGGGCTAGTACTAGGGTCAAGGGTGGGGCCCAGTGACTCCCGGGGCTAGTCACATGATACATAGCGGTTTGCAGGTTTTTATTATTATTCTGGACTTCATGCTTATCGGGGGTCGATGACGGACCCACTCTCTGTTATGGTTTTCTGGACTTATGCTATATCGGATATGCTTATCGAGGGTCGGCAGCGGACCCATTTTACATTACGTGTCAGCTTTATGCGCTACCTATTACGGCGATTAGGGGCGAATCACCCTCGGCTGGTACCATGCGTTACGATCCCGATAGTCGGTGTGAGCTTAACAAGCGCCGTAGGGTGCTATCGATATGGGAAAGTACCACCGGTCGGCGGGAATTCGATAATCACGACATTTGTATATCATATTCCCGTTTATAGTTAGGGTTGTATTATCTACTAATTCATTGCATACTAACCTTTAATGCAGGGAAAAACATTTTTAAAAAGTTTTCCCGGTAACGTACCTACCCCATTACGGGTTCTTTCGAGAACTCACTCCCACATGTTAAACATTTTCAGAGGATCCTGGCAAACGACCTGCGGAGTAGACCTCCTGCAGTGATCATTCTGCATTCTGTGTTCCGAGAGGTATTTATTTTCTTATTCAGTCTGGGGTTATTCTCGTTAGATCCTTTCTGTGATCTGTAGTTTGAAATCTGTTATTAGTCTGACATTAATTTCTCTGGTTTATGTTTAGCAGTAGCAGTGGTAGTTAGCAAGGTATAATCCGCTTTATGGCTTGGCTCTGTAGGCGTAGTATGCATATTAGATACATTTAGTATTCTGATATACTGGACTGTACATTATTCGTGGGGAGTTTCCGACCCTACGAAGAGGGCGGAACTCCTTCTGCCCGTATTACTTATTATCTGGTTTCTGCGCGCGCGATATTCTTTAAAACCACTAACATGTTTCGGGTGTAGGCTTAGGACTAGTAAGACGTCTTAAAAACTGCAAAAACGTATTAACCTTAAACTTAAAGGAAAACGTTTAAGGGACGAGTTTCGGGTCCACAACCATTTTAAAAGAAATTTCGTATTCGCCCGCCTCCGATACTTCCTGCTTCCGCAATAAAGACGCTTCCGCTAGCTTCTAGGGGCGGTGGGGTGACACCATATTTTCGGCCAAATTTCCATTTTGACCCTAAACTTTATAAACTTACACTTTAGCGACTTAAACCATACTTTTTTCACCAAAACAACATTTAATCACTTTCTTCAACATTTCAACTTCAGAAAATCATCATAGAATCATCATCAACATTTCGGCCTCTTCACCAAAACTCACCAAATAAATCCCAACTCTTTCCAGCAACTTAAAATCATGTTAAACATACTTATAACATGCTTTCCAACAACTTTCTTCAACAAAACAGTCATCATAAATACATTCAATAATTCGGCCTTCACCCAAAAATTCCAACATGTTTTTCCATGATTTCTCAAGAACAAAGTATGTTCATCATACTTCCAACAACAACATACTTGAAGATCAAAGTCATCCATGAACAAAATTCATAAAAGTTACCAAGGAGGATCCTCACCTTGATAATACTTGTAGCTTAGCTTTGGATGAGTAGGATTTGATACAAAACCACCACCAAGGAGTCCTTGAAGTTTCGGCCATGAAGAACAAAGAAGATGGATGAGTTTTCTTTCATGTTATAACTTCAAAGAACATGAAGATTCAACCAAATAACTCAACCATACCTTGAATATTACTGATTTGGGAAACCTATGAAGTGATAGGACTATGCTTGCGGAGATGCCAAGCTCAAAACTTCAAGAAATGGTTTTTGGAACCAAAAGTGCTGCTGGACCCGTTGGATTGCACCAAGGTTTTGGGGATCTTCCTTTCACTTTTGGCTCTTGCTTCCTTCTGAGAGGTTGTAGCCAAGACCTTGATGAAGATTTTCTCTGAATACATCAAGAGCCGATTCGGACGTTTACTATGGCAGAAAGGCTGTGGAATAGGACGAAAATTGCTGGGCAGCAAAGGGAGAGAGGTGTTCTTCTTCTTTAGCATAAATGAAGAATGGTTAATGTTCTGATCACCCCGAGCGGGTGGTGACTTTGGTGTTCAGGGCTCCGTTTTAAGCATGCAAGTCATATCTTTGGTTGGTTAGACAGCTCCGGACCTTCATTGGGAAATATTTTCGGGAATGCTTTCATATTTGAGGTCGCACGGGTCCCACTTGCGTTTCCGCGGATAATATTTTTCGGGAGGCGGGACTTGTTCTGGGCGATCGATGGCTCGGTATCTTTATCGGGACCTCGTCAAAGGGAACTTTCTGCATGTTTTGGGTCGTATGAGCATTTTGCACCTTTTTGCGGAGTATTTTTTTCGAGGTCGGGACGTTCGTTTAGGGTGACGCCCGGGGCTCGGGATGAATGTTTTGTGACGACAATGGTGTGAGGTGTTTTATGACTCGGGATGAGTAATGTGGTGATAACCGAGCAAGCACACATGATGGGATTGTTGGCTCGGGCAAGCAAGCACACACGTCGGGAGTTACTCAAGTGAAGTTGGCGCGGGATTACACCCCAACACTTAGCATTTTTGGATTTTGGCTTGGTGTGTGAGTCACCTAAGTGACTAAGGTGTGTGCTAGGTGACTAAGGTGGTGACTAAGGTGTGTCTGTCATAATAAAGGAAGTATATAAGGTGAAAGTAAGAAGAAAAGCCATTTTTGCTCATTTCCTTCCTCCATGTTACCATCCGCCATCTTCTTCTTGTCCCTCACCTCTCAAGTGTTCTTCTTGCAAGGTCTTAAGGAAGGTTGAATCTTGGTGTTAAGATTGAGGTAAGCTTACTTCCTTCTTGATTTAGTAAGTTTGGAGCATGATTGTGGGAGAAAGAACATGTTGAAACCGATTCTGGTGTAAGGCATGGTTATGTGATATGTTCATCTTCTTGCTTCAATCCTTTAGTATGTTGTTCTTGGCATGGAGTAGTGTAGGAATCAAGGTTTGATTTATGGAAGAACACCATGGTTTGGAAAAACCTAATTGTCAGAATTATATTTTGTATTGTAAACTTGATGTTTGGTTGTATCTTTGATTCATTCTTTTGATATGTTGTGCCTAGCATGATTATAAGTTGATTTGTGGATTCAATTTGAAGATGAACATGTTGGTTAAAAGTTCCCAATTTGCCGAAATGTTCATAAGGGTTTTGGTATGATTTTGGGTGATTAAGGTGATGTATGTTAGTAAGCATGCTTGAAATGTTTAATTGGTAAAGTAAGCATGTGATTGGAACCTTGATTGGTTTGGATTGAAGTTTGGTATAAAAGGGAGGTTGAGGCCGAATTTAAGGATAGGTATGGTTAGGGTTGGGATGTGTTTTGGCTATGTTTTGGTAGTGAATTGGTATCGGGAATGGAAGTAGGTAACAAACGATGTTCGGAACGTCGTTTTATGAAATTGTGAACAATACCGACCTACTTGCTTGGTTGTGTAAATGTTGGGAAAGTATGATTTGAATGTTTGGTTGTGCTAATGTGAGTATAAATAACAATGTTTTAGCTCGGGTTGAGAAACCAAGCTTTCTGTGGAATTCTGCGGGATTGTGCGAGATTAGTTCCCGGAGGTCTAGATTGGTGATTTCTGAGTTGTGTCTGTTTGTTCAGCTTGAATCAACAGTGGTGGAGTAGTGCGGGACTTCGGAAGTCACACTACCGCGTTTTGGGCCGAGCGTCTGGAATTTCCCAGGATTTTGCTGCAGATCTATTTTAGTGAGGTAAGGGTTCAACTTCTCTTGTTATACATTCTGGGTGGGATGTCATGTATATCGGGGTTAGTTGAGGCGGGTTAGGTTGAGGACGGTGGTCCGGTGATCCGAGACCAATCATATGGTAGAAGTACAGGCTTGCGGGTTCAAGGCCCGTGATGGCCTTGGAGACCTCGGGTTCTTCTTACGTATTTTGTATACGCCTTTGGGTGCTGATATTACGTGTATACCCTACGGTATATTACGTGACCCGGCTGGTACCATGCTTCATTGGCTTCGGCTTTTGACCCGGCTGGTACCATGCTTACATTTCGACCTCTTGGGCCAGGGCTGTCGTTCGTTGATTATTATTTTAAGGGTCATTACTGCTATGCACCGCATCCTATGGGATTACTGTTTAACCACGAGATCCGCGGTGCTTTACATTTGGGAATTAGGTATCGGCGGTTCCAATACGGAACATCTGTTAAGTTTATAGGGGTGGTCTCGGTAGAGGTTACTGATCCGTTTTCTAGACTTACGATGCTAAGTATAGCATATGGGTTTACAATTAAATGACTTCTCTCTCATCTGTTTGTGTTTTATCAGAAGCACTGGTACTTGCGGGGATCTTCTGATCTTTTAGTTTCTTCTAGATCCCGCTCGTAGGTCTTCTGAGGTTTTCTGGGTCGGCTCTGTAGGTGTATATGCAGGCATGTCATCTGTCTAATCATGTTATGTATCTTAGATACATTCGACTTCTATATTTCTGTTTGACTGGATGGTTCGCCGTGTCAGTTGAGGGCAAGACCCAAAATGTGTTCATATTGGTATAAATCGGATGGTTTCTGTATCTGAATATTTTTGTGAATTGTGAATGATATGTCCATGAACTGCATGTTTGGTGATGGTTGAGTGCTTGCCTATTTCAGTGGGGCGGGGCTCGCCATGGAAAGCTAGGGTTTATATCGTATACCACTACGTATTTGTGAGGGCTATTGTAGCGCATTTTGCGCGTCATACGCGCTTTTATAGAAGCGCTAATCAGCGCTTCTATCGCCGCTTCTACATTGGGAGCTTTTTATTGATCTGTGCGCTTCACGGCGCTCTGAGTAGCGCCTAAGAAGCGTGTGTAACGGCGCTTCAGAATAGCCTAGGCTGACGCTGACATCAACCAGCCTTTGTACCGCATATGAAGCGCGTTAAAGCGGTACAAAGGCTGTAATTTATAAAACATACTAAATTTCAAAATTTCAAAATATATAATACTAATAAATAATGTACAAAAATAATACAAAATTCATTTTAATATATATATATATTTAAATTTCTAAATTGTTTTATACTAATAAATAATGTACAAAAATAATGAAAATTCATTTTAATATATATATTTAAATTTCTAAATTGTTTTATTTACAACGAAAAAGTAAAACGTAATAATATTTGCAAAATTCATTTCAATATATATATTTAAATTTCTAAATTGTTTTATTTACAACAAAAAAGCTGAATTAATAAAATCTAAATCCTATGGAGGTGGAGGTGGAGGAGTATCATCATTAGGACCATAGGGACATGGCGCTTTGCGAGAAGTGTGCCCTGCAAGAAGCTTCGATGTAGGCATCCATCATTTCGGTGTTGACATGGTGAGCTAGAGGACCGGTGGCCGGGATCTTTGAAATGTGGAGGAGGGTCCTCCATGCGCGGGTATAAACATCCTCGTGCAGACCGGTGAGGGTGCCGGTGGTCCTTGGAGCGAAGAAGACCGTGGCCTCGATGATGATGCAACTAAGTGTCTTGGCACCTCGGTATGCGACAATCGGCCCATGCTCAAAGCTCTCCCAGGCAGCGCTTAGGGCGCGTTTGTGCGGCGGAGAGTCCGCTTGTTGCAAGTAGCGCATCTCATGCTCGGTGACCGCTGCCGTAGAGTATGGATCTCTTCCTCCGATCTGTCGATGCGCTCCTTATCCTTCCGACGCTCCTCCTCATTTGTAGCTTACGCTACAAGTTATGTAAAAGTAACAAATTAGTCCTTAAAGTTTTAGAAGCGATTCAAAAGTGGACGATGTATAATAGTTACCTCGGATGGTTGCGGAGGCTGGAACATGTCGGGATGGACCAGCTGTGGGGTGTTGATCTCCAACGACCTCTAGTGGGATTTTGACCGGTGACCGCACTTTGGTAGGCGTCGGGATCAAAAAGTGGCATGTCATCGTCAACTCCATACTTCTCCCGCATAGCCTCGATATATTTTTCCTAATTTATGAAAAATAACATTAATTTGTTTTAAAAGAAATTCACAGTATATGAAAGTACTAGTATTAAAAGCGAAAGTACGAAGAATCTCGAAATCCATAACTTCGCCACCCCACTCTTTCCGAAACTCCACGATCTTGTTGAGTCGACCTCGTTGTTCGCTCTGTCCATTAAAACATTTAAATATATTAAAATGAATTTAACAAAAATTAACGAAAAATGGAAGATAAGATAGAGTAAGTAATTACGTATCGCTCGTACGCCCCCTGTAGCGACAACCGCCCGTGCCTCTTCCTTTTCGGCTTTTCGTTGACCTTTTTGGCGTTTGCGATCGCCTGTTTTGAGGCCTTCTGAAAGCCCTCAGAGTTCCAAAAGTCGATCAGCTTGTCCCAAACCTCCTGAGATACCTCAGCAGGTTTGTGCTGACGCCAATGGTTGTGGTCCGGGTTCTCCTCAGTGAGAGGGTAACGGTCGTTATTCACGGTCACCCCGAGCGGGTTGCGGCCAAGGTGACCGGGGCTCGGTTTTGGCTGCGGGTCACGTTTTCGGCGTTCGACGGCTCCCGAGCCCTATCCGAGTATCATTTTGGCGAACCCTTCCGTATTTGAGGTCGTGTGGGTCCCCGGACGTTTCCGCGAAAATATTTTTCTCGCACCGGGGTTGTCGGGTCGCCTCGGGGCGTCTGGCCAGGCTCGGTAGCGCTCTCGAGATCTCAGTTTGAGAAGCCGTTTGTAGTTTTGGAGTCGTGGAAACGTCCCGGTGGTGGTTGTGGAGTTTAATATTTGGGGCGGGACGTTCGGTTCCGGGCGACTCCCGGGGCTCGGGACGGGAATCCCGGGACTCGGGATGGAAATTTTCTGACGGCTTTTGGGTAAGTTGTGCTATAATTTAAGATGGAATTTATGGGTATTTTTATAGAATTTTTGGAGTGACGGAATTTCGGTTCAGGTTGACACGCTCGCACGTCGGGTTTTGGTTCGGGTTCAGCGAGCTCGGTAGGACACTCCGGAAAGGTAAATGAATTTCTGAAAAATGTTCTGTGAATGTTATAATATTCTGAAGGTTGTGTCCAAGTTTCGTTAATTTTGGAATTCGGTAATTATTTTTGGGCAAAAAGAATTGGAACTTTCGGAAAAGTCGGGAGATAAATTGGAAATTGGTTGCAAAGTAAATAATTGGAGCATGGGCAGCAGCCCACTTTCGGCTGGAATGGAAAAGGATAGGAGGGACACTTGTCCCTTCTTAATTTAAAGAAGGAAAAAAGAAAAGAAAAAGGAAGAAAAAGAAGTATAAAAGGAAATAAAAATGGAAAAAGCCATACTTCTTTCTTCTTCTTCCTTCCTGCCGTTTCTCTTTCACCATTGTTGCGCCATGTTGAGCTCAAAGGTGAACTTGGAGGTTTCTCGACGAAGCTTCGAGGTAAGTATGTCAAAACGATCCTTGTGTTGTGTAAATGAATAATCGAGGTCGGTTTGTGAAGATTCACCGGTTTGTAAACCGTGAGTCTTGAAGTTTGGAAGTGATTATGGAATCACAAGTTTTGTTTGATTTCTTGGTTTCTAAACGCGTTCCGGCACCTTCTTGTGCATGTTTGATAACGAGGCGTGAGCGGCGCGCGGAAGTGCTACAAAGATCCGTTCAAAGATTTGGTGCAAAATCCAACAGTGGATTCAGCGAAAGGTAAGGATATATTTGTGATCAGAGCGAAGTTCTGATTCTGATGGTGTAATTGGTTTTGTCAAAAAAGGCTCGGTGTGAAAGCCGTTTTTTCCGGCCCGAGCCTCGGTTTTGGCGCCAATGATATTGGCTGATTCTGTGAATTCTGAACATATATTCTGTATCTGTGGATCATTTGTTAACAGGGGTAGTCGGAAACGCAATGAAACTCTGCGAAATTTGTGCGGGACAGCTGAACGAGAATTTCGATTCGGACTTGTGTGAACGATTTGGGAATAAGCTTGATTCTGCGTGGGAGGAGTAGCGTGGAACCGTAAGAGCCAAGTTTTACGTTTCGGGCCAGGAATCGGGATTTCCTGAGTTTTGTGCTGCGGGGCAGCGCTTCTGAGGTAAGGGCTTAATTTGGTAAAATGTACGTTTGTTCTGCTCCATGAATTTTATAAGCTATGAAATCTCTGCATTATTTGTAGGTTTAATTAATATGTTCTGATTCTGTGGCGAGACCCGGATGGTTGGAGAGACCACAGGTACTCCTTGGTTACATTACGTATCCGCACCGGGAGTGCCGATACTTACGTTACGTGACCTACGGCAGTTTGGGGATCGCGACCCCAGCCGGTACCGTGCTATACATTACATTACGATCTGTATATTCGACCTCTGTTGAGGGCTGTATGTAACGGTCGTTCTGGCGGTTGGACCGCATGCGATGGTTTATGTTTCACTATATGCTATATGTTCGTATACATTTGTATATGCTGTGTTATTCTGTTTTGCAGGTTCCGATTGTTGCCCTGTGGGCAAACTGCACTTTTGCCTTAAGCCCTTACTGGGTCCTTTCGAGTACTCACCCATTCATTTGTTTACACCTTTCAGGTTGTTACGAAAAGCAATTGGCGGAATAGAGATCCGCGGTGCTTTCGGATTTCTTGGGTTTCAGCGGTAGTACCACGGGCGAGAAAATCTCACGAGAGAAAGTTTCCGATTCCGCACAATAGGTATATATATAGGTTACGGTTTAATGGCTCTGTAATGTAGCTGCATGCATATAGTTTAGATCATGTATTTGTATAAGACGTATAATCTGAGACATACTCTGCCTTTATTGTCTTCGAGTCGAGGGCGGAGCCCCGACTTGCTTATATTGGAGTTGTGGTTATATCATGGATTTTGGTGTTTCTGTGTTGTGGCGATGTTGATGTTTGACACCATGAACTGCATGTTTGGTAGAAGTTGGATCTTTTTTTTTCTAGTATGCTTGCCTTGAATGAGTATCTGGGTTGCTAGTTGCCACTTGGCTATTTGTTATTTGAGCTCGATGCACCGCTGCGCGCTTTCCGCCGTAGGTTCCGGCTCTCGGCGTCGCAGCCAGCTCCGCCTCCGCAACCGGGCGGGGTGGGCTGTGACAAGTTGGTATCGAGCAGGTTGGGTCGGATTGACCCAAAAGGTAAAGTATGTTTGGTTTTGATATGAAATGTGGAAGGCAAGTATACAAGTCCGAGGTGGACTTTTGGAGTAAGTTAAGTCTGTTCATGGTTAAGTACTGCGGAAGATGACTTGAAGTGCGAGCCACTTTGGTTCTACGTTTCGTGCAGGGCGGTTACGTACGGAGACTGGCCACCTCCTTATTTGAACCACCTTGGAATGGGTGTGGAGCGTGGGCGGTTCTTTGAAGCATTTTTGAAGGTTTAGAAGTTGGACTTCTGGTATGATCTGGGTACTTTAATTCATTGTTTGGTATATGGTGTGATTCTGTGATATGAACATGAACTGATTCTGTGTTTGAGGATTTGATATTTGGTTGTCTGGTCCTAAAATGAATTTTTGCATCATGCATTGCATTACACTACTGAGCCTTAGAATCTGCTGCTGGCTTTTGGATAGATGGGGAAGAATTAGTTGATTTGGACTTTTGGTTTGGGATAAGTTGTTTTTTGGTTGGACTTGGTTTGAGGAATTGTGTACTACACGCGAATAGCGAGATTTGGTACCTGAGGCTCGGGACTGGGATCCCACACCTCCGTAGAATAGGATACGGGTTCAGCGTAACACAGGGTCAAAACAACCACACTCACCGCCCCGAGGCTTAGGCGTCGTAGGGACCCCTCTCTGATTTGGTATTACCGCCAGCCTAGCTGGTTCAGGGGCGGCAGTGGGCAGGGGGAAAATCTGTTTATGCCACGGTGAGGGCATTTTGATTAGGTGGTGATAGCAAGACTTAAGCCACTGCTCGCCACAGCTTTGGGATTGGTAAGTGAGTGACTCCGAGGAGAATGGTCACTACGACACCTAGACTTCTCGTCGGTCCTATCAACGACGGGGAGATCTGAGGCACCAGTTTGACGAGGTCAGACTCTTGGAGAGGTTTTAGAGTTTGAACCCCCCCCGAGGTTCAATGACCGAGAAAGTGCAGGGTAGTAGAGATTTGGTCTGCAGGAGTTGATAAACTCCTGGGGAGGCTACATTTTCCACTAGCAGTGCAGTGGGGATGTAGCCAGAAATCTGTGTCAGGCACAGTTGATGAGTTTCATCAGGGAGACAGGACAGTCGGAGTGTATGAGTGAGAGTTTGATCGGTTGGTTTGCTACGTACCGTAGTACTATGGAATGGAAGAATAGAAGGCTAAGAGGTTTATTCGTTGTTGCTTGAGTTCAGGTGGGTTTGAGACCTTTAGACATTACTTTGTTTCGGGAAGCGGTTATTGGGCTCAACTCCTCGAGCAAGAGGAGGTTGAGAGTCGCTTCACCTTGCAATGAGGTTAAGGGTGTACGAGGGCTCCACATGCGGGGACCCGGCAGATTTCTGACTGCCAAATAGACACAGGCGATTTTGTAGAGGTAGAGGAGCACCACCGGCACGATGTTATCCGATTTGCGGTAGGTATCATTCCGGTTGAATTTGTTATCGGCGGGGAGGGCCGATGTTTACGTTGCAGGTCTGACACTCTTTGAGTACGGGATTGCCCTCTTATTGTAGGCGAGGTTTTGGCGATCTTCGGCGTCCATAGTCTCGGACGCAACCCAACGCCGCAGCAGCGTGGGTTTCAGCAGGTGGCCCGAGACCTCGGTAGCGGCAGCGGCTTCAGCCACCCTCCGTCACGGTAGCTCGAGCAGGACAAGTTTTCCATTTTACGAGGGAGGCCCTAGTCATTAGGGAGAACCTAGTTGGCATGCGAGGCACTAGCCAGCGGGGAGGCTTGAGTCGGCGGGAAGTTACGTAAGGTACTATATTTCCGAATGAGATACCGGTTCATGCGTTATTTGATACAGAGCATTTGTTCCCATTGTAACACCGAAATGTGTTACATTTCGTATCTGTCTGTTAGTACCTTGCCTCAAACGCATTTAGTAAAAGCTGCGGGAAGTCGGTTTCTGTTTTCCAATGAGATGGTTCGGGGTTGTACGATATCGTAGGCGGACATGATAGTATCGGATCTGTTGGTTTTAGAGACGCCGGACTATGATGTTATTCTTGGAATGGACTGGCTATCCAAGAACTCTGTGCACGTTGATTGTGCAACTCGTACTATTATGGTTTACGGAGAGGTACTACCTCTCACGACTCGATTGGTTTGACTATCGCACGCCACGATGGAGCTGATTACGGATCAGCTGTCGATAGCTGGTGTAGGGGAATGCTATGATCTGAATGAAGCTGGTATTAGGTTGAAGTTGGATGGTTTACCGTTGGTTCGAGATTTTCCGCAGGTATTTCCGGAGGAGTTACCCGGATTACCATAAGAGCGGGGAATTGTGTTTGACATCCACCTGCAGTCAGGTACTGCTCCGATATCTATTCCTCCTTATCGGATGCCTATTTCTGAGATGCAGGAGTAGAAGAAGCAACTGGAGGAATTACAGCAAAAGAGTTTCGTCCGACCGAGCACTTCAGCGTGGGGTGCTCTGGTTTTGTTTGTTAAGAAGAATGATGGGACACTCTGACTTTGTATTGATTACAGACGGTTGAATGCTCTTATTGGGAAGAATAAGTATCCGTTACCGAGGATTAACGATCTTTTTGATCAACTTCGGGGTTTGAGGGTTTTCTCAAAGATTGATCTACGATCCAGGTATTTTCAGCTTAGATTGAAGGAAGAGGACATACCTAAGACTGCTTTCCGCACCCGATTTGGACACTTAGAGATTACGGTCATGCCATTTGGGCTGACCAATATTCAGTGGCATTCTTGGATCTGATGCATCGGGTATTCCGACCGTACTTGGACTCATTCCTGGTGGTTCTTATTGATGATATTCTGATATATTCTCGGGATGAGGATTCGCATCGGGATCATCGAGGCGATTCTGCAGACACTTTGTTAACATCAGCTTTATGCTAAATTCTCAAAGTGTGAGTTCTGGATTCGGGAAGTCACTTTTAGGACACGTAATTTTTGAGCATGGTATGTCCGTGGGTCCAGAGAAGGTGAGGTAGTTCGGGATTGGAAACAACCTACCACGATGCAGGAGATCAAGAGCTCCCTGGGGTTAGCAGGATTTTATCGGAGGTTTGTACTGAGATTTTCTATTCTGGCATCTCCGCTTACGCAGTTAACCAGGAAGGGTCAACAGTTTATCTGGTCTGATAGGTGTGAGCAGAAATTTTCAGGAGTTGAAGCGGCAGTTGACTAACGCTCCGATTCTGACTCTTTCAGATCCGATCTTACCGTATGTGAATTATACGGATGCTTCCACGTCTGGGTTGGGATGCGTGTTGGTGTAGGAGCGTTTTGTGGTAGCTTATGGGTCGAGGCAGCTGCGACCGCATGAGCTGAACTGACACATGATCTGGAGTTGGCTATAGTAATTTCGCGCTGAAACTTTGGAAGTAATATACTGCAGTAATAAATTTCAGATTCTTACCGACCATAAGAGTCTGAAATATCTGTTTACACAAGAAGGAGCTTAGCATGAGGCAGCGCAGATGTCTCGAATACATTAAGGACTATGATTGTTGTATCGAGTACATCTCTGGCAAGGGCAACACGGTTGCCGATGCACTGAGCAGGAAGTATACCGGGTTAGTTAAGGGAGGAAATGTTGGGGACTGATCTGAGGAGAGAGATTCGACTTGCCTTTGGTACAGGTGGCAGCTCTGGGAGCGTACTTCGGGGTATACACTTACCATACATTCTGAGTGGCTTGATTGGATGCGCGAAGCGCAAGGTAGAGATCTGGTATTGAAGAAGTTATCTGGGGAAGATAATGGTTTATTTGTTACCGACGTTTCAGTATAGGCAGGGATTGCTATACTTCTGAGATCGCCTTTATGTACCTGAGGATCAGGAGTTCTGGAATGAGATTTTCGAGGAGGCACACTCGGCGGTTTGAGCATCGAGGAACCGGCGGGGACACTGCAGACTTTGCCCATTCCAGTCTGGAAGTGGGGTAATGTTACTATGTACTTTCTGACTGCACTGCCCCTGACACAGTCTCGCCATGATGTTATCTGGGTTATTGTGGATCAGCTGATAAAGTGCGCACACTTTCTGCTTATTCGGGTCACAGACCCTCTGGAGAAGCTTGCCCGGCTTTACATCGGGAAGATTATGCGTTTACATGGAGTACCAGACTCCATTGAATCGACCATGATCCGCGTTTTACAAAGACAGTTCGGATTGCTTTTCATGAAGCATTGGGCACGCGACTCCATCGAATACGACTTATCACCCAGACGGACGGACGGTCGGAGGCGGGTGATTCGATATCGGAGGATATGTTGCGAATCTGTATTTTGGATTTTGGAGGAGTTTGGGACTAGCGATTACTTTGATAGAGTTCTCGTACAACAATTGCTTTCGGACTACGTTTGACATGGCACCGTATGAGGTGTTGTACGGAGGTGTATGACACCATCTTTGTTGGACAGATGCATCGATGGGGTTGAACTGGGACCCGAGCTTTTGAGGAGTCTACGGCAAAGATCAGATTATTACAGGCGTGGATTAAAACCATGACAGCTGCTGCTTATACGAACCGCCGCCGTAGAGCTCTTGAATCGGCGTTTGGTGATAGAATTTGACTGGAGGTAGCACCGTTCAGAGAGACAGTAAGATTTGATAGGCGGGGCGAGTTACCCCGAGTTATATCGGTTCTTATGGGTTTCCAGAGTAAGTTGTTAGGTTGGGTTTCCCCCCCCAACTGTGTCAGTTTTATGTGGTACCTTCCAGGATAGCCTGTTGTGGATCGGTTAGATTTAGGTTCGATGCACTTATGGGGTTGTCTCGGCGAAATACCGGCAAGCGTCTCGGGTGCAATAAGATGCACCCGGAGGGTGGGACGCCGTGAGGCTCTGTATGGTAGTCTAAACTACCACTCCCGCCGCACCAGTACGGTGGTCCGATTGTTCTGGGTTAGAGGAATGTTTATATTTTCTGGTTGGTAGCGACACCTGTCTGGTTGGTTCAGGATACTCTTGGAGGACCAAGAGTTCTAAGGGGGGGAGAATGTTACGGTCACCCCGAGCGGGTTGCGACCAGGTGACCCGGGGCTCAGGAATCGGCCTGCGGGTAACGTTTATCGGAGATCAGACGGCTCCCGAGCCCTATCCGAGTATCATTTTGGATAACCCTTCCGTATTTGAGGTCGTGTGGGTCCCCGGACGTTTCCGCCGAAAATATTTTTCCGCGCCGGGGTTGTCGGGGGTCGCCTCGGGACGCACAGCCGGGCTCGGTAGCGCTCTAGAGATCTCAGTTTGGGAAGCCGTTTGCGGTTTTGGAGTCGTGGAAACGTCCCGGTGGTGGTTGTGGAGTTTAATATTTGGGGCGGGACGTTCGGTTCCGGGCGACTCCCGGGGCTCGGGACGGGAATCCCGGGACTCGGGATGGAAATTTTCTGACGGCTTTGGGGTAAGTTGTGTTATAATTTAAGATGGAATTTATGGGTATTTTTATAGAATTTTTGGAGTGACGGAATTTCGGTTCAGGTTGACACGCTCGCACGTCGGGTTTTGGTTCGGGTTCAGCGAGCTCGGTAGGACACTCCGGAAAGGTAAATGAATTTCTGAAAAATGTTCTGTGAATGTTATAATATTCTGAAGGTTGTGTCCAAGTTTCGTTAATTTTGGAATTCGGTAATTATTTTTGGGCAAAAAGAATTGGAACTTTCGGAAAAGTCGGGAGATAAATTGGAAATTGGTTGCAAAGTAAATAATTGGAGCATGGGCAGCAGCCTACTTTCGGCTGGAATGGAAAAGGATAGGAGGGACACTTGTCCCTTCTTAATTTAAAGAAGAAAAAGAAAGGAAAAAGAAAAGAAAAAGGAAGAAAAAGAAGTATAAAAGGAAATAAAAATGGAAAAAGCCATACTTCTTTCTTCTTCTTCCTTCCTGCCGTTTCTCTTTCACCATTGTTGCGCCATGTTGAGCTCAAAGGTGAACTTGGAGGTTTCTCGACGAAGCTTCGAGGTAAGTATGTCAAAACGATCCTTGTGTTGTGTAAATGAATAATCTGAGGTCGGTTTGTGAAGATTCAGCCCGGTTTGTAAACCGTGAGCTGCTGAAGTTTGGAAGTGATTATGGAATCACAAGTTTTGTTTGATTTCTTGGTTTCTAAACGTTCCCGGCACCTTCTTGTGCATGTTTGATAACAGGAGCGTGAGCAGAAACGCGCCGGAAGTGCTACAAAGATCCGTTCAAAGATTTGGTGCAAAATCCAATGGTGGATTCAGCTAAAGGTCAGGATATATTTGTGATCAGAGCGAAGTTCGATTCGATGGTGTAATTGGTTTTGTCAAAAAGGCTCGGTGTGAAAGCCGTTTTCGGCCCGAGCCTCGGTTTTGGCGCCAATGATATTGGCTGATTCTGTGAATTTCGAACATATATTCTCAGATTCGTGGATCATTTGTGAACAGGGGGTAGTCGGAAACGCTGAAATTCTGCCGAAATTTGTACCGGGACAGTGAACGAGAATTTCGATTCGGACTTGTGTGAACGATTTGGGAATAAGCTTGATTCTGCGTGGGAGGAGTAGCGTGGAACCGTAAGAGCCAAGTTTTACGTTTCGGGCCAGGAATCGGGATTTCCTGAGTTTTGTGCTGCGGGGCAGCGCTTCTGAGGTAAGGGCTTAATTTGGTAAAATGTACGTTTGTTCTGCTCCACGAATGTTATCAGGTATGATATCTCTGCTGTATTTGTATGTTTCATTTATATGTTCTGATTCTGTGGCGAGACCCGTATGGTTGGAGAGACCACGGGTACTCCTTGGTTACATTACGTGTATCCGCACCGGAGTGCCGATATACATTACGTGACCCTACGGCGGTTTGGGGATCGCGACCCCACCGGTACCGTGCTATCTGTTCTGTTCTGAACTGTATATTCTGACATCAGTTGAGGGCTGTCGTAACGGTTCGTTCTGGAGTTAGGACCGCATGCGATTGTTTATGATTCACTATATTCTATATGTTCGAATGTATATGTATATGCTGTGTTATTCTGTTTTGCAGTTCGAGATGGTTGCCACTGTGGGCAAACCGCACTTTTGCCTTAAGCCCTCATCGGGTCCTTTCGAGGACTCACCCTTTCATTTGTTTACACCTTTCAGTTGTTCGAAAAGCAATTGGCGGAATAGAGATCCGCGGTGCTTTGGATTTCTTGGGTTTCAGCGGCAGCAGTAGTACCACGGGCGGAAAATCTCCCGAGAGAAAGTTTCCGATTCCGCACAATAGGTATATATATAGGTTACGGTTTAATGGCTCAGAAATGTAGCTGCATGCATATAGTTTAGATCATGTATTTGTATAAGACGTATAATCTGAGACATACTCGCCTTTATTGTCTTCGAGTCGAGGCGGAGCCCGACTTGCTTATATTGGAGTTGTGGTTATATCATGGATTTTGGTGTTTCGTGTTGTGGCGATGTTTGATGTTTGACACCATGAACTGCATGTTTGGTAGAAGTTGGATTTTTCTAGTATGCTTGCCTTGAATGAGTATCTCGGGTTGCTAGTTTCCACTTGACTATTTGTTATTTGAGCTCGATGCACGCCGCGCTTCCGCCGTAGGTTCGGCTCTCGACGCCGCAGCCAGCTCCGCCTCCGCAACCGGGCGGGGTGGCTGTGACAGTCGTGCCATTGCCGGATTTTGGAGAGCTTCGTTGATGCAGATTCACCGAACCGAGATATGAGCGCCTTCAAGACGCCGTCCTGCTGCACTCCGTGGCACCGGTCGTAACTCAGCTTCAACAAAAGAAATGTTTAAGTAATAATGTAACAATTCTATAAAAAAGTATTTGAACCTACGTGGAATTATTACCTTAAATTTCGTCACGTACGCATCCACGAGCCTCTGCGGAGATCGTAAAAAGATGGCGGCCAACCGGTCGAAGCCCTCCAGGATGTTGTTGATGGTGGATGGACATAGCGAGGCCGGTTGCTTGAGGCTGCGTATATAGAAAAGTAGTTATAAACATATATACACATACATATATATTATTTATAATTTACATAATAGTACATGAAATACTTACTGGCCCACAATAATCCGCTTCCTTCCATCCTCCATCAGCTCTGGTGGTGGGAGCACTGGAGCGGTGGTCGTAGGCATGGCATGACTAGAGGCCTGAGGACCACGGCGTCTACGTCCCGGGGGCGGGGGTGGCCTGGGTGCATCATCCAGAGGAGGCACCGGAGGAGTTGAGCGAGAAGAACCTCTATCAGGTGTACCCCCGCCACGTCCCGTCCCCCACGGCGTGGCGCGCCACCGCGTGAAGCGCCCGTCGACGATCACTCAATGAGTCCCGAGAACTCGACATACCCTTAAGTTTCTCAAATTTAACAAGTTAACCCCTAAAATTAATAACTTTTGCAATTTATCCCTAAAATTCTTTAAATTCTTTAAATTCCACTAAAATACAATAGAATTTATAACTTTTGCAATCTAGCCCTAAAATTCTTTAAAGTCCACTGAAATACCCTAAAATTAATAACTTTTGCAATCTAGCCCTCAAATTCTTTAAAGTCCACTCAAATTCTTTAAATTTCACTAAAATACCCTAAAATTTTTAAATTTTGCAATGTAGCCCTAAAATTCATCATCATCAAACTCATCATCATCAAATTCATCATCATCAACAAACAATTCATCAATGCACAAATTCATCAATTCATCAAATTCATCATCATTAACAAACAATTCAATGCACAATTTCACACACATATATATATATATATATACAATTATATATATATACAAATTCAATTAAACTTATATATACAAATTATATATACAAATTCATGTATATATATATATACAAATACCCTAAAATTCAGGTCACAAATTCATGTATATATATATACAAATTATATATTAACAAACAATTGAACTCATATATTATATATATATACAATTAAACTTATACATTTATGCGGGCGGCTTACGGGAGCGCGCCGGAGGAAGCGGCGTCAACGAGCACCGGCGGCGGCGGCGAACGAGACTTGCGGCGTCGAGGAGGGACGCCGAGGAGGGAGGGAGAGAGAGGACGCGCGCGGACGGCGATGGAGGGAAAGGGCAGCGCGCGTGGACGGCGAGGGCAGCGAGGCGAGGAGCGGACCGGACGGCGAGGGCGGCAGCGAGGGCGACGGCGACGGCAACTAGCGGCGAGCTGGGGAGGGAGGGGGATGGGAAGGAGAGGGAGGCAGGGAGGGAGGGAGGCTATCGATCGGATGGAATGGGAAGGGGAGGCAGGGATGGAGAGGAGGGAAATCCGATTTTGGGAAAGGCAAGGCTTCTGAAGGAAGCTTCGTTTAGAAGCTCTGTTAACGTGCGGCGCTTAGAAGCTCAATATGGCGCTTCATAAGCGCTGTTAGCCTCTTCCAGAACCTGCTCTACTATATATGTATAATTATATATATAATTACTTATATATATATTACTCACATACATATCTATAATTATATATACATATATATATATACATATATAATAACTCATATATCTATAATTATATCTATAATTATATATATATATATATATATATATATATATCCACAATTATATATATATATATATATCTATAATAACATGTATATGATATATATATATATATATTATATATATCTATAACTATATCTATAATTATATATATATATATATATATATACATATCTATAATAACTCATCTAATAACTCATATGTATATATATATATATGTATATTATACATATATATATGATATATATCATGATAAATTAAGATTCTGAAAGTCTAGAGTACTTCGTAAATGTAGCATTACAAAACATTGAGAATTTAATCGTCATCCTCGCCTTCAAGAACGTTACCATATTCCAACTGTTCGGGCTCCGCTTGACAATCAACGAGAGATATATTTATATCATGGTCGTCCGTCACAAGTATGACTTCCTCAACTCGTGTTTCTTGAAGAGGGTAATCAAGATGGATTTTTGTGAATTATTATTATAATTCGATGATGAAATTGATAAGGACCCTCGTCGACCCTCACCTGTCCAATGTCGAGGTTTCATTTTGAAGACAGTCAATCGCTTCTTTAGATCACGAAATTTTGAGGGATACTCAATATACACAACAATTAGGGCCTGACATGCAAGGATGAAAGGATCATACCACTTTAATCGAGATGTGTGATCAACATCAATAATCCCGAGAATATTTATCCGTGGTCACACCCTTTGCCGGGTCAAACCATGTGCCCTTGAACTTTGTAAGTTTGTTTTGTTGTAGCGAAGGACGAGAATCTCATCAAGGCACCCGTAAAAATCCTCGCAATTCTCTTCATCATTCAAATCGCCAAAGACACAGACACCCCAGTTAGCTGTCAATTTTCCACTCCCATATTCTCTCGTATGGAATCTAAAGCCGTTAACATATGAGCCACCGAAAGATTTGGCCGTCGAGTGTGGACCACAAGCTAGATCGTACAGTAACGGAGGGAAGGACCACTGCTTTGCCTGAGCCAACTCCTTGAACCAGCTGGCAAAATTTGCTAATCTGTAATCATTCAACCCTTCCTGAGCCAAATCCGGGTAAAGTGAGCATGAGAGCTCATTGAATTGACTGCAATTGCAGGAAACATCAATGTAACCAGTTTATTTAATTCTTTAAAACAAAGTATACTATTATTAAATAAAAACGAATCTGACCTTATATAGGGATCAACTTCTGGACAGTTCTGGAGAATATAGGTCTGAACATGGTGCAACTCCTTCTCCGACAGTTGTCTATTTCGTAATTTTTCGAAGTTTTTCACTGGATGGTTAAAAATAGAAAGACCGTTTTCATCAGGCACTGCAAAGATAAACTTCATTACGTAATCGAGGGTTGATGTGAGTCCCAAATTGTCATCCATATAATGCTCGGTGAAATATGCCACCTCCTGTACTAAATACTTCTCTATGATCGATCCTTCCTTAAACTGTTTGTTGGTACATTTATGTTTCAAAGTTTTCATCATCCGTTCAAATCCATACATCCACCAATATTGGACAGGACCACAAATCCTTAGTTGAAACGGTATATGCACGGTCAAGTGTTCCATGGAGTCAAATAATGATGGAGGGAAGATCTTCTCGAGCTTGCACAACGTCCTCTAAACGGAACTCCCTAGCGCAGATTATTCTAAAAAATTTGCTAAATTCAGCTATTGGAATCCATATATCATCAGGTATGTTCCCACGCAAGATGATTGGAAGCAATTTTTGCATAAAAACATGACAATCATGCGTTTTCATGCTGTAAAATGAATTATTAGACATGTTGACACAACTTCCAATGTTTGACGCATATCCATCAGGAAGTTTGAGCGTGGTCTTCAACCACTTGCAAACATTCGTAATCTGATCTTCACTCAATGTATAAATTGCCTTAGGTTGACATGGTCTTCCATCGCGCCCGGAACCAAATGTAACTCTGGCCGGATGTTCATTTTCTGCAGATCACGCCTCGAGTTCGCATTGTCTTTACTCTTCGCTTTTGATTCATAATCTGTATAGAATATATTGTCGAAACAATTTTTCTCAATATGCATTACATCGAGGTTATGTCTTACTAACAAATGTCCCGACGGTAACTCCCAAAAGATTGATTTCTTAATCCAGCTTGTGAGTCACACCGAAGCCCTCGTGTCGTTGTCTGTCCCAATATGACCCAAAAGGCGGGAACTCAATCTGCTCAATCTCTGTTAGTATTTCAACACCGGACTTATATTCAAAGGGCTCGCCCGCTCTCGACTACCCCATGCTCGACAGTCATGTCGATAAGAATGTCGACGGTGTAAAAATCTTCTATGACACCCCCACCAACAAGGTTTACGCCCATAAGTTAATTGGAAACTAGATACATCAGCCATACAGTATGGGCATGCAAGTTTTCCATGCGTACTCCAGCCTGATAGCATACCGTAGGCCGGAAAGTCACTGATTGTCCAAAGCAGACATGCTCTCATTGTAAAATTCTTCCTACGATGCGCATCCCAAGTTTCAACGCCTACGGTCCATAGACTATTCAACTCGTCGATCAATATTTCGCCCTGGAGATCGAGGACCCGGGATCAACAATGCCAAGTAGATATACGGCTGTTTCATACATAAATCAGGTGGTAGATTATAAACTGTGATGAATACCGGCCACATGGAATAAGGGTTACCATCATCTGATAGTGGATTAAATCCATCGGTGCATAAACCTAATCGTACATTCCCGATCTCTTCAGCAAAATCAGGGTATAACATATCGACATGTTTCCATGCCTGTGATTGGCTTGGGTGTCCAATAGTACCATTTGCATTTGTATTTGCCCTTACATGATAACTCATGAATTCATTGTTTTGACGATCGGTAAAGACTTTCAAGTCTTTCGTTTAGTGGTATATAACGTAGAACCTTCTTCGGTTTCCGTTTCTTCTGGCCACGCCAATCAATTCCCCCTTTACAATTATATCTATACGAACCGCACACAACACAATTCAACAAACTTCTGAATCCACCATCGAACAACATACAATTATTCTCGCAACTATGAATTTTCAAGTACGGTAACCCTAAGTCCCCGATCATTTTCTTTGCTTCACCGTGCTCGTAGGCGGTGAGTTTTCTCCGTAATATTTCATTGATATAATTAATCATTTTTGAGAAAACGGCATCTGATATATTATGCTGACTTTTCAAGCTCAAAAACTTGGTTAAAACCGATAGCTTCTTGTGTTCCGTGCGAGCCCCATCATAAAGAGGTTGCGATGCCGCCTGCAACAACGCAAAAAACTTTTGTGCCTCTTGATTTGGAATTTCGCCTTCATCAACTTGCATGTCTTCTTGAGTCTCCCCAAAATTATTGTAACAATATTCGTTTTCATCATCATGATCATCAACAGTCCGGTCAACATTATTAGGACGAATTCCCAAACCTTCATGAACCATTTGACGGACATTCGAACCTTCATAGTCAGCAGATATCGAGTCCCTTTGCGTACTTCCACGTGAATTACTAGACGACGATCCCTCAACGAATCGATCATGACCTCCAACAATAGTCGGATCGATCAATATTGCCTCACCATGACAATCCCATATATAATAATCTGGTTTAAATCCATACTCGCATAAATGATTTCCAATAGTCACCTTTTCATTATAGAATCTATTTCTACACTTTTACACGGACATTTCACTGTCGACATTCCATTCGATTCAGAATCGAAAAGCAAAGTTTAGAAAATATTCGACTCCTCAAAGAATCTTCGACCGATAAATACGGGTTCCCTTCTCTAACCGTTGATACATCCAATCACGTTCAGCAGCCATATTTTACGCCTGCATATCAATAGTACTTTATAACAAAACTTAAAAGGTAAAAAACTTACTTAAATATACGATCTATACATGCAAACTGTATAACTTATTTCCTCCTAATTATAAAGGGTGCATGGGTCCTATCCTATTCATAAAAGTACAATCGGTAAAGAAGTTTTATGATTGTACATGTATAACTCATACAACTTACATAAATTTCGGCAGCATTTCATCTCAGTTCCTCATTATACCATTTTTTTGGTTTTAACTCCCAAATCAGGTATAACAAGGAACGAGACGTAAAATGCAGCGAAAATTATGCAACTGTATAGTTTATACTTATACATTCATAAAACTTCAATATACCAATTGCACTTTTACAAACTGTCCAACCTGGACAATCCATGAATATTAAATTAAATATTATATTTTACAATATTATTTCCAATACTGAAAATAATATTATGCATATAATATTCTAAATAATATTCACAGACAGGAACTATGGCTGAAATCTAAAATATCATATTCCACTAATTTTAACAACATAAACTAAAAATAACAAAATCTATATAATTAAATAAGAGAAAATAAAGGAAGTATATAAATTCATACCTAAATAGACCAACAAAATCTGCTTCGTTGCTTGAACGCAGATGGAGCAAGATTTGTAACTCAGAAATGGAAATGGGTAAGGAGGAGAGCAAGATCTGCAAATGAAAATGGAGAAGTTTGCGTTTCTGTAAATCTGATGCGGAGAGGGAGGAAGAAGATGGGTTGGTCAATTTAAAGGCCCATGAACCGCTTGTTTACGCTACATTGGCGCTACTACCTCACAAATATCGGAGTCGCCAGCTGTGCCTTGATTGAACCGCTTCTATGCGCTACAAAAGCGCATCTTACCCGCTCCCAGAAGCGCAACTTCGCGCTGGATGGCTTCTTCACTGCTTGAAGCGCGTATTAGCGCTTTCAGACGCGCTTCATAGCCGCTCAATGAAGCGCCTCGTAGCGCAACAGGGCTGGTGGCTTAGTGGTAGCGCTATTATGCGCTTCTTATGGCGCTACGAAAGTCCCCCCACGTACGTAGTGTACTTGTCATCTTTGAGTTTTGTAGGTTGCGGGTCGTAACACGACCAATAAGTTTACAAGTGAGTAAAGTGTTCTCAGGCACCGGGCCTTCGAGAACGAGACTTTGCGGGCCGGGTCATGGGACCACTACACACAGCGGATTTCGGTTGGACCATTTTCGCGGTTACCGTCACAGCTTCCGCTTCCGACGTCGCGGGATGGCCCCGCCTCCGCAACCGGGTGCAGGCGTTTGTAACAAGTTGGTATCAGAGCAGGTCGGGTGGCACCGACCCGAGAGGTGGAATATGATCAGTCTCAGTGTGGATTTCAGACGCAAGTATACCAGTCCAGGAGTGGACTTTTGGAATAATAATGCCAGTTCATGGATGAATATCTGCGGGAGATGACTTTGAAGTGCAAGCTACTGTTCTACGTTCTATTCTGGGGCGGTTCTGTACGGAGCCTGATCAACTCCTTATTTGAACCACTTTGGAATGTGTGTGGAGTAGCGGGCGGTACCTCGAAGCATTCGGTTAAGATTGAACTCCGGTGCTGTGGTACACATTTGGGAGGTTTTGGAATTTTAGACATCGGAGCGCGTAGTGAAGCACGGGGTAAATACAGCTAGAGTGTGGGCTTCCGACATAATTCGGGTACTTTTATGTTTGTTGGTTGGTTTTATGATGTGACTTTGTGATTTGATCATGATCTGATTCTGTGTTTAAGTAAAAGGTATTATTGGTCTTGTGATTCTGGAAATAATCTCTACATCATGCATTGCATTACACTACAGAGCCTTAGAATACCTCTGCTAGCTTCTATAGAGAGAGTGTTAACTGTTCTGTATAAGTTGGTATATGGTTGGATTGGTTTCAGGAAATGGTTACCACACGCAGATAGCGTGATCGGGTGCCGAAGGCTAGGGACCGGGATTCCACTCCTCTGAGGATTAGGAGACGGGTTCAGCGTAACACAGAGCCTAAGCAACCACAATCACCACCACCCCCGAATCTTCAACATCCACAGGGACCCCCTCCCAATTTGGTATAGGTGTTGGGATGGGTTGGCTGTCGAAGAATTCTGTGCACATTGGTTGTGCTGACCGTAACATTACGGTTTCTGGGGAGGTACTATCTCTCTTCGTTTCAGCTGATGGTGGAGATGGTTGAACTGAAGAAGCAGCTGGAGGTTCATTGGCAGAGGAGGATCAATGTGCTCAGCGGAAGCGTAGTGGGCCCAAGGTATATCTGTCCCTGTGAGATTTTGGAACGAGTCGGCAGGGTAGCATACAGATTGGCTTTACCTCCGAGTATGTCTGCGATGCACAATGTCTTCCGGGATGGCATGTTGAAGGTCTGTTAGGTATAGATTCGGTACTGTTTGGGGTTGTCAGGTAGAAATACCGGCAAAAGACTCAGTGCGCAACAAGATGCACCCTGAGGGTTGGGACGGCGATGAGAGGCTCAGGTTGGTAGTCTAAACTACCACTCCCGCCGCACCAGTAACGGTGGTCCGATTATGCCTGGTGAAGATAATATATGTTCTGGTTGGTAAGGACACCTGTATGGTTCAGGTTACTCTTGGAGGACCAAGAGTTCTAAGGGGGGGAGAATGTTACAGTCACCCCGAGCGGGTGGTGACTTTGGTGATCCGGGGCTCCGTTTCAGGCATGCGGGTCATGTCTTCGGGTGGTCAGACAGCTCCCGAATCTTTTATGGGTATCATTCTCGGGAATGTTTTCATATTTGAAGTAACACGGGTCCCCCAGACATTTCTGCGGAAAATAATTTTTTGGGAGCGGGATTTGTTTCGGAACGTTCAGCAGGCTCGGTAGCTCTACCAGGACCTCGGAAAAGGGAACCGTCAGCATATTTGGGATCATATGGACATTCCGCATCTTTTTATGGAGTATATTTTTAGGGACGGGATGTTCGTTTCTGGGCGACACCCCGGGCTCGAGATGAAAAACTCGGGGCTTGGGATGAAAGTTTTGTGACGACAATGGTGTGAGGTGTATTATGACTTGGGATGAGTAATGTGGTTATAACCGAGCAAGCACACACGACGGGATTGTTGGCTCGAGCAAGCAAGCACACACGTCGGGATTTACTCGGGTGAAGTTGGCGCGGGATTACACCCCAACACTTAGCATTTTCGGATTTTGGCTTGGTGTGTGAGTCACCTAAGTGACTAAGGTGTGTGTGTCATAATAAAGGAAGTATATAAGGTGAAAGTAAGAAGAAAAGCCATTTTGGGTCATTTCTTCCTTCATGTTTCCATCCGCCATCTTCTTCTTCTCCCTTACCTATCAAGTGTTCTTCTTGCAAGGTCTTAAAGAAGGTTGAATCTTGGTGTTAAGATTGAGGTAAGCTTACTTCCTTCTTGATTTAGTAAGTTTGGAGCATGATTGTGGGAGAAAGAGCATGTTGAATCCGATTTGAAGTTAAGCCCTAGCTATGTGATTTGTTCATCTTCAAGCTTCAAGCTTTATGTATGTTGTTCTTGGCATGGAATAGTGTAGGAATCAAGGTTTGATTTATGGAAGAACACCATGGTTTGGAAAACCTTAATTGGCCGAATTCTAGGTTGAATTCTAAACCTATTGATTGGTTGTGTTCTTGAATCATGCTTGAGATATGTTATTTCTAGCATGATTCTAGGTTGATGTGTGGATTCAATATGAAGGTGAGCATGTTGGGTAAAAAGTACCCAATTTGGCCGAATTGTTCATTAGGGCTTGAGTTTGATTTTGGGTGATTAGGGTGAGAAGTGTTGGTAAGCAAGCTTGAATTGTGTAATTGGTGAATTAAGCATGTGTTTGGAACCTTAATTGGTTTGGAATAAAGTTTGGTATAAAAAGGGAGGTTGAGGCCGAATTTAAGGATGGGTATGGTTAGGGTTGGGATGTGTTTTGGCAAGGTTTTGATAGTGAATTGGTATCGGGAATGGAAGTAGGTAACAAACGATGTTCGGGACGTTGTTTTCTGAAATTGTGGACAATACCGACCTACTTGCATGGTGGGGTTAGTTGAGGTTGGTTCTAGGTTGAGGACGGTGGTCCGGTGATCTCGGGACCAGTCATATGGTAGGGTACAGGCTTGCAGGTTCTCTCGGGTTCTTCTTCGGTATTTTGTATCTGCACTGGGTGCTGATATTCTGTGTATACCCTACGGTATATTCTGTGACCCCGGCTGGTACCATGCTTCTGTTGGCTTCGGCTTCTGACCCCGGTTGGTACCATGCTTCTGTTTCTGACCTCTTGGAGAGGGTTGTCATTCTGTTGATTATTATTTTAAGGGTCATTCTGGCTGTCTGCATCGCATCCTACGGGATTCTGTCTAACCCTGTCCTACGCGACTATGTTTATATATATATATGCCTGTGTTCTGTGTTTTTCTGTTTTGCAGGTACTGCGCACTAGCACCTTATGCGAACTGTATCTTACCTCAGCCCTTACTGGGTCCTCCTGAGGACTCATGTTAGAGACCATGGGTGGCTTACCAGTCCAACTGGCGTCCCCATGCGTCCCATAACTCACGAACTTCTCGTACCCGGTTACTAGTTTTATGCCTTCCCTAGGACTCGAACATGGCACTTCGGGCTTAATGTCCCATTTCACATGAGTCTGAGTACCACTTGGCTCCCAGTCCGACTGGCGTTCCCTGCATCCCTAACTCACGTAATTCTTGTACCCGGTTACTAGTTTTATGCCTTTCCCAGGACTCGAACATGGGACTCCGGGCTTAATGACCCATTTCACATGAGTCTGAGTACCACTCCCAAGTGGTACTCAGACTCATGTGAAATGGGACATTAAGCCCGGAGTCCCATGTTCGTGTCCTGGGGAAGGCATAAAACTCGTAACCGGGTACGAGAAGTCCGTGAGTTATGGGACGCATGGGGACGCCAGTTGGACTGGTATGCCACCCATGGTCTCTAACAAAAAAGGCGCCTTTTTTGTTAGAGACAGTACATACACTCCGATCATGGCGTTCCTCGCATCCTAACTCACGGACTTCTCGTACCCGGTTACGTGTTTTATGCCTTCCCCAGGACTCGAACATGGGACTCTGGGCTTAATGTCCCATTTCACATGAGTCTGAGCCCGGAGTCCCATCTTCGAGTCTTGTGGAAGGCATGAAACTCGTAATCGGGTACGAGAAGTCCGTGAGTTATGACACGCATGGGGACGTCAGTTGGACTGGTATGCCACCCATGGTCTCTAACAACTCACCCCTTTCTGTTTACCACCTTTCAGGTCGGCCTGACAAGCAGCCAGCGGACTAGAGATCCGCGGTGCTTTCTGTTTGGGAATCAGGTATCGACATTTCCAATACAGAACTTCTGTTAAGTTTATAGGGGTGGTCTCGGTAGAGGTTACAGTCTGTTTTCCAGACTTCTGTTCTGATGCTAAGTATAGCATATGGGTTTAGAGTTAACTGAATCCTCTCTCTTCTGTTTGTGTTTTAGCAGCAACGGTACTTGCGGGGATCTTCTGATCTTGGAGTTTCTTCTACATCCCGCTCGTAGGTAGTCTAAGGTTTTCTTGGTCGGCTATGTAGGTGTATATGCATGCATGTCATCTGTCTGATCATGCTATGTATTTTAGATACATTCGACTTCTGTATTTCTGTTTGACTGGAGGGTTCGCCATGTCAGTTGAGGGCGGGACCCAAAATGTGTACATATTGGTATAAATCGGATGGTTTCTGTATCTGGATGTTTTTGTGAATTGTAAATGATATTTCCATGAACTGCATGTTTGGTGATGGTTGAGTGCTTGCCTATTTCAGTGGGGCGGGGCTCGCCATGGCTAGCTAGGGTTTATATCGTATACTTGCCATCTTTGAGTTTTGTAGGTTGCGGGTCGTAACACGACCAATAAGCTTACAAGTGAGCAAAGTGTTCTCAGGCACCGGGCCTTCGAGAATGAGACTTTGTGGGCCGGGTCATGGGACCACTACACGCAGCAGATTTCGGTTGGACCGTTTCCGCGGTTATTGGTACACCACCCAAGCAAACGCGTCCTCGCGATGCATCAGCATCACACAAGGCCCCGCAAGTCTCACCCTCGCGGTCTCCAGTCATCATCGCAAGGTCTCACCCTTGCGGTCTCCAGTCTCGCCTTCGTGAGGTCTCCAGTCTCGCCCTCGCGAGGTCTCCAGTCTCACCTGTGCGAGGTCTTGCCCTCGCGGGCCTCAAGTCTTTCCTTGGAGATGTCTCACACTCGCCTTCGCGTCTCTTAGGCCTTCGCGGGTCATCCTTGCGGTCTCCAGTCTCGCCTTCGTGAGGTCTTACTCTCGCGGTCTCAACTAGCCTTCGTGAGGACTCTCATGCCTATACTGGCCCCGCCCAGATAAGGCCCTTACACTCAGGTTCATGTGACCCTCGCTCCTTTATTGGCTTTTGCTTTATCTGGGCCTTCGCCCCTTGCAGGCCTTCGCCTGCCACTTGCTCCACTTGGAGATAAGCCACTTGGTCGTCTGACATTAAGCAGCCAATGAGGAGGCCAGCACGAGCCTGAGTGATCTTCACCAGATTTGTACGCCAAACATTCCCTGACAAGTGAATCTTCTAAGGCGGTTTGCTGAGATCTTCATCATCACAGCCGCCTTATCTCCTTAAATCTGACAGACTTGTCAGACTTGTCTCACAGCCTGTCCAAGGCTTCAACTGGGGGAGGCTCTTCTCCTGGCATCACTCTATAAATAGGGTGATGTCCACCCTAAATTGGGTAAGCTACTACACGCCCCCCCACTCCTCTCTTGCTACTTCTGAGTATTCTCTTTATCTTCCACAGATTACTCTGAACAGCAAGCTTGGAGCTCTCAAGAACATCATCACCATCAACCACTCAACTGAGATTCCGCTCCTGTTCTGGGAACGCGAATATCAGTTTGGCGCCGTCTGTGGGAAACGAAAGAAACGAAAAGTTCTTATCGTAAACCCATATCACAAACCACAAGTAGCAAGTCATGCCAACTACCCGGAGTGCAAGTAGGCACAGCCGTCAGGGAAGGAGGAATCCTCCCGCGACGAACACGAACAATGATCCACGATCAGAACCATCTCCAAACAACGTTCCCCCACAACGGGGAGAACTCTCTGTTCATTCAACAGAGGAAAGCTCCTCCCACGTTAACCGTAACGTGCCCCAGGAGCACAAAACACCACCCCCGAACACTCCACCGACGGGCCTTGATCCGGCCGTTTTACAAACAATCACTGAGGCGGTTGCTCACAACTTGCGCGAAACACTCGCCACCACTCTCAGGGGCGTTCTGGATAGCGTTGGAACGCTACGGACTAGTCAGCCTGAACGCTCTGCTACTCCACCTAAACAAGTAAGTCACCCTGACCCTCCTTCGTCTATACTTATCGCGCTTACTAGACGATTAGAGGAAGTAGAAAAGAGGGAGGAAAGGGCCAGTGTTCATAATATCACCAGGATGGGTTTGGACCACTTCCGGACCCAACCTTTCACTTAGCGGGTTTTGGAAACCCCTCTTCCAGAACAGTTTCGCCAACCTAAGCTGGATGCATATGACGGTCTCTCAGACCCGGATATTCATCTCCAGCGTTACGGTTCCGTGATGGCCATCGCGAGGGCAGATGACAATACGCTCTGTAGAGCTTTCAGCTCCACGCTCACTGGAGCCGCGGCGAACTGGTATACCACCCTCCGCGATAAGCGTTTCGACTCCTTTGAGGAGCTCTCTCGCAACTTCTCCAACCACTTTGTGGTGTCCAAACCTCCCTCCAAGACGGCAGGACATCTCCTCAAGATACGCCAAAAGAAAGATGAGCCCCTCAGGGAGTATATCCAGCATTTTCAGGCAGAATCCATCCTAGTTCCTAATTTGGGAGAGGAAGCCCGCCTGCTCGCGGCCATTCAGGGTCTTCGCTGGGAGTCCCTTTTCTTCGTGGATGTGCACACCAACTCCCCCACCAACATGGAACAATTCTTGAGCACGGCATCGCGGTTCATGAACACGGAGGAGGTCACTCGACCACTTGCGAGGGCCACAGCGGCAGATGCGAAGGGACAGCCCTCGCAAGCGGACTCCAGGTCCCAGAGGCAGTACCTTACACCATCTAACAGGGAGGGGACATATTTTACTCTCCCCCCATTAAGGGAATCTCTCACCAACATTCTACATGCTCTGGAACAAAAGAGAGAGGTCCCCAAGTGATGTGGACATCAGCCCCATTTTTGAGACAAGGCGCGACCCTTCAACCAGAAGGTTTAAAGGGCCCTTGGCGAAGGCACGGGCGAAGAAGAAGCAGCCTTCTAGGCACCGGCGAGGCCCCAAGGCAAGTCCGTGGTCGCTATATTCTTGGCGAACCCATGCCCGTTGGCGAACTCCTTGGCCTTTGGCGAGGCCAAGGGCATTTGCGAGGCCATGGCTCTTTGCGACCCCCATGGTCGTTGGCGAAGACCCCTGTACCCCATTCCCGTAAGCAAGCGAAGCCTGTGTGTTCGCCAAGCGTAAGAGGCTTCCATACACAAGTCAGGCGAACCCTTCAACTTGTGCAGAGGCCCTCTTCTTCCCTCTTCCCGCCGAAAGCAATTCATGGGGAAATGGGAGCCGCAAAGGTGTAGCCTGCAATGTCACATCCGCTGCCACCTCTCATTTCGCCTACCATAGATCCAGGAAGCTGTCCCCTTGTCAAGACATCTTTTATTATTTCCTCCTTCCTTTCTCCTTCTATAAAAGGAGGTTGTAACCTAAGTATTAGGTAGAACTCATTTTGTAAGAACACATATTTGCGGAAGTACGCATATTGTTCTTCGTGGGTCTCAAATCTTGCTCCACCAATCCATTAGTGATCCATTGCAAGAGGATCCAATATAATACCTAGCATTGTTTGATCTCGTAGTCAAAAGGTTCTAGGTCCCATATTCCTCCCTGCATTTTCAAGGGCATTGCCTCACCTCGTAGTGAGGAGGTTCCCTTGGCCGACTGCTTCCTTTGTGTTCTTCCTCTGTTTCGCTTCCCATTCTTTCGGAAACCGCCTCCTTCGAGCTAGATCCGAGCTCGTGATCACGTACTCCCCACCGTGATCACATCAAAATGGCCTCGCCACTCTCCCAAGAAGTAACTAGGCAGAGCAGTAAGTACTGCCGCTATCATCGTGACAAGGGTCACGACACTGAGGACTGTTTTGAGCTCAAGCGCATGATTGGAGAAATGCTTGCTCAGGGCAAACTAAGGGAGTTCTTGCTCCATGATGATGGGGGTCGCAGGTGAGAAAATAATCAGGAGGATCGCCGATAGGGGGACCGCAGGCGGGGTCGCTCCCAGCAAAATCCAGATCGGGAAGATCTAGTCCAAATTCCCCCAGCAAGGGGGCATATCAGCGTAATCACGCAGTGCGAAGGCGCAGCGGCAAGACGCCGTCACATGAGGCAGATCTATCAGATAGATCACTCCTCTACTCACTTACTGCATTGCCGCGATGGCACCTCTGTTGTAGTACCTCACGCGGACCCTTTGGTCATCACCGCCCGCATCGCGGGGTGGGACATTGACAGAGTCTACATGGACACTGGGGCAAATGCCAATGTGATCTACAAGCACACTCTGGTTTAGGCCAAGGTGCCCCTATCGCAAATCCAGCTAGCGAATGGGGCTACCTTTGGAGTAGGACGGGATGAAATCCCAACTTTGGGGACAATCACCCTCCCCTTCATGATGATGGGGGCCACCAAAGAAAAGAAGCAAGTCTGCCACTCCAGCTTTGTGGACTTCATTGTTCTTGATCTCCCCACGCCATACAACGCCATCATAGGGCGTCACAGGCAAACTGAGTTCCACGTCCGCTGTGATGTGCGGGCCCTAACTTTGGTTTTCCACACCGCGGCAAGGGATGCCTACATTTTTGTCAATCAAAACGTGGCCAGAGGCAATTACGCCTCGCCTCGCAGACCTCCTCGCCTCCCAAGCCATCAGAGCCTAAGAGAAAGGCACCCATGGAGGAAGCTGGGCCCGCAGGCGAGGCCGCTCCTGACTTGTCTGGGGCCTTCGACGAAATTGAAATTTCTCCTCGCAAGAAGTTCCGAGTGGGAAAAGACCTTGAAGAGCAAGATCAACAAGCACTCATCCATCTCCTCCATGCAAACAGCGACGTCTTCGCATGGAGCCCTGAAGACTTACCAGGTGTGGATCCTGCTATTATTTCTCATAAATTAAGTGTACTGCCCCGCTTTAGGCCGGTTAGAAAGAAAACTAGGGGCATGGCTCCCGATCGTAAGGACTTCGTACGCACAGAAGTGCAAAAATTGCTTAAGGCAAATATAATCGAGGAGGTTCACTACTCTGAGTGGGTTGCTAACATTGTCCTCGCGGATAAGGAAGGTGGTCAGTGGCGACTGTGCGTAGACTACAAAGGGGTTAATAGAGCCTGCCCAAGGGATCCCTATCCCCTACCCTCTATCGATCAGCTGGTTGACTCAACCGTACATCTCTCTGTTTTCTCTTTCCTCGACGCATATAGGGGGTATCATCAAGTCTTTATGGACCCAGAAGACGCGATAAAAACCGCCTTCACCACTGGCCAAGCCATCTACCACTACGTCAGGATGCCCTTTGGCTTAAAAAAGGCGGGGCCACTTTCCAAAGGCTTGTGAATCAGGTCTTCGCCAATCAAATTGGCCGAAATCTCGAGGCCTATGTAGATGACATAGTGGTTAAAAGCAAGTCCAGCTCTACGCACCTCGCAGACTTGGAGGAAACATTCTCCAACTTTGATGTGATCACGGGGGTAAGTGATCACGAGCTCGGATCTAGCTCGTTGGAGGCGGTTTCCAGGAGAGTGGAAACGAAGAACAGAGGAAGAACAAGGAAGGAAACAGAGTCGGCCAAGGGAACCTCCTCACTACGAGGTGAGGCAATGCCCTTGAAAATGCCTGGGAAGGGAAGCGGGATCTAGCACCTTTTGAATACAAGTTCAAACAATACTAGATATTATGTTGGATCCTCTTGCACGGATCACTATGATTGGCGAAGCAAGATTTGAGAACCCATAAAGGGCTTGAGGAATTTTCCTTCTCAAGCTTTTCTTTAAAATTGGTTCTCTCTATTCTAGGAGTCTGTTGTCCCTTTTATAGAGAAGGGAAAGGGAACAGACTCTTACATATACGCATGCATGCCATAAAGCGTAAAGTGCTTTTGCATGCATGTTATCTAAAAAGGTGAAAAAGGTCAAAGCTAAGTAATATAATACTCCCAAGTGTCAGCGTGAAAGGAGGGAGTGTTCCTGATGGGACGGGAGTGGTTGGGAGTGGTCGGCTGAATTATTGGAAGTGCCTTCGCGGAAGTGCCTTCGCCAAAGTGCCTTCGCGGAAGTGCCTTCGCCAAAGTGCCTCCGCCAAAGTGGAACTTCACTGTTTTCTGAATAACTTGAGCTCGGGAACTCCGATTGAGGTGATTCAAAAGCCATTTTTCTCCTCTTGAAAAGGGCTTCAATATGAAATCCATTGCTCCAGCTCTTGATGAGTACAGATCCGCTTCACTTTTCCAAAAGATAGCCCGGGGTGATTTGAGGCCCCTCAGGATCATATCATTCTCTCCCTCTTCAAAAGGATTCGTCCTCGAATCCAAGGTGAGAGTTCCTCCCGGTACAACAAAATTAAAATTACATAATAACATTCATAGATACAGGGGCGACAAGGAAGGAGTTGTAAAGGTTGAGCACCAAGCACCTCTCAACTACGAGGTTGAGCAATACTGGGTATTTGCTCACAGAAATGCCGGACTCGCCTTTGAACACCGTGCACCTCCCAACTACGAGGTTGGGCAATACAAGGTATAATTTCTCAAACGGACACCGTCTCCTCTCGCTTCTCCACAGCTCCGGGAAAAGAAATCACGGGGGCAACCAAGGCACGAGGCGGACTTGCTAAGTTTGAGCGTAACGGGTTGATGCCTTCTCTTCGCTTCTTAACAATCCGGGAAAGAAAATACAGAGGCAACGGGTTGGAACTTACCAAGGAGGAGAAGAAGGGGACTTTCTGTTCTTCAACTTCTCGATGGTTCCGTGGAGAGAAGAAAACACAAACGAACTCCTCAAGCAAAGCATGGCTCGATACCAATTGATATGATCACGGTGGGGTAAGTGATCACGAGCTCGGATCTAGCTCGGAGGAGGCGGTTTCCAGCAAGAATGGAAACGAAGAACAGAGGAAGAACACGAAGGAAACAGTGTCGGCCAAGGGAACCTCCTCACTACGAGGTGAGGCAATGCCCTTGAAAATGCCTGGGAATGAAGATGGGATCTAGCACCTCTTGACTACAAGGTCAAGCAATACTAGATATTATGATGGATCCTCTTGCATGGATCACTAAAGATTGGCGAAGCAAGATTTGAGAACCCATAAAGGGCTTGAGGAATTTTCCTTCTCAAGCTTTTCTTTAAAATTGGTTCTCCCTATTCTAGGAGTCTGTTGTCCCTTTTATAGAGAAGGGAAAGGGAACAGACTCTTACATATACGCATGCATGCCATAAAGCGTACAGTGCTTTTGCATGCATGTTATCTAAAAAGGTGAAAAAGGTCAAAGCTAAGTAATATAATACTCCCAAGTGTCAGCGTGAAAGGAGGGAGTGTTCCTGATGGGACGGGAGTGGTTGGGAGTGGTCGGCTGAATTATTGGAAGTGCCTTCGCGGAAGTGCCTTCGCCAAAGTGCCTTCGCGGAAGTGCCTTCGCCAAAGTGCCTCCGCCAAAGTGGAACTTCACTGTTTCTGAATAACTTGAGCCTGAACTCCGATTGAGGTGATTCAAAAGCCATTTTTCTCCTCTTGAAAAGGGCTTCAATATGAAATCCATTGCTCCAGCTCTTGATGAGTACAGATCCGCTTCACTTTTCCAAAAGATAGCCCGGGGTGATTTGAGGCCCTCAGATCATATCATTCTCTCCTCTTCAAAAGGATTCGTCCTCGAATCCAAGGTGAGAGTTCCTCCCGGTACAACAAAATTAAAATTACATAATAACATTCATAGATACAGGGGCGACAAGGAAGGAGTTGTAAAGGTTGAGCACCAAGCACCTCTCAACTACGAGGTTGAGCAATACTGGGTATTTGCTCACAGAAATGCCGGACTCCGTCTTTGAACACCGTGCACCTCCCAACTACGAGGTTGGGCAATACAAGGTATAATTTCTCAAACGGACACCGTCTCCTCTGCTTCTCCACAGCTCCGGGAAAAGAAATCACAGGGGCAACCAAGGCACAGAGGCGGACTTGCTAAGTTTGAGCAGAACGGGTTGATGCCTTCTCTTCTGCTTCTTAACAATCCGGGAAAGAAAATACAGAGGCAACGAAGTTGGAACTTACCAAGGAGGAGAAGAAGGGGACTTTCTGTTCTTCAACTTCTCGATGGTTCCGTGGAGAGAAGAAAACACAAACGAACTCCCTCAAGCAGCATGGCTCTGATACCAATTGATATGATCACGGTGGGGGTACGTGATCACGAGCTCGGATCTAGCTCGGAGGAGGCGGTTTCCAGCAAGAATGGAAACGAAGAACAGAGGAAGAACACGAAGGAAACAGAGTCGGCCAAGGGAACCTCCTCACTACGAGGTGAGGCAATGCCCTTGAAAATGCCTGGGGAAGGAAGCGGGATCTAGCACCTTTTGAATACAAGTTCAAACAATACTAGATATTATGTTGGATCCTCTTGCACGGATCACTATGATTGGCGAAGCAAGATTTGAGAACCCATAAAGGGCTTGAGGAATTTTCCTTCTCAAGCTTTTCTTTAAAATTGGTTCTCTCTATTCTAGGAGTCTCGTTGTCCCTTTTATAGAGAAGGGAAAGGGAACAGACTCTTACATATACGCATGCATGCCATAAAGCGCATGGTGCTTTTGCATGCATGTTATCTAAAAAGGTGAAAAAGGTCAAAGCTAAGTAATATAATACTCCCAAGTGTCAGCGTGAAAGGAGGGAGTGTTCCTGATGGGACGGGAGTGGTTGGGAGTGGTCGGCTGAATTATTGGAAGTGCCTTCGCGGAAGTGCCTTCGCCAAAGTGCCTTCGCGGAAGTGCCTTCGCCAAAGTGCCTCCGCCAAAGTGGAACTTCACTGTCAATAACTTGAGCCTGAACTCCGATTGAGGTGATTCAAAAGCCATTTTTCTCCTCTTGAAAAGGGCTTCAATATGAAATCCATTGCTCCAGCTCTTGATGAGTACAGATCCGCTTCACTTTTCCAAAAGATAGCCCGGGGTGATTTGAGGCCCTCAGATCATATCAAACTTCCACAAGTATAACATGCGGTTAAACCCAAAGAAATGCATCTTTGGCGTTGGCGAAGGAAAGTTTCTGGGTTACCAGATCTCCAAAGGAGGGATTCATGTGAATCGCAAAAAGATTGAAGCCATCACCAATCTTCGCACCCCTAGGGGGCTCAAAGAAGTACAGCAACTGGTAGGAAAGCTGGTTGCCTTGGGACGATTCGTCTCTAAACACAGCGACCGCTGCAGACCTTTCTTCGATCAAATCCGCAGAAAGAAGCCTTGCAGATGGACAGAGGAATGCCAGGATGCATATGACTCAATCAAGCAACACTTACAGGATCTCCCCGCACTCAAGTGTCCAAGGCCAGGCGAAGACCTGGTCCTCTATCTCGCCACCGCAGACAAGAGCGTCGCCTCCGTTCTTATTAAGGAAGAGGCTGCCAAGCAATGGCCAGTCTACTACACTAGCCACACTCTCCAGGATGCGGAAACAAGGTATCCTCCTCTCCAAAAGGTTATCTTATCTCCGGTATATGCAGCTAGGAAGCTCAAGCCCTACTTTCAAGGGCACACAATTATAGTCCGGACGGACTTACCAATCCAGGAGATCCTCAGGCGACCCGAACACTCATGGCGCCTCGCCAAATGGTGTATCGAGCTTGGTGGCTTTAACATCAACTATGAGCCCAGAAAGGTAATTAAGGGCCAGGCCCTCGCCGACTTCATTACGGAGTTCTCATATGACACCATTCCAACCCCTGAGCAGGGCCTCGCGCCACAACCCATTCCCCCAGAGTGTGACATGTTCGTGGATGGCTCATCCAAACTCGGATCCTCTGCGGGGGGCGTATATCTGCGAGGACCATTAGGTATGGAAGCTTCCCTACGCGTCTATTTTCAATTTCAAGTAACTAATAATGTTGCAGAGTATGAGGCCCTCATCACGGGGCTTAATTAAGCTCGCCATAAGAGCAGGCATTCACCGCCTCCATGTCCATAGCGACTCGCAACTGGTGATCCACCAGGTCCAAGGGTGCGCCGAATGCAAAGACGCCACCTTGATAAAGTACCTTAAGTTGGTGAACGCCTTGCGAACCAACTTTGAAGAGGCCATCTTCATCCATGTTCCTCGTTCTGAGAATACTACAGCAGACATGCTGTCCAAGGGAAAGACTCCCTCCACCTTGGCTACCCTTGCCAGCCCGTCCATCGCGGAGGTTATTGATATTGCTTCACTAGCAACAGAAGATCCGGTCGCAGACTGGAGAGTCCCCATTGTCGTTGAGCTGCATGCCAGCGCCGCGGACCCCCTAACGCGCAAGCGTGCCGTCCACTTTGTTCTCATTGATGACCAATTGTGGCATCGCGGGTTCGCAGCACCCCTCCAACGATGCCTCAGCACCCTGGAGGGGCACTCAGTCTTGGACACTCTCCACCAAGGCAACTGTGGCGCACACATAGCTGCGGAGGCACTTTCCCACAAGGCCCTCCGCCAAGGATACTACTGGCCCACCCTGTAAAAGGATGCCGCCGCACTGGTCAAAACATGCCACCAGTGCCAGATCAACTCTCGTATCCAACGACTGCCATCTACGGAGTCTCCAGCGCTGACAAACACAGTGCCTTTCGCCCTGTGGGGCCTTGATCGCATCGGTCCAATGCCGACCGCACCAGGTCAGTACCACTTCTGTGTGGTCGCAGTTGATTATTTTTCTAAATGGGTCGAGGTAGAACCCCTGGTCTCCATCACTTTCGCCAAAATTATCAAGTTTCTTTGGAAGAATCTTGTCTGCCGGTACGACAGCCCCCGCGTCATCATTACAGACAATGGCACTCAGTTCGTCAGTCATAGTGTCCAACAATGGGCCAGGACAACAACGTCCGCATGCTTTTCGCCCCAGTGGCGCATCCCCAGTCAAATGGCCAGGTTGAGGTCACCAACCGCACCCTCAAGGAGGGCCTCAAGAAGCGCCAGGGGGGCCAAAGGCCGCTGGGTAGACGAACTGCCAAGCGTCTTGTGGGACTACCGCACCCCAACAAAGCGAGACACCCTTCTCCTGGTTTATGGCGCAGACGCGCTTCTACCTATCGAGGCAGATCTTCCCACGATCCGTATGATCAACTTCAACGACGAAGCCAATTCTCAAGGGCTTCGCGCCAAGCTCGACTTACTCGAAGAATTACGCGAAGGCGCTCGCGTTCGCATGTTTGCCCTCAAACAGAGGCTCAGTCTTCATCATAATGCCAGGGTGAAACCCAAGGCACTACAACAAGGTGGCATTGCCCTGCTTATGTCCGCCATCACTACTCGCGACCCCAAACAGGGTGTCTTGCGACCCAACTGTCACGCACCCACACAGAGGGACGCCCCTTGCGGCTGCGCCAATGGTAGTTACGGGTCTCATCCCCAACTGACCTTCAACTCGCCCCGCCCCATGGGTACAACTTCTACCAAACATGCAGTTCATGGTGTCAAACATCAAACATCGCCACAACCCAGAACCACCAAATCCATAATATGACAACAACCCCAATATAAGCAAGTCGGGGCTCCGCCCTCGACTCAGAAGACAACAAAGGCAGAGTATGTCTCAGATTATACGTCTTATACAAATACATGATCTAAACTACATGCATGCAGCTACAGCTACAGAGCCATTAAACCAAAACCTATATACCTATTGTGCGGAATCGGAAACTTCCTCACTCAGGAGATTTTCCGCCCGTGGTACTACTGCTGCTGAAACCCAAGAAATCCGAAAGCACTGCGGATCTCTATTCCGCCAATTGCTTTTCGTAACGAACTGAAAGGTGTAAACAAATGAAAGGGTGAGTCCTCGAAAGGACCCAGAAGGACTAAGGTAAAAGTGTAGTTTGCCCATATGGCGCGAACTGAACCTGCAAAACAGAGCAGATACAAGCACAATCGCATATATACATGTATGCAAAGTCAGAGGTGAGTCAGAATCCATCGTATGCGGTCCAACCGCCGTAACGACCTAAAACGACAGCCCTCTCTAAGAGGTCGAAATATACGTAATGTAATGTAATGTAATGTAATGTAAAGCACGGTACGGCGGGGTCGCGATCCCCAAACTGTCGTAGGGTCACAGAAGTATATCGGCACACCAAGTGCGGATAGACACATTATGTCGGCACCCTCCAGTGCGGACACAGATCAGAAGTATCGGCACTCCCGGTGCGGATACGCATAACAGAATCAAGGAGCACCCGTGGCCTCTACGACCATTCGGGTCTCGTCACAGAACGGAACATATAATAATAAGAATACATAAACATAAACATAAGTAACATTACCTGATAAACGTATACATAACAGAATAGGAACCCGGGCCTCTAAGGTCATCCGGGCCTTGAAACGGAACAAACGTACATTTTTACCAAATTAAGCCCTTACCTCAGAAACGCTGCTCCGCAGCCCAAAACTCGGGAAATCCCGGCTCCCGACCCGAAATGCACAACTTGGCTCCTACGGGTCCGCGCTACTCCACCAACGCAGAATCAAGCTGTACAACCATAGTTGGATCAGAACATATCCAAACAAACCCCAGAAAACAAAAACCGCACAAACCCGCACTTTCACGCAAAAATCCATAGAAAGATCGTTTTCACGTACCGAGCTAGAACATTGTTACTGATACATCCATAAACACAACCAAGCATTCAAATAATACATTCTTCCCAATTCATTCACACAAGTCCGAATCGAAATTCTCGCTCGACGCCCCGGTACAAATTTCGGCAGAGTTTCACTGCGTTTCCGACTACCCCCTGCTCACAAATGATCCACAGATATGAATATATGTTCGAATTCACGTAATCAGCCAATATCATTGGTGCCAAAACCGAGGCTCGGGCCGGAAAACGGCTTTCACACCGAGCCTTTTCTAACAAAACCAATTACACCATCGAATCGAACTTCGCCCGATCACAAATATATCCTTACCTTTTTGAATCCACCGTTGGATTTTACACCAAATCTTTGAACGGATCTTTGTAGCACTTCCGCGCGTTTCGCTCACGCCTCGTTATCAAACATGCACAAGAAGGTGCGGGAACGTTTAGAAACCAATAAATCAAATAAACCTTGTGATTCCATAATCACTTCCAAACTTTAATGTACTCACGGTTTACAAACCGGCTGAAACTTCACAAACCGACCTCGATTATTCACTTACACAACACAAGGATCGCTTTTGACATGCTTACCTCAAAGCTTGGCCGAGTAACCTTCAAGTTCAGTTTTGGAGCTTTAGGAAGCGCATCCATGGAGGAAAGAGGCGGCAGGAAGGAGAAGAGAAGAAGAAAATGGCTTTTGCCATTTCTTTTTTTCCTTTTATACCTTTTTTTTTTCTTCTTTTCTTTTTCCTTTCTCATCTTTAATTCAAGAAGGGACAAGTGTCCCTTATCTCTCCCAAAACTGCCGAACCTGCTGCTGCCCATGCTCCAATAATTTTCATTTTGTTACCAAATACAATTTAACTCCCAATTTTTCCGAAAGTTCCAATTCTTTTGCCCAAAAATAATTACCGAATTCCAAAATTAACGAAACTTGGACACAACCTTCAGAATATTATAACATTCACAGAACATTTTTCAGAAGTTCATTTACCATTCCGGAGTGTCCTACCGAGCTCGCTGAACCCGAACCAAAACCCGACGTGCGAGCGTGTCAACCTTAACCGAAATTCCGTCACTCCAAAATTCTATAAAAATACTCATAAATTCCATCTTAAATTATAACACAACTTACCCAAAAGCCGTCAGAAAATTTCCATCCCGAGCCCCGGGATTCCCGTCCCGAGCCCCGGGAGTCGCCCGGAACCGAACGTCCCGCCCCAAATATTAAACTCCACAACCACCCCCGGGACGTTTCCACGACTCCAAAACTACAAACGGCTTCCCAAACTGAGGTCTCGAGAGCGCTACCGAGCCCGCTGTACGTCCCGAGGCGACCCCGACAACCCCCCGGCGCCAGAAAAATATTTTCGGCGGAAACGTCCGGGGGACCCACACGACCTCAAATGCGGAAGGGTTCGCCAAAATGATACTCGGATAGGGCTCGGGAGCCGTCTGAACGCCGAAAAACGTGACCCGCAGGCCAAAACCGGAGCCCCGGGTCACCCGGTCGCAACCCGCTCGGGGTGACCGTAACATTCTCCCCCTTAGAACTCTTGGTCCTCCAAGAGTAGCTCGAACCAACCAGACAGTGTCGCTACCAACCTTAAAATATAAACATTCCTCTAACCTGAACAATCGGACCACCGTATCGGTGCGGCGGGAGTGGTAGTTTAGACTACCATACAGAGCCTCACGGCGTCCCACCCTCCGGTGCATCTTATTGCACCCGAGACAGCTTGCCGGTATTTCTACCAGACAACCCTGCATAAGACCGAACCTAAATCTAACCGATCCACAACAGCTATCCCGGAAGGTACCACATAAAATGTAAATAGTTGGGGGTAAGGCCAACCTAACAACTTACTCGAAACTCATGAGAACCGATATAACTCGGGGTAACTCGCCCCGCCTATCAAATCTTCTGTCTCCTCGAACGGTGCTACCTCCTCTATCAAATTCTATCACCAAACTCGATTCCAGAGCTCTACGGCGACGGTTCGTACAAGCAGTGCGGTCATTCGCGGTTTTAATCCGCGCCTATAACAACTGATCTTTGCCGTAGACTCCTCAAAAGCTCGGGTCCCAGCTTCAACCCCATCGACGCATCTGTCCAACAAGATGGTGTCATACACCTCCCGTACAACACCTCATATGGTGCCATGTCAAACGTAGTCCAAAGCAATTGTTGTACGAGAACTCTATCAAAGTAATCGCTAGTCCCAAACTCCTCCAAAATCCAAAATACAGATTCGCAACATATCCTCCGATATCAGAATCACCCGCTCCGACTGTCCGTCCGTCTGTGGGTGATAAGCTGTATTCAGATGGAGTCGCGTGCCCAATGCTTCATGAAAAGCAATCCAGAACCGTGCTGTAAAACGCGGATCACGGTCAGATTCAATGGAGTCTGGTACTCCATGTAAACGTACAATCTCCCTGATGTAAAGCCGGGCAAGCTTCTCCAGAGGGTCTATGACCCGAATAAGCAGAAAGTGTACGCACTTTGTCAGCCGATCCACAAAAACCCAGATAGCATCATGGCGAGACCGTGTCAGGGGCAGTGCAGTCAGAAAGTCCATAGTAACATTGCCCCACTTCCGAACTGGAATGGGCAAAGTCTGCAGTGTCCCCGCCGGTTTCGATGCTCAAACCGCCGAGTGTGCCTCCTCTAAAATCTCATTCCGTAACTCCCGATCCTCGTGTACATAAAGGCGGTCTCAAGTATAGCAATCCTCGCCTATACCGAAACGTCGGTAACAATAAACTCTTATCTTCCCAGATAACTTCTTCAACCCCGGATTTCTACCTTGCGCCTCGCGCATCCTATCAAGCCACTCGTAATGTATGGTAAGTGTAATAACCCGAGCACGCTCCCGTAGCTGCCACCGTGCCAAAGGCATATCAAATCACTCTCCTCGATCGGTCACCAACATTTCCTCCCTTAATTAAGCCGGTATGCTTCCTGCCCAGAGCATCGGCAACCGTGTTGCCCTTGCCAGAGATGTACCCGATACTACAATCATAGTCCTTAATGTATTCGAGCCATCTGCAATGCCTCAAATTAAGCTCCTTTTGCGTAAACAGATATTTCAGACTCTTATGGTCGGTAAGAATCTGAAATTTACTACCAAACAGATATTGCTTCCAATGTTTCAGCGCATAAATTACTATAGCCAACTCCAGATCATGTGTCAGTCAGTTCAGCTCATGCGGTCGCAGCTGCCTCGACCCATAAGCTACCACAAAACGCTCCTGCACCAACACACATCCCAAACCAGATGTGGAAGCATCCGTATAATTCACATACGGTAAGATCGGATCTGAAAGAGTCAGAATCGGAGCGTTAGTCAACTGCCGCTTCAACTCCTGAAAATTCTGCTCACACCTTTCAGACCAGATAAACGGTTGACCCTTCTTGGTCAACTGCGTAAGCGGAGATGCTAGAATAGAAAATCCCAGTACAAACCTCCGACAATATCCTGCTAACCCTAAGAAGCCCCCGATCTCCCGCATCGTGGTAGGTTGTTTCCAATCCCGAATTGCCCTCACCTTCTCTCGGATTCACTGCATGCACCATGCTCGAAATAACGGGTCCTTAAAAGTGACTTCCCGAATCCGTAACTCACACTTTGAGAATTTAGCATAAAGCTGATGTTCCCAAAGTGTCTCGCAGAACTACCTCGATGCTCCCGATGCGAGTCCTCATCCCGAGAATATATCGAATATCATCAATAAAACCACCGAAATGAGTCCAAGTACGGTCGGAACACCCGATGCATCGATCCAAGAATGCCACCGAGCATTGGTCAGCCCAAATGGCATGACCGTAAACTCAAAGTGTCCAAATCGGGTGCGGAAAGCAGTCTTAGGTATGTCCTTATCCTTCACCCTAAGCTGAAAATACCCAGATCGGAGATCAATCTTCGAGAAAACTCTCGAACCCCGAAGTTGATCAAAAAGATCGTTAATCCTCGGTAACGGATACTTATTCTTCCCAATAAGAGCATTCAACCGTCTGTAATCAATACAAAGTCAGAGTGTCCCATCATTCTTCTTAACAAAATGTACCAGAGCACCCCACGCCTGAAGTGCTCGGTCGGACGAAACTCTTTTGTCTGTAATTCCTCCAGCTTGCTTCTTCTACTCCCGCATCTCGTAAATAGGCATCCGATAAGGAGGAATAGATATCGGAGCAAGACTGACCGCAAGTGGATGTCAAACACAATTCCCGCTCTTATGGTAATCCGGCAACTCCTCCGGAAATACTGCGGAAAATCTCGAACCAACGGTAAACCATCCAACTTCAACCTAATACCAGCTTCATTCAGATCATAGCATTCCCTACACCAGCTATCGACAGCTGATCCAGAATCTGTAACTCTTACTGTGCTGTGCGATAGTCAAACCAATCGGAGTCGTGAGAGGTAGTACCTCTCCAGAAACCATAATAGTACGGGTTGCACAATCAACGTGCACAGAGTTCTTGGATAGCCAGTCCATTCCAAGAATAACATCATAGTCCGGCGTGTCTAAAACCAACAGATCCGATACTATCATGTCCGCCTACAGATATCGTACAACCCCGAACCATCCCATTGGAAAACAGAAACTGACTTCCTGCAGTTTTTACTAAATGCGTTTGAGGCAAGGTACTAACAGACAGATACAGAAATGTAACACATTTCGGTGTTACAATGGGAACAAATGCTCCTGTATCAAATAACGCATGAACCGGTATCTCATTCGGAAATATAGTACCTTACGTAACTTCCTCACGACCCTCGCCCTACAATAAGAGGGCAATCCTGCACTCCAAAGAGTGTCAGACCTGCAACGTAAACATCGGCCCCCCTGCCGATGACAAATTCAACCGGAATGATACCTACTACAAATCGGATAAGATCGTGCCGGTGGTGCTCCCTCTCTTCCACTACTAAACTGCCAAGACCTATTCGGCCGTCCAGAAATCTACCGGGTCCCGCTATGTGGAGCCCTCGTACTCCCCTGACCTCATTGCAAGGTGAAACGACTCTCAACCTCCTCTTGTTCGAGGAGTTGAGCCCTAATAACCGCTTCCCGAAACAAAGTAATGTCTAAAGGTCTCAAAACCCACCTGAACTCGGGGCGCAGTCGACGAAATAAACCTCTTGGCCTTCTATTCTTCCATACCTTGATACCACGGTACATAGTAAACCAGCCGATCAAACTCTCACTCAAACTTTCCGACAATCTTGTCTCCCTGATGAAGCTCATCGAACTGTGCCTGACGCAGATCCCTGGCTACATCCCCGCTGCACCGCTAGTGGAAAATGTAGCCTCCCCCAGGAGTTTGTCAACTCCCGCCAACCAAATCTCTACTACCCTGCACTTTCTCGGTCATTGAACCTCGGGGGTTCAAACTCTAAAACCTCTCCAAAAGTCTGACCTCGCCAGACTGGTGCCCCAGATCTCCTCGTCGTTAATAGGACCGACGAGAAGTCTAGGTGTCGTAGTGACCACCCTTGTCAGAGTCACTCACTTACCGATCCCAAAACTATGGCGAGCAGTGGCTTAAGTCTTGCTATCACCACCTAATCAAAATGCCCTTACCGTGGCATAAACAGATTTTCGTTTGCCTACTGCCGTCCCTGAGCCTGCTGTGCTGACAGTGAAGTACCCAGCACAGCTGTACCTGGTCCAACACCAATACCAAACAGAAAGGGTCCCTGTGACTGCTAGAACCCCGGGGTGATGATTGTGATTGTTCAACCCCGAGTTACGCCGAACCCGTATCCCATTCTTCGGAGGTGTGGGATTCCAGCCCCGCCTCCGATGCCAAAACACGCTGTTCGCGTGTAGTAAACATTCCCTTAAACCAAGTCCAACCAAAGCCAACTTATCCCATATCCAAAAGTCCAAATCAACTAACTCTTCCCCATCTATCCAAAAGCCAGCAGCAGATTCTAAGGCTCAGAGTGTAATGCAATGCATGATGCGTAAATTCATTTTAGAATCACACAACCAAATATCAAATCCTCAAACACGTAATCAGTTCATGTTCATATCACGTAATCACACCATATACCAAACAATGAATTAAAGTACCCGGATCATACCAAGTCCAACTTCTAAACCTTCAAAATGCTTCAAAGAACCGCCCGCTGCTCCACACCCATTCCAAGGTGGTTCAAATAAGGAGGTGGCCAGTCTCCGTACAGAACCGCCCCAGAATGAAACGTAGAACCAGTGGCTCGCACTTCGAAGTCATCTTCCGCAGGTACTTAACCATGAACAGACTTAACTTACTCCAAAAGTCCACCCTCGGACTTGTATACTTGCCTTCCACATTTCATATCAAAACCAAACATACTTTACCTTTTGGGTCAATCCGACCCAACCTGCTCTGATACCAACTTGTCACAGCCACCCCGCCCGGTTGCGGAGGCGGAGCCGGCCGCGACGTTCGGAAGCGGAAGCTACGGCTGAAAGTGCGGAATCGGTACCACCGAAACCCGCTGCGTGCAGTGGTCCCATGACCCGGCCCGCAAAAACAGGATGGTCGTACGACGACCCGCAACCTACAGAACACATATATATAGCAAGTATACAAAGCAACTTAACAAACAAACATGCAGTTCATGGTGTCAAACATCAAACATCGCCACAACCCAGAACCACCAAATCCATAATATGACAACAACCCCAATATAAGCAAGTCGGGGCTCCGCCCTCGACTCAGAAGACAACAAAGGCAGAGTATGTCTCAGATTATACGTCTTATACAAATACATGATCTAAACTACATGCATGCAGCTACAGCTACAGAGCCATTAAACCAAAACCTATATACCTATTGTGCGGAATCGGAAACTTCCTCACTCAGGAGATTTTCCGCCCGTGGTACTACCGCTGCTGAAACCCAAGAAATCCGAAAGCACTGCGGATCTCTATTCCGCCAATTGCTTTTCAGAACGACCTGAAAGGTGTAAACAAATGAAAGGGTGAGTCCTCGAAAGGACCCAGTAAGGACTAAGGTAAAAGTGTAGTTTGCCCATATGGCGCGAACTGAACCTGCAAAACAGAGCAGATACAAGCACAATCGCATATATACATGTATGCAAAGTCAGAGGTGAGTCAGAATCCATCGTATGCGGTCCAACCGCCAGAACGACCCAAAACGACAGCCCTCTAAGAGGTCAGAATATACGTAATGTAATGTAATGTAATGTAAAGCACGGTATCGGCCGGGGTCGCGATCCCCAAACCGCCGTAGGGTCACGTATATATCGGCACCCAAGTGCGGATATACACGTAATGTCGGCACCCTCCAAAGGCGGACACAGATCAGAAGTATCGGCACTCCGGTGCGGATACGCATAATGTAATCAAGGAGCACCCGTGGCCTCTACGACCATTCGGGTCTCGTCACGTAATGTAACATATAATAATAAGAATACATAAACATAAACATAAGTAACATTACCTGATAAACGTATACATAACAGAATAGGAACCCGGGCCTCTAAGGTCATCCGGGCCTTGAAACGGAACAAACGTACATTTTTACCAAATTAAGCCCTTACCTCAGAAACGCTGCTCCGCAGCCCAAAACTCGGGAAATCCCGGCTCCCGACCCGAAATGCACAACTTGGCTCCTACGGGTCCGCGCTACTCCACCAACGCAGAATCAAGCTGTACAACCATAGTTGGATCAGAACATATCCAAACAAACCCCAGAAAACAATTCCCGCACAAACCCGCACTTTCCCGCAAAAATCCACAGAAAGCTCGGTTTCACGAACCGAGCTAGAACATTGTTACTGATACATCCATAAACACAACCAAGCATTCAAATCATACCTTCTTCCCAAATCATTCACACAAGTCCGAATCGAAATTCTCGCTCGACGCCCCGGCACAAATTTCGGCAGAGTTTCACTGCGTTTCCGACTACCCCCTGCTCACAAATGATCCATGATATGTAATATATGTTCGAATTCACAGTAATCAGCCAATATCATTGGTGCCAAAACCGAGGCTCGGGCCGGAAAAAACGGCTTTCACACCGAGCCTTTTCTAACAAAACCAATTACACCATCAGAATCAGAACTTCGCTCTGATCACAAATATATCCTTACCTTTCGCTGAATCCACCGTTGGATTTTACACCAAATCTTTGAACGGATCTTTGTAGCACTTCCGGCGCGTTTCTGCTCACGCTCCTGTTATCAAACATGCACAAGCAGGTGCCGGGAACGTTTAGAAACCAATAAATCAAATAAACCTTGTGATTCCATAATCACTTCCAAACTTTAATGTACTCACGGTTTACAAACCGGCTGAAACTTCACAAACCGACCTCGATTATTCACTTACACAACACAAGGATCGCTTTTGACATGCTTACCTCAAAGCTTGGCCGAGTAACCTTCAAGTTCAGTTTTGGAGCTTTAGGAAGCGCATCCATGGAGGAAAGAGGCGGCAGGAAGGAGAAGAGAAGAAGAAAATGGCTTTTGCCATTTCTTTTTTTCCTTTTATACCTTTTTTTTCTTCTTTTCTTTTTCCTTTCTCATCTTTAATTCAAGAAGGGACAAGTGTCCCTTATCTCTCCCAAAACTGCCGAACCTGCTGCTGCCCATGCTCCAATAATTTTCATTTTGTTACCAAATACAATTTAACTCCCAATTTTTCCGAAAGTTCCAATTCTTTTTGCCCAAAAATAATTACCGAATTCCAAAATTAACGAAACTTGGACACAACCTTCAGAATATTATAACATTCACAGAACATTTTTCAGAAGTTCATTTACCATTCCGGAGTGTCCTACCGAGCTCGCTGAACCCGAACCAAAACCCGACGTGCGAGCGTGTCAACCTTAACCGAAATTCCGTCACTCCAAAATTCTATAAAAATACCCATAAATTCCATCTTAAATTATAACACAACTTACCCAAAAGCCGTCAGAAAATTTCCATCCCGAGCCCCGGGATTCCCGTCCCGAGCCCCGGAGTCGCCCGAACCGAACGTCCCGCCCCAAATATTAAACTCCACAACCACCTCCGGACGTTTCCACGACTCCAAAACTACAAACGGCTTCCCAAACTGAGGTCTCGAGAGCGCTACCGAGCCCGCTGTACGCCCCGAGGCGACCCCGACAACCCCGGCGCCAGAAAAATATTTTCGGCGGAAACGTCCGGGGGACCCACACGACCTCAAATACGGAAGGGTTCGCCAAAATGATACTCGGATAGGGCTCGGGAGCCGTCTGAACGCCGAAAACGTGACCCGCAGGCCAAAACCGGAGCCCCGGGTCACCCGGCCGCAACCCGCTCGGGGTGACCGTAAGCAGCTGCGCGCAGCCTCCCCAACACGGTTGCGAGTCTCATCTCTCAAAACTCCAGCTGATTTTTCACTTGTCTCAAACAAGTACTCCATCGCCTTCGCCATCGCGCGACTTCAAGCTCAAGGTAAACCGATGATACGATCACGGTACGCTTGACGCGAATCCACGAGATCGCATTTAAGCGCAGATCTAGCTCGGTGGAGTCGATTGAACAAAGAAGGATAGAGACGGCCACAGACACCTCCCAACTACGAGGTTGGGCAATATCTGCGATAAGCCTGGGGAGTATGGAAGATCTAGCACCTCTTAACTACGAGATTAAGCAATACTAGATATTAAACTTGATGATAAACAATCAATCAAGGGGGATGGCGGAATATAGCAAGGGGGTGAGAACCGGGCTTAAGGAATTGTCCTTCTTAAGCTTTACATATGTTCTACCTATTCTAGGAGTCTGTCTTTCCTTTTATAGGGAAGGAAGGGAACAGCCTCTTACAAAAGACGCATGCATGCCATAAAGTGTACAGTAATTTTGCATGCATGTCGCGAAAAGATAAAAGGTCAAAAGTTCGCTCCCAAGTGTCGGCGTATAAGGCGGGAGGGGCCGAATGGTCGGGAGTGGTTGGCCGATTTGGATAAGCCGAGGTGGCTCTGCTTTAGGGCTCTGCTGATGGGAGACCCGGCTCGGAAGGCCTCGCCTTTGTTGGCAAACTTTCTCAAAGGAGGCTTCGCCTAGTGGCCTCGCCTTTCCCTTTGAGACTTGCAACGAAGGCTCCGCCTTCGCTTGAGGCTCCAGAAGAATATCCCTTAGCGTCGGCGGAAGTCTTCTTGTTGTGGACGTGGCCTTTACCAGGAGACTGGCTGGGATGACGTCGCCCAAGGGCTTTGCCTTCGCCAGGAAGCTACGCCAGGAAGTACCGTCCGTATCTTAAAGACTTCTCGTGGACATTGTTGCATGAGGGCTTCGCAAAGGGGAGGGTTATGGAGATGGCTTCGCTGAAGGATTGGCCATCGCGTAACTCCCTTGTTGGGGAAGCCTAGCCCTCGCCTCGGGGCTTCGCATAATGGCTCCGCCCGGGGCTTCGCCGGTGTCTCGGATGCCTTAGCATGATGCAGTTCATCCTTCGCCTTGAGACTTCACGGGGACGGCTTTGCCAAAGTGGCTTGTCTTCGCCTGGATGCCTGTTTGCACGAAGCCTCTCCTACGCCTTGAGGCCTCTTTTAGGGTCCTCGCGTGAAGGCATTGCCCTTTCCATGTCTGGGGTTATTCCTGGACCATCGGATTAGGCCGCGGGGCCTCTCGAACCCACTCGCCAAGGGTTTGCTCCGAGCTTCACTCGATTGCCTCTTTGTTCTGGGTCATCTTGTTGTTGCTTGGGGATCCCGTGATCACATCATTCCCTCCTCTTAAAAAGATTCGTCCTCGAATCTTAAGGGAAGAAATTTTTCCTACAATTGAAAACAAGCACAACAAACTTTGGAGAGAATTAGAGGTTAGTAAACGAAACTTAACAGGAGACGGGGGGGGGTAGGGGTTGGGATGCAAATGTATGCATTAGCATGACAACTCCTATATGCATCGTGATCATGAACAAGTCTATAAAAATTCATGACATGCTTCCTAGAGTATTGTAGACATTTAACAAGCTTTTTATACTCAAGGAAAGCATGCGGTCCAACGCCTTTAGACCTCTGCTCATGGACCCGGGGGGGGGGGTCAAGGGAAGCTTTACCTTCGCCAAGCACATGCATATGTGCTTCCCGAGACAAAGAAGAAGAAACTAAGCTAGTCGTAGAAAGAACTTCGGACTGCAATGCGCAGAGACTAGCATTAGCATAAGCAAGAGGTTGAGAGATGAACAGGTCGCTCTCTCTCTCCACCTCAACCATTAACATGGTTTCAGCTCGATTTATTTTAAGATGCTCATGTTTGTTAAGGAAAGGCATGGATGTCTCTCGTGGAACAAAGGGGTCTTTCCTTAACGCATGCATTCTAAGCATGTCAAACATGGCATGCTGGGGTCCGTGTATATATTCGAACAATGGGTGAGGTGTCGAACCAATGTCCGATCCATCACCCCTGTTCGTAGCATGCGAGACTCAAGGAAACCACAGATTCGCACTCTTGCGTATACTGCTACTCTTTGGAAGGAAGAGACAAGTTACCTTCTCCCAAGTTAGGAGACGTAGACCGCTTCGCATATCATCTTCTTCTCCTTCAGCAACGGTGTGGCTTCTTCCTCAAGTAAGGGTTTAGTTGGGGCTCCCGCATGAGCTCTGTTTTCTTCCAAAGCGCCTTCGCTTTCTTCAACTCTTCGCGCGCCCGCGGCTTCTTCTTCTTCCAGCACAGCCAAAGAAGAACAACAAGTATGAGAAGATGAAACGATAAGTTCTTATTAGGGTATGGTAGAAGGCCGGGTGAGTCTTTCTTTTCACTCATTTGGCTTTGGAGAGCCCTTTCTTTTCTTCTCTCTTTCCTTTTCTCTCTCGCCCGCTCATATTCTAAGTACTCATCCTTGAGCCTTCTAATCTCTTGGGCGAGAGTCTCTTCTTTTGGATTTTGGTGAGGGTTGGGATTTGTGGTGTAGGTATGGGCTGCGCAAGTATTGGGCGGTGGGGTGCGCGGCCCAACCAAGGGGGTTTGTGGCGATGGGGGTCCTCGCCTCCTCTCCTGGAAGGAAGTTGGTTCGCCTGAGGGCGAAGACCCGTCGAGTGGAGTATGGTGGCGGAGCCTGACTGGGGTACTGGGTGCAGGGCGCATGGGGGCCCTCGCCTGGGGGTAGTATGGAGGGGGTGGCTCTTCTTGACAGAGTCCATATCGTCGCCACAGCAACCTCTTCAACTCACTCCAAGACTGGATGGGGGTTTCAGCGGACCGTTCTCTGTCAGAGAACTCTCGGCGACACCATTCCTTGGCCTCTCCTTTTAGGCGTCTTATGGCTTGGCTCAACATTGTTTCACCACGAAGTGGGAGCACGTAAGTGGTACTCCAACTTCTCCATCCAATGCCATAAGTCTTTTCCAAGTGGTATCGCCCCATCGATAGATCAACCCCATAGAAATATTTATCTCGCCATGGGGTCTCCCGCACATTTAAACAATAAAATTAGTCCGCTCAAACTCCTCACGTGTTTGGGGTTCTCTCTGCCGCGAAGGGGTCTGCCCTTTCGCGAGGGGTCACACTCGGCTTTCTTTCTTTCCTCTTGCTTAGCTCTCAGAGCTTGCTCTTTCCAAGGCCAAAACCCGATAATGAATATCACAAGATAACCAATAGCATGCAAAAATCTTTAAGTAAGAAGTACTAGTTACTTGAAGCAAGCTAGGTTAAAATGGAGGGGGTTTAACAGATATATATAAGAGGGTTAGAAATGAGGTTTTGGCGCACAAACACTTTTGGCTCAAATTTGAAATCGAAATTAGATCAAGGTCACTGTTCATATGAGTTGTGGAATGAACAGATATGAACATTCATATGAACACCAAGAACAATAAGAACACAGATCCGATTTCTTCTACGCTTTTTTTTTTACAACCAAGCCTTATACACCACTTCTCTTCACTTTTCAACTACAACCTCACTCTTTTGAGCGTATAAATCTTGGCACGTTGCGGTTTTGAATAAAACTGAGATTTTGCGACTTTCGCAAAACCGCAACTGCTTTCTTTTCTTCTTCTTCTTCTTCTTCTTTTTTTTTTTTTTTTTGACTTTTTGATTTATGAAGTTGCTAACACAACAACAACTCCTAACACCGAATCAACACAACAGATAAACCGAAACGAAAAGCGGAAATGGGAAGGGATACGAGATAAGCGAACAGAGTATAACACGGTTTGAAAATAACGCAAAGATAAATCTTTCTTCAAGTAGAAATAAAAAGGGTTTAACCTTGAAGAAATCACAACAACTCCAAAGAAGCGATCCGGCTCGATACCACTTGATACGATCACGGTACGCTTGACGCGAATCCACGAGATCGTTTAAGCGCAGATCTAGCTCGGTGGAGTCGATTGAACAAAGAAGGATAGAGACGGCCACAGACACCTCCCAACTACGAGGTTGAGCAATATCTGCGATAAGCACAGGGAGTATGGAAGATCTAGCACCTCTTAACTACGAGATTAAGCAATACTAGATATTAAACTTGATGATAAACAATCAATCAAGGGGGATGGCGGAATATAGCAAGGGGGTGAGAACCGGGCTTAAGGAATTGTCCTTCTTAAGCTTTACATATGTTCTACCTATTCTAGGAGTCTGTCTTTCCTTTTATAGGGAAGGAAGGGAACAGCCTCTTACAAAAGACGCATGCATGCCATAAAGTGTACAGTACTTTTGCATGCATGTCTCGATTTAAAAGATAAAAAGGTCAAAAGTTCGCTCCCAAGTGTCGGCGTATAAGGCGGGAGGGGCCGTAATGGTCGGGAGTGGTTGGCCGATTTGGATAAGCCGAGGTGGCTCGCTTTAGGGCTCTGCTGATGGGAGACCCGGCTCGGAAGGCCTCGCCTTTGTTGGCAAACTTTCTCAAAGGAGACTTCGCCTAGTGGCCTCGCCTTTCCCTTTGAGACTTGCGACGAAGGCTCCGCCCTCGCTTGGAGGCTCCGCAGAAGAATATCCCTTAGCGTCGAACCGGAAGTCTTCTTGTTGTGGACGTGGCCTTTACCAGAGACTGGCTGGGATGACGTCGCCCAAGGGCTTTGCCTTCGCCAGAAGCTACGCCAGAAGTACCGTCCGTATCTTAAAGACTTCTCGTGGACATTGTTGCATGAGGGCTTCGCAAAGGGGAGGGTTACGGAGATGGCTTCGCTGAAGGATTGGCCATCGCGTAACTCCCTTGTTGGGGAAGCCTAGCCTCGCCTCGGGGCTTCGCAGATAATGGCTCCGCCCGGGGCTTCGCCGGTGTTACGGATGCCTTAGCATGATGCAGTTCATCCTTCGCCTTGAGACTTCACAGGACGGCTTTGCCAAAGTGGCTTGTCTTCGCCTGGATGCCTGTTTGCACGAAGCCTCTCCTACGCCTTGAGGCCTCTTTTAGGGTCCTCGCGTGAAGGCATTGCCCTATCCATGTCTGGGGTTATTCCAGACCAAAGGATTAGGCCGACAGGGCCTCTGAACCCACTAGCCAATGGATTGCTCCGAGCTTCACTCGACCGCCTCTTTGTCTGGGTCATCTTGTTGTTGCTTGGGGATCCCGTGATCACATCATCCCGTTGTGGCAACACGAGAGGATAGCGACAAGTTGCGCATGTGCATCGATTTCACAAACTAAAATGATGCTTGCCCGAAGGATTCATATCCAACCCCTCCGATCGATAGGCTTGTGGATTCCACGGCCGGACACGCGAGGCTCTCTTTCCTTGATGCTTACAGTGGGTACCATCAGATAAGGATGAACCCGGCAGATGAAGAGAAGACGTCTTTCATAAGCGACTCTAACGCATTGTTATACAAGAATGCCCTTCGGATCAAGAATGCCGGAGCAACCTACCAAAGATTGATGGATAAGGTATTCTCCGGGCAGATAGGAAGAATTCTCGAAGTTTATGTTGACGATATCATCATCAAAAGCAAGGAGGAAGAGAACCTCATCCGCGATATTGAGGAAGTGTTCGGCAAATCCAAGGTATGGAATACCGTTGAATCCGGATAAGTGCGTTTTGGAGTAACATCCGGAAATTCTCGGATTTATGGTGTCCGAGCGGCATCGATGCGAATCCCGCAAAGATCGAAGCACTCTTAAACGTGAGAACACCTTCATCGATAAAAGACGTGCAGAGACTTCTCGGGAAGATTACGGCCCTCGCCGCTTTATATCTCGATATGGAGACAAGTGCCGTCCGTTCTTCAAACTCTTGATCAAAGAAGGTGCGAGCCGGCCGAATAGGGTACGAAAAGGTGAGAAGAAATCCAAGGAAGAGAACGAGAGGAAAGGGCTAGGTTCGGTTGGAATCCCGAATGTCGAAAGCCCGGGAGGAAATCGAGCCTACCTCCCGGAGATGCCCACGCTTCGACAACCAACCGAAGACAGACCCCTCATTGTATACTTGGCCGTGGTGAAAAAGCTGTAAGTTCGGTACTTGTTCAAGAAGACGACCAAGGAAAGCAAAATGGCTAGTCTATTACGTAAGCAAATCCGCACGGAGCCGAACTCAACTACCCGATGATCCGAAGCGGTGTACTCTCTACTCTTATCGCCGGGAAGGTTGAAGCCATACTTCCTCGGGTTTTCCATCATTGTTCAAGTAATGTCCCTATCAAGGACATCTTAAAACGGGTAGACCACTCCTAAGATCACAAAATGGTGCGTCGAGCTAAGCGAGTACGAGATCAAGTATGAACCCCGAAGAGCGATCAAAGCATGTGCATTAGCGGATTTTATCGCTGAATTACCCAAGGAGTCCGGCGGTGAGGATTCTTTGAACGAGGATTGTCCGGTCCGGACCACGCACGTGGATGGAGCTTCGGATCGGACAAACAAGGTGCCGGACTAGTTCTCGAAGGCCCGAAGGAATGAAGGCTACTAAGTCAATTAAATTCAATTTCCGGTAACAAACAACGCAGGCGAATATGAAGCCCTCATTCTTTGGTCCGGAGTTAGCCAAAAGGCGGGATCCGATCATCAAAGCATGCAACACTCAAACCTCCTCGCTCAGCAGATGAATGGGGAGTACGAGGTCAAAGAACCAAGTCTTAAGAAATACGCCGAGGTAGCAAGAAGGTTGGCCGCCGATTTCGAAAAGGCGTATCGAGAAGATCCCGAGATCGCTCAATTCGGAGGCCGACCAACTTTCAAGTCAGCTTCTTACGACGAAGTAAGAAGTGAACCTTGCGCGATCGCTCCCGGACAATCCAACCAAGGCCAACATCGGGAGAAAGGCCAGCAAATTTGTCATAATCGGGAAAATATGTACCGTAAAGGATTCTCTTCCCCGCCGCAAAATGCGTCGGAGAGGGAGACACCGAGGACATTCTGCGAGAAACCCATGAAGGCACCTGCGGATCGCACATTAAATCGGACGCGTTAGCTGCGGTCATACTAAGACAAGGGTTCTTTTGGCCTACTCTCAAGGAAGACGCAAAGAGACTCGTGAACAAGTGCAAGAGGTGCCAAGAACACGCTCGAATACAGAGGGTTCCCTCAGAGTACGTGACGTCCTCGGATTACCCTATACCGTTCGCCGTATGGGGAATCGACCTGATCGGGGCCTTACCTACCGCTCCGGGAGGATTGAAGTATTGCGTAGTCGCCGTAGACTACTTCACCAAGTGGATAGAAGCCGAACCACTGCTACAATTACGGCTGAAAATATCCGAAAGTTTGTGCGGAAGAACATTATATGCGTGTTCGGTGCCCGAAGGTCACAGTTGCCGATAACGGAGCTCGGTTCACTGACGGTGGATTCCAAGATTTCGCCGAGGAATTCGGAATCAAGATTCATTTCGCCCCGGTCGCCCACCCGCAGAGCAATGGCCAAGTGGAGGTATCCAATCGAACGTTGAAGGACGGTTTAAAAACAAGACTCGGGAAAGCAAAGGGGAAATGGCCCGGAGAACTTGATGTGATCACGGGGTAAGTGATCACGCGCTCGGATCTAGCTCGATGGAGGCGGTTTCCAGCAAGAATGGGAAACGAAACCGATGAGGACATCGCCTCAAAGGACCCTCGTGTTCCGAGAAGACCCACAACCTCAAGCACGCGCGACCCTCGGTCCGTCCAAGGCCTTGGCGGACCCATGACCAGGTCCCGGCTGAAACAAGTCCAAGCGAACCTTAATGCTTTCATGAGGCTCATGGCGCAGACGATCGAGAGGAGTCTCGGAGAAGGCCTTACAACTTCACCAACTCGGTATCGCTGGGACGCAGAGTGTGCGAAGCCCCCGGAGTCTTAAGCATAAGCGTTCTTGAAGAAGGGAGCAGCCCAGTCTTAAGCGCGCGAACACTTGGCGAAGGAGAAGGCCTCGGCCAAGGGCAACTCCGCAAGGCACCGGCGGAGGCATTCTAGCGAAGGCTCTAGCGAAGGCCTTTCGCGTCATCCCGAGCTTCACCGGTTGACCGACCAAACCTCGACACATGGTGTCTTTTCTCCGCCGATACCCGGATAGACAAACAACCACTTTTAGGCTAGCCTTACCTTTTTACCTTTTTAGAAGCTTTTCACTCTGTAAGCGTGCAAAAGTACTTTGTACTTTCTGCACGCATGCACATTCGAAATACTCCTTTTACTTCTTCCATTTCACTTCACTATATAAGCTAAGTGGCAGTCACCATTGTAACCAGAACATATTATTGAATTTAAGCAATTCGGCTGAAACACTCCCGGGGAGTCATCGGCTTTTGTGTTCTCCACTCTTGCATTTCCATTTCCCTAGTGATCCAGGCAAGAGGATCCAAGCATAATATCTAGTATTGCTTGACCTTGTAGTCAAGAGGTGCTAGATCCCATCTTCATTCACAGGAATTTTAAAGGGCATTGCCTCACCTCGTAGAGAGGAGGTTCCCTTGGCCGACACTGTTTCCTTCGTGTTCTTCCTCTGTTCTTCGTTTCCATTCTTGCTGGAAACCGCCTCCAACGAGCTAGATCCGATCTCGTGATCACGTCTCCCCACCGTGATCACAGAGGAAGAACACGAAGGAAACAGAGTCGGCCAAGGGAACCTCCTCACTACGAGGTGAGGCAATGCCCTTGAAAATGCCTAGGAAGGAAGATGGAATCTAGCACCTTTTGAATACAAGTTCAAACAATACTAGATATTATGTTGGATCCTCTTGCACGGATCACTTAAGGAGATGGAATGCAAGAAATGAGAACAAGAAAGCCAAAACCTCACTTGGAGTATTTCGATTTCTTATAAATATGTTCTACGTTACAATGGGGCTTCTAGCTTATATAGTGGGAGGTGTGAGAAGTAAGTCGGTGCAAATGCAGAAAGCATAAAGTGCTTTTGGCGTGATTGTCACGTTCCGGTTTGACTTACGCGTGCAGAGGAAGGACGCCTTGTTGTCGATATTGCTAAGTGTGGTGGCGGAAGCCATTAAGTCGACTTTGCGTATTGGAGCGCGATTGTCGAGGAATAGAGAGATTCTACGAGGTAGTGATTTGACGAGTCGCGTTAGAGTATTAGTTTAATGTTACCCCTTTAGGTATGAACAGTGAATGTATTTATAGTCTTATGTCTCAGTGGCATTATTGTAATATCTCAATGTAAGGTGATTATACTTTTTAGGTCGTATATGCACTTCGGGAAGTATAGTTCGGGAACGTCCTTAATCTATATTCGGGTTATATGCTAGTTTTTTAATGGGGCCCTTATTTCGGGCTTATGAGTGGGCCTTTTGTTAGGCCTTTTATGCGTATTTGGGCCTGGCGGCCATCAAGTCCCCCCCCCAAGCCCTTTTGGCCGACTAAAAGGAGTCCAAAGTTCTTTTCTAGAAGATCCAGTTTTTTAGAGTCTGTGAGTCATGTTCGGGAAATTGCTTGGTTAGGGATACTGTCTTTGTTCGGGCATCTGATTCATCTTCTGTTCGGGTAACTGAGTGTATTTTTGAAAACATTGTTCGGGCATGTGGCTCCTCTTGTTATTCGGGTAACTAAGTCGTTTCCCGTACTAGTGTGTCCGGGAGACTAAAGATGTGGATTCTCATGTTCTCAGACATGGTTCGGGTTTCGAGTAGTCTCCCTATCATTGTATTCGGGAAAATGAGGGTGTGGATTCCTTATTTTCTCGAACAATGTTCGGGCTTTTGAATCGTTTCCCGTACTATTGTGTTCGGGAAACTGAGGATGTTCTCTCCTTTTGTCTCGAACCATGTTCGAGCTTCTGAATCGTTTCCCGTACTATGATGTTCGGGAAACTGAGGATGTGGAGTTCTCCATTTGTCCTGAACAATGTTCGGGCTTCTGAATCGTTTCCCGTACTATGATGTTCGGGAAACTGAGGATGTGGAATCCTCCATTTGTCTCGAACAATGTTCGGGCTTCTGAATCGTTCCCCGTACTATGATGTTCGGGAAACTGAGGATGTGGAATCCTCCATTTGTCTCGAACAATGTTCGGGCTTTTGAATCGTTTCCCGTACTATGATGTTCGGGAAACTGAGGATGTGGAATCCTCCATTTGTCTCGAACAATGTTCGGGCTTCTGAATCGTTTCCCGTACTATGATGTTCGGGAAACTGAGGATGTGGAGTCCTCCATTTGTCTCGAACAATGTCCGGGCTTCTGAATCGTTCCCCGTACTATGATGTTCGGGAAACTGAGGATGTGGAATCCTCCATTTGTCCTGAACAATGTTCGGATTTTCATATTCGGGATCTGTTGATATTCCCAACGGTTACTTTTTGAATCGACGGTGGAGATCGAATGACTTTTGACGTTTCATCTACCCGATCTTCTCTATAAATGTGAGTTGAGCGTCACTTTCATTTGTATCTCTCAAGCTCTTCTCTCCTCATAATAAAAACACGACGGACAATCCGACGCTCCAGGAAGCTGTTAGTATCTTCAAGAGGCGGAGGACTGTTGAAGAATCTAACCCGAAGACTTCTTCCCCCTTTCCTCGGAGAAACCACTGCCCGGACGGTTATAGAGGTTCGTCCGCCGTTCATCAATTCTACCGACTCCACCGCCGAGTTGTCGACGCCGCCGCCGTCATCCCGCCTTTTACTCTTCTTCCAGTAGTCGTCCTTGTCTCCTCCGGCCATTTACCCGAGGTACATGAAAATGGCTCCTACTTTTCCCACCCCTTCTACTGTTCGTCCCTCCGGTTGCCTTTTAGAAACCAAGGGCGAGATTCCCGAAGGTTGGTGGTCTGAGATAGAGAACTACCGGAGCAAGGCCACTCCGGAGTTAATAAAGGAGTGGCAGTCCACTCATTTTTTCCCGATGACCGTTCATACTCGGGTCCCTTCCCCAGAGTGTCGGGCGTACGAGCCCGGGAAAGGGTGGTTGGTGATCTTCAAGGATCAACTCATCGTGCGGGCTTCGCTTTCCCCGCACCCTTCGTCCGGCGGTGGCGGAATCCCACGGGCTAGCGGTTAACCAATTCAGCCCGAACACCTACTGCCACATAAACGCCTACCTCATTCTTTGTGCTCTGTTCGAGACAGAGCCAACCATATCCACCTTCCTTCAGTACTATAAGGTCAACGTGATCCCGAGGAACTGTTTTTACTTCTTGATGCCCGGGGTCCTCCTACCGTGAAGTTCAATTTCGTTTGGAACTTGCCATCCAGCCGCAAGGGATGGCATCGGGAATTTTTCTTCATGAAGCCTGATGCGTCATGGGGCCTGCAAACCGCGCAGAAAGTAGGGGACTCCGGACGGTAATCCTCGGCGACCGAAGGGGGCTGCCGCCAAGGAGAATTACGAACGGTTCGATAATAAAATCCGAACCATTGCTCCTTGGTGCGGGGATGGGCCGAAGGAAATCCTCCCTTTTCCTTTGTACTGGAAGCTGATTACCCAAGGGCTCCTTTCTCACTTGGGTATTATCCAGGGGGACTTGGGCGAGTTGGGCATCCGGGCTTCTCCCCCTTCGACCCGAGATATGGCTCTGGTGCACCGCCTTGGGCGAAACGTCCTTCGAGGACTTCAAGAAAGGTTTATATCGTTCTTCTGTTTACTTGTGCATTCGTTTGATATTAACTAATTCTTTTCCTTTTCGTAGAAATGGAGCCTGAATTTGACCTTGGCGCTATCTTCCGGGACGCGAAGGAGAAGAAACCGGGCTCTAAAGCCGGAGGCTCTTAGCCCGCAGCAGGCGAGAAGAAGCGGTTGAGGGCCGCCGGTTGATCTTGAGGCCGCGGTCAAGCCCGCTGAAACAACGTCCGGGAGGTTCCATCCCGGTTCACATGGAAGGCAATCCCACTGGGACGATGTCTATGACATGCTGCGGACCTCCCGAACAAATCGGAAGGACAAGGGGAAGTTCACGGCTTCAAGGGTGACCGGGCAAAGTGCCCCGAGGTTGAACCTATCGAGTTCAGTTAGGTAATCAAATTGTGAAGTTACGCAATCTACGCTTTTGGAACCTGTTCGGGAATCTTTCTCGAATGTTTGGTGAAGACCCGCTACATGACGTGGTTCGATCTCATTTTTGTACACTAGGTCCGGACTGGAAAGAGGCCCGGGAAGAGAGGCGGCGGCTGCGGGACGAGAAGGCTGTTGCAGCTCGGGAATGATCTCATTCCCGGGAGCTGCGTGGCTGATCCATGAGGATCAAAATGTCCTCAACGATGAGGACGCCAAAGACATGGCTTCCGAGCTTTTCGACGGGACCACCACCGCCCGAACAATGGAGTGCACGGAGCACTTCTACCCCGACTGGGCGTCGCCGCTTCAAAGGTGGCCGTCCTCGGGCACCGTGTTAGCCTTTGTTTGTTTACTTCTTAAGTCTAAGCTTTCGGGTTAATACCACGGAAAATAATCTTGATGATGCGCGGTGGCCACAATGGGCGGGTGGATTTCACGAATCACCCGAGCATCTAACCGGCTCAGGTCCGAGGCCGAGCACCGGGCAACTAAGGCCATAGCGGTGGTGGCTAAGCTGATTCGGCGAGTCCACCACTATGAGCGATTCTTTGCGGCATTGCCGTACCTCCTCCAAGCTCGAGCTTCCCGAGGGCTCACATATTCGGGAGAACCTCAGCCCGGCCGAAGCTGATGATTTTGCTTTGGCTGAGGTTGCTTTCCTAAGCGCGGTCAAAGAGCACCGCCATTCAGAGGAAGCTCTTCGGGAAGAAAATCGGTTACTGAAGGCTGAAAAAGTTCCAAGTTGACTTCGCCAACCAAGAAGAGCACCATGAGCAGGAGCTACGGGTCAAGGATGAGGAGATTCAACGACTTCGGGATGAGCTCTCCGTGGTTCAGGCCAAGATCCCGAAGCACCCCGAGTCAGTTGCCGGTATTTCTACCTGACAACCCCAGACAGTACCGAATCCAAATCTAACTGATCCTCAACAAGCTATCCTGGAAGTCATCACGTAAAACAAAAATAGTCGGGGGGGTAAAGCCAACCTAACAACTCACTCTAGAAACTCATGAGAACCGATAAAACTCGAGGTAACTTGCCCCGCCTACCAAATCTTACTGTCCCTCTGATCGGTGCTACCTCCAGTCAAACTCTGTCACCAATCTCAAATTCTAAGTGCCTGTGACATCTATTCACACATAAGGTGGTGCGGTCATTCGCGGTTTTGATCCGTGCCTGTAACAATCTGATCTTTGCCGTAGTCTCCTCAAAAAGCTCGGGTCCCAGCTCAACCCTATCAGACGCATCTGTCCAACAGTGTGGTGTCATACACCTCCTCCCGTACAACGCTTCATATGGTACCATGCCAATCGTGGTATGGAAGTTGTTGTTGTACAAAAACTCTATCAAAGGTAACTGCTGGTCCCAATCTCCTCCAAAATCCAAAGTACAGCTTCGCAGCATATACCCCAGTATCAGAATCACCCGCTCCGACTGCTCGTCCGTCTGTGGGTGATAAGCTGTACTCAGATGGAGTCGCGTGCCCAGTGCTACATGAAAAACTCTCCTAACCTTTGTAAAACGCGGATCACGGTCAGATACAATGGAGTTTGGTACTCCATGTAATCGTACAATCTCACGATGTAAAGTGGGCAAGCTTCTGCAGGGCGCGACCGAATAGGCAGAAGGTGTGCGCACTTTGTCAGCCGATCCACAATAACCCAGACAGCATCATGATGAGACCGTGTCAGGGGCAGTGCAGTCAGAAAGTCCAAAGTAACATTGCCCCACTTCCCGACTGGAATGGGCAAGGTCTGCAGTGTCCCTGCCGGTTTTTGGTACGCAATCTTCCCCTGCTGACAAACGGCACACCTGGACACATGTGTGGCAATGTGTCTCCTCATACCAGGCCACCAGAAGTGAGTGCGCAGATCTTGATACATCTTTTCACTCCCAGGATGAATACTCAATCTGCTCGAGTGTGCCTCCTCTAAAAACTCATTCCGGAACTCCTGATCCTCTGGTACATAAAGGCGGTCTCGGAACTATAGCAATCCCTGCCTATACTGAAACGTTGGTAACAAAGACCCTTATCTTCCTCAGATAAATTCTTCAACCCCGGATCTCTACCTTGCGCCTCGCGCACCCTGTCAAGCCACTCAGAAAGTATGGTAAGTGTGTATACCTGAGCACGCTCCCAGAGCTGCCACCTGTGCCAAAGGCATGTCAAATCTCTCTCTTCGGATCGGTCCCCAACATCTCCTCCCTTGACCAACCCGGTAAACTTCCTGCTCAGAGCATCGGCAACCGTGTTGCCCTTGCCGGAGATGTACTCGATACTACAATCATAATCCTTAATGTATTCGAGCCATCTGCGCTGCCTCATGTTAAGCTCCTTCTGCGTAAACAGATATTTCAGACTCTTATGGTCGGTAAGAATCTGAAATTTGTTACTAATGTGAGCATGGCCAAGACCAAACCAAATGATGTGGATCTGTAATCATCCGAAGTTGGAGCAATGGACTTCTTATTGAGGCTCTTTTCAAGAGGAGAAAAATGGCTTTTGAATCACCTCAATCGGAGTTCCGGAGCTCAAGATATTCAGAAAACCGTGAAGATCCAAGAACCAGGCGACAGAACCAGGCGACCCAAACTTGAAGTCAGGCGGTCGCCCGGTCCAGGCGAGGACCAGGCGAACCAGCCCCTGGATCAGGCGATCGCCCAGCCCAGGATGGCTTGTCAACAAGTGATGGGCAGGTGACCACGCGAGAACTAGGCGACCAAAACCCTGGCTCAGGCAATCGCCTGGCTCCTCGAGATGCCTTCCCTCGACCAAGCGAGAACCAGGCGACCAAAACCCTGGATCAGGCGATGAAACTTGCATTCACCCTTGTGATGATGATTGGTTTTCTATTCAAGAGCATGAATTGAAATGTGAAAAGAATAATGATTCTAACTCCATAATATGTGATGATTTCTCTTCTTTACATGAAGAACCTCTTGAATATCACAATAATGAAAGTGCATCTCATTCATCATATGAAGTGTCCGAGCATTATGAGTTGTGTTCCTCGGATGATGAGCATAACTATTATCATGATGAGATGTACGAACATGACCTCTATCCCATGTCACCCACACCTAGCCATGATCATTCTTTGATGTATGATTTAGACTCTTTGCATTTGGACGATGAGAATGAATGGCCTAGGCTTACATTTGACCGGATATACCATTGAGCATACCATGTTGAAAATGGAGGTTTGTAGAAATAGTGCCATGTTTAGCATGAGTGAAGTGCATGAATTGAACTTCTTGAGTGTACTTACTTTAATATGGATATGCATGCAACTTTTGAGAAACATGAGTATCTATATGGGATTGACTTAAAGCTATGTGAAAGGTTGAAGCGAAGGGAAAGGGCGGATTGTCCATCTTATTCCTTCAAACCATTTTTGGGACTTTGATGTTTAAGATTTAGTTCACTAACCTCTAATGTCCTCCAAGTTTGTTGCGGTGTCTTGGTTTTTGTAGGATTCATCCCATTTAGATTCGAGGACGAATCTTCTTAAGTGGGAGGGAATGATATGAGCATGGCCAAGACCAAACCAAATGATGTGGATCTGTAATCATCCGAAGCTGGAGCAATGGACTTCTTATTGAGGCTCTTTTCAAGAGGAGAAAAATGGTTTTGAATCACCTCAATTGGAGTTCGGAGCTCAAGATATTCAGAAAACCGTGAAGATCCAAGAACCGAGCGGCGTAACCAGGCGACCCAAACTTGAAGTCAGGCGGTCGCCCGGTCCAGCGAGGACCAGGCGAACCAGCCTGGATCAGGCGATCGCCCAGCCCAGATGGCTTGTCAACAAGTGATGGGCAGGTGACCAGGCGAGAACCAAAGCGACCAAAACCATGGCTCGGGCGATCGCACGGCTCCTCGAGATGCCTTCCCTCGACCAGGCGAGAACCAGGCGACCAAAACCCTGGATCAGGCGATCGCCTGGCTACCCGAAATCAGCTTCCCTCCACTTTTGAAACCTAGCCATTTTTGTTGACTATCACTATTTGTAATTTTAACTCCTATTTTCAGCCCCTTTTGTAATTTCTTTGGTTTCTATAAACCATATAACTTCATAAACATGAGTTATATGATTTATGGAAATTAGAGAAAAGGGTTTTCAACCCTTCCCATCCATCTCTTACACCCCTCACCTCACCCACCTTAATTCTAGGAAGCTTGTCCCTAAGCCTCCTCTCTCCTCCCTTCCCTCACCATTTTAGTTAGGCTTGGAGACCATTTGAAACTTAGAACTCATATTGTAAGAACCCTTCATTGCCGAAAATATCAAGGCTTGATTGTTCTTCATTGTTCTCAAATCTTGCTTCATCAATCCATTAGTGATCCATGCAAGAGGGTCCAATTAAATACCTAGCATTATTTGATCAAGTAGTCAAAAGGTTCTAGGTTCCATTTCCATCCCCCCATTGCCGAAATTGTGGCTCCATTTCTTTGGAGTTCTTCCTCACTCAAGCTAGATCAAAGCTCATGATCATGCAACCCTTGTGTGATCATATCAGTTACCAAGCAGATAATGCCTCCATTGATTCAGCGCATAACTCACTGCAGCCAACTCCAGATCATGTATCGGTTAGTTCAGCTCATGCGGTCGCAGCTGCCTCGACCCATAAGCTACCACATTACGCTCTTGCATCAACACACACCCCAAACCGGACGTGGAAGCATCCGTATGAATCACATACGATGGCTCGGATCTGGAAGAATCAGAATCGGAGCGTTAGTCAACTGCCACTTCAATTCCTGAAAACTCTGCTCACACCTATCAGACCAGATAAACTGTTGACCCTTCCTGGTCAACTGCGTAAGCGGATATGCAAGAATAGAAAATCCCAGTACAAACCTCCGATAATATCCTGCTAACCCCAAGAAGCTCCTGATCTCTCGTACCGTGGTAGGTTGTTTCCAATCCCGAACTACCCTCACCTTCTCTGAATCCACAGACAGACTATGCTCAGATATAATATATCCCAGAAAAGTGACTTCCCAAATCCAGAACTCACTTTGAAAATTTAGCATAAAGCTGATGTTCCCAAAGTGTCTGCAGAACTACCCTCAGATGCTCCCGATGCGAGTCCTCATCCCTAGAATATATCAGAATAATATCGATAAAAACCACCAGAGATGAGTCCAAGTAGGATCGGAACACCCGATGCATCAGATCCATGAATGCCGCCGAGCATTGGTCAGCCCGAATGGCATGACCGTAAACTCAAAGTATCCATATCGGGTGCAGCAGTCTTAGGTATATCCTCATCCTTCACCCTAAGTGGAAGTACCCGGATCGAGAGATCAATCTTCGAGAAAACTCTCGAACCCCGAAGTTGATCAAAAAGGATCATCAATCCTCGACAACGGATACTTATTCTTCAAAGTAAGAGCATTCAACCGTCTGTAATCAATGCAAAGTCGAAGCGTCCCATCTTTCTTCTTAACAAACAGAACCGGAGCACCCCACGGTGAAGTGCTTGGTCGGATGAAGCCCCTCTGCTGTAATTCCTCCAACTGCTTCTTCAACTCCTGCATCTCAGAAATAGGCATCCGATAAGGATGAATTGATATTGGAGTAGTACCCAACTGCAGGTGGATCTCAAACACAATTTCCCGCTCTGGTGGTAATCCGGGCAACTCCTCCGGAAATACCTGCGGAAAATCTCAAACCACGGGTAAACTATCCAACTTCAATATAGTACCAGCCTCATTCAGATCATAGCATTCCCCTACACCAACTATCGACAGCTGATCTAGAATCTGTAACTCTTCACTGTGCTGTACGATAGTCAAACTAGTCGGAGCCGTGAGAGGTAGTACCTCTCCAGAAACCATAATGGTATGGTTTGCACAATCAATGTGCACAGAATTCTTGGATAACCAGTCCATCCCAAGAATAAAATCATAGTTCGGCGTGTCTAAAACCAACAAATCCAATACTATCAGATGTCCGCCTACAGATATCGTACAACCCCGAACCATCTCATTGGAAAACAGAAACTGACTCCCAGCAGTTTTTACTAAAAACATTTGAGGCAAAGTACTAACAGACAGATGCAGAGATGTAACACATTTCTGTGTTACAATAGAAATAGATGCTCCTATATCAAATAACGCATGAACCGGTATCTCATTCGGAAATATAGTACCTTACAGAACTTCCTGCTGACTCAAGCCTCCCTGCTGGCTAGTGCCTGCCTGCTGACCAGGTCCTCCATGACGACTAGGGCCTCCCCTCACAATAAAGAAAACTATCCTGCTCTGAGCTGCTGTGGTGGAGGGGGTGGCTGAAGCTGCTGTCGCTGATGAGGTCTCGGGCCACCCCGCTGAAACCCACGCCCTCGCGGCGCGTTGGGCTGTGCCCGAGACTGTGGACTCTAAAGACTGCCAAAACCCTGCCCTAAAATCAGAGGGCAATCCCGTACACAAAGAGTGTCAGACCTGCAACGTAAACATTGGCCCTCCTGCCGGTAACAAAGTCGATCGGGGTGATACCTACTGCAAATCAGACAAGGTCGTGCCGGTGGTGCTCCTCTCGCCTCTACTAAACTGCCTGGGCACTGTTCGGCCGTCCAGAAATCTGTCGGGGTCCCTGCTGTGTGGAGCCCCTCGTACTCCCCTGACCTCGCTGCGCTGCTGGTGAAAAATGTAGCCTCCCCCAGGAGTTTATCAACTCCTGCAAACCAAATCTCTACTACCTCTGGCCCTTCTCGGTCATTGAACCTCGGGGGGGTGCAAACTCTGAAACCTCTCCAGAAGTCTGACCTCGTCAGACTGGTGCCTCAGATCTCCCCGTTGTTGATGGGACTGACGAGAAGTCTAGGTGTCGTAGTGACCATCCTCCTCGGAGTCACTCACTTACCACTCCCAAAGCTGTGGCGAGCAGTGGCTTAAGTCTCGCTATCACCACCTAATCAGAATGCCCTTACAGTGGCATGATCAGATCTTCCCCTGCCTACTGCCGCCCCTGAACCAGCTGGGCTGGCGGGTAATACCAAATCAGAGAGGGGTCCCTACGACCGCTAAACCTCGGGGGCGGTGAGAGTGGTTGTTCAGACCCTGGGTTACGCTGAACCCGTATCCTATTCCACGGAGGTGTGGGATCCCAGTCCCGCCCCTCCGGTACCAAATCACGCTATTCGCGTGTAGTACACATTTCCTTAAACCAAGTCCAACCAGAAAAACCAATTTATCCCAAACCAAATTTCCAAACCAAATACCAACTCAACCCATAACCAACAGTCCAAACCCTATCTCTCGGAGGCGTGGGATTACGATCCCCTCCCTCCGGTCGCAAATCACGCTGTCTACGCGTGTTAACCATACCTGAAACATTTCAGACCAAACAGAGTCCAAACAAATCGGTCACTCCTAATCCCTACAGAAGCTAGCAGCAGTTTCCTAAGGCTCTGTAGTGCAATGCAGTACTTGACACATAAATTATTTCTCAGAATGCTAAAATCATGTATTTCACCAAATCACAGAAGCAGTTCATGCTTATTTCACCAAATCTTTTCCTAACACACAAGTTTACGTACCGGACCTTTTCCACAATCCCTTGCTCATAATAATTTCACCAGAATCCAGAAATCCCGAACTCCGTAAACTGCAACTACCAGGATAACTTGAAGGACCAATCTTTGTCCCACCATTTTATTTTAAAGTGGTTCAAGTAAGGAGGTGGCTAATCTCCATACCAAACCATTCAAAAATAAAATGTGCAACAATAATTGTCACTACAAGTCACCACTGATGACCAATATGGTCACTTACCTGCTCTGATACCAACTTGTTACCCCGTACGCCACCCGAGCCCGGTTGCGGAGGCGGGGGCGCCGGAACGTCGGAAGCGAAAGCCGGAATAATACAGAAGTGGCAGGTCCATCGAGACCTGCCGCGCGTAGAGGACCCGAAAAACGTAGCGATTGTGGAAGCAACCTGAGATTTTCATACATATAACTAAAACAAAACCCATGGTGAGTCTCGCCTCTCGAAAACGGACGAGAACATCACCATCACCATACATACAGTTCATGTAATAACAACAAAGTAAGCCCCGCCTCCGAGGACGAGTACTTACGCATATAACATAGAACACACAATATTCCCGAACCTAGGGTATCTAACAAGCGCCAAGCGCCGTAACATGCAACAGAACAAAATACATACATATATATATATATACAATCATCACAACAATCTAGAAAGTATGCACTTGCGACTACAGAGCCAACCTAAAGCCTAAACATCAGATACCTCGCGCGGGATCCATACCAAAACCGCTACCTCTACAAAATCCCCGCCCGTAAGGTAAAGCTAAAGCTGCTTGCTTACAGTTTACTCAAACCCAAAACAGAACCCAAAAGGGTGAGTCCTCGAAAGGACCCGTAAGGGATTTGGGGTAAGATAAACATATGTAACCCCGCAAAAGCAGAAAGATAGCAATATACAGAATATATTCAACAGAGTACGAGAATTTCGTGCATGTAAAGAAAACAAATCAGAATCCCGAAGGATGTGCGATTCTAAATCGCCATAAACCTTTATAACAAATCAGAACGACAGCCTCCCTCTAAGGGAGTCAGAAGCCGAAGCTATTACAGAAGCATGGTGCACCAGCTGGGGTAGCGAACCCACAACTATCGTAGGGTTTAACAGATAGAGTATGCCACAAGGCATACACCTACAGATTACAGAACGTACCTTAAGGCACAATTTCCGAAATACCTGCAAAACAGAAGTGCAACAACACATACACCTACAGACTACAGAATATGCCCTAAGGCATATAATCCCGAAATACTTGCAGAAAAGAAAGTGAAACAAAACATATACCTATCATTCCAAAATAATGAACCAAACCCTTACCTCACAAATCCAGAGTATTTGACCGATTCTGGACGATTTCCAAACCACGACCCGAAACTCAGAAACCCCTCTTTTTCTAACTTCCGGACCTCAGAATCTGTCAATTCAAGCTAAATTAGCAACCTTACCAACCACACTACCAAACTGTCACCCCGACCCCAAAACCGAAAATCCGGCAGAATTTCAGTAAAATTCCAGATTCCCGCAGAAACATCAGAATTCAGAACCGACTTAGACAATGCAGGATTATACATTGACAAACACAATTCAACAAGCAGAACTGATCAAATCCAACCTTTAAACCCTTCCTCCCCGACACTTTTCCGATAAACCCACAATATGGTAACTTTTCCATTCCATACCCGAAATCAATGTTTCAAACATCAAACCACACCTAAATCCAACCCCAATACCACTTTAGCATCCAATTCAACCAACATCAAACCCCAACATAGGAAAAGAATCATCCAATAATTCGGCTCCTTTGCCAATTTTTACCCAACTTCCATTTCAATCCATTCAAGCTTCCAATTAATCATTCTAACCACCAATTACACTTCTAAACCAAGAATGATAACCAATTGCATCCAAAACAACCAAAATCAACTTTGAACATCAACAAACATTTCGGCCAAATTGGGGTTTTCTTACCCAACTTGTTCTCCATCAAATTGAATCCATACATAAGCTTAGAATCATGCTAGGAACAATATACTAGAAGCATGATTCAAGAAACCAAACACACACCATTTTTAGAAATTTCCTTCTAATTTCGGCAAAATGGGGTTTTTCAATCCAATGAGTTTTTCCAAAATCTAACACTTGATTATCACTCCCCTACAACCCAAGAACAACATACTAAAAGATGGGAGGAAGAGAATCATCCTAGCTAGTAGCTAAGAACAAACCCAAAAATCACAAATCCTTCTCTTTTTCCTTCCAATCTTAATTCCAATAAGAAAAGAGAGCTTAGGAAGGAAACTTACCCAAGATTGAAGCTAAACCCTTGATGAATCAAGCCAAGATGAAGAACTTAAAAGCTTGAAGAAAGCTCCCATGGAGGCGGATAGCAAGTGAGGAAGAAGAAGAAGAAGAAATGAGATAATTCACTTAAGAAATTAATAGCCAAATATATATATATATATATATATATATATATATATATATATATATATATATATATCCCTTTTTTTCCCATACCACTCCACTTAAATGAAAACAAGCCATGTGCCCCATATCTCCTTCCCACTTGCTGCCGAACTGCTGCTGCCCATACCCCCATTATTTTTGTTTTATGGCCAAAAACAAATTAATCTCCTAACTTTTCTAAAAGTTCCAATTTTGGCCCAAACGCAATTACCGAACTCCAAATTAAACGAAACTTGGACACAATCCCCAGGATATTATAACATTCATAAAACATGTTTCAAATGTTTATTTACAATTCCGGAGTGTCCTACCGAGCTCGCTGAACCCGAACAAGTCCCGACGTGGGAGCGTGTCAACCTGAACCAAAATCCCGTCACGCCAAAATTCCACAAAATTACTCATAAACTCCATCTTGAATTATAACATGACTTACCCCAAAGCAGTCAGAAGATTTCCATCCCGAGCCCCGGGAGTCGCCCGGAACCGAACGTCCCGCCCCAATTATTATTCTCCATAAAAACCTTCGGGACGTTCCCACGACTCCAAAACTACAAACGGCTTCCCAAACTGAGGTCTCGAGAGCGCTACCGAGCCCGCTGTACATCCCGAGACGACCCCAATAACCCCCCGGCGCCAGAAAAATATTTTCGGCGGAAACGTCCGGGGCACCCACACGACCTCAAATACGAAAGGGTTCGCCAAAATGATACTCAGATAAGGCTCGGGAGCCGACTGAACGCCGAAAAACGTGACCCGCAGGCCAAAACAGGAGCCCCGGGTCGCCCGGTCGCAACCCGCTCGGGTGACCGTAACATTCTCCCCCCCTTAGAACTCTTGGTCCTCCAAGAGTAGCCTGAACCATCCATACAGGTGTCGCTACCAACCAGAATATATATATATATATATATATATATATATATATATATATATATATATATATATATATATATATATATATATATATCCTCCTTACTAAGAACAATCGGACCACCGTACGGGTGCGGCGGGAGTGGTAGTTTAAACTACCATACAGAGCCTCTCAACGGCGCCCCACCCTCCGGGTGCATCTTATTGCACCCGAGTCGGGTTGCCGGTATTTCTACGACAACCCTGCAGAGATGCGAATCCAAATCTAACTGATCCTCAACAAGCTATCCTGGAAGTCATCACGTAAAACAAAAATAGTCGGGGGGGTAAAGCCAACCTAACAACTCACTCTAGAAACTCATGAGAACCGATAAAACTCGGGGTAACTTGCCCCGCCTACCAAATCTTACTGTCCCTCTGATCGGTGCTACCTCCAGTCAAACTCTGTCACCAATCTCAAATTCTAAGTCCCTGTGACATCTATTCACACATAAGGTGGTGCGGTCATTCGCGGTTTTGATCCGCGCCTGTAACAATCTAATCTTTGCCGTAGTCTCCTCAAAAAGCTCGGGTCCCAGCTCAACCCTATCAGACGCATCTGTCCAACAGTGTGGTGTCATACACCTCCTCCCGTACAACGCTTCATATGGTACCATGCCAATCGTGGTATGGAAGTTGTTGTTGTACAAAAACTCTATCAAATGTAACTGCTGGTCCCAATCTCCTCCAAAATCCAAAGTAAAGCTTCGCAGCATATACCCCAGTATCAGAATCACCCGCTCCGACTGCTCGTCCGTCTGTGGGTGATAAGCTGTACTCAGATGGAGTCGCGTGCCCAGTGCTACATGAAAAACTCTCCAGAACCGTGCTGTAAAACGCGGATCACGGTCAGATACAATGGAGTTTGGTACTCCATGTAATCGTACAATCTCCCTGATGTAAAGCTGGGCAAGCTTCTCCAGAGGGTCTGTGACCCGAATAGGCAGAAGGTGTGCACACTTTGTCAGCCGATCCACAATAACCCAGACAGCATCATGATGAGACCGTGTCAGGGGCAGTGCAGTCAGAAAGTCCCAAGTAACATTGCCCCACTTCCCGACTGGAATGGGCAAAGTCTACAGTGTCTCTGCCGGTTTTTGGTACGCAATCTTCCCCTGCTGACAAACGGCACACCTGGACACATGTGTGGCAATGTGTCTCCTCATACCAGGCCACCAGAAGTGAGTGCGCAGATCTTGATACATCTTTTCACTCCCAGGATGAATACTCAATCTGCTCGAGTGTGTCTCCTCTAAAAACTCATTCCGGAACTCCTGATCCTCTGGTACATAAAGGCGGTCTCGGAACTATAGCAATCCCTGCCTATACTGAAACGTCGGTAACAAAGACCCCTTATCTTCCCCAGATAATTTCTTCAACCCCGGATCTCTACCTTGCGCCTCGCACACCCTGTCAAGCAACTCAGAAAGTATGGTAAGTGTGTATACCTGAGCACGCTCCCAGAGCTGCCACCTGTGCCAAAGGCATGTCAAATCTCTCTCTTCGGATCGGTCCCCAACATCTCCTCCCTTGACCAACCCAGTAAACTTCTGCCAGAGGATCGGCAACCGTGTTGCCCTTGCCGAGATGTACTCGATACTACAATCATAGTCCTTAATGTATTCGAGCCATCTGCGCTACCTCATGTTAAGCTCCTTCTGCGTAAATGATATTTCAGACTCTTATGGTCGGTAAGAATCTGAAATTTGTTACCAAGCAGATAATGCCTCCATTGATTCAGCGCATAACTCACTGCAGCCAACTCCAGATCATGTATCGGTTAGTTCAGCTCATGCGGTCGCAGCTGCCTCGACCCATAAGCTACCACATTACGCTCTTGCATCAACACACACCCCAAACCGGACGTGGAAGCATCCGTATGAATCACATACAGTAAGCTCGGATCTGGAAGAATCAGAATCGGAGCGTTAGTCAACTGCCACTTCAATTCCTGAAAACTCTGCTCACACCTATCAGACCAGATAAACTGTTGACCCTTCCTGGTCAACTGCGTAAGCGGATATGCAAGAATAGAAAATCCCAGTACAAACCTCCGATAATATCCTGCTAACCCCAAGAAGCTCCTGATCTCTCGCACCGTGGTAGGTTGTTTCCAATCCCGAACTACCCTCACCTTCTCTGGATCCACAGCATGACTATGCTCGAGATATAATATATCCCAGAAAAGTGACTTCCCAAATCCAGAACTCACACTTTGAAAATTTAGCATAAAGCTGATGTTCCCAAAGTGTCTGCAGAACTACCCTCAGATGCTCCCGATGCGAGTCCTCATCCCTAGAATATATCAGAATAACATCGATAAAAACCACCAGAGATGAGTCCAAGTAGGATCGGAACACCCGATACATCAGATCCATGAATGCCGCCGGAGCATTGGTCAGCCCGAATGGCATGACCGTAAACTCAAAGTATCCATATCGGGTGCGAAAAGCAGTCTTAGGTATATCCTCATCCTTCACCCTAAGTGGAAGTACCCGGATCGAGATCAATCTTCGAGAAAACTCTCAAACCCCGAAGTTGATCAAAAGGATCATCAATCCTCGGCAACGGATACTTATTCTTCAAAGTAAGAGCATTCAACCGTCTCTGTAATCAATGCAAAGTCGAAGCGTCCCATCTTTCTTCTTAACAAACAGAACCGGAGCACCCCACGGTGAAGTGCTTGGTCGGATGAAGCCCCTCTGCTGTAATTCCTCCAACTGCTTCTTCAACTCCTGCATCTCAGAAATAGGCATCCGATAAGGAGGAATAGATATTGGAGTAGTACCCAACTGCAGGTGGATCTCAAACACAATTTCCCGCTCTGGTGGTAATCCGGGCAACTCCTCCGGAAATACCTGCGGAAAATCTCAAACCACTGGTAAACTATCCAACTTCAATATAGTACCAGCCTCATTCAGATCATAGCATTCCCCTACACCAACTATCGACAGCTGATCTAGAATCTGTAACTCTTCACCGTCTTTGCACGATAGTCAAACTAGTCGGAACCGTGAGAGGTAGTACCTCTCCGAAACCATAATAGTATTGTTTGCACAATAAACGTGCACAGAATTCTTGGATAACCAGTCCATCACTAGAATAAAATCATAGTTCGGCGTGTCTAAAACCAACAAATCCAATACTATCGATGTCCGCCTACAGATATCGTACACCCCCGAACCATCTCATTGGAAAACAGACACTGACTCCCAGCAGTTTTTTACTAAAAACATTTGAGGCAAAGTACTAACATACAGATGCAGAGATGTAACACATTTATGTTTTACAATAGAAATAGATGCTCCTATATCAAATAACGCATGAACCGGTATCTCATTCGGAAATATAGTACCTTACAGAACTTCCTGCTGACTCAAGCCTCCCTGCTGGCTAGTGCCTGCCTGCTGACCAGGTCCTCCATGACGACTAGGGCCTCCCCTCACAATAAAGAAAACTATCCTGCTCTGAGCTGCTGTGGTGGAGGGGGTGGCTGAAGCTGCTGTCGCTGATGAGGTCTCGGGCCACCCCGCTGAAACCCACGCCCTCGCGGCGCGTTGGGCTGTGCCCGAGACTGTGGACTCTAAAGACTGCCAAAACCCTGCCCTAAAATCAGAGGGCAATCCCGTACCCAAAGAGTGTCAGACCTGCAACGTAAACATTGGCCCTCCTGCCGGTAACAAAGTCGATCGGGGTGATACCTACTGCAAATCAGACAAGGTCGTGCCGGTGGTGCTCCCCCTCTGCCTCTACTAAACTGCCCAGGCCTGTTCGGCCGTCCAGAAATCTGCCGGGGTCCCTGCTGTGTGGAGCCCCTTGTACTCCCCTGACCTCGCTGCGCTGCTGGTGAAAAATGTAGCCTCCCCCAGGAGTTTATCAACTCCTGCAAACCAAATCTCTACTACCTCTGGCCCTTCTCGGTCATTGAACCTCGGGGGGGTGCAAACTCTGAAACCTCTCCAGAAGTCTGACCTCGTCAGACTGGTGCCTCAGATCTCCCCGTCGTTGATGGGACTGACGAGAAGTCTAGGTGTCGTAGTGACCATCCTCCTCGGAGTCACTCACTTACCACTCCCAAAGCTGTGGCGAGCAGTGGCTTAAGTCTCGCTATCACCACTTAATCAGAATGCCCTTATAATGATCAGATCTTCCCCTGCCTACTGCCGCCCCTGAACCAGCTGGGCTGGCGGGTAATACCAAATCAGAGAGGGGTCCCTACGACCGCTAAACCTCGGGGGCGGTGAGAGTGGTTGTTCAGACCCTGGGTTACGCTGAACCCGTATCCGATTCCACGGAGGTGTGGGATCCCAGTCCCGCCCCTCCGGTACCAAATCACGCTATTCGCGTGTAGTACACATTTCCTTAAACCAAGTCCAACCAGAAAAACCAATTTATCCCAAACCAAATTTCCAAGCCAAATACCAACTCAACCCATAACCAACAGTCCAAACCCTATCTCTCGGAGGCGTGTGATTACGATCCCCTCCCTCCGGTCGCAAATCACGCTGTCTACGCGTGTTAACCATACCTGAAACATTTCAGACCAAACAGAGTCCAAACAAATCGGTCACTCCTAATCCCTACAGAAGCTAGCAGCAGTTTCCTAAGGCTCTGTAGTGCAATGCAGTACTTGACACAGAAATTATTTCTCAGAATGCTAAAATCATGTATTTCACCAAATCACAGAAGCAGTTCATGCTTATTTCACCAAATCTTTTCCTAACACACAAGTTTACGTACCCGGACCTTTTTCCACAATCCCTTGCTCATAATAATTTCACCAGAATCCAGAAATCCCGAACTCCGTTCCCACCATTTTATTTTAAAGTGGTTCAAGTAAGGAGGTGGCCAATCTCCATACCAAACCATTCAAAAATAAAATGTGCAACAATAATTGTCACTACAAGTCACCACTGACGACCAATATGGTCACTTACCTGCTCTGATACCAACTTGTTACCCCGTACGCCACCCGAGCCCGGTTGCGGAGGCGGGGGCGCCGGAACGTCGGAAGCGGAAGCCGGAATAATACAGAAGTGGCAGGTCCATCGAGGGGACCTTCACTTCCACTCCCCTTGCCTCCTCAGCAGGCTCTTCGGCCTCTTCTACAATACCGGGGACCTCTTCCGCAACAGGCCCCGCAGCCTCTTCAGTAGGAGGGACTGCTACAGATCCCTCTGCCTCTACAGGCCCCTTGGCCTCTTCAACAGCAGCTGGGGCACTCCCCTCTCCAGGCTGCACTTCGCCAGCAGCCAGTCTCCTCTTCTTCTCTTTTCGGGGGGACACCAGTGACTTGGTACCAGCCCTCTTCTTCTGCTTAGGGACAATGCGTCCCAACGCCTTGACAGCCCCAGTATGGGCATCCCTCCCAAATGCACAGGCCAGGTGCACCTGCTGGGCAACGTGCATGGACGCTCTTTTGCCCCTGCCTTTGCCAGACTCCATGGAGGCATCTGCAAATAGAAGAAAAACTTCAGACCAGGTTTTACTAAGCCTCTTACATTTCTGCAATACGCTTATATATGCAAACACACCTTTTGGCCCTGCCAGCGCTGCGTAAAGAGCATCTACCACTGCCCCACGATGGGCCGGGGCCCATCCCTTTTATGGCGGGGGCACCTCAAGGTCCAGCCCACCTCAATGTTGTCTCATCAAGTTGGGTGGCTGCGAAGGGGAAGAGCTCATCACAGGCGCTCCTCGAAAACACATCGTCCAACCATCCCAGCAGTTGGACGTATGCCTGCCACCGCAGTCCTTCGGAAGTCAGCTCAGGCCTCTGCGCGATGCTCTGAACGGATTACCGCATCCTCGCCACGGGAAAATTCCATGAATTATCGCGGGGCAGGAAGAAGAAAGACCCATGCCAAGAATGGTAGGATTTGGGCGCAGCAGTAAACGAGATGGAATTGTTGCCCCCAACATTTATGGGGGTGACATAGAAAAACGCACTCCCACTCCGCAGTTCCAGCCGGTAGAACCGATGGAAGACGTCGGCAAAGGGTCCCACTCCGGCCATTCGACAGGCAACGGTGAAGCCTACAATGGTCAAGAATGTGTTGGGCGCCAAGCTGCGATGGTGGCAGCCCCCACCTGCGCACAAATCTTGCACCAAGCTGCGGAGGGGAAATCGCAGCCCGCCGCAGTGTCTTGTGTCTGAGACATAGAACCTGATTCTCCAGGATCTCTTCAGTCGTGGGCCAGCCCAACGCCCGGCAAACGCCCGAGCGAGACATATACACCGGCTTCCTTGGACTCCATTTCTGTAAAAAAAAAATCGAGCAACAAGCATATAAATCGGAAGAGCCTAGCAGAGGCATTTTGTCAAGCACTCATCGTGCTCAGAAAATCACTCACTCTGCCCGGAAGAAATCTTACCTGCTTAAAATGCCGGTGAAAAGAACAGTTGAACAGGCAGCAAACGCACGAACGGACGGAGAAGTCTCGAGTGAAAAGTAGAGAATCCCCACAAAACACTTGCAGCGACCGATGATTCAAATACGCAACAATGCGAAAAGGCTACTCGGTAGCGAAAACAAGGAAATACAAAAGTGAAGATGAATAGTTTTAATCTTTCCAGACACGCTTTTATAAGCCCGCCGAAATGAAAAAGCGCTTTTCAGCGTAATTGGCTCCTGAGGCGCCATGTGCCAACATCTAGCGGTTAGTAAACCTTTCGCCTTCCGTGTAGGAATAGGAAAGCACTTTTTAAAAGCGTAATCAACTCCTGAGGCGCCACGTGCTGGCGTCTAACGGTTAGTAAACCTTTTGCCTTCCGTTATCTCTCCTGCTTTAAGTATTGAAGAGCCCCCTCGCTTCCGTTACACTTAAAACGGACCACAAGCGACATGCCGCCCTCGCCAAATCCAAGACTTGGAAATTTTAACAGAGTACGGGACCCTGCCCATACTATACCTTCAGAAGGAGGCATCTTGGTACACTACCCAAGCAAATGCCCCCTCAAAAGACTCACAAGGATCATGAAGGATCCAACGCGGAACACCAAGTCATAAAAGGTCTTCGCACTCCACACAAGCTCAGTCTTCTGGCTACTACAATCCTCAACACAGTATTTTCAAAACGGAGTACAGAACCCTGCCCATACTCCGCTCTCAGGAGGAGGCATCTTGGTACACTACCCAAGCAAACGCATCCTCGCGTCGCATCAGCATCACACAAGGCCCCGCAGGTCTCGCCCTCGCGTTCTCCAGTCATCATCGCAAGGTCTCACCCTTGCGGTCTCCAGTCTCGCCTTCGCGAGGTCTCCAGTCTCGCCTTCGTGAGGTCTCCAGTCTCACCTGCGCGAGGTCTTGCCCTCGCGGGCCTCAAGTCTCGCCTTGGCGATGTGTCACACTCGCCTTCGCGTCTCTTAGGCCTTCGCGGGTCATCCTTGCGGTCTCCAGTCTCGCCTTCACGAGGTCTTACTCCCGCAGTCTCAACTCGCCTTCTCGAGGACTCTCATGCCTATACTGGCCCCGCCCAGATAAGGCCCTTACACTCAGGTTCGTGCGACCCTCGCTCCTTTATTGGCTTTTGCTTTATCTGGGCCTTCGCCTGCCACTTGCTCCACTTGGAGATAAGCCACTTGGTCGTCTGACGTTAAGCAGCCAATGAAGAGGCGAGCACGAGCCTGAGTGATTTTCACCAGATTTGTACGCCAAACATTCCCTGACAAGTGAATCTTCTAAGGCGGTTTGCTGAGATCTTCATCATCACCGCCGCCTTATCTCCTTAAATCTGACAGACTTGTCAGACTTCTCTCACAGCCTGTCCAAGGCTTCAACTGGGGGAGGCTCTTCTCCTGGCATCACCCTATAAATAGGGTGATGTCCACCCTAAATTGGGGAAGCTACTACACGCCCCCCCACTCCTCTCTTGCTACTTCTGAGTATTCTCCTTATCTTCCACATATTACTCTGAACAACAAGCTTGGAGCTCTCAAGAACATCATCACCATCAACCACTCAACTGAGATTCCGCTCCTGTTCTGGGAATGCGAATATCAGTTACCATCGCAGCTTCTGCTTCCGACGTCGCGGGACGGCCTTGCCTCCGCAACCGGGCGCGGGCGCTCGTGACAGTTAAGTGGTGAATCAGAAATAATAGAAGGGAATGGGTGGAGAAGTGATGGATGGCTGTAAAAAAGGAAGGGCATGGGTAGGAAAAGGAAGGGCATGGGCACATACTATTCATGAATAGTAGTGTGCACTCACCAAACTTAGAAAATATCTTCCCACCTTCAAATTCAAACCAAATTCACTCAAATGCACCGGCCATTGACCAAAATACCCAACATGTGATTTTCCAATTTTTTTCCCATCGGTGACCATTTTTCCATCTGAAACCGATTTTTGGCAAAACGTCCTGGAAATCAATAAATGTTATCCAACATGTAAACCACTTATAAATAATTCCAAATTAACTCCCAAATACTGAATTCCATTAATTAATCACAAGCCGTTTGTGATCTGATAATTACAGAATTTGAACAGAAAAATTACAGAACGTCGGGGGTGGTTGTAACAAAGAGGGTTGTCGTTCTGTTTGTTTGCTTTCATGGGTCTCTAGCACCGCGTCCTTCGGAACTCTGTCTAACCATGTCCTTCGGGACTCTATTTATTATATGTGTTCATATCTGTTTGTGTTTACCACCTTTCAGGTTTACCTAACAAGCAAGTACCTAACAAGCAGGTTTACCTAACAAGCATATATATATGCTTGTGTTTTCTGTTTTGTTTGTTTTGCAGGTACCCTCACACTTAGCTTTCTATATGCAACCCGTATCTTACCTCAGCCCTTACTTGGTCCTCCCGATGACTCACCCCTTCTGTTTACCACCTTTCAGGTTTACCTAACAAGCAGCCAGCGGACTAGAGTTCTGTGGTGCTTTCTGTTCTGTGATTAGGTATCTGCAAATCCGACACGGAACTTCAGTTAAGTTATAAGGGTAGTCTCGGTTGAGGTTATAGTCTACTTTCTAATTTCTGGATTTATGCTACGGATAGCATATGGGTTATCTCACAGTTAATTTATCTCTCTTCTGTTTTTGTGTTAGCAGTAGCACCGGTACTTGCGGGTATCTTCTAATCTCGGAGTTTCTCCTATATCCCACATTTAGTTATTCTGGGGTTTTCCCCTTGTCGGCTCTGTAGCTGTATATGCATGCATATCATTGGTTGGATCATGCTATGTATCCTAGATACATTCTGCTACTGTATTCACATTCTGGATATTCTGTATGACTGGGGACTCGCCCATGTCAGTGGAGGGCGAGACCCATGATGTGATCACATGTTGATATGCCGAACATATTCTGTATCAGTATGGTTCTGTTGAGTATATGTATGGTGATGATTGAGTTATCCATGAACTTCTTGTTTGGTGATGGTGGAGTGCTCGCCTATTTCAGTGGGGCTGGGCTCGCCATGGATAGATAGGGTTTATACTATATACTTGCCATATTTGAGATTTGTAGGTTGCGGTTCGAAACACGACCAAAACATATGAGCGCATAACTCTGTCTGCATACTCCGAGAGCAAAGTGTTCTCAGGCATCAGTCCTTCGAGAACGAGACTTTGTGGGTCGGGTCACGGGACCACCACACTCAGCGGGTCTCGGTTGGACTGACAGCTTCCGTTTCTGCAGCTCACGCGGCTTCCTCTTCCATCGTCACGGGACGGCGCCGACTCCTCAACCGGGTGCGAGCGCACCCGTGACAAACCTTGCAAAGCACAGACATCGCCCTGGTTAAGATCTTTAAGGGCCCTACATCTGCGAACCCCAACAGATCCCTAAGCTGGAAATCAGCCTCGCAACTGTCCTTGAAGGCTTTGCCTCTGCTAGCCACTACAGACCCTCGACTAAGAACTTTGAGGGCCCCGCGCCTGCGAACCCCAACAGATCCTCTAAATAACTTAGTCTAGCAGTGGGAGTCTTTGGGGGACTCGTAGAACAGTTTGCTAATGTTCCCTACAAAGCTGTCACAGGGATGGAAGAAAGCAACAACAATCGAGGTAAATTGAAATTTGTACATTAATACTATTCGCATTGTACATTCCTTGCAGGTACCTACAAAATCACAACGGCTCTCAGGCCGGCCTACTTAGGGGGGTCAAACACATAACTTGAACCCCCACCCTACTCTAACATAGCGTGCCACGCCGCACCCATTTTCTTCCCCTGTTTGCCCCAGTCTAGCAGGGCGCCCACCTCAGGATCGCTGGTCTTTGTGGCGTCTAAGGCTTTAAAATTCAGCCACAGAAAGCAGTTTCTCCGCACAGGCGGCATCGCAACCAGCCTTCCTCATACGCTTGCACCCCGGCCTCACCCTGTGTTACGGTCACCCCGAGCGGGTTGTGACCCGGGTGACCCAGGGCTGCGGTTTTGGCCTGCGGGTCATGTTTTTGGTCGGTTAAATGGCTTCCGAGACTAATCTGAGTATTATTTTTGGGAATCCTTCGGGTTTGGAGGTCGTATGGGTCCCCCGGACATTTTTGTCGAAAAATGTTTTCCGGGGTACAACGGGCTCGGTAGTACTCCCGGGACCTCGGAATGAGAAACCGTTTGCATATTTGGAATCGTGGAAACGTCCTGGATCGTTTTATGGAGTATACTTTTTGGGACAGGACGTTCGGTCCCGGGCTACTCCCGGGGCTCGGGATAGAAATTTTCCGACGGCTTTGTTGTGAGATATGTTATATCATGAGAGGGATTTTATGGTAATATTTGTGGATTTTTGGCATGGCGGGATTTTGGTTCGGGCCGGCACCCGTGCACGTCGGGAATTACGCGGTTGGAGTTGGCGCGGGTAGTGCGCCAACACTTAGCCACTTTTTCGGTTTTGGTGGCTGATTATGAGTCATATTTATGGGTTAATGGTCATGGGACAAGTGTCTCATGACTCATTATGTCATAAGTATAAAAGGAGGCTTTTATGGGAAAATAAGACAAATGTTCATTATCTTCTTCTTCTTCCTCTCGCCATCCGCCACCATTACCATCTTCCTCCAAGCTTCTTGTTCTTCATCTTGGCTGGAAACTTCAAGGATTTGAGCTCCATAAATTGGTAAGTTTCTCTACTCCATGAGTTTGCAAGTTGGAAGCATTTTTTTGGGTGAAAAAGATAGCAAAAACCGAAACTAGGGTTTGTTCTTTGCTACTAGTTTGGTTGATCTTCATGCTTCCATCTTTTAGTATGTTGTTCTTGGGATGGAGGGGAGTAAGAATCATGGTTTAGATTTTGGAAAAACATCATGGATGAAGAAACCCTAAAATGCTGAATTATTGAGTGATTTTCTAAAATGATGTATAGTTGTGTTCTTGGATCATGCTTTGGATATGTTGTTCCTAGCATGATTCTAAGACTTTCTATGGTTTCAATTTGATGGAAAACATGTTGGGTAAGAAACCCCCATTTTGCCGAAATTGTAGGCTAGGGTTTATGAATGGTTTTTGGTGTTCAAGGTTAGCATTCTAGCTTAAGATGTGTAATTGGTGGCTTAAGTATGCATTTGGAAGATTGAATGGATTGATTTGGAAGTATGGTGAAAAGTTGGTGTTTGGCCGAAACTTAGAATGAAACTTTATCTATGTTGGTGTTGTATTTTGGGTGATTTGAATGGTAATTTGGTATCGGGGATGGATTTGGGTGCGTAATGGTGTTTGAAACGTCGTTTTCGGATAATGGGAGGAAAAGTTACCTCTATGCGGGATTACGGGTAAAGTGTCTGGCAAGTGGGGTTTAAAGGTTGGAATATGTTTGTGGGTGTATGAATAACAATGTTCTAGCTCGGTTCGTGAAATCGAGCTTTCTGTGGACTGTTGCGGGAAAGTGCGGGATTGTGCGGCTTTGGTTTCCGGGGGTTTGTTTTGGTGAGTTCTGACTCATTTGTGGTTGTTCAGCTTGTTTCGCATTGGTAGAGTTGCAGGACCGAGAAAAGCACACTTTCACTTTTCGGGCGGAGCAGGATTTCCGGGATTTGTAATGTGGGGCAGCTTTTCTGAGGTAAGGGCTCAACTTCTCTCATTATGCATTCTAGGAGTATTTTCGTGTATATCTGGTTTAGTTGAGGCGGGTTCCGGGTGAGGGCGGTGGTTCGGTGATCCCGAGACCCGTCATATGGTAAGATGCACGGGTTTATGTTCTGCTCTGTATATCCGCACTAGGTGCCGATATTCTGTGTATACCTTTTGGTATACTTCTGTTTATATTACATTACATTTTGCATATGTATTATTATATGGTTTTGTTCTGTGACGAGACACGGATGGTCTTAGAGGCCACTGTTGCTCCTTGGTTCTGTTCTGGGTATCCGCACCTGGGGTGCCGATACTTCTGTTTTGTTGTGTCCGCACTGAGGGTACCGACATTACATTACGTGTCCGCCTTTGGAGGTGCCGACATTACGTGTATATCCGCACTGGGGGTGCCGATATACTTCTGTTCTGTATATTACGACCTCTTGGAGAGGGCTATCGTTCTGTGGGTCAGCGGTTGGACCGCATGTGAAGGGTTCTAGCTCACCTCTGACTCTGCATACATGCATTTATCTTTATATATATTTGCTTGTGCTTGTTCTGTTTTGCAGGTACGGCTCATCGTCACTTAGACAAAGCGTATCTTACCTCAGCCCTTCGGGTCCTCCCGAGACTCACCCCTTATTGTTTACCACCTTTCGGTCGATCGACAAGCGACTGCGGACTAGGGATCCGCGGTGCTTTTGGTTGTTTTGGTTTTCGGGTATTGATAGTTCCCTTGTGGAATTTCTGTTCGGGTTTAAGGGGTAGTCTCGGTAGAGGTTTTGGTTGGTGTATCTTATTTCAGTTCTGATGGATTACAGTTAACTAACTCTTTTCTCTCTCTTTGGTTGTGCTTTAGCAGCAGCAGTACCTCGTGCGGGAATCTTCTGGGTGAGAGGTTTTCCTGATTCTGCACCTGGGTATTCTAGGGTACTTTGGTGGCTCTGTAGGTGTAGTTGCATGCATGTATTTCGGATCATGATTTTGTATATGACGTATATTCTGGAATATGTGTTGATTCTGCTTTGTATTCTGAGTCGTGGGCGGAGCCCCGACTTGCCTATACTGGATATGCTATGTTTTGTGTTTCTGAGTTCTGTTGCTATGTTTGGTGTATGCTACTCCATGAACTGCGTGTTTGGAAATGGTTGAGATATTTTGTATACTTGCCATGTATGTGTTCTGTAGGTTGCAGGTCATTGTACGACCTTTCTGTTATTGCGGGCCGGGTCTTGGGACTACTACTCGTAGCGGGTTTCGGTAGTACCGTTACCGCGCTTTCTGCCGTAGCTTGCGCTTCGAGCGTCGCGGCCGGTCACGCCTCCGCAACCGGGTGAGGTGGTCGTCACACCACAGGTCTTCAACTCCTCGATCTTCTGCTTCAACCAGGCATCCTTTGGGGAACTGCTACCTTGATAGATGATGGGGACTCGGAAGATTCGCCGAGGAATGCCACCAACCCAAGGTCCTTTTCAAGGCGAAAGATAGCCTCGCTGCAAGCATGAAGTCCGTGGACGAGTAATGTGCCCCTCTGCCAACTCCTTCGGCGAGCTCTTCGTCCAAGGCCTTATCCTCTGCAGCCTTAAGGCGGGTAGCTGCTTTTTCTGCCTCAGCAGCATTCTTGAGACTGAATCTCCGCCTTCACTGCAGAACAAGCGGCATCTGCCTCTGACCTTAAGGAGGAAAGTGCCCTTTCCAGGGCAACAACTTCGAACTCTTTCTTCTCCAGTTCATCCTCCTTCCTTGATAGATGTTCCTTGTGCTGGAGATACCAGACTTGGAGCCTCTTCAAGAGAACGTCCCTTTGAAAGTGCTCCAAGCGGACCTCCGCCTTCTCACAGGTAAGGACATCGCACCACTCCCGGTTCAGCAACGCGCCGCTTTGACTTCTCTTCTCGGCTTCAGCGGCGAGGTGGCCTCTAACACCTTCTTAAGGCGGGCAATTTCATCAACTTGGGCCTTTGTCCCTCGCGTTCGCGTAGCTCGGGAACTTATGCCATTGGCTAATGCCGGCATATTCGTTGATGGCAGCCTACATCGAAATGAGTTAGCACAGAAGTCAAAGAGATGGCACAAAATTTTGCTTGGTTGCCTCCTTCATGAACTCGATTGGGGGATCTCGGCTGCGGTCCATCAGCTCCTTATCAAAGGGAGTGCGGAGCCCCTCCAAACAAGACAACAGTGTGTGCTCCCCATCCATCAACAGGGAGGACTTGTTAATCAGCAGGAAGACCGGTATACCCTCGCCCTGAGATCCTCCCTCAGGGACTTCAATGCAGCGGGGTCATTAGACCACCTAGGGGTCTTCTAGGCAGCAACACGCTTCCCCTCGATGAAGTGCGACCAAACCCCAGTTTCCTCAAGCACAGTCGCCGTTGCACCCAAGTCCATCGCACTCTGGCGAATGCTTCAACGCCGATCAAAGGATTCCTTCACTGCATCAAACAGCTTATTAATACAGTCGAGGAAGACTTGAACACAACCCTCCACAAGGAAAACACATACCCTGCGATGGGCCCTGGTCCAGGGCAATGGCAACCCCACCGGTCGATGACTGGGACTGTGGCTTCACCTAGCTGCCACCCTCAGATGGTTTGTCGGAGGAGCGAATCACATCCCAGGCACTTGCATTCTCTGGTACTCTCTCCGCCGCCAAGGCGCCGCTGGCGATAGGAACCTGACTGGTTAGGTGTGCCCCCTCTGGTGCCCCTCCCCCCTGGGGAGCCAGGCTACTTGTTGGGGAGGCACCTTCAACTGCACCCGTCGCCTCTGGCTGAATATCAACCAGGGTGGGTACTTGATGTGGTTCTTTACAAGGATGTAAGAACAACCACTTTTAATGATCTAGCTTGAAGGAAATAAAGAACAAAATGAACACAAGTTCAAGAAAATGAAGAACATATAAACAAAAGTTCAAGGTTATGAAGAACACATGAATAAAATTTCAAGATTAATTTCAGCCAAGAACACAAGCACCTTTCAACTACAAGGTTGAACAATACTTGAAATTTGCCAAGGGAAGAAGAACGGTTCTAGCACCTTAACTACAAGATTAAGCAATACTAGAAATAAAGATTGAAACCACTTTTATGGATCAAAGGGATATGGAATTCAAGGAAGAAGAAGACAAAAGCCAAGTCTCACAATATGGAGATTCCTTAGCCAAATTTGTACTTGTTCTTTCAAAATATGAGTTGTATTTTACAAAGGGTTACATGGGGTATATATAGATTTTTAAGGTGGGAGGTATTAGTAATCCTAGGATGTGGGAAAAAAATAAAGAAGTTACTAATACAAATAGGTCCCTAATATTTAAAAAAGTGCCAAAAGCCACCAAGTAGGTGACCAATCAAGCAAGTAGGTGACCAATCAAGTAGGTCATTTTGTGGGACTTATATTCCATCCGTTTTGGGGAGGAGGATTAGCTCTGAGCATCTCGGAGGCTTGGAAACATTGCGGAAGATGCAAGGTTGGGAGCTCCGATGTCCGATGTCTCGGGATGGCGTTGGAGCGCGTGGGGGAGGTGGAAGGGCGTGTGGGGCACGTGGAATGTGCCTCGACGTCATGGGAGGTGCAACTAAGGGCCTCCATGCTCGGGGAATGACTCTCCTCTATGTGAATGCCCATTTTGAGGAGTTGGTTGGCTCGGGCTTGCTCTTGATCCTACTCTTCTCCTTGTGCCATAATCCGCAGGAATGCTTAGAGATCCTCTTGCATCCTCTTTAACCGTGCCCGTGTCATTGGCCCTCCTAGGCCTTGGAAGGGGCTTGGTGTCTCGCCTAGGTGCTCGGATTGCCTTGGAGGGATCTCCACATCTTACCCTCCCTCTTGAAAAGGATCCGTCCTCGGATTCATAAGGGAATAAGTGATGTGGACATCCACTCAACTCCCACACAAGAGACTCCAAGTCTCTTCCAAGGCCTCAATGGACCCATGACCCCGTCTAGGTTAAAGAAAGTGCAAAAGAAACTCCAAGCTTTTATGAAGATCATGGCACAAGGTGAGGAGCGCAATGAAGATCAAGATCAAGACCTCAAGCTTCAACATATGGGAATTCAAGTGGAGAAGACCCCAAACCCTTTAGGAAGCATCACCTTCACCTCCCTTGAAGCCGGGAAGGATGCCACGCGCCTCACACGCCCCCACACCCCAACCACACGCCCCACGCGCCTCCACCACATCCCGAAAGATGCCCCGCCACCCTTGGATTGCTGCACCATGTTCCCAAGCCTTGGAGAAGCCGAGAGGTAGTTTGGACACGCCACCACACTCCGCCACGTGCCTTCACGCGCCACCTCCCTCCAAGCACGTGTTTGTCACGCTCCACCATGGACAATTCGGACATTTCACCTCTCCATCAGATTTTCAGCTTAATTGACTTGTATTTGAATGTTATTTGTGTTATTTAGGAAATGGGAGGGAAAGTGAGTTAGTGGAGGTCCTTACTCACTAGTTTAAAGTAATGGTTGGTCCTTACCCTCCATTACCAAAAATGGTGGAATCCTCCCACTCTCCCTCACCATTTTAGGTAGTATCATCATGTCTACTACTTTATGCATGAAAATGGTAGGAAGACTTAAGAGGATGTTACCAAAACTGTTAGCCACACTTTGGGTAATAACCTCCACTACCACCACTCATGCGTCTAGGTTAGACTACACAATTTCAGCAAGGTAGAACTCATATTACCGAAAATCTTGTCTCCATTTTGAGAGCATTTTGGCTTTGGCTTCTCACTTCTTCAATCCATTCCGTTGTTCCATAATTTTTGTTCAAGAATCATATCTAGTATTGCTCAATCAAGTAGTTGAGAGGTGCTAGATCCATCTTCTTCCCTTGGCATTCAAAGCATTGCTTCATCTTGTAGTGAAGAGGTTCTTTGTAAGGCCGAAATTATCAAGTTGCTTGTTGTTCATCTTTCAAGCTAGATCTTTCAAGAGTTGATCATTTTCATGATCACATCAAGTGGTATCAGAGCTTTGTTGCTTGGTTGATATTTGTGTTGTAAGTTTCTTCAAAAACCTGTTGTTTTGGTTTGCAAAATTTGAAGAAACGACTTTCTACCTTTCCTAAGTTGGCCGAAAGTTTATGGCCATTTCTTACAAAACTGAAAGTGCAAAAGTTGTTGCTTGTATGATGCTATGATGTTGTGAAGTGAAAAAGTTTATTGTTATTGAAAAGGTGATGTGGACATCACCACGAAGGCGCCAACAAACTTCAAGACTGGGCATTCCATTGGAGATTTGATTCGGATCTGTGCTCATAAACAGATGGAGCAATGGACTTCATATTGAAGCTCTTTTCAAGAGGAGAAAAATGGCTTTTGAATCACCTCAATCGGAGGTCCAGAGCTCAAGTTATTCAGAAAACAGTGAAGTTCCGCATACCCAAGGCACTTTGGCGAAGGCACTCTGGCGAAGGCACTTTGGCGAAGGCACTTTGGCGAAGGCACTTTGGCGAAGGCACTTTGGCGAAGGCCCTTTGGCGAAGGCCCTTTGGCGAAGGCACTTTGGCGAAGGCACTTTGGCGAAGGCACTTTGGCGATGGCACTTTCTGGCGAACCCATGGTCTCTTCCGCGGACCCATGGCCCCTCCGGAGAACCCTTGGCCTTGGAGTACCCCCTGGCCATGTGCAAGTTTGGTGATTTGAATATTCCCTCCATTTCTTTATAAATCCCATTTATGAAGATATGAGAGGAATAGTCAGTAGCCTACAATTGTCTTCCATCCATCCCTTCCATCTCTCACCTCACCCACCATAATTCAAGGGTCTTTGTCCCTTGTCACGTCACTCACCATTTCCCATACCATCTCACCTCTTTATATAGAAGGCATGTAACCATTGTAATACGCAGAACATATTTATAAGAAATCAGAAATACTCCAAGTGAGGTTTTGGCTTTCTTGTTCTCATTTCTTGCATTCCATCTCCTTAAGTGATCCGTGCAAGAGGATCCAACATAATATCTAGTATTGTTTGAACTTGTATTCAAAAGGTGCTAGATCCCGCTTCCTTCCCTGCATTTTCAAGGGCATTGCCTCACCTCGTAGTGAGGAGGTTCCCTTGGCCGACTCTGTTTCCTTCGTGTTCTTCCTCTGTTTTTCGTTTCCATTCTTGCTGGAAACCGCCTCCTCCGAGCTAGATCCGAGCTCGTGATCACTTCCCCCTCCTGTGATCACATCAAAAGGAACAAGAAAAGTGCAACTTTTGAAGAGACAGAAAAGTTGTGTTCATCAAGTGTTCTTGCAAGTTCATCAAGTTCATCTTGTGTTCATATAAAATTCATCACAAAAAGTACATTTGATCGAAAAGTTCTAAACATCTTGCATCAAAACTTGTTTGTTGTTTGCAAAGACCTTTCTTACACCACACCCTACTTCTTTCAACCCGCATCTACCTAAAACTTTTCAAAACCTACTTTCAAGTAACTAGTGCACTCTTTTTCTACTTGCTTTCGGTTTGCTAGTGTTATTCTTGTGTCCATTATTGTGTCTTCCTTGAACAAGGTTGAAAGAGGTTGTTAGCTTGAGAGGTTGAAGCCGAACAAGAGTGATACACCATAAGAGAATCCTCCTTGAGTGAAACACAAGAGAGAATACAAACAGAAAGAGAGGGTTTTATACTACTAACTCCATATCTTCAATTGCAAAAGAAAGAAATCTTTGTTTGTAGGTATGTCATCCAATTCTTCCCCACCATCTCCTTCCAAGTCAAAGCTGTATGAAGCTCTTGCCAACCTTATTCAAGAGCTTAAGGAGATCAATGTTCAAATGGTTACTACAAATAAGAAGGTTACAAGACTTGTGGTTGCTCAAGGCAAGCTACCGGAGAGCTCTCATGCTCAAGGGGTAACCGAACTCCCTAGGAGGGAGGGTGCTACCATGGAACCGCCCCAAAAGACACCTCAAAATGCTCCTAAACTTCGGCCTCTTGTTCCACCAAGGAGGGGCCGAATTGTTTAAGAGGTTTCGGAGAGTAGTGATGAAGAACACCATGAAGCACCACTTATTCGAAACCCTAGAAGAAGGATCTTTCAAGATAGGGCACAAGCAAGAGCCTATCTTGAAAGAGACTGATGGCCGCCAGGCCTAATCCGCACAAAAGGCCTAACAAAAGGCCCATGCATAAGCCCGAAATAAGGGGCCCATTAAAAAACTGTTAAATATGCACGAGGACCTTGCTAGACATAAATAACCCGAACTATGCTTAAGGAAGTTCCCGAACCATACTACATATAGACACGCACTCTAAGCGCACTCTAAGACATTATCACCTCATATTGAGATATTACAATAATACCACTTAGATCTGGAACTATAAATACATTCATTATCTACACCTAAAAGGGTAACAATTTAACAACCACTTGATTGCATTCGTCAAAACACCACCATCACAGAGGACCTCTCCTCTATTTCCCACCAATCTCGTCTTAATACTCAGAATCAACCTGATGACCTCTGTTAACATCAGGACACGTCAGCACAATCGGAATGTGGCGATTACACACACAGATCCGCCACCAAATGGCACCGTCTGTGGGAAACACGGTGGTTCCCAAAAGCAGATCGAACGTGGGGGCCATTCCCGTTCCCGTTCATCCAAACCGGAGGGAGAAGGTTCCACCGACGGCCGCACGGCCGATCCCAGTAACCGGAGTTCCTCAGAGGAAATATCTCACGGAGCAACCTCCCTACGGCCTACTTCCAGCTTCCGTCGAAGCGACATTCGACAATTGGATCCAGACCTTGTCCAAGCAGTGAGGATAGTGCTTCAGGAAGAGCGAGGTAATCAAGATAACCGGCCTGACCAATCCTGTAGACTTCGAAACGAGCAGCAATGATGGCAGAGGTGGCCAGACCATGGTAGCCAGCAGACAGCTTCACAACAAGCTACTTCCCTGAACAGCCAAAGCCGACAACGATCAAGATCCCCGAGGGAGCACCAAAGAGACCGATCCCCAAGACCCGAGAGACTGGTACTTGGCGATCCACGGGACGATGTGATCCGGCAAATGTTACATCGTCTGGAGCAAGTCGAGAGGCAGGATCGAACCTAAATACGAAGCTATCCCTGATGATGGACCATTCACCAGCAGAATTCGGGACAATCAGATGCCCCAGGTATTCAATTTGCCTCACCCTTTAGAAATATACCATGGTTCAGGAGACCCTGATGCTTTCGTTTGGAAATACAAGAGGGCGATGGAACTGAAAGGGGCCAATGAGGCGGCCTTGTGCAAGTGTTTTGAGGTAGCTCTAGGAGGTCCAGCCTCAGCTTGGTATAACTCTCTTCTTCCGAACTCTGTATCATCATTCGGAGACCTGGTCACCAAATTCACCACACACTTCATCGGGTGCAAAAGATCGACGAAAAGGGCCATACAAATGTTCGACATCAAACAGAGACCAAACGAAGGAATCCGAGAATTCGTTGAAAGGTTCAATAGGGAAGCAGTACACGCGTCAGATCTGACGGACAACATCCGGATCATGGCATTCACAAAAGCACTCCTCCCCAATTCACGCCTGGCTTATGAATTATCCCGGAAGAACTTCACTGACGTCGAGGAAATGTACGCAGTCACGCAAGAACATATGATTGCGCAAGAAATGTTGTCCCAACGAGAAGGGAAGCAAGATAACAGAGACAATCGAGAGCAAAGGAGGGAGAACACATAGAATGCAGTGGTCAGACATCCGGGGAACTGGGGAGGACAAAAGAGAACCTTTGAGAAAAGTCCGAATTTCACTCCCCTCAACTCAACTCGGGCTAGCATCCTCGCAGCCCTCCAGAGACAAGGAAGCGGGAACATCAGTTGGCCCAGGGCCATGCCGGAGGAAGCAAAGTGCAACCCTTCCAAGTACTGCCAGTTCCATAGAGACACCGGACATGAAACTGAGCAGTGCTATCAGTTAAAAATGTACATTGAACATCTTATCAAAAGAGCTTCCCTGAGAGAATACTTGAAGATGCCTCGAATTGAAGAAACTTCCCGAAGCAAAGGGAAGGCTGAAGAAGACACATCGGGCCAGAAGAAGAAGAATAAAGAGAGGAAATCTCCAGCCCAAGCAACCGGGGTACTGAACACCATAACGACCACCCCAAGGCAAGGGAGATAGCCTCACTAAACTACGGGGATCCATCTTCAAGGGTAAAACAGGCGGACAGATCCCAAGTATGTTTCCCGCATTCTGACCCGCTCATCATCACCCTCCGAATTGGAACCATAGATGTCAAAAGGGTTCTCTGCGACGATGGTTCAAATGCAGATGTATTGTTCGGGAAGGCATATGAAGGCCTTAAGCTAAAGTCAAGCAGGCTAAACCCCGTCTGGACAGCAACCTATGGAGTGAGCCCGGACGAGCTGCCAGTGCTAGGCTCTATCGAGCTCCCAGCCATGTTCCTAGGAATCGGGCTTGAAGGTCAACCCCGCTACACAACACTAATGATCAAATGGCTGGTCGTCGATGTCCCCTCCGCCTACAACGCTATTATCGGGAGAGAAACTCAGGTGGCAATCCACATGAGAAGTGGCGTGAAGTACCTCACCGTCACCTTCGATACAGATGAAGGCGACGCCTCGATATACATAAGCCAGAGGGAGGCCAAGGACGTCATGACGATATCTTAGAAGGATTCGGGTCCGAGCTGCTCGAAGGAGGACAAGGAGACAACGGATACCGAAGACGTCGTCTTGGAAGGGGATATGACCACAAGAATTGCGATAGACTTGCCCGAGGACAGTAAGGAATACCTTGTAAACTTGCTTCAAATGAATAAAGACTTGTTCGCCTACTCTCCAACTGATATGCCCGGATCGACCCAAAAGTAATCCAACACAGCTGCACATCGACCCGAACTCTAGACCTATAAGACAGAAGAAAAGAAACAACACCCCATTCAAAAGGGCCTTCATCAAAGAGCAAATCTCGAAGCTTCTCGATGCAGGGGTCATAAGAGAAGTATCGTATCCCGAGTGGTTGAGCAATCCCGTAGTAGCAACCCGGGAAGACAGCGACAAATTACATATGTGCATTGATATCACAAATGTAAACGATGCTTGCCCGAAGGATTCATACCCTACACCACCAGTCGATAGGCTCCTGGATTCTACGGCCGGGCATGCAAGGCTCTCCTTCCTCGATGCTTACAGCGGTTACCATCAAATCAGGATGAACCCAGCTGATGAAGAAAAGACGTCTTTCATAAGTGACTCCGACACACACTGTTACACCAGAATACCCTTTGGACTCAAAAACGCCGGAGCAACTTACCAAAGATTGATGGACAAAGTGTTCTCCGGGCAGATAGGAAGAGTTCTTGAAGTCTACGTTGACGACATCATTGTCAAAAGCAAGGAGGAAACTGACCTCGTCAGTGATATAGAAGAGGTGTTCGGGTAGATCCGAAAGTATGGACTCCGATTGAATCCGGACAAGTGTGTTTTCGGAGTAACATCCAGGAAATTTCTCAGGTTCATGGTGTCCGAGCACGGCATCGATGCAAATCCAGCGAAGATCGAAGCTCTGTTAAACGCAAGGACACCCTCATCAATAAAAGACGTGCAGAGGCTTCTCGGGAGAATTACAGCCCTGAGTCGTTTCATATCTCGATATGGAGACAAGTGCCGCCCTTTCTTCAAACTCTTGATTAAGTTGTAAACTACCCAAGCAAACGCGTCCTCGCGTCGCATCAGAACTATACAAGGCCCCGTATGTCTCACCCCTGTGGTCTCCAGTACCGCCTTCGCAAGGTCACATCCTTGCGGCCTCCAGTCTCGCCTTCGCGAGGTCTCCAGCCTCACCTGCGCGAGGTCTTGCCCTCGCGGGCTTTAAGCCTCGCCTTGGCGATGTCTCACACTCGCCTTTGGGTCTCTTAGGCCTGCGCGGGATGCCCTCGCAGTCTCAGGTATCGCCCTTGCGATCTCACTCGCCTTCGCGTGTCTTACTCCCGCAGCCTCAACTCGCCTTCGCGAGGACTCCCTTGCCTATACTGGCCTCGCCCAGATAAGGCCCTTATACTCAGGTTCGTGCGACCTCACTCCTTATTTGGCTATATTCTATCTCGGCCTTCGCCCCTTGCAGGCCTTCGCCTGCCACTTGCTCCACCTGAAAATAGACCACTTGGTCATCTGACATCAATCAGCCAATAAGGAGGCCTGCACGAGCTTGAGTGATCTTCACCAGATTTGTACGCCAAACATTCCCTTACAGGTGAATCTTCTAAGGCGGTTTGCTGAGATCTTCATCATCACAGCCGCCTTATCACCAATCAGTCTGACACAGACTTATCTCCTTACATCTGACAGACTTGTCAGTCCTGTCTCACAGCCTGTCCAAGGCTTCAACTGGGGGAGGCTCTTCTCCTGGCATCTCCCTATAAATAGGGGGATGTCCACCTTAAACTGGGTAAGCTACTACACGCCCCCCACTCCTCTCTTGCTACTTCTGAGTATTCTTCTTATCATTTACAGATTACTCTGAACAGTAAGCTTGGAGTCTCAAGAACACCATCATCATCAAATCACTCAACTGGGATTCCGCTCCTATCCTAGGAACGAGAATATCAGTTTGGCGCCGTCTGTGGGAAGCGAAAGAAACAAAAAAAGTTTTTCTCGTAAACCCATATTACAAACCACAAGTAGTAAGCCATGCCAACTACCCGGAGTGCAAGTAGGCACAGTCGTGGACGTTCCCCACAACGGGGAGAACTCTCTGTTCACTTAGCGGAGGAAAGCTCCTCCCACGTTAACCGTAACGTGCCTCAGGAGCGCAACACTCCACCAACGAGCCTTGATCCGGCCGTTCTGCAAACAATCACTGATGCGGTTGCTCTCAACTTGCGCGAAACGGTCACCACCACTCTTAGGGGCGTTCTGGATAGCATTGGAACGCTACGGACTAATCAGCCTGAACGCCCTGCTACTCCTCCTCAACAAGTAAGTAACCCTGACCCTTCTTCGTCGTTACTTATCGCACTTACTAGACGATTAGAGGAAGTGGAGAAAAGGGACGAAAGGGCCAGTGTTCATAATGTTTCCAGAATGGGTCTGGACCACCTCTGGACCCAACCTTTCACCCAACGGGTTTTGGAGACCCCTCTTCCAGAACAGTTTCGCCAGCCTAAGCTGGACGCTTACGATGGTCTCTCGGACCACTGATATTCATCTCCGGTGTTACGTTTCTGCGATGGCCATCGCAAGAGCGGACGATAACACGCTCTGTAGAGCCTTCACTCCACGCTTACGGGAGCCGCCAACTGGTATACCACCCTCCGTGATAAACGGTTTAACTCCTTTGAGGAACTCTCCCGCAGCTTCTTCAACCACTTTGTGGTATCTAAACCTCCCCCCAAAACGGTGGGACACCTCCTCAAAATACGGCAAAAGAAAGATGAGCCCCTCAGGGAGTATATCCAGCGTTTCCAGGCAGAATCTATCCAAGTCCCTAATCTTGGGGAGGAAGCCCGCCTACTTGCAGCCATTCAAGGCCTCCGCTGGGAATCCCTTTTCTTTGTTGACGTGCACACCAACCCCCCCACCAACATGGAACAGTTCTTGAGCATTGCCTCACGGTTTATGAACACGGAAGAGGTCACTCGACCACTCGACAGGGCCGCCACAGCAGATGCAAAGGGACAGCCCTCACGACCGGACTCCAGGTCCCAGAGACAGTACCCTACGCCATCCAACAGAGAGGGGGCGTATTTTACTCTTCCCCCACTAAGGGAATCTCGCACCAACATACTCCGTGGCCTGGAACAAAAGAGGGAGGTTCCCAAGTGGCCCCACCCTCTCTCCCAGGAGGTCGTCAGCGACAAGGGACACGACACTGAGGACTGTTTTGAGCTTAAACGCATGATTGGGGAAATGCTCGCTCAAGGCAAACTCAGGGAGTTCTTACTCCATGACAATGGGGATCACAGGCGGGAAAATAACCAGGAGGACCGCCGTCAGGGGGACCGCAGACGGGGTCGCTCCCAACAGAACCCAGATCGAGAAGGTTTGGTCGAAATTCCCCCACCAAGGGGGCACATCAGCGTAATCACACAATGTGAAGGCGCATCGGTGAGACGCCGTCATATGAGACAGATCTACCAGGTCAATCACTCTTCTACTCACTTACTGCATCGCCGCGATGGCACGTCGGTGGCGGTACCGCACGCGGACCCTTTGGTTATCATTGCCCACATCGCAGGATGGGACATTGACAGGGTCTACATGGACACTGGGGCGGATGCCAACGTAATCTACAAGCACACTCTGGTTGAGGCCAAGGTGCCTTTGTCACGAATTCAACCTGCCAAGATTTCATTGGATATTCTTTGTGCTTTACTTGTTTCGGACATTGCTAAGATTTCATTGGATATTCTTTGCGTGTTTGCATTTGATCTTAATCGTAGATTGGTGGTAAGTTTTGAAACTTGAGAAAACCATTGTGTTCTAAACACGAGAGAAGAGTGTAAACACTAAGTGAGTATGGTGAGGCTTCACATTACTGTCTACATGTGCAGAACTTGAGCATCATGGAGTACTTGGAAGAGGAATGCTACCCGGAGTCGGATCCTTGTTACCAAGAGTCTGACTTCTGGGCGGAGGGAACCCTTGACCATACATACCAAGAAGACTACTCAGAGTACCACAACGACCAAGAAACCTGGCCGAACCGGCCCCATATTCCGAGTTTGAACATCCCTACCCCTGTTGCTCATAACCCTTACTACACCTGCTGAAGACCCTACAACCGACCCTTTCTACCCTGCTGTCCATGGATATTACTCAGGTTCAGACCCTGAACAGTTGGTGGCGAACCCCTGCTATCGCCAAGATACCCCCCCTCGTCGCTACCCCCAAACCCAAAACATGAAGTCTTCGTATGTGTCTCCCTACCAAGACCCCAAGCCCCGGAGAGCTTACTCCCCACACTCGCATTACTACCCTACTCCATCGTTTCCTAGCCGTTCAACACCCAGCTTTGAGCCCTCACCCGTTCGTAGGCCTCAACCCTCCAACCGCAAGCCAAAGAGGGTCTCCGCCTACGAAAAGTCGTCACACCATTCTTATTTTGACCAGCAGAGCGAGGCCACATCAAAAAGGCCTCATTGCCCTTCCCCTACCTCCCCCAGCCATCCTCCAACTCCTACATCAACCATCATTGGTGAAATTAAACAGCTTGTGCTTGGGATCCAGGCCCAAATTTTACAAGGACACAGAGAGGAAGCTGCAACTGATTGTAAGGTTAAGAGAAAGACGACCGGAAGGCAAAAGAAAGTATGAGCGTAAGGGAAAAAGAGAAGGCTCCAAAACCAAAGGAAAAAGATGAAAGAGCCTTAGAAAAGAATATGGGGAAGAGTGATCCGAGAGAAAAGTCTGAGAGGAAAGTGGAGAGAAAACAAGAGGGAAACTCCACGATCAAAAATAGCGAAAGTGAGGACAACTCACTAACTCCTGTTTCGGATCAACCATCTTTTTCCCCTTTAAGTGTGCAGGTCACCATGGAAAGAGGAGCTGAAGACTGTCTTGAAGGACTCCGGAAGCAAGTGCCACCCGCCCTCACACAAGAAGAAGAATGCAAGAGGGAGGGAGCGAAAATGGGTAACTGTGCTTCTAATCTCTCATCTCTTAAGATAAAATCTGCATTTGAAGTACAGCAAGGCGATGCCTTAATAGATGATTTGTGTTTATTGACTCCTGATGAGAAAACAACAGGTTTTAATTCTTTGTCAATTAAAATTAGTTTGAATGACTGTGGGCAGAAGGCACTTATGCGCCTTTATGACAGAGGGGCAAGAAAGAGCGGATTGTTCATCTTGCCCCAACTCAGTGATTCTTTGTTAAATATCCAAGAGCTAGGTACCCTGAATTTTGAGTATAAGAATGCCCATCACCTAGCCATGTATATGATAAGACAAGGACACCTCCACATGATGGCTCATCTTGATGATAACCCCCATGTCCCTTCGACCTTTGAAGGACCCAGTTTGGAACTTAATACATTTCATGACACCCTTGAGTATAAGATTCTCCATGAACACATCTGTTTTTCAAGGAAGTATGTCATGAATGCATTTAAACTTTTGTTCGCTATCATCATGCATATTGGAACCCTTATGTTCCAACATTTGGTACAGGCACATCCACTTGGTTTTGGTCCACTAACCCCTAATACCTCTTCAAGTTTGTTGTGGTGTTTTCAGATTTGTAGGGATGACTTCCTTATGAATCCGAGGACGGATTCTTTTCAAGAGGGAGGGTATGATGTGGACATCAGCCCATTTTATGTGATAAAGGGGAACCAATCCTCCAGAGGGTCTAAAAGACCCTTGGCGAAGGCTCGGAAGAGGAGGAAGCGACACTCTAGGCACCGGCGAAGCCCCAAGGCTAAGCCACATCTACAAGATCTCCAGGGGAGGACCCTGTACGCCTACTCCAAACTAAGGCCAAGTTCCAAGATGAGGCCGTGTTTGCGAAGACCCATTGGCGAGGCCATGGCCCTTGGCGAACCCATGGCCCCTGACGAACCCATGGCCCCTGGTGAACCCATGGACCTTATGGCGAAGTCAAGGCCATTGGCGAACCCATGGCCCTTTGCGACCCCATGGCGTCTCCCGCGGACCCATGGTCCCTTTTCGAACCCATGGTTCCACCGCGAGCGCATGGTCATCAACGAAGACCCCGTGCCCCACTTTCGATGACAGCGAAGTCCGTGTGTTCGCCAACCGTAAGAAGCCTCCCTACGCAAAGACAGGAGAACCATTCAACCTATGCAGAGGCCCTTCCTCCCATTTCCCGCCAACTCCAATTCTGGGGAAATGGACGCCGCCAGAGCAGGTAGACTACAATTGTTCTTCTTGGGTCTCAAATCTTGCTCCACCAATCCATTAGTGATCCATTGCAAGAGGATCCAATATAATACCTAGCATTGTTTGATCTCGTAGTCAAAAGATTCTAGGTCCCATTTTCCTTTCCCAGGCATTTTCAAGGGCATTGCCTCACCTCGTAGTGAGGAGGTTCCCTTGGCCGACTTTGTGTTCTTTGTTTCCTCCCTCTATTTTCGTTTCCCTTCCGCTGGAAACCGCCTCCATCGAGCTAGATCCGAGCTCGTGATCATACACCCCCGGTGTGATCACATCAGCAGGCCCCTTGGCCTCTCCAACTGGCCTCGCCATATCTTCAGTAGAAGGGACCGCTACAAATCCCCCGGCCTCAACAGGCCTCCTGGCCTCCTCAACAGCAGTAGGGGCACTCCCCTCTCCAGGCTGCGCTGCACTGGCAGCCACCCTCCTCTTTTTCCCTTGAGGGAACGCTGACGACTTGGTACCAACCCTCTTCTTTGACGGCTTAGGGGTAATGAGCCCCAACGCCTTGACAGCCCCAGCAGGGGCATCCTTCCCAAATGCACATGCCAGGGGCACTTGTTGGGCAATGCACATAGACGCTCTCTTGCCCCGGCCTTCACCAGACTCCATGGAGACATCTGCAAGCAAAAAGAAAGCTTCAGACCAGGTTTTACTAAAGCCTCTTACACTTATGCAATACACTTATATATGCAAAACATACGTTTTTGCCCTGCCAACGCTGCGTAGAGGGAATCTACCACCGTACCACGATGGGCTGGGGCCCATCCCTCATATGGCGGAGGCACCTCAGGGTCCAGCACGAAGCCTGTGCTGATCCCAGCCCACCTCAGAGTGGTCTCATCCAGTTGGGCGGCCGAGAAGGGGAAGAGCTCGTCACAAGCGCTCCTTGAAAAAACGTCGTCCAACCACCCCAGTAGTTGGATATATGCCCGCCACTGCACTCCTTCAGAAGACAGTTCAGGCCTCTGCGCGATGCTGTGCACGGGTAGCTGCGTCCTCGCGCAAGGGAAGTCCCATGAGTTGTCACGGGGCAGGAAGAAGAAAGACCCGTGCCAGTTGTGGTAGGATTTGGGTGAAGCAGTGAAGGAAATGGAATGGTTACCCCCAACATTTATGGGAGTGACGTAGAAAAACGCACTCCCACTTCTCAGCTCCAGCCGGTAGAAACGATTGAAGACGTCAGCAAAGGGCTTCACGCCGGCCATGTGGCAGGCAACAATGAAGCCCGCTATGGTCAGGAAGGTGTTGGGCGCCAATCGCCACCGCACGCCACCCGAGCCCGGTTGCGGAGGCGGGGGCGCCGGGACGCCGGAAGCGGAAGCCGGAATGAATACAGAATGGCAGGTCCATCGAGACCCGCCGCGCGTAGCGGACCCAAAGAGCGAAATGAAAATGGAAGCAACTCAACAAAAGTTCCATACATAAGCTTAGAATCATGCTAGGACTAACATACTTGAAGCATGAATCAAGATAACAAACACACACCATTTTGGAATTTATCCATAAAATACGGCCAACATAGGTTCTTCACCCAAGATGTGTTTTCCAAAATCCAACACTTGATTAACACTCTCCTACAACCCAAGAACAACATACTAAAAGATGGGAGGAAGAGAATCATCCTAACATGTAGCTAAGAACAAACCCATAATTTTCAAAACCATCTCTTTATCCATCCAAACTTGATTCCAAGAAGAAAAGAGAGCTTAGGAAGGAAACTTACCCAAGATTGAAGCTAAGCTCATGATGATTTCAGCAAAGGAGAAGAACTTCAAAGCTTGAGAGGAGCTCCCATGGTGGCGGATGCAAGGAGGAAGAAGAAGAAGAAATGAAATAATATCTCATTTATAACATAAAAGGACTTATATAATTTCTTCTTCTTTTTCCCATGCTAATTCTTCTTAAATGAGAGAAGGACATGTGTCCCTATCTCATCCCAATTCTGCCGAAAAACTGCTGTGCCCATGCTGAATTATTTTCATTTTGTTACCAAATTCAATTTACCCCAATTTTTCCGAAAGTTCCAATTCTTTTTGCCCAAAAATAATTACCGAATTCCAAAATTAACGAAACTTGGACACAACCCTCAGAATATTATAACATTCACAGAACATTTTTCAAAAGTTCATTTACCAATCCAGAGTGTCCTACCGAGCTCGCTGAACCCGAACTAAAACCCGACGTGCGAGCGTGTCAACCTGAACCGAAATTCCGTCACTCCAAAATTCTATAAAAATACTCATAAATTCCATCTTAAATTATAACACAACTTACCCAAAAGCCGTCAGAAAATTTCCATCCCGAGCCCCGGGATTCCCGTCCCGAGCCCCGGGAGTCGCCCGGAACCGAACGTCCCGCCCCAAATATTAAACTCCACAACCACCTCCGGGACGTTTCCACGACTCCAAAACTGCAAACGACTTCCCAAACTGAGATCTCGAGAGTGCTACCGAGCCCGCTGTACGTCCCGAGGCGACCCGACAACCGCCGGCGCCGAAAAATATTTTCGGCGGAAAAGTCCGGGGACCCACACGACCTCAAATACGGAAGGGTTCGCCAAAATGATACTCGGATAGGGCTCGGGAGCCGTCAACGCCGAAAACGTGACCCGCAGCCAAAACCGAGCTCCCGGTCACCCGGCCGCAACCCGCTCGGGGTGACCGTAACATTCTCCCCTTAGAACTCTTGGTCCTCCAAGAGTAGCCTCGAACCAACTAGACAAGTGTCGCTAGCAACCAGAAATTATGAACATTCCTCTAACCTGAACAATCGGACCACCGCATCGGTGCGGCGGGAGTGGTAGTTTAGACTACCATACGAGCCTCACGGCGTCCCACCCTCCGGGTGCATCTTATTGCACCCCGAGTCAGCTTGCGGTATTTCTACCAAACAACCCTGCATAAGATCGAACCTAAATCTAACCGATCTACAACAGGCTATCCTGGAAGATATCACATAAAACAGAAACAGTTGGGGGGGGGGGAAAGATCAACCTAACAACTTACTCTGGAAACTCATGAGAACCGATAAAATTCGGGGTAACTTGCCCCGCCTAACAAATCTTACTGTCCCTCTGATCGGCGCTACCTCCAGTCTAATTCTGTCACCAAACTCAGATTCCAGAGCCCTACGGCGACGGTTCGTATAAACAGCAGTGGTGCTGTCGCGGTTTTAATCCGCGCCTATAACAATCTGATCTTCTCCGTAGTCTCCTCAAAAGCTCGGGTCCCAGCCAACCCCATCCGACGCATCTGTCCAACAAGATGGTGTCATACACCTCCTCCCGCATAACGCCTCAAATGGTGTCTCGCCAATCGTAGTCCTGGAAGCTGTTGTTGTACGAGAACTCTATCAAAGCAACTACTAATCTCAAACTCCTCCAAAATCCAAAATACAGATTCGCAACATACCCTCCAATATCGTAATCACCCGCTCCGACCGCCCGTCCGTCTCGTGGGTGATAAGTCAGATTCAGATGGAGTCGCGTGCCCAATGCTTCATGAAAAGCAATCCAGAACCGTGCTGTAAAACGCGGATCATGGTCAGATTCAATGGAGTCTGGTACTCCATGTAAACGTACAATCTTCCTGATGTAAAGCCAGCAAGCTTCTCCAGAGGGTCTGTGACCCGAATAGGCAGAAAGTGTACGCACTTTGTCAGCCGATCCACAAAAACCCAGATAACATCATGGCGAGACCGTGTCAGGGGCAGTGCAGTCAGAAAGTCCATAGTAACATTGCCCCACTCCCGAACTGGAATGGGCAAAGTCTGCAGTGTCCCTGCCGGTTTCGATACTCAAACCGCTCGAGTGTGCCTCCTCTAAAATCTCATTCCGTAACTCCCGATCCTCAGGTACATAAAGGCAATCTCGGAAGTATAGCAATCCCTGCCTATACTGAAACGTCGGTAACAAATAAATCCTTATCTTCCCCAGATAATTTCTTCAACACCAGATCTCCACCTTGCGCTTCGCGCATCCTGTCAAGCCACTCAGAATGTATGGTAAGTGTATACCCCGAAGTACGCTCCCAGAGCTGCCACCTGTGCCAAAGGCATGTCAAATCACTCTCCTCGGATCGATCCCCAACACTTTCTCCCTTAACCAACCCGGTATACTTCATGCTCAGTGCATCGGCAACCGTGTTGCCCGTGCCAGAGATGTACTCAATGCTACAATCATAGTCCTTAATGTATTCGAGCCATCTGCGCTGTCTCATGCTAAGCTCCTTCTGTGTAAACAGATATTTCAGACTCTTATGGTCGGTAAGAATCTGAAATTTATTACCAAACAGATATTACTTCCAATGTTTCAGCGCATAAATTATTATAGCCAACCCCAGATCATGTGTCAATCAGTTCAGCTCATGCGGTCGCAGCTGCCTCGACCCATAAGCTACCACAAAACGCTCCTGCACCAACACACATCCCAAACCAGATGTGGAAGCATCCGTATAATTCACATACGGCAAGATCGGATCTCGAAGAGTCGAATCGGAGCGTTAGTCAACTGCCGCTTCAACTCCTGAAAATTCCGCTCACACCTATCAGACCAGATAAACGGTTGACCCTTCTTGGTCAACTGCGTGAGCGGTGATGCCAGAATAGAAAACCCCGGTACGAACCTCCGATAATATCCTACTAACCCTAGGAAGCTCCTAATCTCCCGTACCGTGGTAGGTTGTTTCAGATCCCGACTGCCCTCACCTTCTCTGGATCCACAGACAGACCATGCTCAGATATAATGTGTCCCAGAAAGGTGACTTCCCGAATCCAGAACTCACACTTTGAGAATTTAGCATAAAGCTGATGTTCCCAAAGTGTCTGCAGAACCACCCTCAGATGATCCCGATGCGAATCCTCATCCCGAGAATATATCAGAATATCATCAATAAAAACCACCAGGAATGAGTCCAAGTAGGGTCGGAACACCCGATGCATCAGATCCATGAATGCCGCTGGGGTATTGGTCAGCCCAAATGACATGACCGTAAACTCAAAGTGTCCATATCGGGTGCGGAAAGTAGTCTTAGGTATGTCCTCTTCCTTCACCCTAAGCTGAAAGTATCCAGATCGGAGATTAATCCTTGAGAAAACTCTCGAACCCTGAAGTTGATCAAAAAGATCGTTAATCCTCGGTAACGGATACTTATTCTTCCCAATAAGAGCATTCAACCGTCTGTAATCAATACAAAGTCAGAGTGTCCCATCATTCTTCTTAACAAACAAAACCAGAGCACCGCACGCTGAAGTGCTCGGTCGGACGAAACTCTTTTGCTGTAATTCCTCCAGTTGCTTCTTCTACTCCTTCATCTCAGAAATAGGCATCCGATAAGGAGGAATAGATATCGGAGCAGTTGCCGACTGCAGGTGGATGTGAAACACAATTGCCCGCTCTTTTGGTATTCCGGGCAACTCCTCCGGATATACCTGCAGAAGATCTCGAACCAACGGTAAACCATCCAACTTCAACCTAATACCAGCTTCATTCAGATCATAGCATTCCCCTACACCAACTATCGACACTGATCCAGAATCGTAGCTCCTTGCGTCGTGCGATAGTCAAACCAGCCGGAGTCGTGAGAGGTAGTACCTCTCCGTAAACCATAATGGTACGGGTTGCACAATCAACGTGAACAGAGTTCTTGGATAGCCAGTCCATCCCAAGAATAATATCATAGTTCGCGTGTCTAAAACAACAAATCTGATACCATCGATGTCCGTCTACGATATCGCACAACTCCGAACCATCTCCTTAGAAAAGTAAGCCTGACTCAGCAGTTTTACTAAATACGTTTGAGGCAAGGTACTAACAGACAGATGCGAGAGATGTAACACATTCCCGTGTTACCATGGAAACAGATGCTCTGTATCCAATCTGCATGTACCGGTATCTCATTCAGAAATAAAGTACCATGCAAAACTCCCTGCTGACTCGAGCCTCCCTGCTGGCTGGTACCTGACCGTTGACTAGGTCCTCCCTGATAACCAGGGCCTCCCTTCAGAAAAAGGAAAACCCGTCCTGCTCTGGTTGCTGTGACGGAGGGGGTGGCTGAAGCTGCTGTCGCTGCCGAGGTCTCGGGCCACCCATCTGAAACCCACGCCCTCGCGGCGCGCGCTGGGCTGTACTCGAGACTATGGACGCCGAAGATCGCCAAAACCCTGCCCTACAGTAAGAGGGCAATCACGTACACATAGAGTGTCAGACCTGCATAGTAAACATCTGCCCTACTGCCGGTAACAATGTCGACCGGATTGATACCTACCGCAAATCGACAAGGTCGTGCCGGTGGTGCTCCTCTCTACCTCTACTAAACCGCCTGTGCCTGTTTGGCCATCCAGAAATCTACCGGGGTCCTGCTGTATGGAACCCTCCATACCGCCCCGACCTCATTGCAAGGTGAGACGACTCTCAACCTCCTCTTGCTCGAGGAGTTGAGCCCAATAACTGATGTGGACATCAGCCCCATTTTTGAGACAAGGTGAACCCTTCATCCAGAAGGTCTAAAGGGCCCTTGGCGAAGGCACGGGCGAAGAAGAAGCGGCACCGGCGAAGCCCCAAGGCAGAGCCGCGCTCGCCAGGATCTTGGCGAACCCATGCCCCATTGACGAACCCATGGCTTTGGGCGAAGCCATGCCTCAACGGCGGACCCGTGGCTATCGGCGAGCCCATTGACCCTGGCGAACCTATGGCCCTTTTGGGCGAACTCGTGGTCATTTGCGAAGCCATGGCTCTTTGCGACCCCCATGGTCGTTGGCGAAGGCCCCGTGCCTCATTTCCGAAGCAAGCGAAGCCTGTGTGTTCGCCAAATGAAGGGGCCTTCATACGCAAGTCGCGAACCCTTCAACTTGTGCAGAGGCCCTCTTCTTCTCCTTTTTCCCGCCAAAAGCAATTCCTGGGAAATGGGAGCCGCAAAGCAGGTAGCATACAATGTCACATCAGCTGCCACCCCTCATTTCGCCTACCATAGATCCAGGGGGCTGTTCCCTTGTCAAGATATTCTTTATTATTTACTTCTTTCTTTCTCCTTCTATAAAAGGAAGCTGTAACCTAAGTATTAGGGAGAACTCATTTTGTAAGAACACATATTTGCGGAAGTACGCATATTGTTCTTCGTGGGTCTCAAATCTTGCTCCACCAATCCATTAGTGATCCATTGCAAGAGGATCCAATATAATACCTAGCATTGTTTGATCTCGTAGTCAAAAGGTTCCCTCGTAGTGAGGAGGTTCCCTTGGCCGACTTTGTTTCCTTCGTGTTCTTCCTCTGTTTCGTTTCCATTCTTGCTGGAAACCGCCTCCTTCGAGCTAGATCCGAGCTCGTGATCACTTACCCCCCTGTGATCACATCAGTTGGTATCAGAGCCAAAGCGCTCATTGGAGGTACCGTATCAGTTGTTTGTTTTCTTCAAGTAAAACCATTGCCTTCTTTCTTACACTTGAAGAAAAACGTTTTGTTGTTGTTCGAAGAGAAACCGAATTGTGTTTGTGCGTGGTTCATGTGATTCGAGCAAAGCTCATATTTGGATGTTGTTTATTGAAGTTGAGTAAAGAAAGAAACATTTTTGGATTGGAAGTTGAAAAGAGAAGAAAAGTTGTTGTGGTTGTGCACAAAAAGAACATTTGAAGAAAGAAAAAGTTTGAGTGTTCTTGAGTGTTCTTGAGTGTTCATATCAAAACACATCCGAACAGTGATTTGATCCGAAAATATTTGAGGAACTTGAACAAAAGTGTTTGTGTGGATAAAAGAGCCTTCTCTCATACATACCTTACTTCTTTCAACCCCCATCTCACCTTAAACTCTCAAAGCTAGTTTCAAGTAACTAGAACTTTGTGCTTTACTTGTTTCGGATATTGCTAAGATTTCATTGGATATTCTTTGCATGTTCGCATTTGATCTTAATCGAGATTGGTGGTAAGTTTTGAGGCTTGAAAGAACCGTTGTGTTCTAAACACGAGAGAGAAGTGGTACTGAGTGTGTCCCTAAACACAAACGAGAGGCCAACCATACACGTGAGGAAATGAGTGGTATTGACATTATTGTCTAAGTGTGTAGGTATACAATGACGTGAACCCTTAAGTTTCGAGGGGATGATGACCTTTTCGGGTTTGAATCATGGGAACACCATCTTGAGGCATTCTTTGCTAAGAGAGGTGTTCACGAACTTGAAAAGCTTGACATAGCGCTCGAGCTGCTAAGAGGCGAAGCCTGGTATTGGTGGTGTGAATACGCCACAAAGAGAAGTGATCGAGGGTTAGAGTTCATACCCTCTTGGGACCGCTTGAAAAGCGTGATGAGGCGGCGGTATGGCACCCAAACCTCCATCGCCCACTTGGCCCCAGCCCCTACCCACAGATCGCGACCCCCCACCACTCATAGCTCATTTCGGTGTCCCACATCCGACCCCACTATCACACCCGAAGGGACTGCCACACCTTCAAGAGCCTGCTCACCCCCTTCTCCAAAAGCGTACCCAAACCCTCCTTGTGAACCAATCCCTTTGAGAAATCTCACTCAAGAAATTAGAGCAGATTTCGAGGAGATGGAAAAAGATTTAAAGGAGATAAGAAAGGAAGTCTCACAAGTGGGAGATCTTATGAAGGAATGGTGTGAGAGTGAGAGGAAAAGAGAGAAAGAGAAAAGAAAGAAAAAGGCTCTTCAAAACCCAGAGTGAAGCACCCCAACTTTCAACCGAAATCAATGAAGGACTAACGCTTGAATCTTCTAATGATTGTAGTTCTTCTTTGAATATGCCAGGAAATGATGACAAAGAAACTTTGGGGTGTTTACAAGAGGAAGAAGACGCCTCGGTGTCGGAGCAGGAGCCTCCCTCCCTAACTTGGGGAGAGGTAACATACCATTTCCTCCTAGTGATGAGACTTTGCAATTTTGTGACCATGAAATGATTTATGCTAAAACTGTCATGTGCATGCCTACTTTAGCTAGGAAGCACTCATACATTTTTTATGTGAATATTGATGGAACCATGGTCATGCGCTGCGCTAAAATGGATGAACCCACCCGAGTCTATGCGATGCAAATGGATGGGTTATGCATGTTGCGAATGATAGGGAAACTTGCCAGGGTAAGGTTCATACATGACCCCGGCACATGTAAAAATAATTTGTTTGGAAATGAGCATGCCATGAATCCTAGTTTTGAAAATCATGTTGAAAGTGCATGCTATTTTGTTAAATTTATTTTCGGCCATAAGGAAGACTTTGGACATAAGGCCCTTGTGTGCTTTCAAGGCACGGGAGCAAGAAAGAACGGATTGTTCATCTTGCCCCAACTTGGTGCTTCCTTGTTTGCTACCCATGAGCTAGGTACCATATGTTTTGGGTATAAGAATGCGCATCACCTAGCCATGTATGTAGTAAGTCGAGGGCATCCCCACATTATGCCCCTTTGTCTAAATGATTGGAAGTATATCATAAATTCATTTAGACTTTTGTCGCTGCACATAATACATATTAGGATCTTTACAATCCCATTTTTGATATGGGCACATCCACTTGACTTTAGTTCACTAACCCTTGATGCTTCTTCAAGTTTGTTGTGGTGTCTTAAGATTTGTAGGGACAATTTCCTTATGAATCCGAGGACGGATTCTTCTGAAGAGGGAGGGTATGATGTGGACATCAGCCCCATTTTTGAGACAAGGCGCGACCCTTCATCCAGAAGGTCTAAAGTGCACTTGGCGAAGGCACGGCGAAGAAGAAGCGGCATTCTAGGCGCGAAGCCCCAAGGCAGAGCCGCGCTCGCCAGGATCTTGGCGAACCCATGCCCCATTGACGAACCCATGGCTTTGGGCGAAGCCATGCCTCAACGGCGGACCCGTGGCTATCGGCGAGCCCATTGACCCTGGCGAACCTATGGCCCTTTTGGGCGAACTCAGGGTCATTTGCGAAGCCATGGCTCTTTGCGACCCCCATGGTCGTTGGCGAAGGCCCTGTGCCTCATTTCCAGAAGCAAGCGAAGCCCAGGTGTTCGCCAAGCAGAAGGGGCCTTCATACGCCAGTCAGGCGAACCCTTCAACTTGTGCAGAGGCCCTCTTCTTCTCCTTTTTCCCGCCAAAAGCAATTCCTGGGGAAATGGGAGCCGCAAAGGTGTAGCCTACAATGTCACATCAGCTGCCACCTCTCATTTCGCCTACCATAGATCCAGGAGGCTGTTCCCTTGTCAAGATATTCTTTATTATTTACTTCTTTCTTTCTCCTTATATAAAAGGAATCAGTAACCTAAGTATTAGGGAGAACTCATTTTGTAAGAACACATATTTGCGGAAGTACGCATATTGTTCTTCGTGGGTCTCAAATCTTGCTCCACCAATCCATTAGTGATCCATTGCAAGAGGATCCAATATAATACCTAGCATTGTTTGATCTCGTAGTCAAAAGGTTCTAGGTCCCATTTTCCTTTCCCAGGCATTTTCAAGGGCATTGCCTCACCTCGTAGTGAGGAGGTTCCCTTGGCCGACTCTGTTTCCTTCGTGTTCTTCCTCTGTTTCGTTTCCATTCTTGCTGGAAACCGCCTCCTTCGAGCTAGATCCGAGCTCGTGATCACTTACCCCCCCCGTGATCACATCAAGAAGACTTCCCTCCCATTTTGTCACCGCACGCCACCCGAGCCCGGTTGCGGAGGCGGGGGCGCCGGGACGCCGGAAGCGGAAGCCGGAATGAATACAGAATGGCAGGTCCATCGAGACCCGCCGCGCGTAGCGGACCCAAAGAGCGAAATGAAAATGGAAGCAACTCAACAAAAGTTCCATACATAAGCTTAGAATCATGCTAGGACTAACATACTTGAAGCATGAATCAAGATAACAAACACACACCATTTTGGAATTTATCCATAAAATTCGCCAACATAGGTTCTTCCTCCAAGATGTGTTTTCCAAAATCCAACACTTGATTATCACTCCCATACAACCCAAGAACAACATACTAAAAGATGGGAGGAAGAGAATCATCCTAACATGTAGCTAAGAACAAACCCATAATTTTCAAAACCATCTCTTTATCCATCCAAACTTGATTCCAAGAAGAAAAGAGAGCTTAGGAAGGAAACTTACCCAAGATTGAAGCTAAGCTCATGATGATTTCAGCAAAGGAGAAGAACTTCAAAGCTTGAGAGGAGCTCCCATGGTGGCGGATGCAAGGAGGAAGAAGAAGAAGAAATGAAATAATATCTCATTTATAACATAAAAGGCCTTATATAATTTCTTCTTCTTTTTCCCATGCTCATTCTTCTTAAATGAGAGAAGGACATGTGTCCCTATCTCATCCCAATTCTGCCGAAAAAACTGTGCCCATGCTGAATTATTTTCATTTTGTTACCAAATTCAATTTAACTCCCAATTTTTCCGAAAGTTCCAATTCTTTTTGCCCAAAAATAATTACCGAATTCCAAAATTAACGAAACTTGGACACAACCCTCAGAATATTATAACATTCACAGAACATTTTTCAAAAGTTCATTTACCAATCCAGAGTGTCCTACCGAGCTCGCTGAACCCGAACCAAAACCCGACGTGCGAGCGTGTCAACCATAACCGAAATTCCGTCACTCCAAAATTCTATAAAAATACTCATAAATTCCATCTTAAATTATAACACAACTTACCCAAAAGCCGTCAGAAAATTTCCATCCCGAGCCCCGGAGTCGCCTGCACCAACGTCCCGCCCCAAATATTAAACTCCACAACCACCTCCGGACGTTTCCACGACTCCAAAACTGCGAACGGCTTCCCAAACTGAGATCTCGAGAGTGCTACCGAGCCCGCTGTACGCCCCGAGACGACTCGACAACCGCCCGGCGCCGAAAAATATTTTCGGCGGAAACGTCCGGGACCCACACGACCTCAAATACGGAAGGGTTCGCCAAAATGATACTCGGATAGGGCTCGGAGCCGTCTCGAACGCCGAAAACGTGACTCCGCAGGCCAAAACCGGAGCCCCGGTCACCTTGGCCGCAACCCGCTCGGGGTGACTGTAACACCAACTGTGTTGGTGGCATCCCCCATTCAGCACACAAATCTTGCACCAACTGCAGAAGGGGAAACCGCAACCCCGCCGCAAGTTGTGCTGTGTACAAGCACAGCACCCGATTCTCCATATTCTCTGCAGTAATGGGCCAACTCATCTCCCGGCAGACGTCCGAGCGGGACGAATATACCGGCACTTTCCCCACAGGCCAGAAAGCCTCCACTATATCCTGATGGATCTTGTCAAATTTTACCATGGTCATCTCCACGGTGGCGAGCACTGGACGAACAGCTTCTTTGGACTCCATTTCTGCAAAAAAATAGAGCAGCAAGCATATAAATCGGAACAGCCCAAACAGGGGCATTTCATCAAGCACTCAGTGTGCTCAGAAAGTTGGAAGCACTCACTGTGCCGGAGAACAAGATCTTACCTGACTCGTGAAACGGAAGGGACAGTTGACAAATGAACGGATGAACGGTGAAATCTCGAACAAAAAGTAGAGAACCACCACAAAAAGCTCCCAACAGCCGATGAACTGTTCGAAAAATGCAAGAAATGCGAAAAGATTACTCAGAGCAAAAGTGAGGAAATACGAGAATGAAGGTGAAAGGCTTCAATCTTCTCCAATAAGCTTTTATAAGCCCACCAAAATGAAAAGCACTTTTAGGCGGAATTGGCTCCCAAGACGCCACGTGCTGACATCTAGCGGTTAGGAAACCTTTTACCTTCCGTGCAGAATCAGAGAAGCACTTTTTAAAAGCGTAACCAACTCCTGGGGTGCCACGTGCCGCATCCCATAACAGCTTAGTAAACCTTTCACTTCTGTTATCTCTCCTGCTTTAAATGCTGAAAGGACCCTTCACTGCCGCTGCACTCCAAACGGTCCACAAGCAGCATAGCGCCTTCGCCAGCTCCAAGACTTGAGATTTTTAACAGAGTACGGGACCCTACCCATACTCTGCCTTCAGAAGGAGGCATCTTGGTCCACTACCCAAGCAAATGCCCATTCAAAAGCCACAAGGATTGTGAAGAATCTGACATTTTAAATCAGATCGTAAAAGGTCTTCACACTCCGTGATGAGTCCGGACTTATGACTACTACTGTCCTCAACACAATACCTCCAAAACGGAGTACAGTGATCCTGCCCATACTCGCTCTCGTGAGGAGGCATCTTGGTACACTACCCAAGCAAACGCGTCCTCGTGTCGCATCAGAACTATACAAGGCCCCGTATGTCTCACCCCTGTGGTCTCCAGTACCGCCTTCACAAGGTCTCACCCCTGCGGCCTCCAGTCTCGCCTTCGCGAGGTCTCCAGCCTCACCTGCGCGAGGTCTTGCCCTCGCGGGCTTTAAGCCTCGCCTTGGCGATGTATCACACTCGCCTTTGCGTCTCTTAGGCCTGCGCGGGTTGCCCTCGCGGTCTCAGGTATCGCCCGTGCGATCTCACTCGCCTTCACGGGTCTTACTCTCGCAGCCTCAACTCGCCTTCGCGAGGACTCTCTTGCCTATAAGGCCCTTATACTCAGGTTCGTGCGACCCTCACTCCTTATTTGGCTATATTCTATCTGGGCCTTCGCCTGCCACTTGCTCCACTTGGAAATAGACCACTTGGTCATCTGACATCAATCAGCCAATAAGGAGGCCAGCACGAGCCTGAGTGATCTTCACCAGATTTGTACGCCAAACATTCCCTTACAGGTGAATCTTCTAAGGCGGTTTGCTGAGATCTTCATCATCACAGCCGCCTTATCACCAATCAGTCTGACACAGACTTATCTCCTTACATTTGACAGACTTGTCAGTCCTGTCTCACAGCCTGTCCAAGGCTTCAACTGCGGGAGGCTCTTCTCCTGGCATCTCCCTATAAATAGGGGGATGTCCACCTTAAACTGGGTAAGCTACTACACGCCCCCCCACTCCTCTCTTGCTACTTCTGAGTATTCTTCTTATCTTTTACAGATTACTCTGAACAGCAAGCTTGGAGTCTCAAGAACACCATCATCATCAAACCACTCAACTGGGATTCCGCTCCTATCCTGGGAACGAGAATATCATTAAGGAAGGTGCGGAGCCCGGTAGGATTGGGGTGAGCCAAGGGGAGAAAAAGTCAAAAGAAGAGAACGCAAAAGATCGAGCGAGATTCAGTTGGAATCCCGAATGTCAGAAGGCTTGGGAGGAAATCAGAGCTTACCTCTTGGAAATGCCTACGCTTCGGAAACCGACCGAAGACAGACCCCTTGTTGTATACTTGGCAGTAGGAGAAAAGGCTGTAAGTTCAGTCCTCGTTCAGGAAGATGACCAAGGAAAACAGTGGCCGGTCTATTATGTGAGCAAGTCATTGTGTGGAGCCGAACTTAATTACCCGATGATACAGAAAGCAGTTTACTCCCTGGTCCTCTCAAATTAAGATTGAAGCCGCATTTCCTCGGATTTTCCATTGTTGTCCGGAGTAACGTCCCTATCAAGGACATCCTAAAGCGAGTAGACCACTCCGGGAGATTGTCAAAATGGTGTGTCGAACAAAGTGAGTATGAAATCAAATACGAACCAAGGAGAGCGATCAAGGCACAGGCGTTGGAAGATTTTATCGCCGAATTGCCCCGAGAATCCGAGAGAAGATCCGTTGGACGAAAACAGTCCGGTCTGGACCCTACATGTAGATGGAGCTTCGGGATCAGACAGACAAGGTGCCGGGTTAGTTCTCGAAGGCCCCGAAGGAATGAAGGCAACCAAATCGATCAATTTCGCTTTCCCAGCAACAAACAACGCGGCTGAGTATGAAGCCCTAATCGCCGGTTTAGAACTGGCCAAGAAGGCAGGGATCCGGTCACTAAAAGCATGCAGCGACTCAAATCTTCTCATCCAGCAGATGAACGGGGAGTACGAGATCAAGGAACCAAGTCTCAAAAAATACGCCGAAGTGGCTAAAACATTGGCCGCGGATTTTGAGAAGCTATGTATCGAAAAGAACCCGCGATCGCTTAATTCCGAGGCCGATCAACTCTTGAAGTCGGCTTCGTATGATGAAGTAAGAAGTGAACCTTGCGTCAACTACTCTCAGATATGCAACATTACCTCGGGATGGAGGGTCCCCTATTGGAAGTACCTCGGCAAAGGAATACTCTCGGACAATCCCGTCGAGGCCGCAAACATTAGGAGGAAGGCAAGTAAGTTCTTGATAATAGGCGGCAATCTGTATCGAAAGAGATTCTCTTCTCCCATGCAAAAATGCATCGGAGAAGGAGATACCGAGGACATTATGATAGAAACTCACGAAGGCACCTGCGGGTCACACATTAAATCAGATGCGTTAGCTGCTGTCATACTGAGACAAGGGTTCTTCTGGCCCACCTTGAAGGAAGAAGCTAAAAAACTGGTTAACAAATGCAAGAAATTCCACGAACATGCTCGAATCAGCGAATTCCTTCGAGTACGTGTCATCTTCGGACTACCCCATACCATTTTCCGTATGGGAATCGATTTGATTGGGGCCTGCTCGCGCCCCTGAGGATCTGAAGTATTGCGTAGTCGCCGTAGACTATTTTACCAAATGGATAGAAGCCAACCACGGCAACAATTACGGTTGAGAACATATGGAAGTTCGTCTGAAAACATCATCTGCAGTTCGGATGCCCGAAAGTTCTTGTAGCGGATAACGGTATTCAATTCACTAACGGTGGATTCTGTGTCTTCGCCGAGGAATTCGGAATCAAAATCCATTTTGCCCCGGTCACCCACCCTCAGAGCAACGGACAAGTGGAAGTATCTAACCGAACGTTGAAAGTTGGGTTAAAAATGAGACTCGGGAAAGCAAAGGGGAAATGTCCCGGAGAACACCATCATGTTTTGTGCGATTACGGACCACACCCCGTAGGTCGATCGGAGAAACCCCATTCTCCTTAGCATATGGAACCGAAGCCCTCATCCCCGTTGAAGTAACTAACTCTTCTCTCCGAGCAGAAGTGTTTGAAGAAAAAGCAAACGAACAGGGCTTGTGGACGAATTTGGATTTGCTTGAAGGAAGGAGAGAAGATGCAGAGCTTCGAAGAAAAGCATTCCAACAGAGGACTGCGTCTATGGCAAATTCCAGAGTCAAGACAAAAAATATCAAGGTAGGTGACTTAGTCCTGCGGCAAACTAAGTTGGGATCCCGGAGACCAAAAGGGGGCGCGTTCGCCCCAAACTGGGAAGGCCCATTCAAGGTTGTTGCCGAAGAAAGAAAAGGAGTTTACAAGTTGTTAAATCACGAAGGGAGGGAACTAGTAAACTCTTACCATTCCGAAGCACTGAAAAAATACTTTGTATGACCAAAGAGTAATAAAGCGCAGTTGATCCGGGAAACAAGTTGTTACGGTCACCCCGAGCGGGTTGTGACCCGGGTGACTCGGGGCTTCGGTTTTGGCCTGCGGGTCACGGTTTTGGGCGGTCAGATAGCTCCTGAGGCTTGTTTGGGTATTATTTTTTGGAATCCTTATGGATTTGAAGTCATATGGGTCCCCCGGACTTTTCCGCCGAAAATATTTTTTCGGGGCCAGGGGTTGTCTCGAGACGTACAGCGGGCTCGGTGGCGCACCCCGGACCTCGAAAAAGGAAGTCGTTTGCATATTCGAAATCGCGAGAACGTCACGGATCTTTTTACGGAGTATATTTTTTGGGGCGGGACGTTCGGTTCTGGGCAAATCCCGGGGCTCGGGATGGAAATTTTCCGACGGCTTCGGTGTAAGGTATGCTATGTCACGAGACGGATTTTATGGTAATATTTGATAATTTTTGGCATGATGTGATTTTTGGGTCCGGATTAGCACGTGCGCACGTCTGGATTTGCTCGGGTTAAGCGGGCATGGTAGGACACTGGGTTTATAATTAAATAGGTGAAACATGATTTGTGGGTGTTATGGTATTCCGAGAGTTGTGTTCAGGTTTCGTTCTGATTGGAGTTTGAAAGTTGCAATTGGGCTAAATTGCAATTTTTGGGAAAGGTTGGGGACTAAATTGTAATTAACTCAAAAATCAGCAATATTTGGAAAAGAGGAAGGGCTGAAGTCGGCTGCTAAGGGAAAAGATAAGGACACTTGTCCTAATATGATAAAAGATGGGAAAAGAAAAGATAAGAAAGGAAAATATATAAAGGGAAGAAAAGAAATTTTCTTCATTTCTTCTTCTTCCTCTTGTTTGCCGCCATTGTTGGCTCTCTTCAATTTTTGGCAAGGAATCAACAAGGATTTGGGCTTAAATCTTTGGTAAGCTTCACCTCTTTAAGAATTTACAAGTTGGAAGCATAGATTTTGGGTGGAAAGTGGGTTTAGAAACCAAATTGTGTTTGTTCTTTGCTACTAGTTGTGATGATCTTCTTACTTCCATCTTTAAGTATGTTGTTCTGGGTATGGAGAGGAGTAAGAATTAAGGTTTAGATTTTGGAAAAACATCATGGTTGAAGAAACCCTAATTTGGCGAAATTGAGGTTGATTTCTAAACTTGGGATTTTGTTGTGTTTCTGAATCATACTTTGGATATGTGGTTCCTAGCATGATTCTAAGACTTTGTGTGGTTTCAATTTGATGGAAAACATGTTGGGTGAAAAAGCCCTCTTTTGGCCGAATTCAATGGCTAGGGTTTATGGATGATTTTGGTGTTTAAGGTGTAATTGATTAGTAATCAAGCTTAAGATGTATAATTGGTGGCTTAACTATGCGTTTGGAAGCTTGAATAGATTGAATTGAAATTTGGTATGAATTTGGGCAAAGGGCCGATTTGTGTAAGAGGGATTTGGTGTATATTTGGGTTGAATTGGATTGAGTTGGATGGTGTTTTGGTATCGGGGATGGAATTAGGTGCGTAACAATGTTTGGAACGTCGTTTTTGGATAATAGGAGCAAATTCACCTTTTTGCTTGGTTACAAGTAAAGTGTCTGGAATATGGGGTTTGATGGTTTGGATTTGTTTGTGGGTGCTTGAATAACAATGTTCTAGCTCGGTTTGAGTGTCACCACCTCCCCCGTCAGACACCTTCCGGACCCGGCGGGAAGCGGTCGCCGGCCGGAGGGGCGGTGGTGAGCAAGGTGGGACCAGGATCGCGCAGCTAATTCGAGATTATTTCGCGGGCATTTAACTAACCCAGTAGGTCCCTTTCTAACAACAGATCAAATATAACAATTCATGCACGTAAATGATCACAATAACAGAAGCAATGGGCTCCGCCCATGATCAGAATATCAGAAGCAGATTATCGAAATCAGATTATCAGAAGGAAGTCTGTTCTTTCACTACCGAACAGAGGCTTCCGCACAGATCAGCATACTCATTCAACCAGTTTCAGAACAGAACACATATACATACAAACCATAAACAATCTTAGATGAACAGACAGACCTACGATAACATGTCATTGTAATGCTACATGCCAACAGAGTATCATGCTACAGAGCTATCTACAGACAGAAGGTGCAACCGTACAAGAGTCAAGGCCGGATAAAGAAACCGACGAGGACCCCAAGTCTAAGTCCAGATGCCGCTAAACCCTCAAAATAGCAAACTGCAGCCTTGCGGAAATCCTACTCCGCGGCCCGTAATCCTTATCTCCCGAAAATGTTAAGTAGGTGTGAGTTTTTCTTAAAGAAAAACCCAAGAAGAGCTTAGGCAAGAGTAACGATGTTTCTTCCGACAAACCTGCAAAACAGATCGGAGCAGTATATACATACGAGATAGCAAATATACAGAGCGTAACATATGCGTAAATAAATGATGTGCGCACAAAGATCCGAATGTAACGGATCATGGCTAGATCTTCCCCGACCATGGCTAGATCTTCCCCGGTCTCACCGGCATTCGCCATGCATCCAGCAGATCCCGTATATCACGGACCATGGCTAGATCTTCCCCGACCATGGCTAGATCTTCCCCGGTCCAACCGGCATTCGCCATGCATCCACTCACAGAACAGAACATACCGGAATGATGCGAACCATAGGCCGTACGGTCCTCAAGGGATTGTAACCCTATCTCGGACTGGTCCCCTATGCGAACGCCATCCGTTGTGCCGTATCCCAGTTAGCTCGGGTCACACAGACGCACGAACCACGGCACCGAGGCAAAGCTGTACCTGCGCACCGTTACTCCTACCTTGAGACTGGACTTGGGGCTCCACTATCCCGATCTAAGATCGAAGTCAGAGACCGAGGCCCAAGACTTGCATCAACCATCCTACATTACAATAATATAGGTAGGTCGATCCCTTACCTTGAAGCGCAAGCAGACGCAACCGTAGCGGGTAGCAGCCAAGCACCAACACACCATTCTTCTTCCTTATCCAACCTCAAACCTTGCTTCACATAGCACCTAAACCTTTCACACCTTTTCCACATTACACTTTTATTGAACACAACAATATCCATTGACAATTGGACCTCACTCCAAGACTTAAAGTTGCTCAAATTCATTATATAAACATGCTTGAAACCTTAAACCACACAAAACACATGCTTCCACAATCCACCACAAACCCGGATGAACATTGCCTTAGGTATGTAATAGAAGAATATTTTGACAATGTTCCAATTATCAATATTGCTCTAAACATACCCAATAACAATAATTTGAATTCAATTCAACAAAACAACACACTTCATTTCTCCACCTTAAACCCTATGAGTTTTCTCTTAGCTCATAGATTAAGCCATTGTTGGACCTTTCACCAAGTATTAATGTTGTTCCAAAACTACCCAACAACACTAATTTGAGGTCAATTTAACAATCCCCCAAAATTCGTTCATCCTAGGTCATGAACCCTAGTTTCGAATTTCCTTCAATTCATGCTCAATTCGTGTTATAAAGTGTGTTTCTACCTCTAATCCAACATAGAAACACTACTACTAACTCAAATGAATCAAGAGATCACGAAAATACCAACCTCACAATTTGGGAAATTTCCCAAATTCACCCACAAAGTGTTGTTGGAATGAAACCTTTGTTGATTCGTTGTTCTTGTAGTGATTCCCGCACGAATCCTCCGTTTCCACGCACCAAAGAGTCCAAAATCACTTGGATAGGAGCAAAACCGAATTGGGAGAGAGTTGGGAGTATTTTTGGAGTTGAAAACGCGAAAATCAAGGTTGAAAACGCGTTGCTCGACTTAAATAGCCGGCCCAGGGCGATGGTCAGCGACCCGATTCCCAATCAGTGATCGCCCGACCTCGAAGAAAACGATACAGTGCCTGTGCGAAGACCGGGCGACCCAGTTCCTCAAGCGGGCGATCGCTGGTCCAGCAGACTCCAACCTCGGCATGTGTCCAGCGAGAGCCAAAGCGAGCCCTCCCGATTCGCTTCAGCGATCGCCTGGTTCCGTGAAAACACAAACTCAGCTGGTGTCCAGCGGCGCAGCGAACCAATTCCTCGTTCGGACGATCGCCTGGACCCAGAACTCACAAAATTCAACCTTAACATGAACTTAACCAAAACTATACTAAAACCATTCCACTCCCACAACAACAACAACAACAAAACAACAAATATCAAACTCCACAAATTACAAATTTAAACATACCTTCAGAACTCCATTCACCGGAAATTGTTGCCGGAAAAGGTGGGGTGTAACATCCTCCCCCCTTAAGACTCTTGGTCCTCCAAGAGTTCCTTAAGGCGTTGGTACTCCTGAGGGTAGCGTTCAACCATATCCTTCTCCGTCTCCCAGGTTGCCTCCTTGTCAGAATGGTGCGACCATTGCACCTTCACCATGGGAATTAGCTTGCTCCTCAATTTGCGAGTATCCCTCGCCAACAAAGCAATTGGCACTTCTTTATAAGACAAATCAGGTTCCAATTGCACTTCTTCAACTGGAATCGTTTGCGTCGGATCCATGATACACTTTTTGAGCATGCTTACATGAAACACATTATGCACAGCTGACAAGCTCTCCGGTAGTGCCAAACGATAAGCCACCTTTCCAATCCTTTCCAAAATATCGAATGGGACAATATACCTCGGGGCTAGCTTCCTTTCCGACCAAATCTCATTATTCCCTTCATTGGTGCCACCTTCAACCACACCTTGTCGCCGACTTCAAACTCTAAGTCGCGGCGCCTTCTGTTCACATAAGCTGTGGTTCTATCATTTGCCGCTTTCAACCTTGCTTGAATTGTTTTGATCTTTTCTGTGGTCTCCTCAATCAATTCCGGACCAAGTTCAATCTTATCTCGACGGTTCAGACCAACAGTGAGGTGTCATACATCTCCGTCCATAAAGAGCCTCGTAAGGTGCCATCTTGATTGTACTCTGGTAGCTATTGTTATACGAGAACTCCATGAGCGGTAGATGTTGATCCCAATCACCTCCGAAATCAATCGCACAGCTCCTTAGCATGTCCTCGAGTACCTGTATCACCCTCTCGGATTGCCCATCAGTTTGCGGGTGACACGCGGTACTAAGGTGCAACTGGGTACCAAAAGCTCGATGGAAAGCATTCCAGAAATGGGCTGTAAACCTTGGATCCCGATCTGAAACTATAGAATCCGGTACACCGTGCAACCGCACGATCTCTTTGATGTAGAGTCGTGCTAACTTGTCCAACGGGTCGGTGACTTTAATGGGCAAGAAATGTGCACACTTAGTCAAACGATCCACAATCACCCAAATGGCGTCGTGACGTGCTCTCGTAGTGGGTAATCCGGTAAGAAAATCCATAGTCACGCTTTCCCCACTTACGAATCGGGATAGGTAACGTCGAAGTGTACCCGCGGGTTTCTGATGTTCAACCTTTACCTGTTGGCAAGTGGTACACTTTGCCACACGCTCAGCAATATGCCTCCTCATACTTGGCCACCAGAAGTGTGACCTTAAATCATGATACATCTTTTCACCGCCTGGATGAAAACTTAAACTGTTATTATCAGCTTGATCCAAAATCTCATCTCTAAGAGCCACATCATTCGGCACGTACAAACGCCCTTTGAAGTATAGCAATCCTTGCCGATACTCAAAGAATGGACGCAATGCTCCTTTAGCTTCTCCAGAAACCTGTTTCAAACTCTGATCTCTCATCTGAAATTCTCGGATCCTGTCGATCCAAGAAGACTGAATCCTCAACACAAGTACCTGCTCTTGCTCCTGTAGCTGCCAACGGTGCCACAAGGCATTCAGGTCTGTATGCTCTGTTCGGTTTCCAGGTTCTCCACCTCTAACTATCCCGGTGTATGCCCTACTCAAGGCATCAGCCACCGTATTCCCTTTGCCTGCGGTGTACTCGATACTACAGTCGTAGTCCTTCATGTACTCGAGCCACCTTCTTTGGCGCATATTCAGATCTTTCTGCGTGAACAAGTACTTCAAGCTCTTATGATCAGTAAAGATTTGAAATTTGTTTCCCAACAAATAATGCCGCCATTGCTTGAGCGCATACATAACCGCAGCAAGCTCCTAATCATGCGTGTGATAGTTTTCCTCATGTGGTCGCAACTGCCGCGACCCATAAGCAATTACTGCTGGTTTTGCATAAGCACACACCCTGCACTGTTCGTGAGGCATCGTATAAATGACATAAGGCTGAGACGGGTCGTAGAACCAGAATCGGTGCCTGTGTCAATCTACACTTGAGCTCTTGAAAGCTCTTCTCACATTCATCCGACCATACAAACGCCTTACCCTTCTTGGTCAGTTGTGTGAGTGGAGAGGCAAGGACCGAGAAGGCTGGTACGAACTTACGATAGTAACCAGCTAACCCGAGAAAACTACGGATATCTTTTACTGATCGGGGTTGCCTCCACTCTTGTACAGACTTGACCTTCTCCGGGTCGACAGAAATTCCGTTCTCATTGATGATATGCCCGAGAAATGCTACCTCGCGCAACCAGAAATCACACTTCGAAAACTTTGCATACAGTTGGTTGTTAGACAAAGTTTCCAAGGCAATTCTCAAGTGCTCTTGATGTGCATCCTCATCCAGAGAATAGATGAGTATATCATCAATGAAGACAACAATAAAATTGTCCAAGTAGGGACGGAAAACCTCATTCATCAAATTCATGAAAGCTGCCGAGCATTTGTCAGCCCAAAAGGCATGACAGTGTACTCATAGTGACCATAACGCGTGCGAAAAGCGCTGGAATGTCCTCTTCCTTCACACGCATTTGGAAATACCCCGATCGGAGATCAATTTTTTAGAACACTTTAGCTCCTCGGAGCTGGTCGAACAGATCGTCAATCCGTGGTAACGGATATTTGTTCTTAACTGTCACCGCATTCAACCTTCTATAGTCTATACAGAGTCTGAGGTTCCATCCTTCTTCTTAACAAATAACACCGGGCTCCCCACGGTGATCTGCTCTGTCGGATAAACCCCTTAGCCAACAACTCATCCAACTGCTTCTTCAATTCCTTCATCTCCACTATCGGCATGCGATACGGAGGAATGGAGGTAGGTGTAGCTCCGGTCTGTAACACTATCTCAAAAATCACCTCCCGCTCGGGTGGCATACCTGGCAACTCTTCAGGGAACACCTGCGGAAAGTATCTACCAATCGGAATTTTATCAAGTTCCATCCGCTTACTCGCATCGCTGAGTCCAAAGTACTCGCCTTCATCCGTCATGTAATTTCTCCATTACCAAGCTCCATGCTATTCTGAACAATCTCTACATCTCGAGGGGGAACAAGTGGTAGTACTTGATCCGACACCACTAACTGTCGCTGCGCACAATTTATCCGTATGGAATGCTCCGAGAGCCAATCCATACCCAAAATCACATCATAATGTGATGTATCCAACACTAACAAATCAGAAGAAATCTGTCGCTCACCAACAGTTAACATGCAACCCTTGATAAGCTCATTGCTGAATAGATACTGACTCCCGGCGGTTCGTACCAGGAATACTTGAGATGATGAGTCACAGAAGTTGCAAAGACTTTGCACACTTCGTGACACTATAGAAATCAAGCACTGTGTCAAAAGAGCACGAACGGAAATACCATTCGAAACACCATACCTGCTAGTGCTCCTTTCGAGCCGCATCACCACGCTCAATCTGAAACACTCGCCCTCGCCTTGCTCGCTGGTGCGCGGCGGCGGGGCCTCGTCAGAGTGGTGGCCGCATCTGCGGTGCCCGGGGTCGTGGTCCAAATTGAGGAACACCATGCCCACGAGGTGCATAAGTATGAAATCCTTGTGACCTTGCAACTCCCCGAGTCGCCATCAAAGGACAATCTCGATCATGTGGTCGGAGACCCACATCGGTAACACATACCCTTCTCCCTATAACAAACCGGGCCGGTGTGGCTCCGGTCACATGTATGAAGCACCAAGGCTCGCTACCTTTGCCTTCCCTTGCCCTTATCCTTCGATCCAAGCCCACTGAGTTACCGCCGGCTGCGGTGTTGAGCAGTCCACCACGTCCGGATCCTCTAACTCCACCAATGACAATCCCGCCGATCTCGGTGGGTGTGTCACCGAAGCTGTATCCAAGTCCTCATTCTCAATCTTCGTGCTTTCGCTCATGCCTCATGGTACCTTTCAATGTCATGCTTCAACCCTCTCATAAATCTCTTTGCCTTGGCCTCCTCATTGGTGTTGTAATGAGGCACATAACGCACTAAGCGTTCAAACTCGTGCCCATACTCCGCAACAGTCTTGCTTCCCTGAGTCAAGGTATCAAACTCCAGTTGCCGCCTATCTGTCGCGGCATAACCAATCCACTTCTCATGAAACAAGTGAGAAAATTCATCCCACGTCATGCCCGGGTCCTTCAACTTCCTACGCAGAAAGTCAGCCTTCCGAGTGGCCATAGTGGTCTCCCACCAATCATACGCCCAGTCTCGCAAATAAAAGGTAGCCAAAGATACCATCTCATTTGCCGGGAAACCAAGTCTGGCAAGCAACCTGTCCATGTCCTTATACCAAGTCTCCGCCGAATCCATTCCACCCTTGCCCGAAAAACGGGGTGGTTTGAAGCGCTCAAACCGCTCCATCAAGGAAAGCTTATCAGAGCTGGTCGCACTATCAGATTTGAGCCTCTGGGCTCTTGGTACCTCAACAACAGAGTCGGGCCTAGCCCGCACTCTCCCTCGACGAGGCTGTGGGTCGACTTCCGCACCTAGATTCAGATTCCTCTCTTCTGTATCCACATGCTCTTCAAACTGCACATCATCCGCCTCAACGTCCTCCTCATGAGCCTGATAACTAGGATCGGTCGATCCTACCGCAGTAGGCTGAGAACTCATAACATGTGTACTTCCTTGCTCTTCAACTCCTGTTCTTGCCCACATGTTATTGAGCAGTACAGTCATTTGCCCCAACACTTGGGCCATCTGTTCCGGATCAAGTCTCAATTGCGGCCGAGCTGGTGCCGCTCTTCGCCGAGGTCTCCTCGACCTCTACCTCTTCCTCTATTCGCATCCCGAGCAGGATTTCCTCCTCCTGCTTCATCATTCAACGCTCGAGTCCGTCGAGTGTTGACCATTTACTGAAATTCCAGAACATAAAGGGTTCACTTAACGGTTAGCATTACCTACACCGGTAATCCTATCAGCTCTGTAGCATGAATGCAATGCATGATGCAAATGAATTCTCAAAATTACTTATACAAAGCAATCCCTTATAACCCGTGGTACTGCTTAGGAATAACACACTTCTCACTCGGCATCCACCGTCTGCTTTTAACGAGAGAGGTAATTTAAATTACCATCATGCACCTTACGGCATCTCATCCCCTGTGCACCTCTTGATGCACCCAGAGTCAATTATCGGTGTCCTACGCAGAAGTACTGCATGACAGTACCAAGTCACAAGCTACCAGTACCAATGAAATCATCTCTTGGTTGTTCTCAAGTGTATTTAGACAAACCGCTCACTGTTCCACTTACCATTCCAATATGGTTCTTGTGAGGAGGTGGCCAGTCTCATCACACAACCATACTGGAATCGATCAGTCGACCAGGGCTGTCAGTCCTAGCACACCCTTGACCCAACCAATTAACCGGGGCTCTGATACCAAATTGTCACCACCTCCCCCGTCAGACACCTTCCGGACCCGGCGGGAAGCGGTCGCCGGCCGGAGGGGCGGTGGTGAGCAAGGTGGGACCAGGATCGCGCAGCTAATTCGAGATTATTTCGCGGGCCTTTAACTAACCCAGTAGGTCCCTTTCTAACAACAGATCAAATATAACAATTCATGCACAGAAACAGATCACAATAACAGAAGCAATGGGCTCCGCCCATGATCAGAATATCAGAAGCAGATTATCGAAATCAGATTATCAGAAGGAAGTCTGTTCTTTCACTACCGACAAGAGGCTTCCGCACAGATCAGCATACTCATTCAACCAGTTTCAGAACAGAACACATATACATACAAACCATAAACAATCTTAGATGAACAGACAGACCTACGATAACATGTCATTGTAATGCTACATGCCAACAGAGTATCATGCTACAGAGCTATCTACAGACAGAAGGTGCAACCGTACAAGAGTCGGGCGTCGGATAAAGAAACCGACGAGGACCCCGAAGTCTAAGTCCAGATCTTTGCTAAACCTCAAAATAGCAAACTGAGACAGCCTTGCGGAAATCCTACTCCGCTGGCCCGTAATCCTTATCTCTGAAAAATGTTAAGTAAGGGTGTGAGTTTTTCTTAAAGAAAACCCAAGAAGAGCTTAGGCAAGAGTAACGATGTTTCTTCCGAAAAACCTACAAAACAGATCGGAGCAGATATACATACGGATAGCAAATATACAGAGCGTAACATATGCAGAAATAAATGATGTGGGCACAGCATCCGAATGTAACGGATCATGGCTAGATCTTCCCCGACCATGGCTAGATCTTCCCCGGTCTCACCGGCATTCGCCATGCGTCGGCATTCGCCAGGCATCCAGCAGATCCCGTATATCACGGACCATGGCTAGATCTTCCCCGGTCCAACCGGCATTCGCCATGCGTCGGCATTCGCCATGCATCCACTCACGTAATGTAACATACCGGAATGATGCGAACCATAGGCGTCACGGTCCTCAAGGGATTGTAACCCTATCTCGGACTGGTCCCCTATGCGAACGCCATCCGTTGTGCCGTATCCCAGTTAGCTCGGGTCACACAGACGCACGAACCACGGCACCGAGGCAAAGCTGTACCTGCGCACCGTTACTCCTACCATGGGACTAGCCTTGGGGCTCCACTATCCCGATCTAAGACCGAAGTCAGAGACCGAGGCCCAAGACTTGCCTCAACCATCCTACATTACAATAATATAGGTAGGTCGAACCCTTACCTTGAAGCGCAAGCAGACGCAACCGTAGAGGGTAGCAGCCAAGCACCAACACACCAATCTTCTTCCTTATCCAACCTCAAACCTTGCTTCACATATCACCTAAACATTTCACACATTTTCCACATTACACTTTTATTGAACACAACAATATCCATTGACAATTGGACCTCACTCCAAGACTTAAAGTTGCTCAAATTCATTGTATAAACATGCTTGACACCTTAAACCACACAAAACACATGCTTCCACAATCCACCACAAACCCGGATGAACATTGCCTTAGGTATGTAATCGAAGCATATTTGGACGGTGTTCCAATTATCAATATTGCTCTAAACATACCCAATAACAATAATTTGAATTCAATTCAACAAAACAACACACTTCATTTCTCCACCTTAAACCCTATGAGTTTTCTCTTAGCTCATAGATTAAGCCATTGTTGGACCTTTCACCAAGTATTAATGTTGTTCCAAAACTACCCAACAACACTAATTTGAGGTCAATTTAACAATCCCCAAAATTCGTTCATCCTAGGTCATGAACCCTAGTTTCAATTTCCTTCAATTCGTGTTCAATTCGTGTTATAAAGTGTGTTTCTACCTCTAATCCAACATAGAAACACTACTACTAACTCAAATGAATCAAGAGATCACGAAAATACCAACCTCACAATTTGGGAAATTTCCCAAATTCACCCACAAAGTGTTGTTGGAATGAAACCTTTGTTGATTCGTTGTTCTTGTAGTGATTCCCGCACGAATCCTCCGTTTCCACGCACCAAAGAGTCCAAAATCACTTGGATAGGAGCAAAACCGAATTGGGAGAGAGTTGGGAGTATTTTCGGAGTTGAAAACGCGAAACTGCGGTTGAAAACGCGTTGCTCGACTTAAATAGCCGGCCCAGGCGACGGTCAGGCGACCCGATTCCCCAATCAGGCGATCGCCTGACCCCTGAAGAAAACGATACAGGTGCCCAGGCGAAGACCGGGCGACCCAGTTCCTCAAGCGGGCGATCGCCTGGTCCAGGCAGACCCAACCTCGGCAGGTGTCCAGGCGAGAGCCAGGCGAGCCCCTCCCCAGTTCAGGCGATCGCCTGGTTCCAGGAAAACACAAACTCAGCTGGTGTCCAGGCGAAGCGCAAGCGAACCAATTCCTCGTTCGGACGATCGCCTGGACCCAGAACTCACAAAATTCAACCTTAACATGAACTTAACCAAAACTATACTAAAACCATTCCACTCCCACAACAACAACAACAACAACAAAACAACAAATATCAAACTCCACAAATTACAAATTTAAACATACCTTCAGAACTCCATTCACCAGAAATTGTTGCCGGAAAAGGTGGGGTGTAACATTGAGAAACCGAGCTTTCTGTGGATTTTTGCGGGAAAGTGCGGGATTGTGCGGGTTTGGTTTCCAGGGGTCAATTTTAGTGAGTTCTGACTTGTATGTGGTTGTTCAGCTTGTTTCTGCATTTGTGGAGTTGTGCGGGACCTTACAGGCACACTATCACATTTCGGGCCGGGAGCCGGGATTTCCCGGGATTTGTGCTGCGAAGCGGTTTTTCTGAGGTAAGGGCTCAACTTCTCTCGTTATGCATTCTGGGAGTTATTATATGTATATCGGGTTTAGTTGAGGCGGGTTCCCGGGTGAGGACGGTGGTTCGGTGATCCTGAGACCTGCTACGTGGTAAGATACATGTTTGTTCTGCTTCAAGGCCCGGATGGTCTTGGAGGCCACGGGTTTATATTCTGTTCTGTATATCCGCACTAGGTGCCGATATTTATGCTTATACCTTTTTGGTATACTCTGTTCTGTTTTGCATATGCATTATGATATGTTTTGTTCTGTGACGGGACCCGGATGGTCTTGGAGGCCACAGGTGCTCCTTGGTTCTATTCTGTTGTGTCCGCGTCGAGGGTGCCGACATTCTATTCTGTGTGTCCGCACTGGAGGGTGCCGACACTTTGTGTATATCCGCACCGGGAGTGCAGGTATACTTCTGTGACCCTACGACAGTTTGGGGATCGCGACCCCGGTACCGTGCTACATTACGTATATTCGACCACTTAGAGAGGGCTGTCGTTCTGATTATTTAAAGGGTTATTCTGGCGGTTGGACCGCGTACGATGGGTTCCGGCTCACATATGACTTTGCATTCATGCATATATATGTATATATTTGCTTGTGTTTGTTCGGTTTTGTAGGTTCAGCTCACCAGTCTTTGTACAAACTGTATCTTACCTCAGCCCTTACTGTGTCCTCCCGAGGACTCAGCCCTTATATGTTTACCACCTTTCAGGTCTACCTGACAAGCAGCCAACGGACTAGAGATCCACGGTGCTTTCTGTTTTGGTTTTCTGGTATCGACTGTTCCATTGTGGAACTTCCATTCTGTTCTGTTCTGTTCTATTCGGGTTAAGGGGTGGTCCCGGTAGAGGTTTCTGGTTGGTGTATCTGATTTCAGTTCTGATGGATTTACAGTTAACTAACTATTTTCTCTCTCTTTGGTTATGTTTAGCACCAGCAGCAGTACCTCGTGCAGGAATCTTCTGGGCGAGAGATTTCCAGATTCTGCACCTAGGTATTCTAGGGTTTTGTTTTGGTGGCTCTGTAGGTGTAGTTGCATGCATGTAAATCAGATCATAATATTGGTTATGATGTATATTTTGTAATATGTGTTGATTCTCAGATTCGATTCGAGTCGAGGGCGGAGCCCCGACTTGCATATATTGGCTCTACATATTAGATGGGTTCTGTGTTTTGATTATCATTAGTAATGAATATTATTCCATGAACTGCATGTTTGGTGATGGTCGAGTGCTCGCCTATCTCAGTGGGGCGGGGCTCACCATGGATAGTTAAGTTATTTTGTATACTTGCCATGTATGTGTTTTGCAGGTTGCAGGTCGAGATACGACCATTCTGTTCAGTGAGCAAAGTGTTCTCAGGCGTCGGGCCTTCGAGAACAAGACTTTGCGGGCCGTGTCATGGGACTACTGCACGTAGCGGATTTCGGTAGTACAATTACCGCTTTTCGCCGTAGCTTCCGTTTCCGAACGTCGCGGCCGGCCCCGCCTCCGTAACCGGGCGGGGTGGTCGTGACACAAGTGTTGGACCAATCCCTGTAATATTTTCATTGATAAAGCCCGAGGCTGGGACTGCAAAAAATGGATTACAAAAAAATACGCTAGTGAGGGTCCGCAAAATTCCTCGCCGTACCATGAGGGGTCTTCTTCGGGCTCGTCATCCCCGTTAAGCCCGGATAGATCAGCGTGAGGGTTGCGTTCAACAATTTGCTTCTTGGCCAAACAGAACCCGAAGGTAAATTTGTCGACCGCCGTCCCTACCGAATCCTTTAACGCTTGACGAAACCTCGGGATACATTCCTGAGCTTTGGTTAGCTCGTCCTGAAGCTTCTGGATCTCCTCATCCTTGGCCTTCAAATCTTGCTCGTCCCGAAGCCTCTGGATCTCCTCATCCTTGACTCGTAGGTCCTGCTCATAATGGTTCCTCAGGTTGGTGAAGTCAACCTAGGATTTCTCTCTTTCGGCCTCAAGCTTTCGAATGTCTTCCCGGAGAGCATCCTCAGAGTTGCGACACTCTTTGACCGCGCCAAGAAAAGAGGCTTCAGCCATGGCGAAGTCATCAGCTTCGGCCGGCCTGAGGTTGTCCCGAATATGGCTACCTTCGGGAAGCGCAAGTGAGGACAAGCTACGGGAGTGCCGTAGCAGCTTCTCATAGTGCTGGACTCGCTGGATGAGTTTGGCCACCACAGCTATAGCTTTTGTCGCCCGCTGCTCGGCTTCGGTCCGGATCCTGTTTGACGACAGGACAATTCGGGAGATCCACCCGCTCATCGCTGCCATCTGCACATCCCCAAAGGAAGGTTAAGACCCCGTGTTATCACCCCGAAAGTCCAGACAAAAAAATTGACTAAGTGATTACCTGGTATCCCAGGACGCCCAATTTTGCAGAAGCGACATCCAAGTCCGGGTAGAAGTGCTCGAAGGTCTCTAGAGTTCGAGCAGTGGTGGTCCCCTCCCATAGCTCTGGAGCTATATCATTGGCATCTTCGTCATTCAGGATGTCTTGATCCTCGTGGATCAGCCACCCAGGCTCCCGTGGGATGAGATCATTCCCGAGGCACGAGAGCTTTTCATCCCTCAGCCGCCTTATCTCTTCCTGGGACTCTTTCCAGTCCGGACCTAACGTACAAAAATGAGATCGAACCACGTCATGTAGCGGATCTTCGCCGAATATCCGGGAAAGATTCCCAAATAAGTTCCAAAAGCAGAGATTACGTAACTTCACAAACTGGTTACCTAGCTGAAACTCGATAGGCATGACCTCCGGGGCACGCTGCCCAGTCACCGGTGCAGCCGTGAACTTCCCCCGAATCCTTCTGACCCGTTCGGGAGAATTCTATAACATGTCATAAACGTCATCCCGAGTAGGGTCACCTTCAACGTGTACCGGAGATGGTACTCCCCCGGACGTTTTCTAAGGAGGTTGGACCACGGCCTCAAGATCGACCGAATCACCCTCTTCCGCTTTTTCTCCGGTCTGCGGGTTTGGAACCCCGGCTTTGGAGCCATGGTGCTTATTCTTCTTCACGTCCCGATAGATGGCGCTGAGATCGAAGTCGGACTCCATTTCTGCAAAGGAGGAAGAATTAGTTAATATTAGACGAATACAACGATAAATAGAAGAATGATATAAACCTTTATTGAATTCCTTGAGGGATATTTCACCCCGAAGACGTTGCACCAAGGCCAAGTCTCGGGTCGAAGTGGGAGATTCCCGGATGCCCAACTCCCCCAAATCACCCCGGATGATACCCAAGTGGGTAAGGATCCCTTGGGTAATCAGCCTCCAGTACAAAGGAAAGGGAACGACTTCCTTCGGTCCATCCCCGGACCAAGGAGCAATAGTCCGGATTTTATTGTTGAACCGGTCAAAATTCTCCTTGGCGTCAGCCTCCTTCAGCAAGCGCCGAGGCTTAAGCACGTCCGGAAGCCCTCCTACTTTCTTCGCTGTTTGCAGGCCCCACGACGCATCGGGCTCCATGAAGAAAAACTCCTGATGCCATCCCTTGCGGATCGTAGGGCAGTTCCAAGCGAAATTGAATTTCACGGTAGGAGGGCCCCGGGAACTGAAGAAGTAGAAGCAATTCCTCGGGATAACGTTGACCTTGTAGTACTGGAGGGAAGTGGTTATGGTGGGCTCTGTCCCGAACAGAGCACAAAGAATGAGGTAGGCGTTAATATGGCAGCAGGTGTTCGGGCTAAAGCGGTTGTGAGCTAGCCCGTGGGATTCCGCCAGTTGTCGGACGAATGGGTGCGGTGGGAAGCGAAGCCCGCACAGCATCTGATCCTTAAAGATCACCAACCAGGCTTTCCCGAGCTCGTACACTCGGCATTCCGAAGAAGGTACCCGAGTACGAACCGTCGTCGGGAAAAAGAAAGTGGATTGCCACTTCCTTATTAACTCCGGAGTTGCATTGCTCCGGTAGTTCTCTATTTCGGACCACCAACCTTCGGGGACGTCGCCCTTGGTTTCTAAAAGGCAACTTGAGGGACGAACAGTAGAAGGGTTGGAAAAAGCAAGGGCTATTCTCATGTACCTCGGGTTAAAGGCCGGAGGAGAAAAGGTCGACCCGCTGGAAGAAGGTCGAAGGACGGGCTGGCGAGCGGCGTCAACCACTCGGCGGTGGAGCCGATAAAACTGATGGACGGCCGACGAACCTCTGTAACCTTCCGGTACGGTGGCTGCACTGAGAAAAGGGGGGAAGAAATCTTCTGGGTGAGATTCTTCAACAGTCCTTCAACTCTTGAAGATGTTAACCGCCTCCTGGAGCGAAGGATTATCCGTCATGACTTTATTGTGAGAAAGGAGAGCTTGAGAAAGAAACACGAATGATAGTGAATGACACTCAACTCACGTTTATAAAAGAAGTCCGGGTAGACGAAACGTCAAATCATCTAATCCCCACCGTCGATTCAAAAAGTAGCAGTTGGGAGGATTATGAACCATCGCAGATCCTCGGAGACAAGAAACCCATAACCGACTCAAAAGCCCGAACATTGTTCGAGACGAAAGGAGGACTTTGCTTCCTCAATTTCCTGGACGTTATCGTCCGGAAAATACTTCAAAAGCCTGAAGATTGTTCGAGACGAAAGGAGGACTTTGCATCCTCAATTTCCTGGACGTTATCGTCCGGGAAATACTTCAAAAGCCCGAACATTGTTCGAGACGAAAGGAGGACTTTGCATCCTCAATTTCCTGGACGTTATCGTCCGGGAAATACTTCAAAAGCCCGATCATTGTTCGAGACGAAAGGAGGACTTTGTATCCTCAATTTCCCGGACGTTATCGTCCGGGAAATACTTCAAAAGCCCGAACATTATTCGAGACAAAAGGAGGACTTTGCATCCTCAATTTCCCGGACGCTATAATCCGGGAAATTCTTCAAAAGCCCGAACATTGTTCGAAACGAAAGGATTCAAATGCCCGAACATTATTCAAGAAAGCAGGATCACCTGCCCGAATCACGCATTGAAGCTCGAACGTTGTCCTTAATAAATAAATAAATAAAAATTTGGACTCCTTCTAGTCGGCCAAAAGTGCTGAGGGGGGACTTGATGGCCGCCAGGCCTAATCCGCCCAAAAGGCCTAACAAAAGGCCCATGCATAAGCCCGAAAGAATGGCCCCATTAAAAAACTGTTAACTATGCTTAAGGAAGTTCCCAGACCGTACATAAATAACCCGAACTATGCTTAAGGGAGTTCCCGAACCATACTACGTATAGACACGCACTCTAAGCGCACTCTAAGACATTATCACCTCATATTGAGATATTACAATAATACCACTCAGATCTGGAACTATAAATACATTCATTATCTACACCTAAAAGGGTAACGTTTTAACAACCACTTGATTGCATTCATCAAAACACCACCATCACAGAGGACCTCTCCTCTATTTCCCACCAATCTGGTCTTAATACTCAGAATCAACCTGATGACGTCTGTTAACATCAGGACACGTCAGCACAACCGGAATGTGGCGGTTACAGACACAGATCCGCCACCGAGACCTAAATGAAGAAGAAAATGAAAGAGGCAACTCTCATCGAGGGTTCAACCGAAACCTAAGAGAAAGAGGCCAACCTCAAGATCAACACGCCCTCAACAATGTGAAGCTTCAAGTTCCACCCTTCTATGGTTCAAGTGATCCGGAGGAGTACCTCACTCGGGTCAAACTAGCTATCATTGAACTTTATGACTATGCCATCATTTGGTGGGAGCAAGAGCACCAAGAAAGGGCTAGAAACCGAATGGCTCCCATTGACAATTTGGAGGAGCTCAAGCACGCCATGAGAGCTCGGTTCATCCCATGCTACTATGAAAGAGAGTGTGCTCAAAAGTTGCAACACCTCACTCAAGGCAACTTAAGTGTTGAAGACTACCAAAAGGAGCTTGAGAGTGTTTTGATGAAAGCAAATGTCAAAGAGAACAATGAAGCAAAGTTGGCGAGATTCTTGTATGGTTTGTCTTACGGTCACCCCGAGCGGGTTGTGACTCGGATGGACTGGGCTCCGGTTTTGGCTTTGTGGGTCACGGTTTTGGGCGTTCGAGACAGCTCCCGAGCCTTATCCGAGAATCATTTTGGGAAACCCTTGCATATTTGAGGTTGTGTGGGTCACCCGGACGTTTCCGCCGAAAATATTTTTCGGGGACGGGGGTTGTCTCGGGACGTACATCGGGCTCGGTAACATTCCCGGGACCTCGGATTGAGAAACCGTTTACGGATTTGGAATCGTGGGAACGTCCCGAATCTTTTTACGGAGTATAATTTTTGGGGCGGGGCGTTCGGTCTCGGCGACTCCGGGGCCGGGGCGAGATCCGAGGGTTCGGGATGGAATTTTTCCGACAGCTTGATGGGAGGTATGTTATATTTTAAGACGGATTTTATGGTAATATTTGTGGAATTTTGTCGTGACGGGATTGGGATCCATGTTGATATGCTCGCACGTCGGGATTCGTTCGGGTTCAGCGAGCCCGGTAGGACACTGGAGTTGTAAATAAACATTTGAAACATGTTTTATGAATGTTATGATATCCTGACGGTTGTGTCCAAGTTTCGTTTCAATTGGAGTTCGGAAATTATGGTTGGGCCAAAATTGTAACTTTTGGGAGAGTTTGGGGACTAAAGTTGTAATTTGGCCATAATTCAGCAATGTTAGGTAAAGGAGAAGGGCTGAAGTCGGCAGGAAGGGTGAGTGATAGGGGACACTTGGCTAATTCTAATTAAAGATGGAAAAAGAGGGAAAAATAAAGGAAATATATAAAGGGTTAAGGAAACAATTTCATCACTTTTCTTCTTCTTCCTTGCGCCATTACTACTGTTCACTGAAGCTTCATGTTCTTCATTTCTTGGCTGAAATCAACAAGAAATTGGGTTCTATAAGTGCTTGATTCTGCGTTGGTGGGGCAGTGTGGGACCATCATAGTTAAGTTGCACTTTTCGAGCCGGGAGCCGGGATTTCCCGAGAGTTGTGCTGCGAGCAGTGTTTTCGAGGTAAGGGCTCAACTTCTCTCGTTATGCATTCTGGTATGGGACATTATGTATATCGGATTTAGTTGAGGCAGGATTCCGGGTTGAGGACGGTGGTCTGATGATCCCGGGACGTGTCATATGGTAGGATCTTGTTTGTGTCTTGTTACGCTTCAAGGCCCGGATGGTCTTGGAGGCCACGGGTTATATTTCTGTTATGCGCATCCGCACTAGATGCCGATGTTCTGGTTATGCTTTATTGGTATATTTTGTTATTTGCATATGCATTATGATATATTATGTGTATATCCGTTCTGGGGACCGAGGAAGATCTAGCCATGGTCGGGGAAGATCTAGCCATGGTCCGTGACCTAAGAGGTTTGGTGATACTTCTGTTCTGCGGTGTCCGCACTAAGGGTGCCGACATTCTGTTTGTATCCGCACCGGGAGTGCTGATATTCTGTTCTGTGTGTCCGCACTGGAGGGTGCCGACACTTTATGTATATCCGCACCGGGAGTGCAGGTATACTTCTGTGACCCTACGACAGTTTGGGGATCGCGACCCCAGCCGGTACCGTGCTTCTGTTCTGTATATTCTGACCTCTTAGAGAGGGCTGTCGTACAGTGGTCAGCGGTTGGACCGCATGTGATGGGTTCCGGCTCACCTCTGACTCTGCATACATGCATATGTATATATATGTGCTTGTGTTTGTTCTGTTTTGCAGGTTTGGTTCAGCAGCACTTGTACATCTTTATCTTACCTCAGCCCTTACTGGGTCCTCTGCGGTGCTTTTGGTCGTTTTGGTTTTTTTTAGTAGCAGTAGCAGCAGCAGTACTGCGTGCGGAAACCTCCTGAGTGAGCAGTTTTTCGATTCCGCACTGGGTATATCTAGGTTTTACCTTTGATGGCTATGTAGTTGTAGTTGCATGCATGTATAGTGGATTATGAGTTTGTATATGATATGTTCTGGATATCTGTTGATTTTGGAACTGTCTTCTGAGTCGATGGCGGAGCCCCGACTTGCCTATATTGTACATATTGGTTATGGTATAGAATGGATTCATGACTCTGTGCTCTGTTGATATGATCTTTGATTGATTTCCATGAACTGCGTGTGTGTATACTTGCCGTGTTTTGAGCGTTGTAGGTTGCGGGTCGTGGTATGACCATTCCGTTACTGCGGGCCGGGTCATGGGACCGCTGCACAGAGCGAGTGTCGGTAGTACCGATTCCGCGCATTCTGCCGTAGCTTCCGCGTTCCGTACGTCGTGGCTGGCCCCGCCTCCGCAATCGGGCGGGGTGGTCGTGACAGTTTGAGAGATGATATCTCTAGAACCGTGGAGCTTTGTGACTATGGAAACTATCAAGAGCTAGTGCACAAAGCCATAAGAGTGGAGAAGCAATTGAAGAGAGGAAGTTCCTACACTTCCTACCACACCTCCAACCGAAACTCTTGGAGTAAACCACCCTCCACAAGCAAGCCCTCCACCTCCAAGCCTCCATATCCCTCCCACACAACCGAGACCACCATCTCACCCCACTCCCTATTCCAACACACAACCGAAACCTACATACCCTCCCAAACCTACAAACCCGCCACCTCAATCAAGAACCGTTGAATGTTTCAAGTGTCTCGGCAAAGGACACTATGCAAGAGAATGTCCCAACAAGAGATTTATGGTGATTAGACCTAATGGTGACATTTCAAGTGAAGATGAGGAGGAAGCTCCACATGAGCTTCCAAATGAAGAAGAAGAAGAGGAGGAGGAGGGGGAGTTCCCTCTTGAAGGGCACATTTTGGTGACAAAGAGAGTTCTTCAAAGTTCTCCTAGAGTGGCCGAATCTTCCCAAAGAGAAAACCTCTTCCAAACAAGGGCCATGGTGAATGGGACTCTTTGTAGTCTCATAGTGGATAGTGGATAGTGGAAGTTGTGTCAATGCCGCTAGTGAAGACATGGTGAGTGAGCTCAACCTTCCCACCAAGCTCCATCCAAAACCCTACCAACTAAAATGGGTGGATGATAGATCATTTAAAGTTCCCATCCGAATTGGCAAGTATGAAGATACCATCACATGTGATGTGGTGAGAATGCACGCAACTCACAACTTGCTTGGGAGACCTTGGCAATTTGACAAACATTCCATTCACCATGGAAATGCCAACAAGATTGTCATCACCCATGTTGGCCAAAACTTTACACTCCTTCCCCTTACACCTACCCAAGCCTTGCAAGACCAAGTCCATCTAGCCTCCAAGGCAAAACTTCAAGAGGGAAAGAGGGAAATGGGAAGGGAGGAATGAATGAGAAGGATCAAGGATCCTTGAGAGAAAAGAAAGAGAGTGCATTTGTAGGAAACACCTCAAAAGAGAATGAGAGAAAACAAGAGTGCACCCTTCACTTGGCTAAAGAAAAAGATTTCAAAAGAGCACTTCTGAAAAACTAAACTTGCTTTTTCATGGTTCCCACTTCATGCATGCTAACACTTGAGCAAGTATGTTCTCTTTCTTTGGATGTGCAGGATCTCTGGAAAACCTATGATGATGTGTTTGAAGATCCTTGCGGCCTCCCTCCATATAGAGGGATTGAGCACCAAATTGACTTGATTCCGGGTGCTCCACTTCCCAACAAGGCCGCCTATAGGACTAACCCTCAAGAGTCCAAGGAGATTCAAGCACAAGTGCAAGAATTGCTTCAAAAGGGTTTCATCAAAGAGAGCCTTTCTCCATGTGTCGTGTCGGTCATCTTAGTGCCCAAAAGTGATGGCACTTGGAGGATGTGCATGGATTGCCGACCCATCAACACCATCACTATAAAGTATAGACATCCTATACCTAGACTTGATGATATGCTTGATGAATTGAGTGGTTCATGTGTTTTCTCTAAGATTGACTTGAAAAGTGGTACACTACCCAAGCAAACGCGCCCTCGCGTCATATTATAATCGTACAAGACCTTTGAGGAAGCCTCATCCTTGTGGTCTCCAGTATAGCCTTTGCGAGGTCTCATCCTTGTGGTCTCCAGCCTCACCTACGCGGGGTCCTGCCCTCGCGGGCCTCAAGACTCGCATGGGCGACGTCTCATACTCACCCTTGCGTTTCTAAAGCCTGCGCGGGCCACCCTCGTGGTCTTAGGGCGAGCCCGGGCGAGCCCTCGCGATCTCCTTCGCCTCCATGGGTCTTACTCCCAGTCTCCTGCCTATACTGGCCCCGCCCAGATAAGGCCCTGGTACCCAGGTTCGTGCAACCCTCACCCCTTATTTGGCTATATTCTATTTAGGCCTTCGCCCGCCGCTTGCTCCACTTGGAGATAGACCACTTGGTCGTCTGACATCAACCGGCCAATAAGGAGGGCAGCACGAGCCTGGGAGATCTTCACCAGATTTATACACCAGACATTCTCTGACAAGTGAATCACCTAAGGCGGTTTGCTGAGATCTTCATCATCACAACCGCCTTATCTCCAATCAGTCTGACACAGACTTATCTCAACAGCCTGTCTAAAGGGCTTCAATCGGGAGGCTCTTCTCGGCATCACTCTATAAATAGGGTGATGTCCACCCTAAATCGGGTAAGCTACTACACGCCCCCCCACTCCCCTCTTGCTACTTCTGAGTATTCTTCCTATCTTTTACAGATTACTCTGAACAGCAAGCTTGGAGTCTCAAGAACATCATCTTCTCCACCACATCAACTGAGAGTCCGGGCCTTCTTTAGGAACGAGACTATCAGTTTGGCGCCGTCTGTGGGAAACGAATAAACCCATATTACAAACCACAAGCAATAAGTCATGCCAACCACCTGGAGTGCCAACAGGAACAGTCGTCAAGGGAGGAGGAATCCTCCCGGGACAAATACGAACAATGATCCACCATCAGAGCCATCCCCGAACCACGTTCCCCCACAACGGGGAGAACTCTCTATTCACTCAACGGAGGAAAGCTCCTCCCACGTTAACCGTAACATGCCTCAGGAGCATAACACTCCACCTCCAAACACCCTCCAACGGGCCTGGATCCGGCCGTCCTGCAAACGATCACTGAGGCGGTTGCTTTCAACTTACGTGTAACTCTCGCCACCACTCTTCGGGCGTTACGGATAGCGTTGGGAACGCTGCGGACTAATCAGCCTGAACGCCCGCCTACTCCTCCTCGGCAAGTAAGTAACCCCGATCCTTCTTCGTCATTACTTATCGCGCTTACTAGACGATTAGAGGAAGTGGAAAAAGAGATGAAAGGGCCAGTGTACATAATAATATCTCCGGGATGGGTGCGGACCACCTCTCGACCCAACCTTTTACTCGAGAGGGTTTTAGAAACCCCTCTTAGGACGATTTCGTCGGCCTAAGCTTGATGCTTATGATGGCCTGTCGGACCACGATATTCATCTCCATCGTTACGTCTCCGCAATGGAAATAGCAAGGGCGGACGACATCACGCTCTGTAGAGCTTTCAGCTCCACACTTACTGGGACCGCTGCCAACTTGTATACCACCCTCCGGGACAAACGGTTTGATTCCTTCGAGGAGCTATCCCGCAACTTCTCCAACCATTTTGTGGTATCCAAACCACCTCCTAAAACGGCGGGACACCTTCTTAAGATACGGCGAGAAAAGGATGAGCCCTCGGAGAATATATTCAACGCTTCCAGACCGAGTCTATCCGGGTCCCTAACTGGGAGAAGAAGCTCGCTTGCGGCTATCCAAGGCCTCCATTTGGGAGTCCCTTTTCTTTGTGGATGTCCACACTAACCCGCCCACCAATATGGAACAATTCTTAAGTACAGCGTCGCGGTTCATGAATACGGAAGAGGTCACTCGACCACTCGCGAGCCGCCACGGCGGACGCCAAGGACAGCCCTCGCGACCGGACCCTAGGTCTCAAAGGCAGTACCCCACGCCCCCCAGTAGGGAGAGGGCATACATTTCTCTTCCCCCGCTGAGGGAATCTCGTACCAACATCCTCCATGCCTTGGAACAAAAGAGGGAGGTCCCCACTTGGCCTCGCCTCTCCCCGAGAAATAACAAGGCAAAGCAACAAGTTTTGCCGCTACCACCGTGACAAAGGTCACGACACTGAGGACTGTTTTGAGCTCAAACGCATGATTGGAGAAATGCTGGCTCAAGGCAAGCTCAGGGAGTACTTGCTCCAAACTGAGGAGGGCCGTAGAAAAGAAAGTGACCGTGAAGGGCGCCGGCCAGAGGACCGCCGGCGGGCGCGCTCCCAGCAAAACCCAGTCGGGAGAATTGGTTCCAGTCCCCCGGCAAGGGGACATATCGGCGTAATCACACAGTGTGAAGGACGCCGTCATATGAGGCAGATCTACCAGATAGACCACTCCTCTACTCAGTTTTTGCATCGCAGCGATGGCACCTCTGTGGCAATACCGCACGCTGACCCCTTGGTTATCACTGCCCGTATTGCGGGATGGGACGTCGACAGAATCTACATGGATACGGGGGCAAATGCCAACGTGATCTACAAGCACACTCTGGTTGAGGCAAAGGTGCCTTTGTCACAAATTCAACCCGCAAAGGGGGCCACCTTTGGAATAGGACGGGATGAAATCCCAACCTTGGGGTCGATCACCCGGCCCTACATGATGATGGGAACCACCAAGGAAAAAAAGCAGGTATGTCATTCGAGCTATGTGGACTTTATTGTCCTGGATCTCCCTACGCCATATAACGCCATCATCGGGCGACATACTCAAACTGAGTTCCATGTCCGCTGTGATGTACGAACCCTGACTTTAGTTTTTCACACTGCGGCTGGGGATGCCTATATCTTTGTCAACCAGAATGTGGCCAGAGGCAATTATGTCTCTGCCCTCGCCGGGCCCCCGCAGCTTCCCCGGCCATCCGAGCCTAAGAGGAAGGCACCCGCAGAGGAAGCTGGTCTGGGGCGAAACCGCCCCGACTTGTCCTGGAGCCTTTGAAGAAGTTGAGATCTCTCCCGGGAAGAAGTTTCGGGTGGGAAAGGACCTCGAGGAAAAAGACCAGCAAGCGCTCATCCATCTCCTCCATCCCAACCGTGATGTCTTCGCATGGAGCCCTGATGCCCTACCAGGAGTTGATCCTGCTGTTATTTCTCACAAGTTAAGTGTACTCCCGGCTTTAGCCCGGTTAGACAAAAAACAAGGGGCATGGCCCTTGGCCGTAAGGACTTTGTATGCACCGAAGTGCGAAATTGCTTAAGGCAAATATAATCAAGGAAGTTCACTACTCTGAATGGGTTGCGAATATTGTCCTCGCCGATAAAGAGGGCGGTCAGTGGCGACTTTGTGTGGACTACAAGGGGGTCAATAGGGCCTGCCCAAGGGACCCCTATCCTTTACCATCCATTGACCAACTGGTTGACTCAACCGTTCATCACTCGGTTTTTTTCTTTTCTCGATGCTTACAGCGGGTACCACCAAGTCTTTATGGACCCGAGAGGACGCGGTAAAAACCGCCTTTACTCTTGGCGAGGCCATATACCATTATATCGAATGCCCTTCGGCTTAAAGAATGCGGGGCTACCTTCCAAAGGCTTGTAAATCAAGTCTTCGCAGGCCAGATTGGCCGAAATCTTGAAGCTTATGTGGATGACATTGTGGTCAAAAGCAAGGCCACCTCCACCCATCTCACAGACTTGAAGGAAACATTCGACAACTTCCGCAAATACAACATGCGATTAAATCCAAAGAAGTGTATCTTCGGCGTGGGCGAAGGGAAGTTCTGGGATACCAAGTCTCCAAAGGAGGAATCCATGCAAATCCCAAGAAGATTGAGGCAATCACTACCTTGCGCACCCCGTGGGGCTCAAGGAAGTCCAACAGTGGCAGAAAGCTAGTGGCCTTAGGGCGATTCGTCTCCAAACTAAGTGATCGCTGCAAACCTTTCTTCGATCAGATTCGCAAGAAAAAAGCTTGCAAATGGACGGAGGAATGTCAGGAGGCATATACCTCCATCAAACGACACTTGCAAGAACTACCGGCACTCAAGTGAGCTAGGCCAGGCGATGACCTGGTCCTTTACCTAGCCACCTCAGAAAGAAGTGTAAACCTGTCCTTATTAAGGAAGAGGCCGCCAAGCAATGGCCGGTCTATTACACCAGCCATACTCTCCAAGATACGGAAACAGGAAGCTACTTCCAAGGGCACACTATTATAGTCCGAACGGACTTGCCAATTCAGGACATCCTAAGGCGCCCCGAACATTCAGGACGCCTCGCCAAGTGGTGTATCGAACTTGGCGGTTTTAACATCAATTATGAGCCCAGAAAGGCAATTAAGGGCCAGGCCCTCGCCGACTTTATTGCGGAATTCTCGAATGCTGATATACTCTCGGCCCCGAGTAGGGCCAGCACCTAGACCCCCTCCTCCCGATTGGGACTTATTTGTGGATGGCTCATCCAAACTTGAATCCCCCGAGGGGGGTGTATATCTACGTGGACCCCTAGGTATGGAAGTATTCCTTCTTGTCTCTTTTCAATTGCAAGTAACTAACAATGTTGCGAGAATATGAGGCCCTCGTCGCCGGGCTGAAACTCGCCACAAGGGCGAGGCATTCGCCGCCTCCATGTCCACAGTGACTCGCGGTGGTGATTCACCGGAGTTCAAGGGTGCGCCGAGTGCAAGGACGCCACCCCGATCAAATACCTTAAGTTGGTAAACACCTACGAACCGACTTTGAAGAAGTCATCTTCATACACGTTCCTCGTTACGAGAACACTACAGCAGACATGTTATCAAAGGGAAAGACTCCCTCCACCACAGCCACTCGGCCAGTCCTTCCATCACGGAAGATATTGATATTGCCTCTCTAGCAACGAATGATCCGATCCACAGGTGGAGAAACCCTATCATTGCTGCGCTAAAAGCCAGCACCACAGATCTCCAAGTTCGCAAGCAAGCCCCGCTTCGTCCTCATTGACGACCAATTATGGCATCGCGGGTTTGCGGCGCCTACAACGGTGCCTTAGCACCCTTGAGGGCGCTCTGTCTTGGACACTCTCCACCAAGGCAATTGTGGCGCTCACATCGCTGCGGAGGCACTTGCCCACAAAGCCCTTCGTCAAGGGTATTCCGGCCTACCTTGAAAAGGGCCGCTGCCTTTGGTCAAAACGTGCCACCAGTGCCAAATCAATTCTCGCATCCAGCGGCTACCATCCGCGGAATCTCCAGCACTGACAAATCCAGTGCCTTTCGCCCTATGGGGCCTCGACCTCATTGGTCCAATGCCGAACGCTCAGTCGTGCAACACGTCGTGTTGTAGCAGTTGATTATTTTTCTAAATGGGTCGAGGTAGAACCCCTGGTCTCCATCACTTCCGCCAATATTATCAATTTTCTTTGGTAGTATATTTTCTTCCGGTAAGGCAGCCCTCGTTCTATTATTACAGAGAATGGCACTCAGTTCGCCAGTCACAGTGTCCAACATTGGGCGCAGGAAAATAATGTACGCATGCTTTTTGACCAGGTGGCTCACCCATATTCTAATGGGTAGGTTGAGGTCACCAACCGAACCCTCATGTAAGGCCTCAAGAATCGCCTGGAGGGGGCCAAGGGCGGCCTGGGTAGATGAACTCCCAAGTGTCTTATGGGACTATCGCACCACAACACGAACCCCACGGGAGAGACGCCTTTCTCTCTAGTATACGGCGCAGATGCGCTCCTGCCTATTGAGGTAGACCTCCCTACAATCCGTATGATCAACTTCACTGACGAAGCCAATGCTCAAGGGCTCCGTGCCAAACTCGACTTAATCGAAGAATTACGCGAAGGTGCTCGCCTTCGCATGACTGCCCTCAAACAGAGGCTCAGTCTTCACCATAATTCCCGGGTAAAACCCAAGGCACTGCAACAAGGAGGCCTTGCCTTGCTTAAATCGACCCTCACCGCTCGCGACCCCAAGCAGGGTGTCCTGCGACCCAACTGGGACGGGCCTTATATTGTTCGTAAACAAGTCCGCCCAGGAGTCTATGAACTACAAGACCATGATGGTCGTCTGCTCCCCCGCAACTTTCATGCGGATGACTTGCGCCCATATTACGTGTAAGTCCTTAGTCTTACAAATTCAATAAAATACATATGTATTTCTTCTGTCTTCTGACTTACATGGCATTTCAAATGCCCTCTTCATCGCCCTCTGTACTCGACCGGTCGATGGCTACTGCTGAGTTATGGCATCGAGACCTTGTCGAGTCTCACTTCTCCACACAGGTGGTTGCGGGTCTCATTCCCAACCGACCTTCAACTCGCCTTGACCCCAAGGGTAACCCCCTTGCGCTGCGGAAGGGTAACCCCCTTTTGGCTCCTTCAGGAAGGTCTATGTGTAAGTCGTCCTCGCACGCCACAGCAGACCTTCCGCTCGGACTTCTCCACACAGGTGGTTGCGGGTCTCATTCCCCAACCGACCTTCAACTCGCCCCGCCCCAAGGGTAACCCCCTTGCGCTGCGGAAGGGTAACCCCCTTTTGGCTCCTTCAGGAAGGTCTATGTGTAAGTCGTCCTCGCACGCCACAGCAGACCTTCCGCTCGGACTTCTCCACACAGGTGGTTGCGGGTCTCATTCCCCAACCGACCTTCAACTCGCCCCGCCCCAAGGGTAACCCCCTTGCGCTGCGGAAGGGTAACCCCCTTTTGGCTCCTTCAGGAAGGTCTATGTGTAAGTCGTCCTCGCACGCCACAGCAGACCTTCCGCTCGGACTTCTCCACACAGGTGGTTGCGGGTCTCATTCCCCAACCGACCTTCAACTCGCCCGCCCCAAGGGTAACCCCCTTGCGCTGCGGAAGGGTAACCCCCTTTTGGCTCCTTCAGGAAGGTCTATGTGTAAGTCGTCCTCGCACGCCACAGCAGACCTTCCGCTCGGACTTCTCCACACGGGTGGTTGCGGGTCTCATTCCCCAAACTGACCTTCAACTCGCCCCGCCCCAAGGGTAACCCCCTTGCGCTGCGGAAGGGTAACCCCCTTTTGGCTCCTTCAGGAAGGTCTATGTGTAAGTCATCCTCGCACGCCACAGCAGACCTTCCGCTCGGACTTCTCCACACAGGTGGTTGCGGGTCTCATTCCCCAACCGACCTTCAACTCGCCCCGCCCCAAGGGTAATCCCCTTGCGCTGCGGAAGGGTAACCCCCTTTTGGCTCCTTTAGGAAGGTCTATGTATAAGTAGTCCTCGCACGCCACAGCAGACCTTCCGCTCGGACTTCTCCACACAGGTGGTTGCGGGTCTCATTCCCCAACCGACCTTCAACTCGCCCCGCCCCAAGGGTAATTGATGTGGTCACGGTGGGGGAACGTGATCACGAGCTCGGATCTAGCTCGTTGGAGGCGGTTTCCAGCAAGAATGGAAACGAACAGAGGAAGAACACAAAGGAAACAGAGTTCGGCCAAGGGAACCTCCTCACTACGAGGTGAGGCAATGCCCTTGAAAATGCAGGGAAGGAAAATGGGACCTAGAACCTTTTGACTACGAGATCAAACAATGCTAGGTATTATATTGGATCCTCTTGCAATGGATCACTAATGGATTGGTGGAGCAAGATTTGAGACCCACGAAGAACAATATGCGTACTTCCGCAAATATGTGTTCTTACAAAATGAGTTCTCCTAATACTTAGGTTACAACCTCCTTTTATAGAAGGAGAAAGAAAGAAGGAAATAATAAAAGATGTCTTGACAAGGGGACAGCTCCTGGATCTATGGTAGGCGAAATGAGAGGTGGCGGCGGATGTGACATTGTAGGCTACCTACTTTTGCGGCTCCCATTTCCCCATGAATTGCTTTCGGCGGGAAAAGGGAAGAAGAGGGCCTCTGCACAAGTTGAAGGGTTCGCCGACTTGCGCATGGAGCCCCTTTCATTTGGCGGTCACACAGGCTTCGCTTGTTTGGAAATGAGGCACGGGGTCTTCGCCAACGACCATGGGGGTCGCAAGAGTCTTGGCTTCGCAAACGGCCTTGAGTTCGCCCAAAGGACCATGGGTTCGCCGGAGGTAGGGTGCGCCAAGAACATTGCGACCACGGACTTCCCTTGGGGCCTCGCCGGTGCCCAGAATGCTGCTTCTTCTTCGCCCGTGCCTTCGCCAAGGGCCCTTTAGACCTTCTGGATGAAGGGTCGCGCCTTGTCTCAAAAATGGGGCTGATGTCCACATCATACCCTCCCTCTTCAGAAGAATCCGTCCTCGGATTCATAAGGAAATTGTCCCTACAAATCTTAAGACACCACAACAAACTGGAAGAGGCGTTAAGGGTTAGTGAACTGAAAGCGTTAGACATCAAAATTCCCCTAAAAATAGACTGAAGGAATGAGATGGACAATCCGCCCTTTCTCTTCGCTTCACTTTTATATTTAGCCTTAAAACAAACCCATATAGTTATTCCGGGATCAAATATAAGCCTCGGCCATTCATGGGCATGGCCCCAATGCACCGGACCTAAGTCATGTCCCATATGAGACATGGGATCGCCAACTATGTCACCCAAGTCATGCTTGATATTAAGAGATGAGAGATTAGAAGCACAGTTACCCATGTTCGCTCTCTCCCTCTTGCTCTTTTCTTCCTTACCGAGAGGGGGTGACACTTCCTTCCCGGGCTGTTGAAGGCTTCCTTCGGCCTTGCTGTCCACAGCGATCTGTACATTCAAAGAAGATAAACAAGGGGTTGCAAGACAGAAATTAGTGGAAAAGTTGGAGTGCATTGAAGGCATGTTTTCCTCACTTCCACTATTTTGGCTCAGGGCGCTTCCCTCTTGTTTTCTCTCCGCTTTCTTCTCATTTTCTTCCCTCGGATCGCTCTCTTTCTCGCTCAAGGTCTCTGGGACCGCCTCGCTTTTCTCTCTTTCTTCTCTTTTCTTTCCCCTCGTATTTTCTCCTTTCCTCTCAGTTGTTTTCCTCTCAACCTTACCACCGGTTGCAGCTTCCTCCATGTGTCCTTGTAACATCTGGTCCTGGACCATAAGTACAAGTTGCTTTAGCTCGTCAATGATAGTGGAGGAGCTGGGTCTTTGAGGCACTTCTGGTGTTGCTTCGCCCTGTTGGTCAGGAGGTGGTTGGCGCGACGAAGCAAACTTGTGAGTGGGGGTCCTCGCTGGCTTCCTGTTGGTGGATGGAAAACCGCAAATGAGAGGGGACTCCAAGCTGGGCGTCGCACATCTAGGATACGACGGTATGGGTGAATAATAGGAGTAGGAGGGTAGCGATAATGAGAGGAGTCATCTTGGCGATGGCATGGGTTCGCCACCAATTGTTCATGGTATGGAGGGTCGTATTCAGAGGATGGGGTCGGTTCGGGCCAGGTTTCTTGGCCAAGGGGGTACTCTGAATAGTTCCCTGAATATGTATGGTCGAGGGTTTCCTCCGCCCAGAAATCAGATTCTTGATAACAAGGATCCGATTCCGGGTAGTAGTCCTCTTCCACATATTCCATGAAACTCAAATCCCGCACATGTGGATAGTATTGGGAAACCTCGCCACTCTCCCTTAGTGTTTACACTCCTTTCTCGCGTTTAGAACACAATGGTTCTTTCAAGCCTCAAAACTTACCACCAATCTCGATTAAGATCAAATGCGAACATGCAAAGAATATCCAATGAAATCTTAGCAATATCCGAAACAAGTAAAGCACAAAGTTCTAGTTACTCGAACTAGGATTTGGGGTTGGTTGGTGGTTGATAGAAGTTGGAAATGATATAGAAAAGGCTTTTCACACATGTAAACACAAAAGTTCAGGTTTTCGAAATTATTTTCGATCTGTGAGTGCTGTTTACTCTGAGTTTCGGATGAACTCTTCAAGACACTTAGAACTTTTTCCCAGAAATTATGAACTGATTCGAATATTTCTTTTACGTAAACTCTTGTTCTTTTGCACACAGGAATCTCTTTCCTTTTTCAAATCCGAAATAACTCACAGATTTATGAACCTTTAAGAACTTTAAACAAGGATAACAAATATTCGGTTTCTCTCAAGAGATCATTAACCGAAACTTTTCTTCAAGTTTCGAAAGAACAGCAAAGGTTTTATCTTGAAGAAAATGAAACAAACAACTGATACGGTATGATACCTCCGACAAGCACTTTGGCTCTGATACCAACTGATGCGATCACGGGGGGGGTACGTGATCACGAGCTCGGATCTAGCTCGTTGGAGGCGGTTTCCAACAAGAATGGAAACGAAGAACAGAGGAAGAACACAAAGGAAACAGATTCGGCCAAGGGAACCTCCTCACTACGAGGTGAGGCAATGCCCTTGAAAATGCCTGGGGACGGAAAATGGGACCTAGAACCTTTTGACTACGAGATCAAACAATGCTAGGTATTATATTGGATCCTCTTGCAATGGATCACTAATGGATTGGTGGAGCAAGATTTGAGACCCACGAAGAACAATATGCGTACTTTCGCAAATATGTGTTCTTACAAAATGAGTTATACATAAAACTTAGGTTACAACCTCCATTTATAGAAGGAGAAAGAAAGAAGGAAATAATAAAAGATGTCTTGACAAGGGGACAGCTTCCTGGATCTATGGTAGGCGAAATGAGAGGTGGCGCGGATGTGACATTGTAGGCTACACCTTTGCGGCTCCCATTTCCCCATGAATTGCTTTCGGCGGGAAAAGGGAAGAAGAGGGCCTCTGCACAAGTTGAAGGGTTCGCGACTTGCGCATGGAGCCCTTTCTGCATTTGGCGGTCACACAGGCTTCGCTTGTTTGGAAATGAGGCACGGGGTCTTCGCCAACGACCATGGGGGTCGCAAGAGTCTTGGCTTCGCAAACGGCCTTGAGTTCGCCCAAAAGGACCATGGGTTCGCGAGAGGGTAGGGTGCGCCAAGAACATTGCGACCACGGACTTCCCTTGGGGCCTCGCCGGTGCCGAGAATCTTTGCTTCTTCTTCGCCCGTGCCTTCGCCAAGGGCCCTTTAGACCTTCGGATGAAGGGTCGCGCCTTGTCTCAAAAATGGGGCTGATGTCCACATCCTTCGCGGACCCCAGAAGGACATCTCTCCATGAGACAGGACTTAGCCTATGGTTGTTAAACTTAGCTAACGTACCTACGGGGCTATCGCGAGATAAAGCGAATCTACAAAACAGTGAGGGTAAAAGGAAATTTTACTTCATCTATTGTTCCCAAAAAGTGTGTGAATGCAGGTCTTTATACAAAGATAGGGGGCATCCACATGTTGGAACCTCCACCCTAGTCCAAGAGGGCATACCAGGCATCGCCCATCTTCCTTCCCTGCTCCCCCCACTGAAGCAGCGCCTCTACCGTTGGCTCATTGGTGTTGGCAGCATCCAGGATCCCAAGACTTAGAGCTGGAAACGCCTTCTCCACTTGGAAGCGGCATCGCAGCCAGCCCTCCTCGTAGGCCTGCGCCCCCGCTTCGCCCAGGGCTTGGATCTCGCCAAGCTTCTCCACCAGTCGAGGCATCCGCTCAGGGATGGACACCTTGATGGAGGAAGAGGACTCAGGATCCTCACCTTCAAAGGAGGGAAGGCCCAGAGCCTTCTCCATCTCCCACACTGAGGCCATTGCCTTCTCCAGGTCAGTGGCGACCTCCAGGCGTGCCTTCAGGGCAACCTCGACAGCAAGCCTGCCCTCCTCCACCTTCTTCTCTGCTAATTGAGCCTGGACAATAGCTTGGCGCCTCGCCTCCTCGCCTGCGGCCTCTGCCGCTCAACACAGGCCTTCGCCACTTTGCAAGGGCAGCTTTGGTTTCGCCTCCAAAGAAAGGAGGGACTCCTTCAAGACAGCATTTTCAAGTGCTTGGCTTCCAGCATTGCTACTGCTGAAGGAAGCGTTGCTTCGCAACATCAAGTAAGCAGGCCTGCTCCACCGGTACCGCATCTTTGTGTGCCCGCTCTTGGTTGCCATAATCGCACCAACTCTCTAGTTGGGCCACACGCTTGGCATGCTCCTCTTTAAGCTCCTCCTCCCTCTTCTTTGAGGACTCCGGCTCCCTCCGAGAGAAGCAATCTCGATATCTCGGCGTCGTGCCCCGCTTATTGGCATACTTCAGAAGTCATGCCATTGCTCAGCAAGACATGACCTTTGACAGCCGCCTACATCCCGGTGCTATTAAAGCGAGAAGCGAGAAAAAGGCTAAATCGAACTTATACATGAAGACCAGGCTGTCTTACCTGCAGACTATGTTGAGCTGCCTCCCTCATGAATTCAGCAGGGGAGTCCAGGCTCCGCTCGGTCACCTCCCTGTCATAGGGGGTGCGCAGCCCCTCCAGGCAGGATTGGAGGGTTTGCTCCCCTCCCCGCAGCAGTGAACTGCTGTTCCTAAGAAGGAAGACCGGATCCCATGCATCTTTCAGGAGCCTCCCTTGCTCCCTGTACACCCTGAGTCTGGTCTGGTGCCTCTGGACTCTCGGGGTCTGGCTCCTCAGACCACTTGGGGACCGACTTGGCAGCAACGCGCCTCCGCTCCAAATAGTGAGACCAGACTCCGGTCTTCTCAAGGACCTCGGTCTGGTCCCCAAATCGGCGGGGATCTCTGCCGGGACCCCTTGGTCCACGAGAGCCTCACAGAGGACCGGCCCTTTGGCCTGAAGGGCCCTCACCTACAAAGAACAGGCATCAAGCAACTAGGAAGCAGTATGAACTCAAAAACAAAGAAAACATCACAAAGTCAAAAAGACTTACCAGCGAAGGACGCCCCCATCCACCGACTTTCAGCTGCTTTGGAAGGTTGGGCAATCTCCCAACCACTTGTCCTCACAGAGGACCGTGTTACCAGACCCCCTTCCTCCGGGGCCTCACTATTAGAAGAGGAAGAAGTCTCCTCAACCACCAGGATCCTCTTCCCCTTTGTTGCAGGGGCCTTCTCCCCTGAAGGGGCCTCTTCAGGGATCCCCTCTCCAGAAGGGATGGCTGCAGGGATCTCCTCCCTTGCATTAGTGGTCTCCGCCTCCTCCGTAGGAATGACTGGTACCTCCGTTGGCCAGGACTCCCAATGGCCTATGCAGCTTGGTTGCCCCTCCTTCTCATAGAGATCGGGATGTTAGCCGCCGACATCTTACCCTTGGGAGGAGGCACTCTTCCTCCGGTGATGATCTCTGCGCGACCACATGACCGGGCAAGTCTTCACCTTGAATCGGTGAAGGGCTCGCGAAGAGCCCAGATACAAAGGCTTCGGCGGCCTCCTCGGAAGAAATAGGCTGCACCACCGAGATTGGCATGCCTCATGGGAACAGCGCTATCTGCTCGCGCTCCCTCACAGGCCCTCTGCGGAAGGCACGACCTCTTCAACAAGAAGAGGCACTTCAAACTCCACTCTTCGGCTTCTTCAGCCACGGGCTCCCCACTGGGAACTTCTTCCCAGAGCTCCCCGGCCTCCGATTAAAAAAGACTGCAACGGGCCCCTCCGCCTCGGCAGCCTCTCCGCCTCTCAGTCGGCTCCATGGCCTGGATCCCTCGGCAACAGCAAGGGCACTTCTCCGGGCTGCGCTGCAGCCTACCTTTCTTCTTCTTCTCCGGCTGAGAAGCCATCGAAGCCTTGATACCAGCCCTCTTTTTGGACAGTTTGGGGACAATGGGTCCCAACACCTTGACCGCCCCGGCAGGGGCGTCTTCCCCAAGTGCACAGGCCAGGTGCACTCGTTGGGCAATACGCATGGATGCTTTCTTACCCTGGGCTTCGCCGACTGCAACGGCATCTGCAGACAAAGAGGGACTTCAGACCAGGTTCTACCAGACCTCTTACAACTTCACAGTATATTTATATGTATGCGCAGCGTACCTTTGGGCGCCGCTAGAGCAGCGAAGAAAGAGTCTATCATTGTCCCACGATGGACAGGTGTCACAGCCACCCCGCCCGGTTGCGGAGGCGGAGCCGCCGCGGCGTCTAAACAGGAATTACGGCGGAAAGCGCGGCAACAGAGCATCGAGCTCGAATCACAGAATCATTGAGTAACAACTAGCAACCTATAACTCATACAAGGCAAGCATGCTAACAATCTTACTTCTACCACACATGCAGTTCATGGTATGCTAACATCAGTTATCGCCATCAGCACGGAAACACCAAGTCTGAGATAAACCAAATCTACTATAGGCAAGTCGGGGCTCCGCCTCGACTCGAAGACAACGAGCAGAATATAGCTCAAATATATATATATATACATACCCAAAACATGATCGACCTATATGCATGCGATTCTGACTCTGAGCCAGTATTCAAAATCCTATAAATACCTAGCGCGGAATCTGAAGCGACCTCCGCACGTGGTACTGCTGCTGCAACCCAACCTCAAAGTGAAAGAAGCACCGCGGAACCTCTACTCCGCCGGTTGCTTGTCAGGACGGCCTGAAAGTGGTAAACAGATAAAAGGGGTGAGTCCTCGAAAGGACCCAGTAAGGGCTTAAGGTAAAAGTGCAGTTTGCCCACAGGGCAACAATCTGAACCTGCAAAACAGATTATCACAACATATACATATACATACGAACATAAAACATAAAGCAAATCAGAATCCACCATATGCGGTCCAACCGCCGGAAGCGACCATGTAACGGCCCTCAGCAGAGGTTAGAATATACTGATCGAGCAGAGCAGATAGCACGGTGCCGCCGGGTCGCGATCCCCAAACCGGCCGTAGGGTCACGAAGTATCGGCACTCCTGGTGCGGATACGCAGAATGTCGGCACCCCTTCAGTGCGGACACAGAACAGAAGTATCGGCACTCCCGGTGCGGATACGCAGAACAGAATCAAGGAGCACCCGTGGTCTCTCCAACCATACGGGCCTCGCCACAGAATCAGAACATATAAATAAAACATATAAACACAGCAGAGATATCATACCTGATAACACATATGGAGCAGAACAAACGTACATTTTACCAAGTTAAGCCCTTACCTGCAAACGCGCCGCAGCCCAAAACTCGGAAAATCCCGACTCCCGACCCGTAATGCACAACTTGGCTCCTACGGATCCGCTACTCCACCAACGCAGAATCAAGTGTACAACCATAGTTGGATCGAACACATCCAAGCAAACCCCAGAAAACAATTCTCGCACAAACCCGCACTTTCCCGGAAAATTCCACGAAAGCTCGGTTTTACAAACCGAGCTGAACATTGCTATTCATACACCACCAAACCCATTTCAACCTTTAAACCCGCATTCCGGACACCTTTCCTGGAAAACCCGCATAAACCTAACTTTTCCTACCATTGTCCGAAAATGATGTTTCAACCACCATTATGAACCTATTTTCACCCACAATACCAATTTAGGATCCAAACCAACCTAAACACAACCTTAACATGGAAAAAGTTTCATTTGAACACTTTGACCCTTAACCAATTTTTCACCACACTTCCAAATCAAACCATTCAAGCTTCCAAATAATCATACTAATTACCAATTTCACTTCCTAGTCAACATTACTAACCAATTGCATCAAAACAACAAAACCCCTTTCCTAAACAATTCGGCCAAAGGAAGAATTTCTCACCCAACTTCCATTTCAATCCAAACAAAGTTCCATTAGCTCTCTTTAATCACCAATTACAATTATTAAGCAAGATTATCAACCAATTGCTTCAACATCAACAACCCTCTCCCTTAATAATTTCGGCCAAAATGGGGGATTCCTACCCAACAAGTTTTCCATCAAATTGAAACCATAGATAACCTTAGAATCATGCTAGGAACAACATATCTCAAGCATGATTCAAGAATACAAACACACACAATTTTAGAATTTTAGGCACAATTTCGGCATTTAGGGCTTTTGCCTCCAAATTGTTTTTCCAAAATCTAACCCCAAATTCTTACTCCCCTCCATGCCATGAACATCATACTAGAAACTTGAAGCAAGAGGATCATCCAAACACATAGCCAAGAACAAATTCAAATTAGCTTGAAGCTCTCTTTTCCTTCTCTAATCCTTGTTTCAACCTTAAAAAGAGAAGAAAGGAGGAAACTTACCACTTCTTGCACTTAAATCCTTGAAGTTTTCAGCAAGAGAGATGAAGAGCATGGAGCTTGGAGATGAAGAAGAATGGCGGCAGAGAAGGATGAAGAAGAAGAGAAGAAATGATATGAATTATTATGAGTTATTAAGTAAATTTTGGCTTTTTATATCACTTCCCTTTTCAAGTTAAATAATAAATGGACATGTGTCCATGCCCAGCCCTTGCTGCCGACTTAAGCCCATGCTGATTATTATTTTTATTATTTTTGTGGCCAATTATTAATTTACTCCCAATTTTCCGAAAGTTCCAATTCTTTTTGCCCAAAAATAATTACCGAATTCCAAAATTAACGAAACTTGGACACAACCTTCAGAATATTATAACATTCACAGAACATTTTTCAGAAATTCATTTACCTTTCTGGAGTGTTCTACCGAGATCGCTGAACCCGAACCAAAACCCGACGTGCGGCGTGTCAACTCCGAACCGAATTCCGTCACTCCAAAATTCTATAAAAATACCCATAAATTCCATATTAAATTAAAACACAACTTACCCCAAAGCCGTCAGAAAATTTCCATCCCGAGCCCGGGATTCCCGTCCGAGCCCGGAGTCGCCGAACCAACGCGTCCGTCCCAAACATTAAACTCCACAACCACCTCCGGACGTCACCACGACTCCAAAACTACAAACGGCTTCCCAAACTGAGCTCTCGAGAGTGCTACCGAGCCCCCATGCGTCCGTGGCGACTGACAACCCCGGCGCGAGAAAAATATTTTGGCGAAACGTCCGGGGACCCACACGACCTCAAATACGGAGGGGTTCGCCAAAATGATACTCGATAGGGCTCGGGAGCCGTCTGAACGCCGAAAACGTGACCGCAGGCTAAAACCGGGGCCGGGTCACCCTTGCCGCAACCCGCTCGGGGTGGCCGTAATAACAGTGAGCCCATCCCTCGTATGGCGGGGGCACCTTAGGGTCCAGACGAAACCCGTGCTAATCCCAGCCCACCTTAGGGTGGTCTCGTCGATTGGGCAGGCGAGAAGGGAAGAACGCCTGCACGCGCTCCTCGAAAGGACATCGTCTAACCACCCCAAAGAGTTGAACGTATGCCGCCATCGCACTCCCCCGTGAGTCAGCTCAGGCCTCCGCGCAATGCTTTGCACGGATTGTCGCGTCCTCGCCACGGGAAAGTCCCATGAGCCTTCGCGGGGCAAGAAGAAAAAAGATCCATGCCAATTATGGTAGGATCTGGGTGAGGCGGTGAAGGAGATGGAGTGGTTACCTCCAAGCGTTTGTGGGAGTGACGTGAAGAACGCGCCCCACTCCTCGGCTCAACCGATAGAAAGCGGTTGAACACGTCGGCGAATGGCTTCACGCCGGCCATGTGGCGGCGACAATAAAGCCCGCAATACTCGGAAAGTATTGGGTGCCAAGCGAGTTAGGGGCATTCCCAATCGGACAAAGATCTTGCACCGATTGCGGAAAGGGATACCGTAATCCCCGCAAGCCGTGCCGTGTCTGAGCAAACACCCGGTTCTCCTTGTTCTCCTCGGTGCAGGCCAACCCATCGCCCGACAAACACCCGCACGGGACGCATATACCGGCGTTTTCTCCACGGGCAGAAGGCCTCCACCATATCTGGTGAATTCTCTCAAACTTCACCGTGGTCTTCTCGAGAGGAGCGACCATGGGCGACAAACTTCCTTGGAATCCATCTCTGCAAAAAGAAGAACAAATAGGCATATAAATCAAAACAGCCCGGCAAAGGCATTTCGTCAAACGCTCGGTGCGCTCGAGAAGCTGGAGGCACTCGGTATGCGAGGAGCGGAAACTTACGATTAGTTAAGAAGTAAGCAAGAACGGACGGAGCGGGCGGCAAGCAGCGATTGACCGGCGGAATCTCAAAGCGAAAGGGAGGAACCACCGCAAATCACCTCTCAACTGCCGATGAAATAGCCAAGAAACGCAAGAATACGAAAGGGTTACTCAGAGCAGAGCGAACAAATGCAAGAGTGGAGAAGAAAGGCTTCAATCTTCTCGGGTACGCTTTTATAAGCCCGCCAAAATGAAAAAGCGCTTTTAAGCGTGAACGGCTCCTGAGGCGCCACGTGCCAGCATCCAGCGGTTATTAAACCTCTCCCCGCCGTACAAAAGAAGAAACGCTTTTACAAAGCGTAATCGACCCTACGGCGCCACGTGTTGCGTCCCATACCGGTCAGTAAACCTCTCATCTTCCTTTATCTCTCCTGCATTAAATGCTGAAGGGACTCTTCGCTGCCTTCGCAATCAAACGGTCCGCAAACGGCCCAAGCGCCTTCGCCAACTCCAGAGACTTGGAATTCGAACAGAGTACGGGACCCTGCCCATACTCTGCCTTCAGGAGGAGGCATCTTGGTACACTACCCAAGCAAATGCCCCCTCAAAAACTCACAAGGATCACAAACAATTTTCACTTATGGATGCTACGTCGGCCCTCGGCAAGATTTTCACTTATGGCTGCTACGTCGGCCCAAAGAAAGTACTTTCGAAAAAAGCGGAGTACGGGACCCGCCCATACTCCGCTCTCGGGAGGAGGCATCTTGGTACACTACCCAAGCAAACGCGCCCTCGCGTCATATTATAATCGTACAAGACCTTTGAGGAAGCCTCATCCTTGTGGTCTCCAAGATAGCCTTTGCGAGGTCTCATCCTTGTGGTCTCCGGCCTCACCTACGCGGGGTCCCGCCTCGCGGGCCTCAAGACTCGCATGGGCGACGTCTCATACTCACCCTTGTGTTTCTAAAGCCTGCGCGAGCCACCCTCGCGGTCTTAGGGCGAGCCTCGCGATCTCCTTCGCCTCCATGGGTCTTACTCCCGGTCTCCTGCCTATCTTGGCCCCGCCGAATAAGGCCACAGTACCCAGGTTCGTGCAAACCTCACCCCTTATTTGGCTATATTCTATTTGGGCCTTCGCCCCTATAGGCCTTCGCCCGCCGCTTGCTCCACTTGGAGATAGACCACTTGGTCGTCGACATCAACCGGCCAATAAGGAGGGCAGCACGAGCACAGGAGATCTTCACTGATTTATACGCGGACATTCTCGACAAGTGAATCACCTAAGGCGGTTTGCTGAGATCTTCATCATCACAACCGCCTTATCTCAATCGATCGACACAGACTTATCTCAACAGCCTGTCTAAAGGGCTTCAACTGGGAGGCTCTTCTCTGGCATCACTCTATAAATAGGGTGATGTCCACCCTAAATCGGGTAAGCTACTACACGCCCCCCCACTCCCCTCTTGCTACTTCTGAGTATTCTTCCTATCTTTTACAGATTACTCTGAACAGCAAGCTTGGAGCCTCAAGAACATCATCTTCTCCACCACATCAACTGAGAGTCCGGGCCTTCTTTAGGAACGAGACTATCAAAAGTGGCTTTCATCAAATTAGAATGAAAGAGTGTGATGAATGGAAAACGGCCTTTAAGACTAAGATTGGCTTGTATGAATGGAATGTCATGCCCTTTGGATTAACTAATGCACCTAGTACTTTCATGAGATTAATGAACCATGTTTTGAGACATTCCATAGGAAAGTTTATGGTTGTCTACTTTGATGACATTTTGGTGTATTCCAAGAATCATGTTGAGCATGTTGATCACTTGAAGCAAGTTTTAGATACACTTAGACTTGAGAAGTTGTATGCTAAGTTTGAAAAATGTGTATTTGCTACAAGTGAAGTTAATTTTCTTGGAATTGTTGTGGGAAAGCATGGAGTTAGAGTTGATGAAAGTAAAGTGGTAGCAATAAGGGAATGGCCCACTCCTAAGTCCATAACCAAAATAAGATCATTTCTTGGTCTTGCTAGTTTTTACAGGAGGTTTATCAAGGACTTTTCCTCTATTGCCGACCCCTTACATGAGTTAACTAAGAAGAATGTGGTGTTTGCATGGGGTAAAGCCCAAAAGGAGTCTTTTCTTGCTTTAAAGTCCAAATTGATGAGTGCTCCCTTGCTTGCTTTGCCCAACTTTGAGAAGGTTTTTGAGATTGAATGTGATGCAAGTGGGATTGGCATTGGTGCCGTTTTGCACCAAGAGGGCCGCCCCATTGCCTATTTTAGTGAGAAATTGAATGGTGCTACATTGAACTACTCCACTTATGATAAAGAGCTTTATGCTCTTGTGAGATCTTTGCAAGTGTGGAGTCATTACTTGTTGCCTAGGGAGTTTGTGATTCATACAGATCACCTCTCTTTGAAGTACCTTCAAGTTCAAGGAAACTTAAACAAAAGGCACGTTAGATGGATAAAATTCATTGAATCATTCTCCTATGTGATTAAGTACAAGAAAGGAAAAGAAAATGTTGTGGCCGACGCTTTATCTAGGAGATATGTGCTTCTTTCTTCTCTTGATGCTAAGATTGTAGGATTTGATTGTTTGAAGGATATGTATGAGCATGACCTTGATTTTGGTGAGATATATACTTCTTTTGCTAAAGGTGGCCGAAATGGCTACTTCATATTTGATGGCTTCTTGTTTGAGTTTAAAAGGCTTTGTATACCAAGAAGGTCCATGAGAGAAGTCATCACCAAGGAAGCACATGGTCGCAGCCTAATCGGCCATTGTCACCCCACCCCCGCACCCTCACACCCCGCACTCGCGGAAGCGTACGGAGAACGGAACTAAACCGGGGAAAGGGGGAAAGTGGCGGCGACGGTTCACTCACTCACAACCTTAACATAAACCTTAAACTCAAGCAAAAGTGTTCAACCAAGCCCCCAAGACACTTACCTACGCGAACGGGGTTGAAAAGAACCAAGGGTTTCGAAAACGGGGTCCAGGCGACCGCCCGGCCCAAGCCCGGGTCGCCCGAACCATCGCCTAACTCGCTGCCCACAAAGCCGAGTGGACCAGCGACCGCCCGACCTCTCGGAGAGGGGTCGCCTGGCCTCTCGCCCGACCCAGCGACCGCCGCCCAGGCCGGCCGCCCGGGCTGTCACCCGACCGCCGCCTCCAAAACCTGGGGGTCCAGGCGACCGCCGCTCCAAGAAAGGGGCCGCCCGGCCTCGCCCGATCTCGCCTACTACGGAAGTGGTCCAGCGACCGCCCACTCCAAGGGAGGGGCCGCCTGACCCTCCGACCGAACCGAAAACCTGAAAAACCTACGCCGAACTTAAACAATTCTGAACCTGAACTTTAACACTTATAAAATCTTACCATTTACACAACCAAAACCTACAAAACTAATCATGCAAGTTATGTACATTATACAGAGCCAAAACCAAGTTCGAATACAAAAGGAACCCACCGTCGGCGGTCTCACGGAATCCAACCGCGCAAAGGTGAAACTGCCGCCGCTCTAGACCAAAACCTTTCAAACAAGCAACCTCGCCTCTACTCGGCGACTTGATTTTCCTTTCCTTTTCCTGAAACAAGAGATATAAGGGTAAGTTCTCGAAAGAACTTAGTAAGGGAACAGGTATAGACATGGTGCAGTTACTAAAACGGTAGATACAATAAACCTGCAAACGGAAACATAACGAATACGATACACAACGCATCTCACAATCAAACCTACGCAATGCAGTCGATCACACACAATCACATTCAACTCACATTCATACGATAACATTTTTCGCGATGGACCATGGCGAGATCCGCCCCGGTCCAACCGGCAATGGCCATGCGTCCATTCACAATCGGTCGGTAGAGCATGGTACCAGCTCGGGGGAGCAACCCCCATCGGTCAATTAATATAAACCATCGATAACCATCGTAGGTATATCGGAATCCCAGTCGGTTCCTGCACAACAATGCCTATACCAGGAACTAGGTCGGCATCATCGGGCACTCCTCTTCCGAACCTAGCCTCGCCTATATCCGAGTATGCTTGCTACGCAAAGCAATACTCCTAAACACATACCGAACCCTTACCTCTAATTAAAGTCCGAATCCAATTTCTTGATCGACGGTCCCGGTAGAAATTTCGGCAGAGTTTCTGCCCAAATTCAAAGCAACTCCCTGTTCACAATCAATCACTAATACACAATTCAATTCAGAATTCACAGAAACAGTTATTGGCATTGGCGCCAAAACCGAGGCTCGGCCGGGAAAAACGACTTTCACACCGAGCCTTTTCTAATTGAACCGATCACACTATCAGAACCAGAATTCTACTCAATTCAAAATGCCCTTACCTTTCACTAAATCTTCCGTAAAATTACACCCAATATTTCAGACGCGAATCGGCACAACCTCGTGCTTTCTTCCTACGCCTCGTTATCAAACATGCACCAGAAGTGCCGAGAACGCTTAGGAACCGAAAATTAAACAAAGGAGCATATGACACTATTCACTCAAACATTCAAATGCTCCTAACTTGCAAAATACACCGATTCTTCCAAAACAGACTTCGATTATCGATCTATACAACCCAATGAACGATTTAAGTGGTTTACCTCAAGCTTGGTCACGAAATGACGGAAATCAGTGGTGGAGCTCCAAGCTCAACAATGGCGCAAAACAGAGAGAGAGAGAGAGAGAGATATACGGATGGAGGTAGAAGAAGAAATGGGAAAGTGTTGACCAAATAAATCCCTTTTTCCTTTATATACATATATGTATTAATTACCTAAATACATATACATATTCACTTATTACTCTTTTCTTCCCTTTTTCACATTCAACCAAGAAGGGACATGTGTCCCTTCTCTCCCTCTCCCATACGCCTCTTCCTTTTCTTTTTAGCCAAAATATCTCATTTTCAATTATCTCACACACAAACAAAACTGCATTTTTCGCTCAGCCCGAAAATGCAACTTTTTATCAAACTTACTCCGATTGGTACCAAACTTTAACCAATTACTCGAGACATCTTAAAACCCATAAAACACATTTTTCTTATCCATTTATAAGTCCCGAGTCACTCGGAATTGTAACTCCCGGAAATTACGCGCACCCGCGTAACAAATTCTAAATTCGCCCCGGTTGCCCAAAAATCACCAAATCAAATCCACAATTACCAAACATGCAGTACGAGTCCCAAAACAGAAATTATCGAGAATCCGGTAATTAAACTTAAATACGTAATTAACTTAATTACGTACTGGGTGTTGGTAACAATTCTCCCCCCTTAAGACCCTTGGTCCTCCAAGGTAGTCTTAAGGCGTTCGTACTCTTGGGGGTACCGATCCTGTATATCCTGCTCGACCTCCCACGTTGCCTCTCGATCGGTATGATGAGACCATTGTACTCTGATCATCGGTATTAGCTTACTACGAAGCTTCCGCACATCGTGCCCTAGGATGGCCACCGGCACCTCTTTGTAGGAAAGATCCGGTTCTATCTCGTATATCTTCATGTAATCGTCTGACCGGATCCAGGATACACTTCTTCAAAGATACTCACATGAAATACGTTATGCATCGCCGACATATGCGGGGTAAAGCCAACCGGTAGGCTACTCTACCAACCCGCCCTGTAATCTCATACGGTCCCACATAACGCGGTGCCAACTTTCCTTCTTACCAAATCTGATAACCCTCCGGTCGGTGCTACCTTAAGCCATACTGTCACCAACCTCGAATTCCAAATCCCGCCTCCTTTTATTCACATAGAGGTGGTCCGATCATTTGCAGCCTTCAACCGATCCTCGAATCTTCTTAACCTTCGCCGCTGCCTCTCAATCAATTGAGGACCCAATTCCACTCGATCGGAAGCTTCGCCCAACAAAGGTGGTGTTACACAACGCCGCCCATACAAAGCCTCATACGGTGCCATGCCAACGGTGGACTGATAATCGTTATTATACGAGAATTCCACCAATGGTAGGTGAAAATCCCACTCACCACCGAAGTCCAGCACAACTCCGTAACATGTCTTCCAATATTTGGATCACCCGCTCGACTGCCCATCTGCTCGTGGGTGATACGCTGAACTCATGTGCAACTCGTGTACCCAAAGCTATGTGGAAAGCCTTCCAAAACCGTGCTGTAAATCGCGGATCTCGATCGGACACTATGGAGTCTGGTACTCCATGTAACCGCATAATCTCCTTGATGTACAGCTTGAGCTAACTTCTCCAAAGAGTCTGTAATCCGTATTGGGAGAAAATGGGCACACTTCGTCAATCGATCCACTACAACCCATATAGCGCCGTGGTGCGCCGGGTCATAGGTAATCTCGCCGAAAGTCCATAGTAATATTGCCCCATTTCGACCGGAATGGGCAATGTCTGTAAAGTGCCTCGCTGGTTTTGATGCTCCGCCTTCACCCGTTGACACGTTGCACACTTAGAAACATAAGTGGCGATGTCCTTGCGCATACCCGGCCACCGAAATGAGATCTCAAATCATGATACATTTTCTCACCTCCCGGTGTACGCTCAATCGACTCGTATGCGCCTCCTCAAGTATCTCCTGCGAAGGGTCGGTTCCATCGGTACATACAATCGATCTTTGAAATACAACAATCCTCGTTTGTAACCGAATGATGGGTGAAGGGATCCTTTCGCTTCTCCCGATACCTTCTTCTGATGCATCCGCATTCCGAGCATCTCGCACTCGTCCAGCCACCCCGACCGGATCGTCAGTAAACAGCTTGCTCACGCCTCGGTACTCCCACAAACTCCACAACCGAACCAAGTCATTCTCTTCATCATCACCATCCCGATCTCCACCTTTCACCATGCCGGTATACTTCCGACTCAAGGCGTCACCTACCGAATTCCCTTTGCCGGTATACTCGATACTACAATCGTAATCCTTCATGTACTCAAGCCACCTTCGTTGCCTCATATTCAAATCCTTCTGGGTAAACAAATATTTCAAACTCTTATGATCCGTAAAGATTTGAAATTTGCTACCCAGCAGATAATGTCGCCATTGCTTGAGTGCATAAATTACCGCCAATTCCAAATCGTGAGTCGGGTAGTTTTGCTCATGCGGTCGAAGCCGTCTCGACCCATAAGCTATCACATTCCTATCCCGCATGAGTACACAACCCAAACCCGACTCGAAGCGTCCGTGTAAATCGTAAAGCCGCACTTGATCTGCAATATCGTAATAGGTGCATGAGTCAGCCTATCCTTTAGTTCCCGAAAGCCGCACTCACACGCCTCGACCATACAAATGCTCGCCCCTTCGCGTAAGCTGAGTAAGGGGTAGAGCCAAAGTCGAAAATCCCGATACGAACCTCCGGTAATAACTCGCCACCCGAGGAAGCTCCCGATCTCTCGCATCGTAGTCGGTTGCTTCCACCCATTACCGCCTTAATCTTTTCAGTGATCCACCGATAAACCATTCTCTCCAATAACGTGCCCCAAGAAGGACACTTCCCGATCCAAAACTCGACACTTGGAGAGTTTGGCATACAACCGATGATCACTCAAAGTCTTCAAGACAATTCGCAGATGATCCCGATGTTCACCTTCATTCTTGGAGTAAACCAAGATGTCATCAATGAATACCACCACAAACCGATCCGGTATGGACGGAACACTCGGTTCATCATATCCATAAATGCCGCAGGCGCATTTGTCAAACCGAATGGCATGACGGTATACTCGTAATGTCCATACCGGGTTCGGAAAGCTGTTTTGGGAATATCTTCTTCCTTCACCCGAAGTTGGAAGTACCCCGATCTCAAGTCAATCTTCGAAAATACCTTTGCCCCCTTCACCTGATCAAACAAATCATCAATCCGTGGGAGGGGGTATTTATTCTTCACGCTTATCGCGTCACTTTGCGATAATCGATACACAATCGTAACGCTCCATCCTTCTTTTCACAAACAACACCGGAGCACCCCACGGGGACGTGCTCGGCCGAATGAATCCTTTAGAAAGCAATTCATCCAGCTGCTTCTTAAGCTCATTCATTTCAGGGATAGCCATTCGGTAAGGGGGAGCAGATACGGGTACTGATCCCGGCTGGAGCAAAATCTCGAAAACAATTTCACGTTCCGGAGGCATCCCCGGTAAATCTTCAGGAAATACCTGCGGAAATTCCCTTACAACCAATACCCGATCTATCTCATCCCTGATCTCCGAAGAGTTCAACCCACGAATCATCCTCATCTATCACTTCAAACTCGTCTAGAATTTGCAATTCTAGACTCCCATTTCGATCCTCGCTCAGAGGAAGAAGCGGAGGATTGAAGTACCTTCCCGGTAGGTAAAGTCACCTCCCGCTTCCCACAATCAACTGCACTCCGCTCTTAGCTAACCAGTCCATTCCCGTAACCACATCATACCCCGAAATATCTAAAACCAAGAAATCACTCAAGATCTGATGTTTTCCCAAATCAATCATACAATCCCGAACCATATCATTAGAGAGCAACCACCGGCTCCTCGCAGTCTTAACTAAAGCCACTCGTGGCATAGAACTCACAGATAAACGTTGAGCCATAGCAAATTTCGAGCCACAATGGACACAAGCACCAAGATCGAACAACACAAGAGCAGTGAATGTTATTTAACAAGATGGTACCTTTAAGGGCACCTTGTCGTGCCGCTTTCACCTTCCTTTTGCTGATTTGCCTCCCGCGCTCGATCTGAAAAACTCTTCCCAATCTCGGTTGCGGTGGCGGTGGAGGTGCTCGCGGTCGTGGAAATCGTGGTCCGGCACCACCTCGTGGTGCCCCGGCCGAAACAACGGTAACCCCAATGGAGGCCTCGACCTTGGCCGACCTCCTCCTCGGTGCAGCTTGAGGACAATCTCGACCCAGTGGTCCGATGAACCACATCCCAAACACCGACTGCCTCCCGATAGCATGCTCGCCCGGGTGAGAACGTTGACAGTCGGACAAACAAGAGCGGAGGGTGAAGCTACTCCCTTCCTCTAGCGCTTGGGTTAGGCTGGAGTGCCCTCCCGGCGTTTCGAGAGAAGCCACGGAAGCTTGTACCCTTCCACGCCCAACGGCCTGTTGAGGTATGAATCTACTCTCAACATCCTCCTGTTCAATCAGTTGAGCCTTCGTGTTGCTTCCGATAATATTTGATATCCAACGGTCGGAGTGCCAATCGAATATCAGGTCGCAACCCTCTCGATAAATCTCTTTGCCTTCGTTCTTCCATCCCATGATACTGTGGAACATAGCGAATCAATCGATCAAACTCGTGCTCATATTCCAAAGACGCTCATAGTCCCTTGAGTCAAATTGTCAAACCGTGCTTGTCGCAAGTCTCGGACAGCATCACTCACATAATGATCGTGGAACAAGCGAGTAAACTCATTCCACGCCATATCGGTATCGCTCTCCGCGGCGAATCTGCTCCGCTCGGTGCCTGCTCCTCACACTCTCCCACCATATCAAAGCTCGGTCATCCAGATTGTACGTTGCCAACGATACCATTGCAGAGATGAGAATTCCAATCTTTCAAACATGGAGTCGATCCGTCGAAACCAGACTTCCGCCGCCAAAGCCCACCCTTTCCGTTGAAACGGGTGGGTTCAGCGTTGGAATCGCCGAGCATCCTACTAGGGCGCTCATTCTCTTCCCGCTGCCTTTTGGGTCGATGTGACCCTTCGGCTTCCTCGATTGCCGACGGCGACGCCGACCACTAACACTTCCCCGAGACGGGCCATGATCATCATGACTCCGCCCCGCAGCAGTAACCAATCTCTCGGTGCACCCTCCTACCTCTTGGGTGTCTCCGCTCTTCATCGCACTAGCCTCCTCTTCAGATGAGGACGGGCTGTTATCAGTCACAGTATGGGGTCCATGACGCCCCGATCCACTACCACTCATATCTCGAAGTTGTTGCACTGTCCTCGAGTCTGTTGGTTCCGGTAGTATCAGTGCCAAACTATCCCGGATCTGTTCTAAGACTCGCACTAGCTCAGGGGAGGCTTGTGGTGCCCGTCCCCCTGCCGGTTGTACAATCGGTCGAGGTTCGGGACCTTCGCCCCGCCTCTCTTGTTCATTCGGTCCCGGTCTTCCCGGGTGTTAACCATTTTCCGAGAATCAATATAAACACAACATTACGGTAATAATCAATCAAAACTTAGCAAAGCAGCAGATTCCAATTGGCTCAGATATGTACATGCATGATGCAATGAAATGCAACCTTACTATCACATAGACCATTCGCAACTAGGTAAGCCTGCTCTGATACCAACTTGTCACCCCACCCCCGCACCCTCACACCCCGCACTCGCGGAAGCGTACGGAGAACGGAACTAAACCGGGGAAAGGGGGAAAGTGGCGGCGACGGTTCACTCACTCACAACCTTAGCATAAACCTTAAACTCAAGCAAAAGTGTTCAACCAAGCCCCCAAGACACTCACCTACGCGAACGGGGTTGAAAAGAACCAAGGATTACGAAAACGGGGTCCAGGCGACCGCCCGGGCCCCAGCCCGGGTCGCCTGAACCATCGCCTAACTCGCTGCCCACAAAGCTGAGTGGACCAGGCGACCGCCCGACCTCCGGAGAGGGGTCGCCTGGCCTCTCGCCCGACCAGCGACCGCCGCCCAGGCCGGCCGCCCGGCCTGTCACCCGACCGCCGCTCCAAAACCTGGGGGTCCAGCGACCGCCGCTCCAAGAAAGGGGTCGCCCGGCCTCGCCCGATCTCGCCTACTACGGAAGTGGTCCAGCGACCGCCCACTCCAAGGGAGGGGTCGCCCGACCCTCCGACCGAACCGAAAACCTGAAAACCTACGCCGAACTTAAACAATTTCGAACCTGAACTTTAACACTTATAAAATCTTACCATTTACACAACCAAAACCTACAAAACTAATCATGCAAGTTATGTACATTATACAGAGCCAAAACCAAGTTCGGAATACAAAAGGAACCCACCAATCGGCGGTCTCACGGAATCCAACCGCGCAAAGGTGAAACTGCCGCCGCTCTAGACCAAAACCTTTCAAACAAGCAACCTCGCCTACTCGGCGACTTGCTTTTCCTTGCCTTTTCCCGAAACAAGAGATATAAGGGTAAGTTCTCGAAAGAACTTAGTAAGGGAACAGGTATAGACATGGTGCAGTTACTAAAACGGTAGATACAATAAACCTGCAAACGGAAACATAACGAATACGATACACAACGCATCTCACAATCAAACCTACGCAATGCAGTCGATCACACACAATCACATTCAACTCACATTCATACGATAACATTTTTCGCGATGGACCATGGCGAGATCTGCCCCGGTCCAACCGGCAATGGCCATGCGTCCATTCACAATCGGTCGGTAGAGCATGGTACCAGCTCGGGGGAGCACCCCCCATCGGTCAATTAATATAAACCATCGATAACCATCGTAGGTATATCGGAATCCCAATCGGTTCCTCGCACAACAATGCCTATACCAGAACTAGGTCGGCATCATCGGGCACTCCTCTTCCAAACCTAGCCTCGCCTATATCCGAGTATGCTTGCTACGCAAAGCAATACTCCTAAACACACACTCGAACCCTTACCTCTAATTAAAGTCCGAATCCAATTTCTTGATCGACGGTCCCAGAGAAATTTCGGCAGAGTTTCTGCCCAAATTCAAAGCAACTCCCTGTTCACAATCAATCACAGATACACAATTCAATTCAGAATTCACAGAAACAGTTATTGGCATTGGCGCCAAAACCGAGGCTCGGCCGGGAAAAACGACTTTCACACCGAGCCTTTTCTAATTGAACCGATCACACTATCAGAACCAGAATTCTACTCTGAATTCAAAATGCCCTTACCTTTCACTAAATCTTCCGTCGAAAATTACACCCAATATTTCGACGCGAATCGCACAACCTCAAAGTGCTTTCTTCCTACGCCTCGTTATCAAACATGCACCAGAAGTGCCGAGAACGCTTAGGAACCGAAAATTAAACAAAGGAGCATATGACACTATTCACTCAAACATTCAAATGCTCCTAACTTGCAAAATACACTGATTCTTCCAAAACAGACTTCAGATTATCGATCTACACAACCCAATGAACAATTTAAGAGGTTTACCTCGAAGTTTGGTCACGAAATGACGGAAATCAGTTGTGAGCTCCAAGCTCAACAATGGCGCAATGGTGAGAGAGAGAGAGAGAGATATACGGATGGAGGTAGAAGAAGAAATGGGAAAGTGTTGACCAAATAAATCCCTTTTTCCTTTATATACATATATGTATTAATTACCTAAATACATATACATATTCACTTATTACTCTTTTCTTCCCTTTTTCACATTCAACCAAGAAGGGACATGTGTCCCTTCTCTCCCTCTCCCATACGCCTCTTCCTTTTCTTTTTAGCCAAAATATCTCATTTTCAATTATCTCACACACAAACAAAACTGCATTTTTCGCTCAGCCCGAAAATGCAACTTTTTATCAAACTTACTCCGATTGGTACCAAACTTTAACCAATTACTCGAGACATCTTAAAACCCATAAAACACATTTTTCTTATCCATTTATAAGTCCCGAGTCACTCGGAAATGCAACTCCCTGGAATTACGCGCACCCGCGTAACATTTTCTAAATTAGTCCCGGGTTGCCCCAAAAATCACCAAATCAAATCCACAATTACCAAACATGCAGTACGAGTCCCAAAACAGAAATTATCGAGAATCCGGTAATTAAACTTAAATACGTAATTAACTTAATTACGTACCGGGTGTTGGTAACACCGTGAATACCATTCATCCATCTCATTTAGTCCATTTGAAGTTGTGTATGGTTTTAATCCTTTAACCCCTTTGGACTTAATTGCTCTAAATCACGATGATCAAATTGATGTAAGTGGTCAAAAGAAAGCTCAACAAATGAGAGACTTGCATGCTAAGGTACATGAACAACTTAACAAGATCAATGAAGCTTATGCAAGAAGGGTAAATAAAGGCAAGAAGTTTTGGACATTTGAGGTAGGGGATTTGGTTTGGTTGCACCATAGGAAAGAAAGGTTCCCACAAGCTAGGAAGAGAAAACTTTCACCTAGAGGGGAAGCAGCTGCGTCGACCCATAAGCTACCACAATACGCTCTGCATCAACACATACCCCAAACCGGACGTGGAAGCATCCGTATAAATCACATACGGTAAGCTCGGATCTAAAAGAATCGAGAATCGGAGCGTCGGTCAAGCTGCCGCTTCAACTCACGGAAATTCCACTCGCACTTCTCGACAGATAAGCAGCTTGACCCTTCTTGGTCAACTGTAAGCGGAGATGCGAATAGAAAATCCCAGTACAAACCTCCGATAATATCCTGCTAACCCCAGAAAGCTCCTGATCTACCGTACCGTGGTAGGTTGTTTCCAATACAGAACTACCCTCACCTTCTCTGGATCCACAGACAGACTATGCTCAGATATAATATATCCCAGAAAAGTGACTCCCGAATCCAGAACTCACACTTTAAGAATTTAGCATAAAGCTGATGTTCCCAAAGTGTCTGCAGAACTACCCTCAGATGCTCCCGATGCGAGTCCTCATCCCTAGAATATATCAGAATATCATCAATAAAAACCACCAGAAATGAGTCCAAGTAGGGTCGGAACACCCGATGCATCAGATCCATGAATGTCGTCGGAGCATTGGTCAGCCCGAATGGCATGACCGTAAACTCAAAGTGTCCATATCGGATGCAGAAAGCAGTTTTAGGTATATCCTCATCCTTCACCCTAAGCTGAAAGTACCCAGATCGGAGATCAATCTTCGAGAAAACTCTCGAACCCCGAAGTTGATAAAAAAAGATCGACAATCCTCGGCAACGGATACTTATTCTTCACAGTAAGTGCATTCAACCGTCTGTAATCAATGCAAAATCGAAGCGTCCCATCTTTCCTCTTAACAAACAGAACCGGAGCACCCCACGGTGAAGTGCTCGGTCGGATGAAGCCCTTCTGCTGTAATTCCTCCAACTGCTTCTTCAACTCTTGCATTTCAGAAATAGGCATCCGTTAAGGAGGAATAGATAACGGAACAATACCCAACTGCAGGTAGATCTCAAACACAATCTCCCGCTCTGGCGGTAATCCGGGCAACTCCTCCGGAAATACCTGCGGAAAACTCGAACCACTGATATACTATCTAACTTCAACCTAGAACAAGCTTCTTTCAGATAATAGCATTCCCCTACACCGACTATCGGCGGTGATCCAGAATCTGCAACTGCATGCCGTCTTTGTGCGATAGTCAAACCAGTCAGAGCCGTGAGAGGTAGTACCTCTCCAGAAACCATAATGGTACGGGTTGCTCAATCAATGTGCACAGATTACTTGGATAGCCAGTCCATCCCAAGAATAAAAACATAGTTCGGCGTATCTAAAACCAACAAATCTGATACCATCTGATGTCCGCCTACAGATATCGTACAACCCCGAACCATCTCATTGAAAAACAGAAACTGACTCCCAGCAGTTTTTTACTAAAAACATTTGAGGCAAGGTACTAACAGACAGATGTAGAGATGTAACACATTTCTGTGTTACAATAGAAATAGATGCTCCTGTATCCAATACTGCATGAACCGGTATCTCATTCAGAAATAAAGTACCCTGCAGAACTCCCTGCTGACTCGAGCCTCCCTGCTGGTACTGACCGCCGACTAGGTCCTCCTCGACCTCCCCGATGTCTAGGGCCTCCCCCTCAAAATGGAACACTTGTCCTTCTACGAGCTGCTGTGGTGGAGGGGATGGCTGAAGCTGCTGTCGCTACTGAGGTCTCGGGCCACCCTGCTGAAACCCACGCCCTCACGGCGCGTTGGGCTATGCCCGAGACTGTGGACGCTAATAACTGCCAAAAACCCTGCCTTACAGTCAGAGGGCAATCCCGTACCCAGTGAGTGTCAGACCCGCAACGTAAACATCGGCCCTCCTGCCTATAACAAAGTCGGCCGGGGTGATACCTACAACTAGTCGAACAAGATCGTGCCGGTGGTGCTCCCCCTCTACCTCTACTAGACTACCCAGGCCTGTTCGGCCATTTGAGAAATCTGCCGGGTCCCGAAACAAAGTGTGTGGAGCCCCTCGTACCCACCCGACCTCGGGCTGCAAGGGGAGGCGACTCTCAACCTCCTCTTCCATACCATGGTACTGCGGTACGTAGTGAATAAGCCTATCAAACTCCCGCTCAAACTCTGCAATAGTCCTGTCTCCCTAATGAAACTCATCAAACTGTGCCTGACGCAGATTCCTGGCTACATCCCCACTGCACTGCTGGTGGAAAATGTAGCCTCCCCCAGGAGTTTGCCAACTCCTGCAAACCAAGTCTCTACTACCTCTGGCCCTTCTCGGTCATTGAACCTCGGGGGGGTTCAAACTCTAAAACCTCTCCAGAAGTCTGACCCCGTCAGACTGGTGCCTCAGATCTCCCCGTCGTTAATAGGACCGACGAGAAGTCTAGGTGTCGTAGTGACCATCCTCCTCGGAGTCACTCACTTACCAATCCCAAAGCTGTGGCGAGCAGTGGCTTAAGTCTCGCTATCACCACCTAATCAAAATGCCCTTACTGTGGCATAATCAGATCTTTCCCTGCCTACTGCCGCCCCTGAACCAGCTAGGCTGGCGGGTAATACCAAATCAGAGAGGGGTCCCTACGACCGCTAAACCTCGGGGGCGGTGAGTGTGGTTGTTCAGACCCTGGGTTACGCTGAACCCGTATCCTACTCCACGGAGGTGTGGGATCCCAGTCCCGCCCCTCCGGTACCAAATCACGCTATCTACGCGTGTTAACCATACCTCAAAAATTTCAGACCAAACAGAGTCCAGACAAATCGGTCACTCCTAATCCCTACAGAAGTTACTTCTCAGAATGATAAAATCATGTATTACACCAAATCACAGAAGCAGTTCATGCTTATTTCACCAAATCTTTCCCTAACACACAAATTTTACGTACCTGAAACTTTTCCACAATCCCTTTCTTGTAATAGTTTTACCAAAATCCAGAAATTCTGGATTCCGTACTCTGCAACTACCAGGATAACTTGAAGGACCAAACTTTGTCCCACAATTTTATTTTAAAGTGGTTCAAGTAAGGAGGTGGCCAATCTCCGTACCAAACCATACTAAAATAAAATGTACAACAACAGTTGTCACTACAAGTCACCACTGACGACAGGACACCTCCTTCGGATACGATAGAAGAAAGAAGAATCCCTCAGGGAATATATTCAGTGATTTTAGGCGGAATCCATCCAAGTCCCAAATCTGGGGGAGGAGGCCCGTCTACTCACAGCCATTCAGGGTCTCCAATGGGACTCTCTTTTCTTTGTGGAGGTACACACCAACCCCCCCTGCGACATGGAGCAATTCCTGAACATGGCATCCCGGTTCATGAACATAGAAGAGGTCACTTGACCACTCTCGCCAAACCCTTCAAACGCGGGGACTATCGATATTGCCTCGCTGGAAAAACATGTCATATGATTTGTGCTCATTAATAAGCAACTGTGGCATCGCGGATCCAACGATGCCTCCGCACTCTTGAGGGACACTCCGTCCTGGACACCCTCCACCAAGGCAGCTGCGATGCCTGCATAAGGGCTGGGACACTTGCCCACAAGGCCCCCCGCCAAGGATACTACTGGCCCCCCGCCAAGGGACGCTGCCGCGCTGGTCAAAATATTCCACCAATCAGCTCTCGCATTAAACGGCTGCCATCTACGGAGTCTCCATCACTGACGAATCCAGTGCCATTCTCCTTATAGGGCCTTGATCTCATTGGCCCAGTGCCGACCGCACCAGGTCAGTACCATTTGCGTATCATCACGGTTGATTACTTCTCTAAATGGGGCGAGGTAGAACCCATGGTCTCCATCGTCTTCGCCAAAAATCATCAGTTTCTCTGGGAGGACTTCGTTTGCCAGTACGGCAGCCCCCGCGCCATCATTTCAGACGATGGCACTTAGTTCGCCAGCCATGGCGTCCAAAAATGGTCCCAGGATAAATAGTGTCCGCATACTTTTCACCCCAGTGGCGCATCTCCGGTCCAATGACCTCTACTTGGTCACCAACCAAACCCTCAAGGAGGGCCTCAAGACACCTTTCTCCTTGTCTACGGCGCAGACGCGCCTTTGCCTATTAAGGCAGACCTCCCCACGACCCGCATCATCAACTTCACGGACCAAGTAAGTCCTAAGCTCCATATTATAGTTCCAATATAAAACTGGTGTATCTGCTCTTATCCTACAGCATTACACGGCAACTCAATTGCCCTCCCAATCACCCTCTGTACCTAACCGGTTAGACTGGCCACTTGCCGGGCGTCATAAGTCCAAGGCACCAGACCTTGTCAGGTCCCACAAGGTTGCGCCAATGGTCTTTGAGGGTCTCGTCTCTACGAACCCCAACTGACCATCAACTCGGTCGCGCCAATGGTCTTTGCGGGTCTCTTCTTTACGAACCCCAACTGACCTTCAACTCGGTCGCGCGAATGGTCTTTGAGGGTCTCGTCTCTACGAACCCCAACTGACCTTCAACTCGGTCGCGTCAATGGTCTTTGCGGGTCTCGTCTCTACGAACCCCAACTGACCTTCAACTCGGTCGCGCCAATGGTCTTTGCGGGTCTCGTCTCTACGAACCCCAACTGACCTTCAACTCGATCGCGCCAATGGTCTTTGCGGGTCTCGTCTCTACGAACCCCAACTGACCTTCAACTCGGTCGCGCCAATGGTCTTTGCGGGTCTCGTCTTTATGAACCCCAACTGACCTTCAACTCGGACACCTTCAACAGGTAGTTGCGGGTCTCGTCTCTACGAACCCCAGCTGACCTTCAAATCGCCTCGTCCCAAGGGTAATCCCCTTGCGGTACGAAAGGGTAATCCCCTTTTGGCTCCTTGAAGAAGGTCCCTGTATAAACCGCCCTTGCGCGTGACGTGGAACAGGCCCAACCCAAGCCCAAACATCAAGATCCGCTCGTTGGCCTTGGTGGACCTATGACAAGGAGCCGGAATAAGAAGGCTAAGGACGCTCTCAACCTGTTGATGCACGGTTTTGCAAAGTGTGAGGAACAAAGTGAAGTTATCCACAAAGATGAAGGAAAAGTGCAAGCACTCCTCAATTTGGGCCAACCCAATTCTCAAATTGTGCAAACAATTTTCAACATTTCGGTTTGGGCTCAACCAAATGACAATTTGGCCCAAGTGCATGGTTCACGAATTCTCAACCTGTTGAGTTTCCAGCTGGCGCATTCAATGCACTTCAAAGGCTTCCAACCGTTCACTTCTCATCAAGGACGAACTTTAGCAGCCTTGAGGACTCAAGAGTCATCCAAAATCATCCAGAAACCATTGGTGAAGAAGGAGTTACAAGCCTTGAAGCCCCTCCATCAAGAGCACTTAAATGAGGGTCATTTACTTCTCATTTATTTGGCCAAAACTCATCCCTCATCTTCTAGCTCGAATTTTTATCATTTTATTTCAGTTTTCGAGTTGTTTTGGCTAGGTCTACCCATTAGCTAGCCTAGAATAATTTTTAGAAATAATTATTTTAAATTCCCATATTTACATCTCCTTTAATTTCCATCATTAAGAATGGAAATGAAGGGAATTGTCAATGGATTTAGAATTCCAACTTCCTTGTCCTATAAAAGGAGGTCTAGGTGTAATTTGCAAGACAATTCAATCATCAAATATATTTCATCTTTTTCCTTGAAATTGAGAGTGATTCTCTTTTCAACCTATCTACCTTTTTCCACTCAATTCGTTACAAGTCTACTAAGACCAATATTGCCTTCTCATTGGAAGAAGGAGGTGTTGGCCCCATCTACATTCCCCCACAATTTTGGCAACGAAGGCTTTTTTGTCTTGGACCGTTTTTGGTATCAAGAAGGAGGAGTCGCCAAAGGCATAACACCATCTTTACCTGGGCAAGGATCCAGGAGGAGTTGGCGGCCATACTAGTTCGTTTCTCAAGCTTCCACATCGTTTTACTTTTGTGCATTCCGGATCTATCAATCTGTTGACATTTTCGCCTCATCAATCATACCTACCACGTGTTGCTCCTTTTTTGGATAGATCTGCTCCTCGTGTTCCAGGATACCCTCCCGGAATCACATCAATTGGTATCAGAGCATTCTGACAACCACATCAATTCTCCCCCCTTCTTCAAAAGATTCCGACCTCGGAATCTCATCTTCCATAGTACCTTCAAAAGGGGAAAGATCCATAACATTAAATGTTGCATGTACTCCATATTTACCACTAGGAAGATCTAGAGTGTAGGCATTATCTCCCCTTTTTGCAACCACTTGGAAGGGACCATCTCCTCTTGGGGCGAGTTTGTTCTTTCTTTCTTGAGGGAATCTCTCCTTTCTCAAGTGTAACCATACCCAATCACCAACGTCAAAGGTAACTTTTTTCGACCTTTATTTGCCCTCCTTGCATATGCTTCATTCTGTTTGGAGATCCTTTCTTTCACCTTCTCATGTAACTCCTTCATTTGTTTTGCTTTCAATGCTCCATCTTTATGAGCTGCATCATTAAGAGGTAAAGGCAATAAGTCCATTGGAGTCAACGGGTTGAAACCGTAAACAATTTCAAAAGGGCTATAAGTTGTTGAAGTATGAAAAGCCCTATTGTAAGCAAATTCAACATGTGGAATAAACTCTTCCCACTGCTTCAAATTCTTCCTAAGGAGTGTTCTAAGCAATTGTATCATTGTTCTATTAACTACCTCGGTCTGCCCATCGGTTTGTGGGTGACTAGATGTTGAAAACAATAGCTTAATACCAAGTTTAGCCCATAATGTCTTCCAAAAGTGACTTAGGAATTTGATGTCCCTATCACTTACTATTGTCCTAGGCAATCCATGATATTTAACAACCTCCTTAAAGAATAAATTTGCAACATTTGTAGCATCATCCGTTTATGAAAAGGAATAAAGTGAGCCATTTTAGAAAAACGGTCAACAACTACAAAAATTGCATCATGCCCATTTTGAGTCCTAGGAAGACCAGTAACAAAATCCATTGATATGTCAACTCAAGGTAAAGAAGGAGTAGGGAGTGGAGTATAGCCTTTTTGCATGTAACACATCGAGCTCAAAATTTGTCCACGTCCTTCTTCATGTTCGGCCAAAAGAAATGCTCTTTGAGAGCTTCCAAGGTCTTGAGCTGACCAAAATGTCCCATAAGTCCTCCTCCATGGGCTTCCCTTACAAGTAGCTCTCGGATGGAACCTCTAGGAACACAAAGCTTGTTAGCTTTAAAGAGATATCCATCAAATATGTAATAAGTGTCAACAGTTGAGACAAACATGCTTTGTAAACAGATCCGAAGTCAATATCTTCACCATACAAGTTCTTCATCTGTTCAAATCCTAAAACCTTCTTGTTCAACATCTTTGAATAAAGCATACCTTCTAGACAATGCATCTGCCACTACATTTTCTTTACCTTTCTTAAACTTAATTAAGTAAGGAAAAGATTCAACAAATTCCATCCATTTTGCATGTCTTTTTGAAAGTTTACCTTGACCTTGCAAATACTTTAATGAATAATGGTCAGTATGAATGACAAATTCCTTAGGCAAGAGATAATGAGACCATACCTCAAGACTTCTCACAAGAGAATATAATTCTTTGTCATATGTTGAATAATTCAAAGGACCGCCACTCAATTTTTCACTAAAGTATGCAATAGGTTTACCTTCTTGAGTGAGAACTGCACCAATACCTATGCCACTCGCATCACACTCAACTTCAAAGATCTTACCAAAATCAGGTAGTAAAAGGACCGGAGCTTGTGTCAACTTTTCTTTCAACAGGTTGAACGCTTTCTCTTGTTTGTCACCCAAAACAAATGGTACTCCTTTCTTGACAAGCTCGTTAAGTGGGGCAGCTATGGTGGAAAAATCTTTCACAAAAGCGTCTGTAAAAGCTAGCAAGACCGTGAAAAGATCTCACTTCGGTCACATTAGTAGGGGTTGGCCAATCCTTGATGGCTTGCACCTTGGATTCGTCAACACTTAGTCCTTTCTCACTAACAACATATCCAAGAAACACAATCTGATTAGTAGCAAAAGTACACTTCTTAAGATTAGCATAAAGCTTTTACGCTCGAAGAGTTTCAAACAATAACATGAGATGTTCAACGTGTTGAGATAAAGTATGACTATAGATCAAAATGTCATCAAAATAAACCACAACGAATTTTCCAATGAATTTCCTTAAAACATGGTTCATGAGTCTCATAAAAGTAGAAGGGGCATTGGTTAATCCAAATGGCATGACAAGCCACTCATATAAGCCAATGTGGGTCTTAAAGGCGGTTTTCCACTCATCACCCTTTTTCATGCAAATTTGGTGATAACCACTCTTAAGATCAACCTTAGAAAATACCTTTGCACCTGAAAGTTCATCAAGCATGTCATCAAGGCGTGGAATGGGATGTCGGTACTTGATGGTGATCTTATTGATGGGGCGGCAATCCATGCACATCCGCCATGAACCATCACTTTTAGGTACCAGAAGAACGGGTACGGCATAAGGGGACAAGCTTTCTCGGATGTACCCTTTTACAAGAAGCTCTTGGACTTGCCTCTGTATCTCTTTGGCTTCCTTGGGGTTGGTTCGATAATGGGGCCAATTTGGTAATGGTTCTCCCGGGACAAGATCGATTTGATGCTCAATACCTCGGTATGGAGGTAAACCAATCGGATCTTCGAAAATATCTTGATATTCCTGCAACAACAAAGAAAGAAAAGAAGGAATTTCTTCCTCTTGATCCATTGTTAGAAGACAAGTGTTAGGTAAAAAGAGAAAACAACATTTTTTACTCAAAAGAGCTTTCTTGATGTGTTTTTCTTTGGCTATGGAAAGGAAACACTCTTGTCTTCTCTCATTCTCTCTTTTACCACTCTTTTCACTATTTATTCCTTCACCATCCCAAAAGACTTTTGACTCTTGCAAATCCACTTGGGATTTCTTTTTATTTTCAACTTTACCCTTAAGTTTACCATCCTTACCCTCGGACTCACTTTGGAGTTGGATCTGATCGGCATGGGCTTGTTGGGGTGTTAAAGGCACCAAGGTAATCTTTCGGTCAACGTGTTGAATGGTGTATCGATTGGTCACACCATCATGCACAGCTTGCTTATCATACTGCCAGGGCCTCCCAAGTAGAATATGGGAAGCAATCATCTTAGGTACAACATCACAAAGTACCTTGTCTTCATAATTGCCAATTTTGAGGGGTACTTCAACTTGACAATTCACCTTGGCATGAGCGGTGTCATCCATCCATTGAAGAAGGTAGGGTCGAGGATGCTTGTGAGTAGCAAGTCCTAACTTATTCACCATATGAGAACTAGCAACATTAGTGTAAGAACCGGAATCAATAATGAATGAACATACTTTACCATTCACAAGTGCTCTTGAATGGAAGAGATTCTCCCTTTGACATGATTGAGGGGTTGGTTGCACCTGTAGTACTCGTCTTGCTACTAGGAGAGGACCTTCAACCGGAAGACCGTACTCTTCCTCAACAGGTTGAGCATACTCGTCCTCAACAGGTTGAGCAGATTCGATCTCATCATTTTCTTCATCCTCACTGTACCATTCTCCATCTCTCATGAGTATAACTTTCGGATTTAGACATTGATGAGCATAATGGCCCATACCTTTGCATTTATAGCATTGAACTTCATGAAGGGGTTTTGAAGGGGGACGGTTTTGGGGGCGATTTTGGGAAGAGGAAGGGGTAGATGTGGGAGATTTGGAAGGGGTACCTTTTTGTGGAGGTGGGGGTGTCCTTTGTGGAGCTTTCGGCCCTTTGGTTTGATCTTGGAGCCATGGTGGAAGTGCTCCCTTTCTTGAGTTGTCTTTCAATTCGGATGGCTTTATGTAACAACTCTTGAAAATTATTGTACTCACATAATTCCAAGGTCTTCACAATGTCAGGTCTAAGTCCTTGAATGAACCTAGACATTTTTGCTTCATCTCTTTCAATAACATCGGCTCTCAAAAGGGCGGATTCCAACTCTTTGTGGTAGTCCTCAACACATTTAGTGCCTTGGACAAGTGTTTGAAGGCGTTGGAAACATTCTCGAGTGTAGTATGATGGCACAAATCTCTCTTGCATTTGGATCTTCAATTCTTCCCAAGTTTGAGGACCTAATCCATGCTGATTTTCTTGATTCCACCATGTGAGGGCATAACCATGAAACTCAACAATGGCCAATTTAACCTTGAGGTCAGTGGTATAATCAAAGCAATTAAATACCAATTCACATTTCTTTACTCAATCAAGGTACTCATCCGGGTTGCTTTTTCCATAGAAAGGTGGAATTTTCAATTTGAAGTTTCGGTAAACCTGTTGAGCCATATCCCTTTGCCTTTGATTGTGGTGAGGTGGAACATCTTCTCCTTCATCAATATTTGATTGATGATCATCTTCCTCATTTCGAGGTTCCCGCTCTTCCTCCTCTCTTCGACCAGCCTCAAGACGGGTAAGTCTTGCATTTAGTGGAGTCATTTGTTCCTGCAACATTCTTTGGAATTGTGCTAACAATGCTTCATCAGCCATTTTTTTCACTCAAAAATCACAGATTCTCTTTATAAACCTAACAACTTTTTCTGGCTCAAAATTCTTGAAAAAGTGATTCAAAACAAGACACAAAAGATGCAATAAAATAAAACCTCAACAGATCTCAACAGGTTGAAGAAAGTGTTGTTACTTTTTGCAAAACGGTTCTTTGTGGGTTTTGGAAAAGGATATTCCGCAACTTTTGAAAGAACAGGTTTGAAAAGGCTCTGAGGTTGTTCTATTCCTTGCCCTTTGTTTGAAATTGTTCCAAGAATTCTTCAAATTGGCTTTTCTGCAATCTGTCAACAGGTTGAATCAGTAGCAGTTTTTTTTCTTTTTTTTTAAATGCAAACAAGATGCAAATTTTTTTCAATTTTTTTTCAATGCAGATAGCAGAACACTGGAACAAGAAATTAAAAATGGCAAGAACAACCGAGAAAAACACAATGATAACAAAAATGATATATGTTGCGGAATAAAAAGAAAAGGGTAGAAAAACTTCTCCTTGTTGAGCAAGTGGCTCTGATACCAATTGATGTGGTTGTCAAAATGCTCTGATAGCAATTGATGTGGTTCGAGGAGCAGATCTAGCCAACAAAGGAACAACACGGGGTAGGTATGATTGATGAGGCGAAAATGTCAACGGGTTGATAGATCCGGAATGCACAAAAACAAAACGATGCAGAAGCTTGTGAAACGAACGGATATGGCCGCCAAATCCTCTTGGATCCTTGCCCAGGCAAAGATGGTGTTATGCCTTTGGCGACTCCTCCTTCTTGATACCAAAAATTTTCCAAGACAAAGGAAGCCTACGTTGCCAAAATTGTGGGGGAATGATGATGGGGCCAACACCTCATTCTTCCAATGAGAAGACAATATTGGTCTTAGTAGACTTGTTAAGAAAACTCAACAAGAATTGAGTGGAAAATGGTAGATAGGTTGAAAAGAGAATCACTCTCAATTTCAAGGAAAAAGGCGAAATATGTTTGATGATTGAATTGTCTTGCAAATAACACCTAGACCTCCTTTTATAGGACAAGGAAGTTGGAATTCTAAATCCATTGACAAGTCCCTTCATCTCCATTCTTAATGATGGAAATTAAAGGAGATGTAAATATGGGAATTTAAAATAATTATTTCTAAAAATTATTCTAGGCTAGCTAATGGGTAGACCTAGCCAAAACAACTCTGAAAACTGAAATAAAATGATAAAAATTCGAGCTAGAAGATGAGGGATGAGTTTTGGCCAAATAAATGAGAAGTAAATGACCCTCATTTAAGTGCTCTTGATAGAGGGGCTTCAAGGCTTGTAACTCCTTCTTCACCAATGGTTTCTAGATGATTTTGGATGACTCTTGAGTCCTCAAGGCTGCTGAAGTTCGTCCTTGATGAGAAGTGAACGGTTGGAAGCCTTTGAAGTGCATTGAATGCGCGGTGAAACTCAACATGTTGAGAAATTCGTGAACCATGCACTTGGGTCAAATTGTCATTTGGTTGAGCCCAAACCGAAATGTTGAAAATTGTTTGCACAATTTGAGAATTGGGTTAGCCCAAATTGAGGAGTGCTTGCACTTTTCCTTCATCTTTGTGGATATCTTCATTTTGCTCCTCATACTTTGCAAAACTGTGCATCAACAGGTTGAGCGCTTCCTTAGCCTTCTTGGTCCGACTCCTTGTCATAGGTCCACCAAGGCCAACGAGCGGATCTTGATGTTTGGGCTTGGGTTGGGTTTGTTCGATGTCAGCGCGCCTCACCGGACCTTCCGCACGGACACCTTCAAGGTACCTGAACCCCGGCTGACCTTCAAGCGGATCTTGATGTTTGGGCTTTCGTTGGTAGTTGCGGGTCTGGTCGTCGCGAATCCCGGCAAGCCCTTCGCCATGATCACGAAAGGTCATCGCGCTCCGCGCAAACTCAGTCCTCTGTCTACACACGGAGTACAGGACCCTGCCCATACTCCGCTCTCAGGAGGAGGCATCTTGGTACACTACCCAAGCAAATGCGTCCTCGCATCACATCAAAGTTAAAAACGGCTCGGACTGCGAGAGGAATGCGACTATCACAGCTGTACGCTAAGTTCTCTAAGTGCGATTTCTGGATGCGGGAGGTATCTTTTCTAGGTCACATCGTGGGAGAGCATGGTATTTCAGTGGATCCGGAGAAGACCAAGTCAGTTGAGGAGTGGAGGCAGCCACAGACGGTCAAGGACATACGGAGTTTCTTGGGTTTGGCAGGGTACTACCGCAGATTTGTACCAGGATTCTCCATACTTGCATCACCGCTCACTTAGTTGACCAAGAAGGGTCAGCCGTTTGTTTGGTCCTCGGCTGCAAGGACAGCTTTGGGAACTCGGTGATTCTTGACACACGCTCCGATTCTGAGCCAACCGGACCCGGCACTACCTTACGTGATCTATTATGACGCGTCAAAGACGGGGATCGGTTGTGTGTTGATGCAAGGGCAGCATGTCATCGCGTATGGGTCGAGACAGATGCGACCACACAAGCAGAACTACCCGACGCATGACTTGGAGTTAGTTGCGATTATTTATGCCCTCAAGTAGTGGAGGCACTACCTACTCGGCAACAGGTTCCAGATTTTCACCGACCATAGGAGTTTGAAGTATCTGTTCACACGAAGGATACGAACATGAGGCAGCGATGGTGGCTCGAGTACATGAAGGATTATGACTACACCATCGAGTACACCGCCGGCATGGTGAACTCAGTAGCTGATGCTTTGAGCAGGAAGTACACGGGTATTGTCAATGGTGGGAATCTTGGGATCAAGGCCGAGGGGTCAGATCTAATGATGCTATGGCATCAGTGGGTGCAGTGGGAGCAAGCTCAGGTCAGCACTTTGATAGTCGATCGATTGGTTGGTGACATCCGAGAGGCACGGAGTCGAGACATAGGCTTGAGGAAGCTCTCGAGTGAGGAGAAAGGAGCCTTGCGACCACACTTTGAGTACAAGTAGGGATTGTTGTACTTCAAGAGTCGCCTCATGTACCGGATGAATCATCGATTCGAGATCGATTATTGGGAGAGGCGCACTCCAGCGGTTTAAGCATCCACCCCGAGAGGTGAGAAGATGTACCACGACCTTGATCTCACTTGGAGGCCAGGGATGAGGAGGGACATAGCCGCCTTTGTGGCGAGGTCTACAACTTGTCAACGTGTCAAGGTAGAGCACCGAGAAACCATGGGCAGCTGCAGACTCTACCTATACCCGTCGGGAAGTGGGGTAACATTACGATGGATTTCTGACTGGTTTACCTCCGACTAGAGCGAATCACGATGCTATTTGGGTCATAGTCGACCGGCTGACTAAGTGTGCACATTTTACGCCGTCACGAGTGAGTGACTCATTTGGAGAAGCTTGCCCGATTATACATTCGAGAGATCGTGAGACTACATGGAGTACCGAACTCTATCGTATCTGCTAGAGATCCACGATTTACGGTGAGGTTTTGGAGTGCCTTTCACAAGGCTCTAGGCACGCGACTTCACTGAGCATGGCATATCATCCTTAGACGGATGGGCGGTCGAGAGAGGGTTATTGATTGTCGAGGATATGCTCGGGAGTTGTGTTACGGACTTTGGGGACATTGGGATCAAAACCTGCCATTCTTAGAATTCTCTTATAACAACAACTATCAGACTACTATCGGTATGGCACCTTATTAGGCCCGGGATTGTCGGAGATGCATGACGCCACATTGTTGGACATATTCCTAGGACAGGGTGACCATTGGTCCCGAGCTTATAGAGGAGATGACGGAGAAGATCCGTCTGATTCGAGATGCGGATGAAGGCGGTAAATGGCAGGACCACCTCATACGTTAACAAGAGCCGATGTGAGCTAGAGTTTGAGGTGGGAGACAGGGTTTGGTTGAAGGTTGCGCCGACTCGGGGGACAGTCCGATCTGGCAAGCGGGGCAAGTTAGCCGCAAGGTATATTGGTCCCTATGAAATTCTAGAGCGTATAGGTAGGGCTGCCTACCGATTGGCTTTGCCTCTGAGCATGTCTGCGGTGCATAATGTCTTCCACGTCAGCATGCTCAAGAATTGCATTTTGGATGCCAGTCAAACCATCCCGGTGGAGGAGGTTGAGCTCGAGCCAGATCTATCTTCTTGAGAGGTACCAATAGCTTTTCTGGCCAGAGACATTCGGAGACTCCGCAACAAGTCTGTTCCGATGATCAAGGTTCAGTGGTCACATCATTATGATCGAGAGGCGACTTGGGAGACAGAGTAGGACCCGATAAGTCGGTATCCGGATGAGTTCAGGCTGTTGAGATCACTCTTGGAGAACCAAGAGTCTTAGGGGGGAGGTTGTTACACCCACCCCGACAGTTTGCACTTTTCTCTAAATTCTCGTAGGAAGGTCAAACACTTTGTAATTTTCAGATCAAATACGAGTTGTGATTAATTTATGAGATTCAGTATTTGAGAGTTGATTTTGGTGTTAATTAAAGGTGTTTTATGTGTCGGGCGACATTTTTCAAGTTCCGGGATGTTTTGCCGAAAATTGGTTTCGGAAGGCAAAATGGTCACTATTGGGAGAAAATTTGAAATTCACATTTTGGGAAATGGTCCATTTGGCTGAATTTCTTTTTGGATAATTGGAAGAGGTGATTTGTTGTTCAAAGATAAGTGGATGGAGGTAATACCATGACATATGTCCATTTTCAACCAATTGGCTTCTTCCACCATTTCTTTTCTTCTTTTCATTAAATAAAAATACCTAAATTATCTCAAAAATTCGGTTCTTCCTCTATAATTCAGACATGTATATTATCTCATTTCAGATCATTTATCTCATTTCATCTCTTTCACTCAACACTTAGCTTATTTCAAGAAAACCTCAACCTATCTCCCTTTGTTGCCAAAATTTCTACACCTCTGTTCCAACGATTTCTGCTCTAGTTAGAGGCCGAATCAACTCTTGTGGTAGTTAGAGAAAATGGTCATCAACCTCTTGGCTACAACTTTGTAGAAGGAAGCCAGAGCCAGAAGTGAAGGGAAGGTCCCCAAAATCGGGTTGCAAGCGGAGGGGTTACTGCTAAGTTTCTAACTCCAAAAACCCAATCTTGAGGGTTTGAGTTGGGAACTTCAACAAGGAAGGTTCTACCACTCCCTACACCTCACAAATCAGTATTGATCAAGGTATGGGTGAGTTTATTTGGATGAATCATCATGTTTTGAAGATATGAACATGATTGAAAACTCACTATTGTTGTTGTTCTCTTTGGCCGAAATTTGCAAGGAAGATTGGTGGCTGTTTTGGTTCAACAATAGCTCATCCTAAGCTAAGCTACAAGTATCATCAAGGTGAGGATCATCTTTAATAAGATATGTGAAGATTTGATTGTTAGATAATTCGACCTTCAACGAGTAGATCCACGTATCTGCGTTTTTGAGATTTCTGCAGTGTAGCATTGGTGGCCACAATAGAGATTTCTGCCGGTATGCCAACCGTGGTAGTTAACTCACGATGTAATGTGCCGGAATTGTGCCGCTTTATTTCCGGCGATTAGGGCGATATCCCCTCACCGGTACCACGCCTTATGACCCGATCATCGGTGTGAGCTTAACAAGCTGTAGAGTGCTTGTCGAGGGTTCGGGAACCTTTGTATTGGTGTACCACCAGTCCGACGGGACTTAAGAGCATCATCACATGTGCATATCATAATCTGATATACTTAGGACTGTATTATTTAGTTGATCACATACTAACCCTTTTATGCGGGAAATATTTTCAAAGTTTTCCCTTCACCGTACCTACCTCCTTACGAGTTCTTTCGAGAACTCACCCCCACTTATTATGTTTTCGGGAGATCCGGGCAAGCGACTGCGGTGTAGATCTCCGCGGTGATCGTTCTGCAAATTTTGGTTTTGAGGTACTTATCCGTTAAGTTCGGGAGTGTTCTCGTTAGATACTTTTGTGTGATCTTTACGAGTTATGTCGACATGTATTCTCTTGTTTATGTTCAGCGTAGCAGTGATTTTAGCTAGCAAGGTAATACCGTTTATTTTGGACTCGGCTCTGTAGATGTTTTGCATATAGGTTATTTTCAGCACTTGGGTCTGTATATTATTCGTAGGGAGTTTCCGACCCTACGAAGAGGGCGGAACTCCTTCTGCCTGTATTCCTTATCATCTGCTTATTTTTTCCACGCGCGATATTCTATAAACCACTAACTTCTCTCGGGTGCAGGTTTAGGGCTAGAAAGACGTCTTAAAATCTGCAACACGACTTAACCTTAAAACCGAAAGGAAAACGTTTTAAAGGATGAGTTTCGGGTCCACACAAAACCATTTTTAGAACTCCGCTTTCATCCGCCGCCGACTCAACGAGCTTCCGCAACCACTCGACAACAGCGCTTCCAGCATCCGGGGCGGTGGGGTGACAGGCTCGACCGTCTATCGATGGATCTGTAGACATTGGCTCACTCGAAGCAGAAGATCCGGATGACTGGCGAACCCCCATCATCGCCCAACTCAAGAGGAGCTCCACAGATCCACGCACTCGCACTCGAGTGACAAGATTCGTCCTCATAAACGGGCTGCTGTGGCATCGTGGATTCTCCCCACCCCTCCAACGTTGCCTCACCGCCAAGGAGGGACGCAATGTATTGGAGACCATCCACCAGGGCAGTTGCGGTGCCCACATTGCTGCGGAGGCACTTGCACACAAAGCCTTCCGCCAGGGATACTACTGGTCTACCTTGAAGAAAGACACATCCTCGCTTGTCAAGATGTGCCATCAATGCCAGATCAACTCACACGTCCAACACCTTCCATCCACGGAATCTCCTGCACTCACAAATCCCGTACCCTTCGCCCTTTGGGGTCTCGACCTAATCGGACCAATGCCAAAGGCGACGAGACAATATCGGTTCTGTGTTGTCGCCGTGGATTATTTCACAAAGTGGATTGAAGTCGAGCCCTTGGTGAAGATAACATCTCCCAAGATCATCAAGTTCCTGTGGAAAAGCATTGTCTATCGATATGGCAGTCTCTGCGCCATCATCAAGACAATGGGAGCCAGTTCGCTAGTCACAGCGTGCAACAATGGGCCGAAGATAACAAGATTCGCATGCTGTTCGCCCCGGTGGCACATCCCCAGTCCAATGGCCAAGTCGAGGTCACCAACCGCACAATCAAAGAGGGACCCAAGAAGCGCTGGCTGGAGCAAAGGGGCGATAGGTGGATGAACTCCCAAGCGTCCTATGGGATTATAGTGTTACGGTCACCCAGGCGGAGTCGTGACACGGGTGACCGAGAGCTCGGTTTTGGCCTGCGGGTCACGGGTTTGGGCGGTCAGACGGCTCCCGGGACTTATCTGAGCATTATTTTTGGGAATCCTTCGGGTTTTGCGGTCGTGTGGGTCCCCCAGACATTTTTGGCGGAAATATTTTTTGGGGCCGGAGGGGTTGTCTCGGGGCGTCTGGCCGGGCTCGGTAGCGCTCCGGGACCTCGGAAAATGAAACCGTTTGCATATTTTGAATCGTGGGAATGTCCCGAATCGTTTTGCGGAGTATATGTTTTGCGACGTGACGTTCGGTCATGGGTGACTCCCGGGGCTCTACGTGGGTTAAGCGGGCACGGTACGACACTCTGGGTTTATAATTGAACTTGTGAGGAAGGATTTGGGTGAATTATGACGTTCGGAGGGTTGTGTTCAGTTTTGGTTCCAATTGGGGTTTGGAAATTGCGATTTGGCTAAAATTGCAGTTTTTGGGAAAGGTTGAGGACCAAGTTGTAATTAACCCAAAGTCAGCAATATTTTGGAAAGGGAGAAGAGAGGAAGTCGGTCACTAAAGGAGGATAAGGACACTTGTCCTTATGTGGTTAAAGATGGAAAGAAAAGGGAAAAAGAAAAGAAAAGAAAGGAAAATATATAAAGGATAGTTTTCTTCATTTTCTTCACATTTCTTCTTCTTCTTCCTCCTCTCTCCCATCCGCCATTTCTACTATTCACCAAGCTTCATGTGTTCTTCATTTGGCAAGGATTCAACAAGGTTTTGGGTGCAAATCATTGGTAAGCTTCTTCTCTTCAAGAATCTACAAGTTGGAAGCATAGATTTTGGGTGGAAAATGGGTTTAGAACCGAATTTGTGTTTGTTCTTTGCTATGAGTTTTGATGATCCTCTTGCTTCCATCTTTTAGTATGTTGTTCTTGGCATGTAGAAGAGTAAGAATCTAGGTTTGGATTTTGGAAAAACATCATGGATGGTGGAAACCTAATTTGGAGAAATTTTAGTTGTTTTCTAAAGTTGGTGTTTAGTTGTGTGTTTGAATCATGCTTTGGATATGTCGTTCCTAGCATGATTCTAAGGCATTGTATGGATTCAATTTGATGGAAAACATGTTGTGTAGAAAAGCCCCAATTTGGCCGAATTTGAGATTAGGGTTCATGTTTGATTTGTGGTGTTTAAGGTGAAATTGGTTAGTAATCAAGCTTAAGATGTGCAATTGGTGGCTTAAGTATGCATTTGGAACCTTGAATGGATTGAATCGGAAGTTTGGCGAAAAATGGGTAAACGGTTGAAATTTAAAGGAAGACTTTATCTATGTTTGGGTTGTGTTTTGGATGATTTGGATGGTGATTTGGTATCGGGGATGGAATTAGGTGCGTAACGGTGTTTGAAACGTCGTTTTCAGACAATGGGAGCAAAGTTCACCTTTATGCGGGATTACGGGTAAAGTGTCTGGAAAGTGGGGTTTAAGGGTTGGAATATGTTTGTGGGTGTATGAATAACGATGTTCTAGCTTGGTTCGTGAAACCGAGCTTTCTGTGGATTTTTGCGGGAAAGTGCGGGATTGTGCGGGTTTGGTTTCTGGGGGTCTGTTTTGCTGAGTTCTGACTAGTTTGTGGTTGTTCAGTGTGTTTCTGCATTGGTGGAGTTGTGCGGGACCTTACAGGCACGGTACTACATTTCGGGCCGGGAGCCGGGATTTCCGGGAGTTGTCTTTGCGGGCAGTATTTTCGAGGTAAGGGTTCAACTTCTCTCGTTATGCATTCTGGAATGGGACTTTATGTATACCGGGTTTAGTTGAGGCGGGTTCCGGGTTGAGGGCGGTGGTCCGGTGATCTCGGGACCAGTCATATGGTAAGGTACATGCTTGTAGTCTCAAGGCCCGGAATGGTCTTGAAGATCTCGGGTTTCTTATCTGTTCTGTATATTTCTTATACGTTCTGTATATCTTTTATATGTTCTGTGTATATGGGTGTGGAGAAGTTCGTGAGTCCGGATGCATGGTGATGCCGGTTGGACCGGGGAAGATCTAGCCATGGTCGGGGAAGATCTAGCCATGGTGCGGAGAAGTCTGTGAGTCCGGATGCATGGCGATGCCGATGCATGGGGATGCCGGTTGGACCGTGAGTCCGGATGCATGGCGATGCCGATGCATGGCATGCCGGTTGGACCGGGGAAGATCTAGCCATGGTCCGTGACATACAGGGTTTGGTGGTACTTCCCTACGGGGTTTGGTGATATTTCCCTATGGGGTTTGGTTTGGTACTTCCCTACGGGGTTTGGTGGTATTTTGGTTATATATGTATATATGTGCTTGTGTTTGTTCTGTTTTGCAGGTTCGGCTCATTACCACTTGTACAAACTGTATCTTACCTCAGCCCTTACTGGGTCCTCCCGAGGACTCACCCCTTTCTGTTTACCACCTTTCAGGTCTACCTGACAAGCAGCCTGCGGACTAGGGATCCGCGGTGCTTTTGGTTGTTTTGGTTTTCAGGTATTGACAGTTCCCTTGTGGAACTTCCGTTCTGTTCTGTTCTGTTCTGTTTGGGTTAAGGGGTGGTCCCGGTAGAGGTTTCTGGTTGGTGTATCTGATTTCAGTTCTGTTGGATTTACGGTTAACTAACTCTTTTCTCTCTCTTTGGTTGTGCTTTAGCAGCAACAGCAGCAGCACCTCGTGCGGGAATCTTCTGGGCGAGAGGTTTTCCTGATTCCGCACCTAGGTATTCTAGGGTTTACTTGGTGGCTCTATAGGTGTAGTTGCATGCATGTATTTCGGATCATGATATTGTATATGACATATATTCTAGAATATGTGATGGAATCAGACTCTGTCTCTGAGTCGAGGACGGAGCCCCGACTTGCTTATATTGGTTGTATGCATGAAATGGTTTCGGGGATTTGGTTAACATGAGTAATGAATGGTATTCCATGAACTGGATGTTTGGTTGTTAAGTTGTTTTGTATACTTGCCATGTATGTGTTCTGTAGGTTGCAGGTCGTAGTACGACCATTCTGTTATTGCGGGCCGGGTCATGGGACCACTACACGTAGCGGGTTTCGGTAGTACCGTTACCGTGCTTTCCGCCGTAGCTTCCGCTTCCGAACGTCGCGGCCGGCCCCGCCTCCGCAACCGGGCGGGGTGGTCGTGACACAACCGCCACCTCAGCGCCTCCTATAAAAGGACGGCTTGGGAAAGGTACACCCTATCTACACACCTCCACTCCTCTTTCTGCTCCTGAGTATTCCTTTTTACATCCTGCAGATTACTCTGGAGCTCAAGATCGTCGTTCTGGTCATTTCCTCATCACTCAAGTATCTGGAAGCCCAGTCCCGTCAAGGAACCAGACTATCAGATTGGCGCCGTTTGTGGGAACTATAAACAATCCCACGAAGAAACCACCGAAGAACAGAAGCCATGCCTACCACGAGGAGCGCAAGCCGTCAGAATGGCCGTGGGAGGAGAAATCCACCCACTGCCGCCGCAAACCATGGAGCGTCAGTCCACTCAACAAGGGAAAGCTCATCCCATGGTGATCGTAACGCCCCTCCCTCCAGAGAAATCGTTCAACCAGTGGAGGCAGATGCCGCCGTAAGGTCAGGGCGTGTTGCCCTCTCGACGAACCACAACCAACCAGCCGGTGTGGTGGGGGCACCGCACAATGTCATCATTCAGAACTCAGCGGTGGCCGGTCTTGATCCCACAATTCTCGCGGCGATTACTGAGGCTGTCGTACAAAATCTGCGCGTCGTTCTGACCGCAGGAGGTTTCCAGACAATCCAACAGCCACTGAATCACCAGGAACCTCCTCTTCCTTCGCCGCAGCAAGAAGTCCACCCTGACCCAGCTCACTCTGCCGCACTCGCCACCATCTACCGGCGCCTGGAGCAAATAGAGAAGAGGGAGGCAAGGGCGAACACACCCTACTCCACCAGCTTGGGACTAGATCACCTCTTGATGAGGACATCCCTGCGAAGACTTCGCCAGCTCCAAATAGTGCTCAAACTCAAGCGCGCGAGGCCCCAAATCTGCTTCAAGAAATAGGAAGGCCTATGACAAGGTCCCGGCTCAAACAAGTCCAAACGGGCCTCAATGCCTGCATGAAACTTATGGTGCAAGCAGAAGAACAAGCAGGAGTACAAGAAAGGACCTTGCAGCTTTGGTGTTTTGAATGTAAGCATAATTGAGAAAGGTGGAGACAAAGCCCCTTCGCGAGACTCCCAAGGCGATGCCATTCATGCGAAGTCTCTCGGCGAAGGCCCTGTGCGAGACTTCCAAATAAGTGAAGCCCCAGGGTTTCGCCAACCCGGCGAAACCTCCATACTCCACAGCTAGAAGAACCCTTTAAAATGTGAAGTGACTTTCCCTCCCATCTCCCGTCAGATATAATTCCTGGGGAAATGGAAGAGATGGGAGCAGTTGGCCTACAATGTAATCCATCATCTGCCTCCTCTCACTTCACCCACCATAATTCTAGGAAGATGGTTCCCTAGTCAAAGTCAAAGCTCTTTCCCTTCACCATTTTCATCCTTTCTAAGGGAAACTTGTAACAATCGAAGAACATAACATATTTTAAGAAATCAGAAACTCTTCAAGAGAGGTTTGGTTTTTGTGTTTTCATTTCTTACAATTCCACTTCCTTTGTGATCCATGCAAGAGGATTCAAATATAATATCTAGCATTGCTTGATCTTGTAATCAAGAGGTGCTAGATCCCATCTCCTTTTCCAGGCATTATCATGTGCATTGCCTCACCTCGTAGTGAGGAGGTTCACTTGGCCGAAATTTGTATCGTCTGTTTGAGTCCGCCTCCGCCAAGCTAGATCCGCGAAAGTTTGATCGCGAGTTCAATAGCCGTGATCACATCAATTGGTATCAGAGCCAAAGTGCTTGTTGGAGGTATCGTGTTATTTGTTGAATTTCTTCAAGTGAAACCCTTTGATTTCTTTTCGAAACTTGAAGAACATTTCGGTTAATGATCTCTTGTTGAAACCAATTGGTTGTTATCGTTTGTTAGTGGTGTTCTTGAAAAGTCTATGAAACAGTTGTTTTCGGAATTGAAGAAGAAAGTGTTCTCTTGTGTGCAAAAGAGTAACGTGTTTACAGAAAAAGAAAGTGAAGAACCTGTTCATAATTTCTGGAGAACTTTGTAAGTGTTATTGGAATATTCATAATAAACCTCAAAGTGAACAGTGCTTTCAATCCAAAAACAGTTTCTAAACTTGAACCAAGTGTTTGTGATTGTGACAAACCTTCCTAATATCCCAACCTGTATCTTTCGACCCCCCCACCTTGAAATCTCAAAAACTAATTCAAGTAACTAGTCCTTTTCTTGCATTTCAAGTTTCGGTTTTACTAGAGGTTACTGTTTGAGTCTGTTTGTGTGTTCTCCTTTGATCTAAAAGTCGAGTGTGGTATCAAGTTAAGAGAACTTGTGAAAACCATTGAGTGGAAAAAGGCAAGAGTGAAATATCACTAAAAGGCCATCTTGAGTGAAACACGAGTGAGAGAGTAAACACTAAGGAAGTGGAGAGGTGATTCTATTTCTAACTCCTTATCTTCAATTGCAAAAGAAAGAGATCTTTGCTTGTAGGTATGGCGTCACCCAACACCTCACCATCTCCTCCTCATCCTTCACAACTCGCTTTGTTTGAATCTCTTGCTAAGATCAATCGAAGGTTGGATAGCATGGAACAAAGATTCGACCATGTTGACGCACAACAAACCGCCTTTGGCGCCAAGCTTGGAAAGCTTGAGGTGGCTCAAGGCAAGCAACCTTCTACTTCCAAACCGCAAGAGGAAGCCGAAGCCTCCAGGGACTTGGGTGGTACAACATACACCGCCTTTGATCCTTCTCTCAAACAATTGCAGCAAACTCCTCTTAGCAAGCCGTATCAACAGAGAAGAAGTCCTATTGTGCAAGACATTCCGGATAGCAATGAGGATGAGTATTTCGAGGAACCCCCCTTGGAGAACCCAAAGAAGAAAATCTTTCAAGATAGAGAACAAGCCAAGGCTTATCTTGAGAGAGACCTTGAAGAATCGGAAGAAATGGAAAGAGGACATGTACATCGAGGGTTCAACCGACATCTCGGAGTAAGAGAGCAAGCGAAAGATCAACAAGCCCTCAACATTTTAAAACTCCAAATACCCCCATTCTATGGTTCTAGTGACCCGGAGGAGTATCTTGCTTGGGTAGCTAAAACCGAGATGATCATTGACATGATGGGTTACAGTGACGCAACCGCGTTAAAACTCGTTGTCATCGAGTTCCATGACTACGCTCTCACTTGGTGGGAGCAAGAGCATTATAGGAGAGCCATGGAAAGAGATCACCCCATCTCCACTTGGGAAGATCTTATGAGGGCAATGCGAAAGCGGTTTGTGCCAAGTTACCATGACCGGGATTGTGCTCAGAAGCTACAACATCTCACTCAAGGCAGCCGAAGAGTGGAAGACTACCAAAAAGATCTTGAGAAAGCTTTGATGAGAGCTAATGTCCGAGAGAATGATGAGGCCAAGCTGGCACGGTTTTTATACGGTCTAAGGGAGGACATCGCCAAAACAGTAGAGCTGTGCGATTATAAGGATTACCAAGACTTGGTGCACAAGGCGATAAGAGTGGAGAAGCAACTCAAAAAGGGAAGCTCCTACCATTCTTCCCTCACCCCCCAGCGACGTTCAGGAAGTCGACCTACCCCCTTCGCCAAGGCGATGCCTTTAAAACCTTACCAGCCTGCTGCCGCGATACCCCCCTCTCGCGAAAACCAACCTTTCGAGAGGCCTCCATCCCACCAAACAGCCCCACCCCATTCTCAACAAAGAACCAATATCTATCCAAAACCTTCCGACACTTCGCGCCCAACACGGAGCATTGAGTGTTTCAAGTGTTTGGGAAAAGGACATTATGCTAGAGACTGTCCCAACAAAAGAACTATGACCATCCGACCAAATGGGGACATCTCTAGTGAAGATGAAGAGGAGCCTATTCCTGAGTCTCAAAATGATGAGTTAGAAGAGGAAGAAGGAGAATTGCCTTTTGAAGGCTTAATCTTGGTCACTAAGAGGGTCTTGCAAAGCTCCCCCAATGTGATCGAAAGTACTCAGAGAGAGAACTTGTTCCAATCAAGGGCCATGGTGAATGGGACTCTATGGAATCTCATTATCGATAGTGGCAGCTATGTCAACGCGGCCAGTGAAGACATGGTCGCTGAACTGGGTCTTCGCACCATCGCGCATCCCAAACCGTACCAACTTCAATGGGTTGATGACAGAACCTTTGTAAAGGTTGTCAAACAAGTCGAGGTACCGATAAAGATTGGCAAGTACGAAGACTCAATCACTTGCGATGTGGTGCGAATGCAAGCCACTCACATTCTTTTGGGGAGACCCTCTCAATACGACAAGGATTCCATGCACCATGGAAAGGTCAACAAATACTCCATTACCCACCTTGGTCGACCGTATACTTTGCTACCCCTCACCCCAGCCCAAGCCCTTCAAGATCAAGTTCATTTGGCGAGTAAGGTTGAGAAGAAAAAGAGGGTAGAGGGAAGAGAATAGAGAGAAGAAAGTGAGAAGGTTCAAGAAACCTCGAGCGGAAAGAAAGAGTGTGCATTTATGGGAAACACCATGAGTGAACAAGAGAGAAAACTAGAGTGCATCCCTTCTCCCGCCAAAACTAAGCATCTTAAGAGGGCACGGAAACAAAACGTGTTTCCTCATGGTCCCAACTCATTGCTTGCTCACCCTTGAGAATGTAGCTTCTCTCCCTTCATATGTGCAGGAAGTGTTGAAGGAATTTGAGGAAGTATTCGATGAGCCGCGAAGCCTTCCCCCTATCGCAGCATAGAGCATCAGATAGACCTACTTCCGGTGCGCCTTTACCCAACAAGGTTGCATATCGAACAAACCCCCAAGAGTCCAAAGAGATCCAAACTTGAGTACGAGAATTGTTGGACAAGGGCTTCGTACGTGAAAGCCTTTCGCCCTGCGCGATGCCAGTCATACTCGTGCCCAAGAGCGATGGCACATGGCGAATGTGCATGGACTGCAGACCCATCAACTCTATCACTGTAAAGTATCGGCACCCTATACCTAGACTTGATGACATGCTAGATGAATTAAGTGGTGCTTGTGTGTTCTCGAAAATTGATCTTAGAACTGGCTATCACCAGATTAGGATGAAGAAGGGTGATGAATGGAAAACGACATTCAAAACTAAAATTGGTTTATATGAGTGGAATGTCATGCCCTTTGGATTGTCCAATGCACCTAGTACCTTCATGCGATTAATGAATCCTGTCTTGAGGCGATTGATAGGAAAATTTGTGGCAGTATACTTTGATGATATACTTGTATACTCCAAGAATCATGATGAGCATTTTGAACATCTGAGGCAAGTCCTTGACACACTTAGGCTAGAACAGTTGTATGCTAAATTTGAAAAGTGTGTCTTTGCATCAAATGAGGTTAACTTTCTTGGGTATGTTGTCGGAGCGAATGGTGTCAAAGTGGATGAAGGTAAAGTAAGTGCCATTCGAGATTGGCCTACCCCTAAGTCATTAACGGAAGTGAGATCCTTTGTAGGACTTGCTAGTTTTTATAGAAGGTTTGTTAGGGATTTCTCTTCCATCGCCGCCCCTTTGCATGAATTAGCGAAGAAGAATGTAGCATTTGAATGGGGTAGAACACAAGAGGAATCTTTTAGTGAGTTAAAATCTCGTTTGACCAATGCCCCTTTGCTCACTTTGCCAAACTTTGACAAGGTTTTCGAAGTGGAGTGCGATGCGAGTGGGATAGGCATTGGTGCTGTTTTGCACCAAGAAGGCTGCCCCATCGCCTTCTTTAGTGAGAAACTAGGTGGAGCAACCTTGAATTACTCCATATATGACAAAGCGCTATACGCTCTTGTGAGATCATTGCAAACATGGAGTCATTATTTATTGCCTAGAGAATTTTTCATTCATACGGATCACTTGTCTTTGAAGTACCTTCAAGGGCAAGGAAACTTGAGTAAGAGACATGTTAGGTGGGTAGAATTTATTGAGTCTTTCTTCTATGTGATTAAATATAAGAAAGGCAAAGAGAATGTTGTTGCTGATGCACTTTCTAGGAGATATGCTTTACTAATGTCTCTTGATGCTCGAATTGTTGGCTTTGAATGCTTAAAAGACATCTATAAGAATGATGTGGACTTTGGTGAAATTTATGCTAATTGTGCCAAAGAGGGCCAGAATGGCTACTATGTGTTTGATGGCTTTTTGTTTAAGTATAAAAGGTTATGCATTCCAAGGAGCTCAATGAGAGAAGTCATCATTAAAGAGGCACATGGCGGTGGCCTCATGGGACATTGTGTCCAAAAGACACTCGAGACCGTGAAGGAGAACTTCTTTTGGCCGGGCATGAAGAAAGACGTCACCAAGGTGTGCGCAAGATGTGTAACATGCCACCAAGCCAAGTCCACTCTTCAACCTAAAGGGAAGTACACCCCTCTCCCTACGCCTTCGCTTCCTTGGGTTGATATAAGCATGGATTTCATAAGTGGTTTGCCTAGGACATCGCATGGACATGATGCTATATTTGTTGTAGTGGATAGGTTTTCAAAGATGGCGCATTTCATTCCATGCCATAAAACTGATGATGCATCGCATGTAGCTGACTTGTTCTTTAGAGGCATTGTGAAATATCATGGTCTTCCTCGGTCCATTGTGAGTGACAGAGATTCAAGGTTCTTAAGTCACTTTTGGCGAGCCCTTTGGTCTCGGTTGGGCACAAACTTGATGTATTCTATATCAAGCCACCATCAAACCGATGGTCAAACCGAAGTGACCAATAGAACCTTGACCACTATCCTAAGGACCCTTCTTAGGAAGAATTTAAAGGAATGGGAGAAGTGTCTCCCACATGTTGAGTTTGCCTATAATAGAGCATATCATTCATCTACATCTCATAGTCCCTTCGAGATTGTATATGGTTTCAATCCTTTAGTTCCTTTGGATTTGGTTGCATTGAACCTTGTTGAACAAATAGATGTAGATGGTAACGAGAAGACTAAACATATGAAAGATTTGCATGCTAAGGTTCACAAGCATCTTGAGAAAATCAATGAATCTTATGCAAAAAGGGTCAATAAGGGTAGGAAGTTTAGAAGTTCTCAAGTTGGGGATTGGGTATGGCTGCACTTAAGGAATGAACGGTTTCCCTAAGCTAGGAAAAATAAATTTGCGCCAAGAAGTGATGGCCCTTTCCAAATCACTAAGAAAATTGGTGATAATGCCTATGTACTGGATTTACCTTGTGATGGATCCTACAACGTACATGCGACATTTAATGTGTGTGATTTGGTCCCTTTAGAAGGTGATGAAGAATATGAGAATCCACGGACAGATTCTTTTGAAGAGGGAGAGTATGATGAGGACATCCCTGCGAAGACTTCGCCAGCTCCAAATAGTGCTCAAACTCAAGCGCGCGAGGCCCCAAATCTGCTTCAAGAAATAAGAAGGCCTATGACAAGGTCCTGGCTCAAACAAGTCCAAACGGGCCTCAATGCCTGCATGAAACTTATGGCGCAAGCAGAAGAACAAGCAGGAGTACAAGAAAGGACCTTGCAGCTTCGCCACCTCGGCATTTCCCTGGATAGAGAGTACGCGAAGCCCTTTGGTGTTTCGAATGTAAGCATAATTGAGAAAGGTGGAGACAAATCCCATTCGCGAGACTCCCAAGGCGATGCCATTCATGCGAAGTCTCTCGGCGAAGCCCCTGTACCAAATTTTCAGTCGCAGACAAAGCCCCAAGGCGATGCCATTCATGCGAAGTCATACAGCGAAGGCCCTGCGCGAGACTTGCAAATAAGCGAAGCACCAGGGTTTTGCCAACCCGGTGAAACCTCCATACTCCACAACCAGGCGTACCATTTAAAATATGAGGTGACTTTCCCTCCCATCTCCCGTCAGATATAATTCCTGGGGGAAATGGAAGAGATGGGAGCAGTTGGCCTACAATGTCATCCATCATTTGCCTCCTCTCACTTCACCAACCATAATTCTAGGAAGATGGTTCCCTAGTCAAAGTCAAAGCTCTTTCCCTTCACCATTTTCATCCTTTATAAGGGAAACTTGTAACAATTGAAGGACAGAACATATTTTAAGAAATCAGAAACTCTTCAAGAGAGGTTTGGTTTTTGTGTTCTCATTTCTTGCAATTCCACTTCCTTTGTGATCCATGCAAGAGGATTCAAATATAATATCAAGTATTGCTTGATCTTGTAATCAAGAGGTGCTAGATCTTGTAATCAAGAGGTGCTAGATCTCATCTCCTTTCCCAGGCATTATCAAGTGCATTGCCTCACCTCGTAGTGAGGAGGTTCACTTGGCCGAAATTTGTATCGTCTGTTTGCGTCAGCCTCCGCCAAGCTAGATCCGTGAAAGTTTGATCGTGAGTTCAATAGCCGTGATCACATCACCTCTGGACCCAGCCTTTTACCCAGAGAATCCTGGAGGCTCCGCTGCCAGAACACTTTTGCCAGCCCAAGCTGGACTCTAATGAGGGTCTTTCAGACCCCAACATCCATCTCCAGCGCTACATCTCTGTTGATGACAGCACTCTCTGTAGAGCCTTTAGCTCTACCCTCACTGGAGCCGCCGCAAATTGGTACACCACCCTTCGTGGTAAACAATTCGACACCTTTGAGGAACTCTCCCGTGTCTTCTCTAACCACTTTGTTGTCTCCAAGCCTCCGCCAAAAACTGCAGGGCACCTGCTGAAGGTGCGACAGAGGAAGGATGAGTCCCTCACAGACTACATCCAACGCTTCGAGGGAGAATCCATCCAGGTTCCAAACCTGGGTGAGGAGACTCGTCTCCTGACGGCAATACAGGGTCTCCAGTGGGATTCCCTATTCTTCATTGACGTGCACACTAACCCTACTCGCAACATGGAGCAGTTCCTAGATAGGGCAACTAGGTTCATGCAAGCGAGAGGTCACCGAGGCCCTACCTCAAGAGGCTGAGCAGGCGCGCGCGAGGGCAGTCCTCGCGCGTGCCCTCACCCAGAGACTCCACAGGGCAACAGGGATAGAGCATATCCAACCCTGCCCTCACTCGGAGACTCCCGTACGAACATCTTCCATGCCCTGGAGCAAAGGAGGGAAATACCTAAATGGCCTCACCCACTTCCCAAGGGCGTTGCAAGGCCAAATAACAAGTATTGCCGCTACCATCGCGACAAGAGCCACGACACTGAGGAATGCGTGGAACTTAAGCGCATGCTGGCAGAAATGATAGCTCAAGGAAAACTCACCGAGTTCCTTGTTCGCAACACCTCCCGCGAAGGGGGTTCCCGAGGGTACAAGCGCTAAGGCGACCGGGAGGATCGCGGTCGGGATCACCATAGGCAGAACAGAGCCCCTGGGGGAGCTGATCAGATCCCACCTACCAGGGGTCACATCAATGTGATCACCCAGTGTGAAGGCGCAACTGCGAGGTGCCGTTATATGAGGCAAATCTATCAGCTGGACCACACAGCCAGCCATCACATCCATCGCCGCGATGGGACTTCTGTGGCGATCCCACACTCAGACCCACTCATCATCACGGCTTGCATCGCTTGATGGGAAATTGGCCGGATACGTGGATACAGAGGCTAATGCCAACGTCATTTACAAGCACACACTTGTTGAGGCGAAGGTACCCCTGTCTCAAATCAAACCGGCGAAGGGGGCAACTTTTGGGATTGGAAGGGAGGAAATCCCAACCTTGGGGGCCATCACGCACCCGTTCATGATGGTTGGCACCACCAAAGACAGCAGGTAGGTTTGTCACTCAAGCTTCGTGGACTTCATCGTCCTCGTCCTCCCCTATCCTTACAATGCCATTGTTGGGCGGGCCACACAGACCGAATTCCACATCCGTTGTGATGTGCGCACCTTAACATTGGTGTTCCGCACCTCAGCTGGCGATGCCTACATCTACTTCAACCAGAATGTGGCGAGGGGCAACTACGTCAACGCCCTCGCTGGCCCCTCTCAGCTGCCTCTGTCACAACCATCCCGCCCGGTTGCGGAGGCGGGGCCGACCGCGGCAGCTCGGAGACGGAAAACTACGGCGGAAGCGCGGAAGCAGTGCGCAACTCGCAACCTACAACATCCATATACGGCAAGTATACAAACACGTAGTTCGTGGAAAATTATGCAAAGAACATGGCAACAGAACTCAGAGTCACAAAATATATTCCTTATCATATATCCAGTATATACACTATAGGCAAGTCGGGGCTCTGCCCGCGATTCAGAACACAGTTCAAAAACAGAAGATATCTAGAGTGAACACCGTATACAACTCATGATCCACTATACATGCTTGCAACTACAGCTACAGAGCCATCAAAACTAAATCCTGAATATACCTAGTGCGGAATCGGAAAGCTTCTCTCTCAGGAGGTATCCGCGCGCAGTACTCTCTCTTGCTTGCTAGCAAAACCAAGGAAACATCAGCAAAGCCTCAACCGAGACTACCCCTTAATCAACACAAAACCGAAGTTCGAGAAGCGGAACAATAAATACAGAAACCCAACACAACCAAAAGCACCGCGGAACTCTATCCATGGCTGCTTATCAGTCTGCTGAAAGGTGGTAAACAAATAAGGGGTGAGTCCTCGGGAGGACCCGATAAGGGCTGAGGTAAGATACAGTTTTTACAAGTCTGCAGAACCGAACCTGCAACTCATAACAGTTACAAATACAAAAATATATATATACATGAATGCAAAGTCAGAGGTGAGCCGGAATCCATCATACGCGGTCCAACCGCCAGAATGACCCATAAAATCACAGAGCGACGGCCCTCTCTAAGAGGTCAGAATATACATAACAAAAGCACGGTACCGGCCGGGGTCGTGAGCCCCAAATCACGAGGTCACGAGGTATATCGGCACTCCGGTGCGGATATACATAAAGTGTCGGCACACTGCAGTGCGGACACATAGCCCTGAAGTATCGGCACTCCAGGTGCGGATACCAACAGAAGGTCGGCACCCTCAGTGAGGACACAGAAGAACAGAAGTATCGGCACCCCAGGTGCGGATACCAACGAAACGAGAACCAAGGAGTACCCGTGACCTCTAAGACCCGAGCAGGCGTATAAGCAGGCGTATAAACGAAATATCACCATGGATATGCAAAATAGAATATAATATACCAAAAGCGTATAAACGAAATATCGGCGCCTAGCGCGGATATCTGAGCAACATATAAACCCGGGCCTTGAAAGCAGAACAAATACAAACATGTACCCTACCATATGGCGAGTCCGGGATCACCGGACCACCGTCCTCAACCAGGAATCCTGCCTCAACTAGACCCGATATACATAAAGTCCCATTCCAGAATGTATAACGAGAGAAGTTGAGCCCTTACCTCGAAAACACTGCCCCGCTGTACAACTCCCGGGAAATCCCGACTGCCGGCCCGAAAGTGCAAACTCAACTCTGATGGTCCCACCTTTGCTCCACCAATGCAAAATCAAGTGAACAACCACAAACCAATCGAACACATCAAAATACACCCCGAAACCAAACCCGCACTTTCCCGAAAAATTCACGAAAGCTCGGTTTTAAGAACCGAGCTAGAACCTTGTTATTCCAACACCCACAAACACAATCCAACCTTTAAACCCTTCATTCGACATTTTTGATAAACCCGCATAAAGGTAACTTTTTCATCTATTATCCGAAAATGACGTTTCAAACACCATACCGCACCCAAATCCAACCCCGATACCAATTTACCATCCAATTCAACCAAAACACAACACCAACAAAGAAAAAGTTCCATTTCAAATTTCGGTCCTTTACCAACATTTTACCCAACTTCCAATTTAATCCATCCAAGCCACCAAACAATCATTCTAACCACCAATTCCACTTCCTAAGCAAGAATGCTAACCAATTACACTTAAATCAACCAAAATCAACATAAACCCTAACCTTATAATTTCGGCCAAAAAGGGGTTTTTCACCCAACTTGTTTTCCATCAAATTGAAACCATACATAGGCTTAGAATCATGCTAGGAACAACATACTAAGAGCATGATTCAAGAACACAAACGTACACCATTTTAGAAATTCTCCCTTAAATTCGGCAATAATAGGGTTTTGCAACCAAGAGGTTTTTCCAAAATCCAACCATAGATTCTTACTCCTCTCCATCCCAAGATCAACATACTTAAATTTGGAAGCAAGAGAATCATCCTAGCTAGTAGCTAAGAACAAACCTCAATTCCAAAAATCCTTCTCTTTCTCTAATCAAAACTTGTTTCCAACTTGAAAAGAGAAAAAGGGAGGAAACTTACCACTTATAGAACCCAATTTCTTGTTGATTTCAGCCAAGAAATGAAGAACATGAAGCTCCTGTGAACAGTAGAAATGGCGCACCAAGAGGAGGAGGAAGAAGAAGAAAAGTGATGAAATTATTTCATTAATCCCTTTATATATTTCTTCCTTTATCCATCTCTTTTCATACTTAACCAAAAATAGCCAAGTGTCCCCTATCCCTTCCTTTCCAGCTGACTTCAGCCCCTTCTTTCTTTCCTATTATTGCTGTCTTATGGCTAAATTACAAGTTAATCCCCCAACTCTTCCAAAAGTTACAATTTTGGCCCAACCGCCACTTTCCGACTCCAATTGGAATGAAAACTGGACACAACCCTCGGGATATCATAACATTCACAAATCTCATTTCAAATGTTTAATCACAAATCCAGAGTGTCCTACCGTGCCCTCTGAACCCGAGCAAAACGGCGTGCGCGTGTGTCAACCTGAACCAATATCCCATCATGCCAAAATTCCACAAATATTACCATAAAATCCGTCTTAAAATATAACATAACTTACACTGAAGCCGTCGGAAAATTTTCATCCCGAGCCCCGGGATTCCAGTCCGAGCCCAAAGTCGCCAGGACGACGTCCCCACCCAAAAATTATACTCCGTAAAAAGATCTGGGGCGTTCCCACGATTCCAAATATGCAAAGCGGTTTCTCATTCCGAGGTCCCAGGAGCGCTACAGAGCCCAGCGCGTCACGAGACAACCCCGACCTCGAATCTTCTGGATCACGAGGATGCCATGAAAACCGCCTTCACAATCGGCGACGATCTACCACTACATTCGCATGCCTTTTAGCTTGAGGAATGCGGGGCAACTTTTCAAAGGTTGGTGAGCACGGGGTGTTCGCGAGATCAAATTGGGAGAAACCTTAAGGCTATGTCGACGATATAGTGGTGAAGAGCAAAGCCACTGCCAAACACTTGGAGGACCTAGAGGAGACCTTCGCCAACTTCCGCGCATACAACATGCGCCTGAACCCAAAGAAGTGCATCTTTGGCGTTGGCGAGGGGAAATTTCTTGGTTACCAGGTCTCAAGAGGGGGCATTTGTGCGAATCCCAAAGATAGAGGCCATCGCCGGCCTTTACATCCCAAAGGCACGAAAGACATCCGGCCAACTAACGGGAAGGTTAGTCGCCTTGGGGCCGGTTTATATCAAAGCTCAGCAACCGTTGCAAGCCTTTCTTCAACCAAATCCGGAAGAAGAAAGCCTGCAATTGGAGCGAAGGACTTCTAAAGGCGTACGACACCATCAAGCGGCACCTACAGGAGCTACCCACACTCAAGTGCCCCGGGCACAGTGATGACCTTGTCTGTATCTCTCCACAACGAGCAACGGTGTGGCGTCGGTTCTCATCAAGGAGGAAGGTGACAAGCGGTGGCGGTCTACTACACCAGCCACACCTTACAATCAGCGAGACAAGGTATCCTCCTTCTGACTATCTTGTCATTAGTCTATGCGGCAAGGAAGCTCAAGCCCTACTTCAAAGGGGACACGATCACCGTGGGCAAAGACCTCCCAATCAAGGAGATCCTTCAAAGACCGGAGCACTCAGGCCGCCTAGAGAAATGGTGCATCGAACTAAGCGGGTACGACATCAACTATGAACCCCACAAGGCAATAAAAGGCCAGGCCCTCGCGGACTTCCTGGCGGAATTCTTAGTTCCTGAGTATAGCACGCCTCGGGAACAAGTACCGGCACCTGAACCTCCACCCCTAGAGTGGGAAATGTACGTTGATGGCGCATCCAAAGCAGCATCTCCGGCGGGGCGTCTAGTTGCGTGCACCCCTAGGTATGGAAAGCGCTCTCCTTGTGTCCTTTCAATTCCTTGTGACTAATAACGTTGCAGAATATGAAGCCCTCATCGCGGGCCTCAAGCTAGCCATCAAAGTGGGTATTCGCCGAATACACGTGCATAGCGATTCCCAACTGGTGATACACCAAGTACAGGGGTGCTCAGAGTGCAAGGATGCCACTGCGATCAAATACGAAGCTTGTCAATTCACTACGGACGAACTTCGAGGAGGCGGTCTTCATTCATATCCCTCGTTGAGAACACCATTGTGGATATGCTCTCGAGGAAAACACCTTCGACATTGGAGACCACTGGCTCGACCATCATATAGACGGAGCTGTGGACATTAGCTCACTCGAAGCAAGCCAGATCCGGATGGTGGCGAACTCCCATCATCACCGAACTCAAGGGGATGGCCACAGATCCACCCACTGCACTTTCGAGTGGCGAGATTCATCCTCGTAAGCGGGCTGTTGTGGCATCGCGGATTCTCCTCACCACCAAGGAGGGACTCGGTCTGTGGAAACCATCCACCGGGCAGTGTCACCGCACGCCACCCGAGCCCGGTTGCGGAGGCGGGGCGCCGGGGCGTCGAAGCGGAAGCCGGAATGAATACTGAGAATGGCAGTCCATCGAGACTGCCGCGCGTAGCGGACCCAGCAAAGCGATTGTGGAAGCAACCTGCAAATACATACATATACTCGTATAACCATGCAAAGCAGTTCATGTAATAACAACAAAGTAAGCACCGCCCTCCAGGGGCAGTACTTACGCATATAACATAGATACATACAATTCACCGAACCTAAGGTGTCTAGCAAGCGCCAAGCGCTCAGAACATGCAACAGAACAGAATATATACATACATATACAATCATCACAATAATAAAACAGACAATATGCACATGCAACTACAGAGCCGACCCTAGGCCTAAACATCAAAATACCTCGCGCGGGATTCAGGCCTAGTGGACAAAATCCCAGCCCGCAAGGTACTGCTGCTGCTCAACACAACCCAGGCAGAAGCCTCACGGAAACCTACTTCGCTGGCTGCTTACCAGACCTACCTGAAATCCAAAAACAGAACCCAAAAAGGGTGAGTCCTCGAAAGGACCCGTAAGGGATTTGGGGTAAGATAAGCATATGTAACCCTGCAAAACAGAAAGATAGCAATATATAAAATATATGAAACAGAATACAGAATATCGTGCATGTAAAGATAACAGATCATAATCCCGAAGGATGTGCGATTCTAAATCGCCACAAACCCTTATAACAAATCGGAACGACAGCCTCCCTCTAAGGGAGTCAGAAGCCGAAGCTATTACAGAAGCATGGTGCACCAGCTGGGGTAGCGAACCCCCAACTGTCGTAGGGTTAACCGACAAAGTATGCCACAAGGCATACACCTACAAATTACAGAACGTACCTTAAAGCAGAAATTTCCGAAATACCTGCAAAACAGAAGTGCAACAACACATACACCTACAGACTACAGAATATGCCTTAGGCATATAATACCGAAATACTTGCAGAACAGAAAGTAAAACTAAACATACACCTATCTTACCAAAAATAGCAGAACCAAACCCTTACCTCACAAATCCAGAGTAATAGACCGATTCTGGACGATTTCCACACCACGACCCAAAACTCAGAAACCTCTCTTTTTCTAACTTCCGGACCTCAGAATCTGTCAATTCAAGCTAAATTAGCAACCTTACCAACCGCACTACCAAACTACACCCCCGACCCCAAAACCGAAAATCCGGCAGAATTTCGGTAAAATTCCAGATTTCCACAGAAACGTCAGAATTCAGAACCAACTTAGACAATGCAAGATTATACATTAACAAACATAATCCAACAAGCAGAACTGATCAAATCCAACCTTAAAACCCTTCATTACCCGACATTTTCCGATAAATCCGCATAATAGTAACTTTTCCATTCCACACCCGAAATCAACGTTTCAAACATCAAACCACACCTAAATCCAACCCCAATACCACTTTAACATCCAATTCAACCAACATCAAACCCCAACATGGAAAAAGAATCATCCAATAATTCGGCTCCTTTGCCAATTTTTACCCAACTTCCAAATCAATCCATTCAAGCTTCCAATTAATCATACTAACCACCAATTACACTTCTAAACCAAGAATGCTAACCAATTGCATCCAAAACAACCAAATTCAACATTGAACATCAACATACAATTCGGCCAAATTGGGGTTTTCTTACCCAACTTGTTCTCCATCAAATTGAATCCATACATAAGCTTAGAATCATGCTAGGAACAATATACTAGAAGCATGATTCAAGAAACCAAACACACACCATTTTAGAAAATTCCCAAAATTTCGCCACTTTAGGTTTCTAGCATCCAAGGAGTTTTTCCAAAATCTAACACTTGATTATCACTCCCCTACAACCCAAGAACAACATACTAAAAGATGGGAGGAAGAGAATCATCCTAGCTAGTAGCTAAGAACAAACTCATAATTCACAAATTCTTCTCTTTTTCCATCCAACTCTTGTTTCTAACAAGAAAAGAGATCAAGGGAGGATGCTTACCACAAAAAGGATCCATTTCCTTGTTGATTTGAGCCAAGATTTGAAGAACAAGAAGCTTGGAGAAATGCTCTAATGGTGGCGGCACTTAAGGAAGAAGAAGAGAAGAAGTGAAATGAGATAATATCTCATTTAAGAACATAAAAGCCTTATATATTTTCTTCTTCTTTTTCCCATACCATTTCTACTTAAATGAGGAAAGGACATGTGTCCCTTATTTCTTCCCACTTGCTGCCGAAAATCAGATGATGCCCATACCCAATTTATTAATTTTGCAACCAAATTCCAATTAACTCCCAACTTTTCCGAAAGTTCCAATATTTTTGGCCCAAAAATAATTACCGAATTCCAAAATTAACGAAACTTGGACACAACCCTCAGAATATTATAACATTCATAAAACATATTTCAAAAGTTCATTTACCATTCCGGAGTGTCCTACCGAGCTCGCTGAACCCGAACCAAAACCCGACGTGCGGCGTGTCAACTGAACCGAAATTCCGTCACTCCAAAATTCTATAAAAATACCCATAAAATCCATCTTGAATTATAACATGATTTACCCCAAAGCCGTCAGAAGATTTCCATCCCGAGCCCGGGATTCCCGTCCGAGCCCGAAAGTCGCCGGGACCAAGCGTCCCGACCCAAATATTATATTCCATAAAAACCTCCAGGACATTCCCACGACTCCAAAACTGCAAACGGCATCTCAATCTGAGGTCTCGGGAGCGCTACCGAGCCAGCTGTACGTCCCGAGGCGACCCGACAACCCCGGCGCCGAAAAATATTTTCGGCGGAAAGCGTCAGGGGACCCACACGACCTCAAATACGGAAGGGTTCGCCAAAATGATACTCGGATAGGGCTCGGGAGCCGCTGAACACCGAAAAGCGTGACCGCGAGGCCAAGGCCGGAGCCGGGTCACCCGGTCGCAACCCGCTCGGGGTGACCGTAACATTCTCCCCCCTTAGAACTCTTGGTCCTCCAAGAGTAGTCTGAACCAACCATACAGGTGTCGCTACCAACCAGAATGTACAAATATTCTCATTACTAAGAACAATCGGACCACCGTCTTGGTGCGGCGGGAGTGGTAGTTTAGACTACCATACGAGCCTCACGGCGTCCCACCCTCCGGGTGCATCTTATTGCACCCGAGTCGATTGCGGTATTTACCAGACAACCCCAGACGATGCCGAACCTAAGTCTAACCGATCCACAACAGGCTATCCTGGAAGACATCACGTAAAACAGAAATAGTTGGGGGGGGGAAAGATCAACCTAACAACTTACTCTAGAAACTCATGAGAACCGATAAAACTCGAGGTAACTTGCCCCGCCTACCAAATCTTACTGTCCCTCTGATCGGTGCTACCTCCAGTCAAATTCTGTCACCAAACTCAGATTCCAGAGCCCTACGGCGGCGGTTCGTATAAACAGTGGTGCAGTCGTTCGCGGTTTTAATCCGCGCCTGTAACAATCTGATCTTCGTCGTAGTCTCCTCAAAAAGCTCGGGTCCCAGCTCAACCCTATCAGACGCATCTGTCCAACAGTGTGGTGTCGTACACCTCCTCCCGTACAACGCTTCATATGGTGCCATGCCAATCGTAGTATGGAAGTTGTTGTTGTACAAGAACTCTATCAAAGGCAACTGCTGGTCCCAATCTCCTCCAAAATCCAAAGTACAGATTCACAACATATCCTCCGATGTCGAATCACCCGCTCGACCGCCCGTCCGTGCATGGGTGATAAGCTGTACTCAGATGGAGTCGCGTGCCCAGTGCTTGATGAAAAGCTCTCCAGAACCGTGCTATAAAACGCGGATCACGGTCAGATACAATGGAGTCTGGTACTCCATATAAACGTACAATCTCCCTGATGTAAAGCCGGGCAAGCTTCTCCAGTGCAGCGGCCGAATAGGCGAAAGTGTGCGCACTTTGTCAGCCGATCCACAATAACTCGAGATAGCATCATGATGAGACCGTGTCGGGCGGTGCGGTCGAGAAAGTCCATCGTAACATTACCCCACTTCCAGTGGAATGGGCAAAGTCTGCAGTGTCCTGCCGGTTTCGATGCTCAAAGCGCTCGGGTGTGCCTCCTCTAAAATCTCATTCAGAACTCCCGATCCTCGGTACATAAAGGCGGTTTCGGAAGTATAGCAATCCTGCCTATCTTGAAACGTAGGTAACAAATAAACCCTTATCTTCCCCAGATAATTTCTTCAACCCCGGATTTCTACCTTGCGCCTTGCGCACCCTGTCAAGCCACTCAGAATGTATAGTAAGTGTATAAACCTGAGCACGCTCCCAGAGCTGCCCCCTGTGCCAAAGGCATGTCAGATCACTCTCCTCGGATCGGTCCCCAACACCTCCTCCCTTAACCAACCCGGTATACTTCCTGCTTAGTACATCGGCAACCGTGTTGCCCGTGCCAGAGATGTACTCGATACAACAACCATAGTCCTTAATGTATTCGAGCCATCTACGCTGCCTCATGTTAAGCTCCTTACGTATGTAAACAGATATTTCATACTCTTATGTTCGGTAAGAATCTAAAATTAACTACCAAACAGATATTGCTTCCAATGTTTTGATGCAAAAAAATTACTATAGCAAACTCCAGATCATGTGTCAGTCAGTTCAGCTCATGCGGTCACAGCTGCCTCGACCCATAAGCTACCACATTACGATCCTGCATCAACACACACCCTAAACCTGATGTGGAAGCGTCCGTATATATCACATACGGTAAGCTCTGATCTGGAAGAGTCAGAATCGGAGCGTTAGTCAACTGCCGCTTCAACTCCTGAAAATTCTGCTCACACCTATCAGACCAGATAAACGGTTGACCCTTCTTGGTCAACTGCGTAAGCGGAGATGCCAGAATAGAAAACCCCGGTACGAACCTCCGATAATATCCTGCTAACCCCAGGAAGCTCCTGATCCCCCGTACCGTGGTAGGTTGTTTCCAGTCCTGAACTGCCCTCACCTTCTCTGGGTCCACAGACAGACCATGCTCAGAAAGGTGACCTCCCGGATCCAGAACTCACACTTTGAGAACTTAGCATAAAGCTGATGTTCCCAAAGTGTCTGCAGAACTACCCTCAGATGCTCCCGATGCGAGTCCTCATCCCGAGAATATATCAGTATATCATCAATAAAGACCACCACAAATGAATCCAAGTACGGCCGGAACACCCGATGCATCAGATCCATGAATGCCGCTGGAGCATTGGTCAGCCCGAATGGCATGACCGTAAACTCAAAATGTGCATATCGGGTGCGGAAAGCAGTCTTAGGTATGTCCTCATCCTTCACCCTGAGCTGAAAGTACTCAGATCGGAGATCAATCTTTGAGAAAACTCTCGAACCCGAAATTGATAAATAAGATCGACAATCCTCGGCAACGGATACTTATTCTTCACAGTAAGTGCATTCAACCGTCTGTAATCAATGCAAAATCGAAGCGTCCCATCTTTCCTCTTAACAAACAGAACCGGAGCACCCCACGGTGAAGTGCTCGGTCGGATGAAGCCCTTCTGCTGTAATTCCTCCAACTGCTTCTTCAACTCTTGCATCTCAGAAATAAGCATCCGATAAGGAGGAATAGATATCGGAACAGTACCCAACTGCAGGTAGATCTCAAACACAATTTCCCGCTCTGGTGGTAATCCGGGCAACTCCTCCGGAAATACCTGCGGAAAAACTCGAACCACTGATATACTATCTAACTTCAACCTAGTACCAGCTTCATTCAGATCATAGCATTCCCCCACACCGACTATCGACAGCTGATCCAGAATCTGCAACTCTGTACCGTGCTGTGCGATAGTCACACCAGTCGGAGCCGTGAGAGGTAGTACCTCTCCAGAAACCATAATGGTTCGGGTTGCACAACCAATGTGCACAGAATTCTTGGATAGCCAGTCCATCCCAAGAATAATATCATAGTTCGGCGTGTCTAAAACCAACAAATCCGATACTATCATATGTCCGCCTACAGATATCGTACAACCCCGAACCATCTCATTGGAAAAGCAGCTGACTCCCGGCAGTTTTTACTAAGTACATTTGAGGCAAAGTACTAACAGACAGATGCGAGAGATGTAACACCTTTACGTGTTACAATGGAAACAGATGCTCCGTATCAAATAATGCATGAACCGACACCTCATCCGAGAAATAAAGTACCTGCCTTACGGTCGAGAGGGCAATCCCGTACCCGGTGAGTGTCGGACCCTTGGCGTAAACATCGGCCCTCCTGCCTGTAACAAAGTCGACCGAGGTGATACCTACTACTAGTCGGACAAGATCGTGCCGGTGATGCTCCCACTCTGCCTCTACTAGACTGCCCAGGCCTGTTCGGCCGTCCAGAAATCTGCCGGGGTCCCAGCTATGTGGAGCCCCTCAAACTACCCTGACCTCTCTGCGAGGTGAGGCGACTCTCAACCTCCTCTTGCTCGAGGAGTTGAGCCCTAATAACCGCTTCCCGAAACAAAGTAATGTCTAAAGGTCTCAAAGCCCACCTGTACTCGGGGCGCAGTCGACGAATAAACCTCTTGGTCTTCTCCTCTTCCATACCTTGATACTACGGTACATAGTAAACCAGCCGATCAAACTCTCACTCAAACTCTCCGACAATCCTGTCTCCCTGATGAAGCTCATCAAACTATGCCTGACGTAGATCCCTGGCTACATCCCCGCTGCATTGCTGGTGGAAAATGTAACCTCCCCCCAGGAGTTTGTCAACTCCTGCAAACCAAATCTCTACTACTTTGGCCCTTCTCGGTCATTGAACCTCGGGGGGGTTCAAACTCTAAAACCTCTCCAGAAGTCTGACCTCGTCAGACTGGTGCCCAGATCTCCCCGTCGTTAATAGGACCGACGAGAAGTCTAGGTGTCGTAGTGACCATCCTCGTCAATCACTCACTTACCAATCCCAAAACTATGGCGAGCAGTGGCTTAAGTCTCGCTATCACCACCTGATCAAAATGCCCTTCTTGTGGCATAATCGGATCTTCCCTTGCCTCTGCCGCCCCTGAACCAGCTAGGCTGGTGGGTAATACCAAATCAGAGAGGGGTCCCTACGACCGCTAAACCTCTGGGGCGGTGAGTGTGGTTGTTCAGACCCTGGGTTACGCTGAACCCGTATCCTATTCCACGGAGGTGTGGGATCCCAGTCCCGCCCCGCCGGTACCAAATCACGCTATTCGCGTGTAGTACACAATTCCTCAAACCAAGTCCAACCAGAAAAACAACTTATCCCAAACCAAATTTCCAAACCATATACCAACTCAACCCATAACCAACAGTCCAAACCCTATCTCTCGGAGGCGTGGGATTATAGTCCCCTCCCTCCGGTCGCAAAACTCTGTTGTCTACTCGTGTTAACCAAACTGAGACATTTCAGACCAAGCGAGTCCAGACAAATCGGTCACTCCTAACCCCTACAGAAGCTAGCAGCAGTTTTCTAAGGCTCTGTAGTGCAATGCAGTACTTGACACAGAAGTTACTTCTCAGAATGATAAAATCATGTATTACACCAAATCACAGAAGCAGTTCATGCTTATTTCACAAAATCTTTCCCTAACACACAATTTTACGTACCTGAAACTTTTCCACAATCCCTTTCTTGTAATAGTTTTACCAAAATCCAGAAATTCTGGATTCCGTACTCTGCAACTACCAGGATAACTTGAAGGACCAAACTTTGTTCCACAATTTTATTTTAAAGTGGTTCAAGTAAGGAGGTGGCCAATCTCCGTACCAAACCATACTAAAATAAAATGTACAACAATAGTTGTCACTACAAGTCACCACTGACGACCAATATGGTCACTTACCTTGTCACCGCACGCCACCCGAGCCCGGTTGCGGAGGTGGGGGCGCCGGGACGCCGGAAGCGGAAGCCGGAATGAATACGAGAATGGCAGTCCATCGAGACTGCCGCGCGTAGCGGACCCAGCGAAGCGATTGTGGAAGCAAACTGCAAATACATACATATACTCGTATAACCATGCAAGCAGTTCATGTAATAACAACAAAGTAAGCACCGCCCTCCGGGGGCAGTACTTACGCATATAACATAGATACATACAGAATTCACCGAACCTAGGGTATCTAGCAAGCGCCAAGCGCTCAGAACATGCAACAGAACAGAATATATACATATATATACAATCATCACAATAATAAAACAGAAAATATGCACATGCAGCTACAGAGCCGACCCTAGGCCTAAACATCAAAATACCTCGCGCGGGATTCAGGCCTAGTGGACAAAATCCCAGCCCGCAAGGTACTGCTGCTGCTCAACACAACCCAGGCAGAAGCCTCACGGAAACCTACTTCGCTGGCTGCTTACCAGACCTACCTGAAATCCAAAAACAGAACCCAAAAAGGGTGAGTCCTCGAAAGGACCCGTAAGGGATTTGGGGTAAGATAAGCATATGTAACCCTGCAAAACAGAAAGATAGCAATATATAAAATATATGAAACAGAATACAGAATATCGTGCATGTAAAGATAACAGATCATAATCCCGAAGGATGTGCGATTCTAAATCGCCATAAACCCTTATAACAAATCGGAGCAATGACCTCCCTCTAAGGAGTCGAAGCGAAGCTATTACAGAAGCATGGTGCACCAGCTGGGGTAGCGAACCCCCAACTGTCGTGGGGTTAACCGACAAAGTATGCCACAAGGCATACACCTACAAATTACAGAACGTACCTTAAAGCAGAAATTTCCGAAATACCTGCAAAACAGAAGTGCAACAACACATACACCTACAGACTACAGAATATGCCTTAGGCATATAATACCGAAATATTTGCAGAACAGAAAGTAAAACTAAACATACACCTATCTTACCAAAAATAGCAGAACCAAACCCTTACCTCACAAATCCAGAGTAATAGACCGATTCTGGACGATTTCCACACCACGACCCAAAACTCAGAAACCTCTCTTTTTCTAACTTCCGGACCTCAGAATCTGTCAATTCAAGCTAAATTAGCAACCTTACCAACCGCACTACCAAACTACACCCCCGACCCCAAAACCGAAAATCCGGAGAATTTGGTAAAATTCAATTTCCACGAAGCGTCGAATTCAGAACCAACTTAGACAATGCAAGATTATACATTAACAAACATAATCCAACAGGAAGAACTGATCAAATCCAACCTTAAAACCCTTCATTACCCGACATATTCCGATAAATCCGCATAATAGTAACTTTTCCATTCCACACCCGAAATCAACGTTTCAAACATCAAACCACACCTAAATCCAACCCCAATACCACTTTAACATCCAATTCAACCAACATCAAACCCCAACATGGAAAAAGAATCATCCAATAATTCGGCTCCTTTGCCAATTTTTACCCAACTTCCAAATCAATCCATTCAAGCTTCCAATTAATCATACTAACCACCAATTACACTTCTAAACCAAGAATGCTAACCAATTGCATCCAAAACAACCAAATTCAACATTGAACATCAACATACAATTCGGCCAAATTGGGGTTTTCTTACCCAACTTGTTCTCCATCAAATTGAATCCATACATAAGCTTAGAATCATGCTAGGAACAATATACTAGAAGCATGATTCAAGAAACCAAACACACACCATTTTAGAAAATTCCCAAAATTTCGCCACTTTAGGTTTCTAGCATCCAAGGAGTTTTCCAAAATCTAACACTTGATTATCACTCCCCTACAACCCAAGAACAACATACTAAAAGATGGGAGGAAGAGAATCATCCTAGCTAGTAGCTAAGAACAAACTCATAATTCACAAATTCTTCTCTTTTTCCATCCAACTCTTGTTTCTAACAAGAAAAGAGATCAAGGGAGGATGCTTACCACAAAAAGGATCCATTTCCTTGTTGATTTGAGCCAAGATTTGAAGAACAAGAAGCTTGGAGAAATGCTCTAATGGTGGCGGCACTTAAGGAAGAAGAAGAAGAGAAGAAGTGAAATGAGATAATATCTCATTTAAGAACATAAAAGCCTTATATATTTTCTTCTTCTTTTTCCCATACCATTTCTACTTAAATGAGGAAAGGACATGTGTCCCTTATTTCTTCCCACTTGCTGCCGAAAATCAGATGCTGCCCATACCCAATTTATTAATTTTGCAACCAAATTCCAATTAACTCCCAACTTTTCCGAAAGTTCCAATATTTTTGGCCCAAAAATAATTACCGAATTCCAAAATTAACGAAACTTGGACACAACCCTCAGAATATTATAACATTCATAAAACATATTTCAAAAGTTCATTTACCATTCCGGAGTGTCCTACCGAGCTCGCTGAACCCGAACCAAAACCCGACGTGCGGCGTGTCAACACGAACCGAAATTCCGTCACTCCAAAATTCTATAAAAATACCCATAAAATCCATCTTGAATTATAACATGATTTACCCCAAAGCCGTCAGAAGATTTCCATCCCGAGCCCGGGATTCCCGTCCCGAGCCGAAAGTCGCCGGGACCAAGCGTCCCGACCCAAATATTATATTCCATAAAAACCTCCAGGACATTCCCACGACTCCAAAACTGCAAACGGCATCTCAATCTGAGGTCTCGGGAGCGCTACCGAGCCAGCTGTACGTCCCGAGGCGACCCGACAACCCCGGCGCCGAGAAAAATATTTTCGGCGGAAAGCGTCAGGGGACCCACACGACCTCAAATACGGAAGGGTTCGCCAAAATGATACTCGGATAGGGCTCGGGAGCCGCTGAACACCGAAAAGCGTGACCGCGAGGCCAAACCGGAGCCGGGTCACCGGTCGCAACCCGCTCGGGGTGACCCTCCTCTCGATCAAATCGGCCTCCTGGGCTGGTCCGACTGAGCCTCTGTTGGGGCTGGAACCAAGGTTAGGAGATGAAGCTCCGGATGTTGGCTGGAGGTTGCGGGAAGAAGGGGCTGCGGCTGGCTTCTTTCTTTTTTTTTGATCCCCCTCCTTGATGGAAGAATGGTGTTATTTATAGGGAGGGATGGAGGCTAGGGTTAGGGTGGAGTTGGAGGCTAGGGTTTGAGGAGGTTGGGTGAAGGTGGGAGGCGAAGAAGGCGGAGGTAGATTCGTGAAGAAATTCATCCGGGAAGAGTTCTTGGAGAAGAAGCAAAGTAGAAAGGGTAAAATGACACCCCACCATCCTAAGTTCCCATAAAGTCTAATTTAGTCCCTATTCTTTTTATTGAGTTGGAATCAAAGTTAGTTAAATAAGTTCCCAATTAAATTAGTGAATTAATTAAAAAGATTGTTAACATCTATGAGTTGCGGGACTAAGATGGGAAACGGCTCCCTCGCAACTTCCGTGCGGACAACCTCCGTCCATACTATGTGTAAATCATGGTAACCCCATGGCTTGAATGAATGAAATGTTTCTCCACTTCTTAACACTACTGCAGAATAATCTCACCAACGATCGCCCAAACGCCTTCTGCACCCGACCGGTCAGAACGGCTAAAAGCCTAACCTATTAAGGTAACGGCATCAGACCTTGTCAGGTCGCCCATACACGCAAACATGCGTACACTACCCAAGGGCATCGCCAACGCGAACCTTGCGAAAAATCTTTGGGACCCCGCGATGCGAATACCAACAGATCCCCAAGCTTGAAAATCCCCAACCCTAAAACAGCTCTGCAGAGGTCTTTGATGGTCTCGCCCATGCGAACCACACAATCCCTCAACTGATCTTTGGGGCCACGCGATGCGAACCCCGACAGAGATGGTGTTACGGTCACCGCGAGCGGGTTGCGACTGGGTGGCCCGGGGCTTCGGTTTTGGCCCGCGGAACCAGGCTTTTGGCGTTCAGACGGCTCCCGAGCCTTATCCGAGTATCATTTTGGCGAACCCTTTCGTATTTGAGGTCGTGTTGGTCCCCCGGACGTTTCCGCCGAAAATAATTTTTCTGGCCGGGGGGTTGTTCCCGGGTGATTTTCGGGGGTTCTGCGCTGGGAAACGGCCCTCGGGAGCAACACCGGACTCGGATTTGGGGTTTAGAGGCAGTTCTGGAACAGTGGAAATATTTTACTTTTTTCTGCGAAGAAAAATGTTCTGGGTCGGGAATTTCAGTTTCGGGTAGTTTTCGGGCTCGGGACGAACCGAGCGATGACACGTGTCACTTGGAGGCTTGGCTGAAATTTTGGTGAGGCATTTGAAGCTTTGTCTTTTATGTGATGTGTGTGTGACATCATGATGATGTCATAAATGGAAGACATGTTGTTACCGGATTTAAGCTAATTACGTATTTAAGTTTAATTACCGGATTTTCGATAATTTTGGTTTTGGGACTTGTTTTGTATGTTTGGTAATTATGGATTTAATTTGGTGAATTTTGGGGCAACCGGGACGAATTTGGAATTAATTACGCGGGTGCACGTAATTCCCGGGAGTTGCAATTCCGAGTGACTCGGGACTTATATTTGGATAAGAAAAATGTGTTTTATTGGTTTTAAGATGTCTTGAGTAAGTGGTTAAAGTTTGGTTCCAATCGGAGTAAGTTTGGTAAAAAGTTGCATTTTCGGGCTGAACGAAAATGCAATTTGTAAGTTTGTGAGATAAGTAAAAATTTGACATTTTGGAAGAAAATGAATGGTTGGGGCGGATGGGTGGTGGAAAGAAGGGACATGTGTCTCTTCTTTATTGAAGAAGAGAAAAGAAGAAAAGGATATGTGTATATATATATATGTATGTATGTTGATAATGCATGTATATATGTATATATACGTTTAAGTAAAGAATGGAAATTGGTATTTTGGTAGAAAAGGGAAGAGAAGTGGCGGGTGTGAGAGAGAGAAAGAGACACATGTCTCTTTGTGAGTGAAGAAGAAAAGAAAAAGAAATAGAATTTTGGGTTATAAATACATATATATATATATATATATATATATATATATATGTATGTATAAGGAATAGAAAAAGGGATTGGTAGTCAACACTTCTTCTTCTTCTTCCATCCGTTTCTTTCTTTCTCTCCCTCACTTCTCTGTATCCGCCATTGTTGAGCTTGGAGCTCACAACTATTTTCCGTCAATTCGCGACCAAACTTCGAGTTAAACCGCTTAAATCGTTCATTGGGTTGTATTGATCGATAATCTGAAGTCTGTTTTGGAAGAATCAGTGTATTTTGCAAGTTAGGAGCATTTGAATTTTGGAGTGAATAGTGTCATATGCTCCTTTGTTTGATTTTTCGGTTCCTAAGCGTTCTCGGCACTTCTGGTGCATGTTTGATAACGAGGCGTAGGAAGAAAGCACCGAGGTTGTCGATTCGCGTCTGAAAATTTGGGTGGAATTTTCGACGGAAGAATTAGCGAAAGGTAAGGATGTTTACGTGTTGAGAATGGAATTCGATTACATTAGTATACTCGGTTCGATTAGAAAAGGCTCGGCGTGAAAGTCGTTTTCCCGGCCGAGCCTCGTTTTACCGCCATTGATAATGATCGATTTGTGGATTTTTAATTGAAATTGTGTATCTGTGATTGATTGTGAGCAGGAAGTTGCTTTGAATTTGGCGAAACTCTGCGAAATTTCTACCGGGACCGTCGATTGGGAATTCGGATTCGGACTTTAATTCGAAGGTAAGGGTTTGGTTCTGTTGTTTTGGTAAGCTAAGTATATGTTTTGGTTTCATTTTCTGTTCTGTTGGTATTTCGGAACTTTATGCCTTTGGGCATATTCTGTAGTTTTGAGGAGTATGCCTTATGGCACGCTCTGTCTGTTATTATTACGACAGTTGTGGGTTCGCTACCCCAACTGGTGCACCATGCTTATGTATTAGCTTCGGCTTCCGACTCCCATATTTGAGGATGTCGTTCCTATTTATTATAAGGGTTATGGCGATTTAGAATCGCACGTCCTTGAGGACTCCGATCTATTTTACGTACATGCATGTTATTCCGTATTACATTGCATATATTGCTATCCTTACATTTTGCGGGGTTACATATACTTACCTTACCCCAAATCCCTTACGGGTCCTTTCTAGGACTCACCCTTTTTGGGTTTGTCTTTGGGTTTGAGTAACCACAGTAGCAGCGACTTTAGCTTTACCTTGCGGGCGGGGATTTTGTAGAGGTAGCGGTTTTGGTCGGATCCCGCGAGGTATCGATGCTTAGGCTTTAGGTTGGCTCTGTAGTTGCATGTGCATACTTTACGGATTATTGTGATGATTGTATATATATATATATATATATGTATATATTCTGTTCTGTTGCATGTTCTGAGCGCTGGGCGCTTGCTAGATACACTAGGTTCGGAGAACTCTGTATGTATCTCTGTTGTGTGCGTAAGTACCCGTCCATAGAGGCGGGGCTTACTTTGTTGCTAATGCATGAACTGTATGTTTGGATTTTATGTTAGTATATGTATGAAATTTTCAGGTTGCTTCCACAATCGTTTCGCTTTTCGGGTCCGCTACGCGCGGCAGGTCTCGATGGACCTGCCTTTCTGTATCATTCCGGCTTCCGCTTAGCGTCCGGCGCCCCGCCTCCATGGCCGGGCTCGGGTGGCGTACGGTGACAAGTTGGTATCAGAGCCAAGTTAGTGACCATATTGGTCGTCAATGGTGACTTGTAGTGACAACTATTGTTGCACATTTTATTTTTGAATGGTTTGGTATGGAGATTGGCCACCTCCTTACTTGAACCACTTTAAAATAAAATTGTGAAACAAAGTTTGGTCCTTCAAGTTATCCTGATAGTTGCAGATTACGGAACTTGGGATTTACGGATCTGGTAAGATTATTACAATCGAGGATTGTGGAAAAGATTCGGTACATACAATTGTGTATTAGGAAAAAGATTTGGTGAAATAAGCATGAAGCTTACGTGATTCTATGAAATACATGATTTTAGCATTATGAGAAATAACCACGTGTCAAGTCTTGCATTGCACTACTGAGCCTTAGAAAGCTATTTGCTAGCTTACGTAGGGATTAGGAGTGACCGATTTATGCGGATTCTGTTTGGTCTGAAATATTTGAGGTATGGTTAACACGCGAGACAGCGTGATTTGCGGCCGGAGGAGGGGACCGTAATCCCACGCCTCAGAGCGTTAGGGTTTGGGTGTTGGTTATGGGTTAAGTTGGTATTTGGTTTGGAAGTTTGGTTTGGGGTAAATTGTTTTTGGTTGGACTTGGTTTAAGAAAATGTGTACTACACGCGAATAGTGTGTTTTGGTACCGGAGGCGGGGATCGGGATCCTACACCTCCGTGGAATAGGATACGGGTTCGGCGTAACCCGGGCGTCGAATAACCACACTCACCGCCCCGAGGTTTAGCGGTCGTAGGGACCCCTCTCGATTTGCTATTACTTGCCCGGCCCTAGGCTGGTTCGGGCGGCGATGGCGGGGAAGATCGATCATGCCACAAGAAGGGCATTACGATTAGGTGGTGATAGCGAGACTTAAGCCACCTTTGCTCGCCACGGCTTTGGGATTGGTAAGTGAGTGACTCAGGAGGATGGTCACTCGACACCTAGACTTCTCGTCGGTTCTATTAACGACGGGGAGATCGAGGCACAAGTCGGCGAGGTCGGACTTACGGAAAGGTTTCGAGTTTGAACCCCCCAAGGTTCAATGACCGAGAAGGGCCAGAGGTAGTAGGGACTTGGTTTGCAGGAGTTGACAAACTTCTGGGGGAGGCTACATTTTCCACCAGCAGTGCAGCGGGGATATAGCCAAGGATCTGCGTCAGGCACAGTTTGATGAGCTTCATCAGGGAGACAGGACTGTTGCAGAGTTTGAGCTGGAGTTTGTGAGCTTATCCACTACGTACCGCAGTACCATGGTATGGAGGAGGAGAAGGTAAAGAGGTTTATTCGTCGATCGGGCCCGTGTACGAGATGGGCTTTTAGACCATTAGATATTACCTTGTATCGGGAGGCGGTTGTTAAGGCTCAACTCCTCGAGCAAGAGGAGGTTGAGAGTCACCTCACCTCGTAGCGAGGTCGGGAGTACGAGGGTTCCACACAGCGGGGACCTCGGCAGATTCTGGATGGCCGAGCAGGCACAGGCGATCTAGTAGAGGCAGAGAGGGAGCACCACCGGCACGATCTTATCCGATTTGCAGTAGGTATCACCCCGGTCGATTTTTGTTACCGGCAAGAGGGCCGATGTTTATGTTGCAGGTCTGACACTCACTGGATACGGGATTGCCCTCTGGTTGCAGGGCAGGGTTTTGGTAGTCTTCAGCGTCCACAGTCTCGGGCACAGCCCAACGCGCCGCGAGGGCGTGGGTTTCAGCAGGTGGCCGAGACCTCGGCGGCGGCAGCGGCTTCAGCCACCTCCACCACGGTAGCCCAGTGGGCCGAGTTTTCCATTTTGAGGGGGGAGGCCTTAGTTATCAGGGAGGACCTAGTCAGCGGTCAGGTACCAGCCAGCAGGGAGGCTCGTGTCAGCAGGGAGTTCTGCAGGGTACTTTATTTCTGAATGATGTACCGGTTCATGCAGTATTGGATATAGGAGTATCTATTTCTATTGTAACACAGAAATGTGTTATATCTCTGCATCTGTCTGTTAGTACCTTGCCTCAAATGTATTTAGTAAAAAACTGCTGGGAGTCAGTTTCTGTTTTCCAATGAGATGGTACGGGGTTGTACGATATCTGTAGGCGTACATCTGATAGTATCGGATTTGTTGGTTTTTGACACGCCGAACTATGATGTTATTCTTGGGATGGACTGGCTATCCAAGAATTCTGTGCACATTGATTGTGCAACCCGTAACATTATGGTTTCTGGAGAGGTACTACCTCTCAGGGTTCTGACTGGTTTGACTATCGCACAGCACAGTATAGAGTTGCAGATTTTGTATCAGCTGTCGATAGTTGGTGTAGGGGAATGCTATGATCTGAATGAGGTTGGTACTATATTGAAGTTGGGTAGTTTACCAATGGTTTGAGATTTTTCGCAGTATTTCGGAGGAGTTGCCGGATTACCACGGAGCGGGAAATTGTGTTTGAGATCCACTGCGGTCGGAGTCTTGCTCCGATACCTATTCCTCCTTATCGGATGCCTATTTCTCAGATGCAGGAGTTGAAGAAGCAGCTGGAGGAATTACAGTGGAAGGGCTTCATCCGACCGAGCACTTCAACGTAGGGTGCTCGGTTACATTTGTTAAGAAGAAAGATGGGACGCTCCAACTTTGTATTGATTACATACCTAAGACTGCTTTCCGCACCCGATTTGGACACTTTGGGTTTACGGTCATGCAATTCGGGCTGACCAATGCTCTAGCGGCATTCATGGATCTGATGCATCGGGTGTTCCGACCCTAGTTGGACTCATTCTTGGTGGTTTTTATTGGTGATATTCTGATATATTCTAGGGATGAGGTTTCGCATCGGGAGCATCTGAGGATAGTTCTGCAGACACTTTGGGAATATCAGCTTTATGCTAAATTCTCAAAGTGTGAGTTCTGGATTCGGGAAGTTACTTTTCTGGGACACATTATATCTGAGCATGGTCTGTCTGTGGATCCGAGAGAAGGTGAGGGCAGTTCGGGATTGGAAACAACTTTGCCACGATCACGGGAGATCAGGAGCTTCTTGGGGTTAGTAGGATTTTATCAGAGGTTTGTACCAGGGTTTTCTATTCTGGCATTTTCGTTTGCGCAGTTGACCAAGAAGGGTCAACCGTATTTCTGGTCTGATAGGTGTGAGCGGAATTTTCAGGAGTTGAAGCGGCAGTTGACTAACGCTCCGATTCTGACTCTTCCAGATCCGAGCTTACCGTATGTGATTTACGGATGCTTTCACGTTCTGGTTTGGGATGTGTGTTGATGCGGGAGCGTAATGTGGTAGCTTATGGGTCGAGGCATGCGACCGCATGAGCTGAACTATCCGACGCATGATCTCGGAGTTGGCTGCGGTGATTTATGCGCTGAAACAATGGAGGCATTATCTGTTTGGTAATAAATTTCAGATTCTTACCGACCTTAAGAGTCTGAAATATCTGTTTACGTAGAAGGAGCTTAACATGAGGCAGCGCAGATGGCTCGAATACATTAAGGACTATGATTATTGTATCGAGTACATCTCTGGCAAGGGCAACATGGTTGCCGATGCTTTGGCGAAAGTATACCGGGTTGGTCAAGGGTGGAGATGTTGGGGATCGATCCAGGAGAGAGATTTGACAGCCTTTGGCACAGTGGCAGCTCTAGGAGCGTGCTTAGGTTTATACACTTACTATACATTCGAGTGGCTTGACGAGTGCGCGAGGCGCAAGGTAGAGATCCGGGGTTGAAGAAGTTATCGGGAAGATAAGGGTTCTTTGTTACCGACGTTTCGGTATAGGCGAGGATTGCTATACTTCCGAGACCGCCTTTATGTACCGGAGGATCGGGAGCTCCGGAATGAGATTTTAGGGAGGCACACTCGGCGGTTTGAGCATCGAAAGCGGCGGGGACACTGCAGACTTTGCCCATTCCGGTTCGAAAGTGGGGCAATGTTACTATGGACTTTCGAGTGCCTTGCCCTGACACGGTCTCATCATGATGCTATCTGGGTTTTTGTGAATCGGTTGACAAAGTGCGCACACTTTCTGCCTATTCGGGTCGCAGACCCTCTGGAGAAGCTTGCCCGGCTTTACATCAGGGAGATTGTACTTTTACATGGAGTACCAGACTCCATTGTATCTGACCGTGATCCGCGTTTCTACACGGTTACGAGAGCATTTCATGAAGCACTGGGCACGCGACTCCATCTGAGTACAGCTTATCACCCACAGACGGACGGGCAGTCGGAGCGGGTGATTCTGATACTGGAGGTTATGCGGCGAAATTGTACTTTGGATTTTGGAGGAGTTTGGGACCAGCAGTTGCCTTTGATAGAGTTCTCGTACAACTACAGCTTCTAGACTACGGTTGGCATGGCACCATTTGAGGCGGTGTACGGGAGTAGGTGTAGGACACCACACCTGTTGGACAGATGCGTCGATAGGGTTGGTGGGACCCGAGCTTTTGGGAGACTACGGCAAAGATCAGTTTATTACTGGGCGCGGATCAAAACCGCGAATGACCGCACCACCTCATGTGTGAGCAGATGTCACGGGGACTTAGAATTTGAGATTGGTGATGAGTTTGGTGAAGGTAGCATCGTTCGGAGGATAGTAAGATTTGGTAGGCGGGGCAAGTTACCCCGAGTTTTATCGGTTCTCGTGAGTTTCTAGAGTAAGTTGTTAGGTTGGTTTTCCCCCAACTGTTTTACGTATTACGTGATGTCTTCGGGATAGCTTTGTTGAGGATCGATTAGATTTAGATTGATGCCTATGCAGGGTTGTCGGTAGAAATACCGACAAGCTGACTCGGGTGCAATAAGATGCACCGGAGGGTGGGACGCCGTTAAGAGGCTCTGTATGGTAGTCTAAACTACCACTCCCGCCGCACCAGTACGGTGGTCCGATTGTTCTTAGTAAGGAGAATATATATATATATTCTGGTTGGTAGCGACACCTGTATGGATGGTTCAGGCTACTCTTGGAGGACCAAGAGTTCTAAGGGGGGGAGAATGTTACGGTCACCGCGAGCGGGTTGCGACTGGGTGGCCCGGGGCTTCGGTTTTGGCCCGCGGAACCGGGCTTTTGGCGTTCAGACGGCTCCCGAGCCTTATCCGAGTATCATTTTGGCGAACCCTTTCGTATTTGAGGTCGTGTGGGTCCCCCGGACGTTTCCGCCGAAAATATTTTTCTGGCCGGGGGGTTGTTCCCGGGTGATTTTCGGGGGTTCTGCGCTGGGAAACGGCCCTCGGGAGCAACACCGGACTCGGATTTGGGGTTTAGAGGCAGTTCTGGAACAGTGGAAATATTTTACTTTTTTCTGCGAAGAAAAATGTTCTGGGTCGGGAATTTCAGTTTCGGGTAGTTTTCGGGCTCGGGACGAACCGAGCGATGACACGTGTCACTTGGAGGCTTGGCTGAAATTTTGGTGAGGCATTTGAAGCTTTGTCTTTTATGTGATGTGTGTGTGACATCATGATGATGTCATAAATGGAAGACATGTTGTTACCTACACCCGGTACGTAATTAAGCTAATTACGTATTTAAGTTTAATTACCGGATTTTCGATAATTTTGGTTTTGGGACTTGTTTTGTATGTTTGGTAATTATGGATTTAATTTGGTGAATTTTGGGGCAACCGGGACGAATTTGGAATTAATTACGCGGGTGCACGTAATTCCCGGGAGTTGCAATTCCAGTGACTCGGGACTTATATTTGGATAAGAAAAATGTGTTTTATTGGTTTTAAGATGTCTTGAGTAAGTGGTTAAAGTTTGGTTCCAATCGGAGTAAGTTTGGTAAAAGTTGCATTTTCGGGTGAGCGAAAATGCAATTTGGTAAGTTTGTGAGATAAGTAAAAATTTGACATTTTGGAAGAAAATTAATGGTTGGGGCAGATGGGTGGTGGAAAGAAGGTACATGTGTCTCTTCTTTATTGAAGAAGAGAAAAGAAGAAAAGGATATGTGTATATATATATATATATGTATGTATGTTGATAATGCATGTATATATGTATATATACGTTTAAGTAAAGAATGGAAATTGGTATTTTGGTAGAAAAGGGAAGAGAAGTGGCGGGTGTGAGAGAGAGAAAGAGACACATGTCTCTTTGTGAGTGAAGAAGAAAAGAAAAAGAAATAGAATTTTGGGTTATAAATACATATATATATATATATATATATATATATATATATATATATGTATAAGGAATAGAAAAAGGGATTGGTAGTCAACACTTCTTCTTCTTCTTCCATCCGTTTCTTTCTTTCTCTCCCTCACTTCTCTGTATCCGCCATTGTTGAGCTTGGAGCTCACAACTATTTTCCGTCAATTCGCGACCAAACTTCGAGTTAAACCGCTTAAATCGTTCATTGGGTTGTATTGATCGATAATCTGAAGTCTGTTTTGGAAGAATCAGTGTATTTTGCAAGTTAGGAGCATTTGAATTTTGGAGTGAATAGTGTCATATGCTCCTTTGTTTGATTTTTCGGTTCCTAAGCGTTCTCGGCACTTCCTGGTGCATGTTTGATAACAGGAACGTAGGAAGAAACGCACCCGAGGTTGTGCCGATTCGCGTCTGAAAATTTGGGTGGAATTTTCGACGGAAGAATTAGCGAAAGGTAAGGATGTTTCTGTGTTCAGAATGGAATTCTGATTCTGTTAGTATACTCGGTTCAGTTAGAAAAGGCTCGGCGTGAAAGTCGTTTTTCCCGGCCGAGCCTCGTTTTTGGCGCCATTGATAATGATCGATTCTGTGGATTTTTAATTGAAATTGTGTATCTGTGATTGATTGTGAACAGGAAGTTGCTTTGAATTTGGGCAGAAACTCTGCCGAAATTTCTACCGGGACCGTCGATTGGGAATTCGGATTCGGACTTTAATTCGAAGGTAAGGGTTTGGTTCTGTTGTTTTGGTAAGCTAAGTATATGTTTTGGTTTCATTTTACATTACTGCTGGTATTTCGGAACTTTATGCCTTTGGGCATATTCTGTAGTTTTGAGGAGTATGCCTTATGGCACGCTCTGTCTGTTATTATTACGACAGTTGTGGGTTCGCTACCCCAACTGGTGCACCATGCTTCTGTATTAGCTTCGGCTTCTGACTCCCATAGTGGAGGCTGTCGTTCCGATTTATTATAAGGGTTATGGCGATTTAGAATCGCACGTCCTTCGGGACTCCGATCTATTTTACGTACATGCATGTTATTCCGTGATACATTGCATATATTGCTATCCTTACATTTTGCGGGGTTACATATACTTACCTTACCTTAAATCCCTTACGGGTCCTTTCTATGACTCACCATTTTTGGGTTCTGTCTTTGGGTTTCAGGTAACCATGGAAAGCAGCAGCTTTAGCATTACCTTGCGGGCGGGGATTTTGTAGAGGTAGCGGTTTTGGTCTGGATCCAGCGCGAGGTATCTGATGCTTAGGCTTTAGGTTGGCTCTGTGAGTGCATGTGCATACTTTACGGATTATTGTGATGATTGTATATATATATGTATATATTACATTGCATTGCATGTTACGGCGCTTGGCGCTTGCTAGATACCCTAGGTTCGGAGAACTCTGTATGTATCTATGTTGTGTGCGTAAGTACCCGTCCATAGAGGGCGGGGCTTACTTTGTTGCTAATGCATGAACTGTATGTTTGGATTTTATGTTAGTATATGTATGAAATTTTCAGGTTGCTTCCACAATCGTTTCGCTTTTCGGGTCCGCTACGCGCGGCAGGTCTCGATGGACCTGCCTTTCTGTATCATTCCGGCTTCCGCTTCCGACGTCCCGGCGCCCCCGCCTCCGCAACCGGGCTCGGGTGGCGTACGGTGACAGATGGTCTCGCCCATGCGAACCACACAATCACTCAACTGATCTTTGGGGCCACGCAATGTGAACCTCGACAGATCCCCATGCTGGAAATCAGCCTCCACATTGAGGTCATTGATGGCTTCGCACACGCGAACCACGAGCAATCCCTCCAGTCTTTGGGACCCCGCGAAACGAATCCCAATATATATACAGTGACTTAGTCTGACAAATTACTAACGTCCTCTACCAAGCAATCACGAGAAGAAAAAACGTGGATGACCGAGGTAAACTGACTTGTTCATTTATAATATTGGAACTGTACATTCTTTACAGGTACAAAATTACGACGGCCCAAGGGCCAGCCTAACTAAGGGGGGTCAAACACACGACCTCGGCCCCTTCCTAATCTAGCATGGCGTGCCACCCTGCACCCAACTTCTTCCCTTGCTCACCCCAGTCAAGAAAAGTACTCACCTCGGGGTCATCAGTCTTGGAGGCATCCAAGGCGCCCAGGTCCAACCCAGGGTGCAGCTGCTCTAGTTGAAAGCGGCATCGCAACCAACCTTCCTCATACCCTTGCGCTGCAACTTCGCCCTGGGTCTTGAGCTCATCAACCTTCTACCTCAGCCACGGCCATCTCTCATGGATCTTCACCGTGTAAGTCAGTTCATGCTCAGGATCCTCTCCAGGGTACTGCCCCAGCCCAAGGTCTCGTTCAAGCGCGAAGACTTCCCGTATCGCGCGCATGAGGTTCGAAAACAAGTCGGCATGCTGGTTTGCAACGTCCAGCCTACCAAGCTCTGCGTCCGTAAGTTTATCCACAGCGTCCTTCAGGCGAATCTCTGTTTCTGATTTCAGAGAAGAAAGCGTCGTCTTCAAAACAGCGACTTCAGCCTTCTTCCCCGCAAGCTCGTCTTCCTTCTTCGCCAGCTCCGCCTCGCGGAGGGGACACCAAACCAGGAGCTTCTCCAGAAGAGTGTCCCTTTGCAAATGCCCAAGGCGAGACTCCTCCTCCCTGGTGAGAACGGCACACCAAGACTCCAACTCCGCCACTCTCTTGTTGGCCTTTTCGGCCTCAGCCTCCTTTTCGAGTTGGCGATTTCAGCGATCTGAGCCTTTGTCCCTCGCATTCGCATAGCTTAGGAACTTGTGCCATTGGCTGAGACCAGCGTACTCATTGATGGCAGCCTGCATAGAGATGAGTCAAGACATAAATTAGAAAGCAAAAGGCAAAGAGCAGGGGAGATGCTTCACCTAAAAGTTGTGCTTGGCAGCCTCCTTCACGAACTCAACTGAGGAGTCCAGGCTTCGATCCATCAACTCCTTGTCAAAAGGAGGACTTGTTGTTTAAGAGAAAGACAGGATCCCAAGCCCCTTCCAGGGGCATGCCCTCCTCCTTATATACCTTCGCCCTGAGGTCCTCCCTCAACGATTTCAGCGCGGTGGGATCCTCAGACCACTTGGGGACGTTCAGGCGTGACGCGTTTCCCCTCAAGGAAATGTGACCAAACTCTAGTCTCCTCGAGGACGGACGCCGCTGCGCCCAGGTCCACCACACTCTGGCGTAGGCTACCATGGGGGGTGGAAGGCTCCGCCCCTGCACCAAATGACTTGTAAGCACAATGAAGAAAGCTTGGAACACATGCAAACGAGGAAAGGAACTCACTCGGCGAAGGGCCCTGATCCAGGGCAAGGATGGCCCCGCCAGTAGGTGGCTTGCACTGCGGCTTCACCCAGGCACCACTCCCAGACGGTCCGCAGGGAATGCGGACTACATCCAAACCGCTCATCTTCTCAGGGATCTCCTTCGCCACCAAGGCGTCGTTGCCAGCACCGCTTGGAATGCTTGGGGATACCCCCTCTGGAGCCCCTTCCCTCTGGGAAGCCTGGCTCCTTGTTGGGAAAACATCCCCAACATCTCCCATTTTTTCCAGCTGAGTATCACCCAGCACGGGCGCGCCACTCCCCGCGGGGGCTGCTGGCACCTCGCCCCCAATTGAACTGTCGGCTTTCGCTGCAGACTTGGACTTTCTTCTCATGGCTAGCAGGAGATCGCCGGGTGAAGTTATCTTATTTGAGGGGAGTCCCCCAAACTGAGGAGAAGCCTCAATCTGAGGAGAGGCCTCCGCCGGGGAAGGTGCATTCGCCTGGAGGGGAACCTCCAACTGGGAGTGAGTCTCAACCTGAGAAGGGGTTGACACAGCAGCACTCTCAAGGGGGACTTCACCACCCGCCCTAGGAGGGCTCGCCAGCAGCCCAGAAATGAAGGCATCCATCCTAGTATCTTCGACCGATTTCGCGCCCACATTCGCAGCAGACGAACCAGCAGCCTCCACCGTTGGAGCCTCGCGAACCGTCTATTCCCCAGGAGTGTCTCTGGAAGCTCCCTCCATAGCCACCTCCTTCACATTGGGAAGTTCTCCCTGAACAGGCCCTCGCGGATTAGCACAGTACGCCTCACAAGGGTTCTCTCCACACGGGGTCGCGCCGCTTCACCGGCCACTTTCTTCCGCTTCGCCTCGCCTAAAAGCGACACGCCAATGCGAGGCTGGCCTTTTCCTTCGCAGGCTCGATAGAACTGATGTGATCACGGTGGGGGTAAGTGATCACGCGCTCGGATCTAGCTTGAAGGAGGCAGTTTCCAGCAAGAATGGAAAGCGAAGCAGGGGAAGAACACAAAGGAAACAAAGTCGGCCAAGGGAACCTCCTCACTACGAGGTGAGGCAATGCCCTTGAAAATGCAGGAAAGGAAAATGGGACCTAGAACCTTTTGACTACGAGATCAAACAATGCTAGGTATTATATTGGATCCTCTTGCAATGGATCACTAATGGATTGGTGGAGCAAGATTTGAGACCCACGAAGAACAATATGCGTACTTCCGCAAATATGTGTTCTTACAAAATGAGTTCGCCTAATACTTAGGTTACAACCTCCTTTTATAGAAGGAGAAAGAAAGAAGGAAATAATAAAAGATATCTTGACAAGGGAACAGCCTTCTGGATCTATGGTAGGCGAAATGAGAGGTGGCAGCTGATGTGACATTGTAGGCTACCTGCTTTTGCGGCTCCCATTTCCCCATGAATTGCTTTCGGCGGGAAAAGGGAAAAAGAGGGCCTCTGCACAAGTTGAAGGGTTCGCCTGACTTGCGTATGGGGACCCTTTCTGCTTGGCGAACACCTGGGCTTCGCTTGCTTCTGGAAATGAGGCACAGGGTCTTCGCCAACGACCATGGGGGTCGCAAAGAGCCATGGCCTTGCAAATGGCCTTGAGTTCGCCCAAAAGGACTATGGGTTCGCCAGGGTCAACGGGCTCGCCACTAGCCATGGGCTCGCCCGTGATCATGGGTTCGCCGATGGGGCATGGGTTTTCCAAAGGCCAAGGGTTCGCCAATGGGGCTTGGGTTCGCCAAGATCCTGGCGAGCGCGGACTTGCCTTGGGGCCTCGCCGGTGCCCAGAGTGTGGCTTCCTCCTCATCCGAGCCTTCGCCAAGGGCCCTTTAGACCCTCTGGAAGAAAGGTCGCGCCTTGTCACAAAAATGGGGCTGATGTCCACATCATACCCTCCCTCTTCAGAAGAATCCGTCCTCGGATTCATAAGGAAATTGTCCCTACAAATCTTAAGACACCACAACAAACTTGAAGAAGCATCAAGGGTTAGTGAACTAAAAGCGTTAGACATCAAAGTTCCCTAAAAATAGGATGAAGGAATGAGATGGACAATCCGCCCTTTCTCTTCGCTTCACTCTTATACTTAGCCTTAAGACAAGCCCACGTAGTTATTCCGGGATCAAATATGAGCCTTGGCCATTCATGGGCATGGCCCCAATGTACCGGGCCTAAGTCATGTCCCATAACAGACATGGGATCGCCAACTATGTCACCCAATTCATGCTTAATGTTAAGAGATGAGAGATTAGAAGCACAGTTACCCATGTTCGCTCTCTCCCTCTTGCTCTTTTCTTCCTTTCCGAGAGGGGGTGACACTTCCTTCCCGGACTGTTGAAGGCTTCCTTCAGCCTTACTTTCCACAGCGATCTGTACATTCAAAGAAGATAAACAAGGGGGTTGCAAGACAGAAATTAGTGGAAAAGTTGGGTCGGTTGAAGGCATGTTTTCCTCACTTCCACTATTTTGGCTCATGGAGCTTCCCTCTTGTTTTCTCTCTACCTTCTTCTCAATCTCTTCTCTCAGATCGCTCTCTTTCTCGCTCAAGGTCTCTTGGACCGCCTCGCTTTTCTCTCTTTCTTCTTTTTCCTTTCCCCTCGTAATTTCCCTTTTCCTCTCAGTTATTTTCCTCTCAACCTTACCACCGGTTGCAGCTTCCTCCATGTGTCCTTGTAACATCTGGTCTGGACCATAAGTACAAGTTGTTTTAGCTCATCAATGATAGTGGAGGAGCTGGGTCTTTGAGGCACTTGGTGTTGCTTCGCCCTGTTGGTCGGCGGGCGATTGGGGCGGCAAGCAAACTTGTGAGTGGGGGCCCTCGTTAGCTTTCGGTTGGTGGATGGGGAACCGCGAATGAGAGGGGGCTCAAAGCAAGGCGTCGTACAGCTAGGATACGACGGAATGGGGGAATAATACGAGGATGAAGGGTAAGTCCTCCGGTGCTTGAGGTAGCGATAGCGAGGGGGAGTGTCTTGGTGATGGCAAGGGGTCGCCACCACCCGTTCAGGGTCTGAACCCGAGTAATACTCATATGCAGCAGGGTATGGAGGATCAAATTCGGAGGATGGGGTCGGTTCGGGCCAGGTTTCTTGGCCAAGGAGGTACTCGAATAGTTCCCCGAGTATGTACGGTCGAGGGTTACCTCCGCCGTAAGTCGATTCTTGATAACAAGGATCCGATTTCGGGTAGTAGTCCTCTTCCACATACTCCATGAGACTCAAGTTCTGCACATGTGAATAGTTTTGTGAAGCCTCGCTACACTCCCTTAGTGTTTACACTCTTCTCTCAAGTTTAGAACACAACGGTTCTTTCAAGCTTCAAAACTTACCACCAATCTGCGATTAAGATCAAATGCAAACACGCAAAGAATATCCAAAGAAATCCTAGCGATGTCCGAAACAAGTTAAGCACAAAGTACTAGTTACTCGAAACTAGCTTTTGAAGTTGGTTGGTGGTTGAAAGAGGTTGGAAATGATATAGAAAAGCCTTTCACAAACACAAAGTTCAGGTTTCGAAATTATTTTCGATCTGTGAGTACTGTTTACTCTGAGTTTCGGATGAACTCTTCAAGAACACTTAGAACTTTTTCCCAGAAATTATGAACTGATTTGAATATTTCTTTTTCTGTAAACTCTTGTTCTTTTGCACACAGGGAATCTCTTTTCTTTTTCAAATCCGAAATAACTCACAGATTTAAGAACCTTTAAGAACTTTTCAACAAGGATAACAAATATTCGGCTTCTCTCAAGAGATCATTAACCGATAACTTTTCTTCAAGTTTTCGAAAAGAACAGCAAAGGTTTTATCTTGAAGAAAGTAAACAACTGATACGGTAAGATACCTCCGACAAGCGCTTTGGCTCTGATACCACTTGATGTGATCACGGGGGGGTAAGTGATCACGCGTTCGGATCTAGCTTGAAGGAGGCGGTTTCCAGCAAGAATGGAAACGAAACAGAGGAAGAACACAAAGGAAACAAAGTCGGCCAAGGGAACCTCCTCACTACGAGGTGAGGCAATGCCCTTGAAAATGCCTGGGAAAGGAAAATGGGACCTAGAACCTTTTGACTACGAGATCAAACAATGCTAGGTATTATATTGGATCCTCTTGCAATGGATCACTAATGGATTGGTGGAGCAAGATTTGAGACCCACGAAGAACAATATGCGTACTTCCGCAAATATGTGTTCTTACAAAATGAGTTCGCCTAATACTTAGGTTACAACCTCCTTTTATAGAAGGAGAAAGAAAGAAGGAAATAATAAAAGATGTCTTGACAAGGGAACAGCTTCTGGATCTATGGTAGGCGAAATGAGAGGTGGCAGCGGATGTGACATTGTAGGCTACTCGTTTTTACGGCTCCCATTTCCCCATGAATTGCTTTCGGCGGGAAAAGGGAAGAAGAGGGCCTCTGCACAAGTTGAAGGGTTCGCCGACTTGCGTATGGAGACCCCTTGCATTTGGCGAACACACAGGCTTCGCTTGCTTCGGAAATGAGGCACGGGGTCTTCGCCAACGACCATGGGGGTCGTGAAAGAGCCATGGCCTTGCAAATGGCCTTGAGTTCGCCCAAAAGGACTATGGGTTCGCCAGGTCAACGGGCTCGCCAATAGCCAAGGGTTCGCCCGTGATCATGGGTTCGCGATGGGGCATGGGTTTTCCAAAGGCCAAGGGTTCGCCAATGGGGCTTGGGTTCGCCAAGATCTGGCGACCACGGACTTGCCTTGGGGCCTCGCCGGTGCCCAGTGTGGCTTCCTCCTCATCCGAGCCTTCGCCAAGGGCCCTTTAGACCCTCTCGGAAGAAAGGTCGCGCCTTGTCACAAAAGTGGGGCTGATGTCCACATCAAGAACCCAAAACCTTCTCCGCAGCGGGGGAGGCATTTTGCTTATAGGCACAGGCGAGATGAATCTGCACCGCAGCACGAATGGATCCCCTTTTCCCTTTCTCCTCGTCAGGGCGAGTAGGGGCATCTAGATACCACAAAGATCAATACATGTTCACATAAAAAATTAGAAGGAGAAATCAGCGCATACCTCTCGGCCCTTCAAGGGCAGCACGTAGCGCATCCACCACCTCACCGCGATGCTCGGGTGCCCAACCTGCATAAGGTGGAGGCAACTTGGAATCTATCAAGTATCCCGTGCTGATGCCTGCCCACCTCAGGGTTACCTCGTTCAGCTGCGCAAGGGAGAAGGGGATCAGGTCATCGCAAGACCTCCTGGCCAAAACGTCGTCTAGCCACCCCAGAAGACGGACGTAGTCGCGCCACCTTCGCCCGTCTGTGTACAGAATCGGCTTCGGAGCCACGCTCTGCACGGCCTCTGAAGTCCTCGCCACTGGGAGCCCCCAAGACTCGTCCCTGCAAACAAAGAAGAAACTACCGTGCCAATCATGGTGAGACTTCAGGGGAACACCAAAGGACACAGAGTTGTTTCCCCCAATACTAAGGGGGGTAACATGGAAGAATTGTCCCCCTGTTCGGAGATAAAGTCTGTAGAATCGTAGGAAGACGTCAGCGTACGGCTCCACCTGTTACGGTCCCCCCCGAGCGGGTTGTGACCCGGGTGACTCGGGGCTCCGGTTTTGGCCTGCGGGTCACGTTTTTAGATGGTTAAAAGGCTCCCGAGACTTATCTGAGCTTTAATTCTGGAAATCCTTCGGGTTTTGAGGTCGTGTGGGTTCCCGGACGTTTTCGCGAAAATATTTTTCGGGGCGGGGTTGTCTCGGGATGTACAGCTGGCTCGGTAGCGCTCCGGGACCTTGGAATGAGAAACCGTTTGCGGGTTTGGAAACGTGGGAACGTGGCGTGGCGTGCGGTCCAGGGCGACTCCCGGGGCTCGGGATGGAATTTCTCCGACGGCTCCAGGGTAAGTCATGTTATATTTTAAGATGGATTTTATGGTTATTTTTGTGGAATTTTGTCGTGACGGGTTGTGGCTCGGGTTCTTATGCGGCCACGCCGGGATTCGTTCGGGTTCAGCAAGCCCGGTAGGACACGACGGAATGGTAAATAAATATTTGAAAAATGTTTTATGAATGTTATGATATTCCGAGGATTCTGGTCAGTTTTGGGTTCATTTGGAGTTCGTTACTTATATTTGGGGTTTAATTGCAAAGATTTGGAGAATTAGGGGGTTAAGTTGCAATTAACCCAAAAGTATTTAATATTTTGGGCCAGGTCTGGGCTTGAGTCGGCAGCAGCAGTTTGGAGGGACACATGTCTAATTTTTATTTAAGTAGAAAAGGAAGGGATAATATAAAAAGAAAACTTATAACATAAAATGATTTAAATTCATTTTCTTCTTCTTCTTCCTTTTTCTTCTCTCATCCGCCATGATCACCTTCTTCTAAGCTCCATGTCCTTCATCCTTTCTTTGCTGAATCTTCAAGGGATTGGGTCCAAAAGATTGGTAAGCTTCCCCTCTTCTTCTCTTTCAAGTTTGGAAACAAGAAAATGTTGGAAAAGAGAGGATTTTCGAAAAATTGATTTGTTCTTGGCTATGTGCTAGAGTGATCCTCTCCCTCCCATCTTTTAGTATGTTGTTCTTGGGCTTGAGGGGAGTAAGAATCTATGTTTAGATTTTGGAAGAACACCATGGATGGGGGAAACATATTTATTTGAATTATTGATGGAATTTCTAAAATGGTGTAGAGTTGTGTTCTTGAATCATGCTTTGGATATGTTGTTCCTAGCATGATTCTAAGGCATTCTATGGTTTCAATTTGGTGGAAAATTGGTTGAGTAGGAAAGTCCCAAATTGAGTGAATAGTGAATTAGGGTTTATGTTGAATTATGGTGATTTGGGTGAAATTGGTTAGTAATCAAGGTTAAGAAGTGTAATTGGTGATTAAAGAGTGCAAATGGAACTTTGTTTGGATTGAAATGGAAGTTAGGTGGGAAATTCCCTTTTTGGCCGATTTGTTTAGGAAGTGGTTTTGTTGTTTTTGGTGGAATTTGTTAGTAAGCATGATTAGGATGTGGAATTGTTGATTACTATGATTAATTGGAAGCTTGAATGGTTTGATTTGGGAATGTGGTGAAAAATTGGTTAAGGACCGAAATGTTCAAGTGATTCTTTTTCCATGTTGTTGATGTGTTTTGGTTGAATTGGATGCTAAATTGGTATCGGGGTTGGATTTAGGTGCGGTAAGGTGTTTAAAACGTTGGTTTCGGACAATAAATGGAAAAGTTACCTTTATGCGGGTTTTCCAGAAAAGTGTCTGGAATGTAGGTTTAAAGGTTGGAATATGTTTGTGGGTGTTGGAATAACAAGGTTCTAGCTCGGTTCGTAAAACCGAGCTTTCTGTGGATTTCTTGCGGGAAGTGCGGGATTGTGCGGGAGTTGGTTTCTGGGGTTTGTTTGGATGAGTTCTAACTGGTTTGTGATTGTTCAGCTTGATTCTGCGTTGGTGAAGTAGCGTGGGACCGGAAAAGGCAAGTTGCGACTTTTCGAGTCGGAAGCCGGGATTTCCGGAAGTTGTATGCGAGGCGGCGTTTTGAGGTAAGGGTTCAACTTCTCTCGTTATATATGCGGGTTTAGTTGAGGCGGGTTCCCGGGTTGAGGACGGTGGTTCGGTGATCCCGGACTGTCATATGGTAGGGTACACGTTTGTACTTGTTCTGCTTTCAAGGCCGGATGGTCTTAGAGGCCACGGGTTTATATCTTTGTTCTGCGTATTCGCGCTAGGCGCTGGTATTTATGTTTTTACGCTTTGATATATTATATTCGTTTCGCATATGTATTATTATCATGTGGTTACATTCATGTGTCTGCACCGAGGGTGCCGACATTCTGCTTGTACACGCACTGGAGTGCAGTATTGCATTCGTGTGTCTGCGCACTGGAGGGTGCCGACACTTTACGTATACACGCACCAGAGTGCGGTATACCTCTGTGACCCTACGACAGTTTGGGGATCGCGACCCCCCTGCACCGTGCTTTACATTACATGCTCAGTATATTCGACCTCTTTGAGAGGCTGTCGTTTTGGTCGTTACGGCGGTTGGACCGCGTATGATGGATTTCGACTCATCTCGACTTTGCATACATGCATATGTATATATATATATTTGTACTTGTGTTTGTTACTGTTTTGCGAGTTCGATTCAAGAAGTACTTGTTCAAACCGTATCTTACCTCAGCCTCATCGGGTCCTTCCGAGGACTCACCCCTTATTTGTTTACCACCTTTCAGGCCGTTTGATAAGCATCCGGCGGAGTAGATTTCAGCGGTCTGTAGTGGATTTGGGATTTTCAGTAGCAGCAGCAGCAGTATCGCGTGCGGAAACCTCCTGCGATAGCAGTTTTCTGATTCCGCACTAGGTACATTTAGATTTTAGTTTGATGGCTCTGTAGCTGTAGTTGCATGCATGTATTTAAATCATGAGTTGTATATGATGTGGGTTTATGGAATATAATCTGATCTTGATTGTCTTCGAGTCGAGGCGGAGCCCGACTTGCCTATATTGAATTGGTATATGAGATGGATTCTGCAGTTCTGCTTGTCTTGTATGGTATTTGGAGGAAGTTATATTACTTGTATGCTTGCCATGTATGGATTTCGGTAGGTTGCATGTTAGTGTCGATTACCTTGTTTAGTGGGTAAAATGCTCTGTTGCCACGTTCTCCGCCGTAGGTTCCGGTTCTCAACGTCGCGGCCAGGTCCGCCTCCGCAACCGGGCGGGGTGGCTGTGACAAGTTGGTATCAGAGCAGGTCGGGTCGGATTGACCCAAAAGGTAAAGTATGTTTGATTTTGGTATGGAATGTGGAAGGCAAGTATACAAGTCCGAGGGTGGACTTTTGGAGTAAGTTAAGTCTGTTCGTGGGTAAGTAACTGTGGAAGTGACTTCGAGGTACAAGCCACCGTTCTACGTTATATTCTGGGGCGGTTCGGTACGGAGCCTGATCAACTCTTTACTTGAACCACCTTGGAATGGATGTGGAGCAGCGGGCGGTTCTTTGGAGCACTTTGGAAGATTCCAGGTATTGTTGTGAATATTGGGTGATTTGTGATGTGTTTCTGAGTTATGAGCATGCTTTGAATTTTTTTCTGTGTTTAAGTGTTGGAATTTGGTTTTGAGATTCTGAAAAGAATCTTTGCATCATGCATTGCATTACACTACAGAGCCTTAGAATACTGCTGCTAGCTGTGATAGAGAGAGAGGGTTAACTGTGGGACTATATGGTTTTGAATTGGTTTGGTTTCAGGCATGGTCACTATACGCAGACCACGTGAGCAAGAGCCGGAGGGTCGGGACTGGGATCCCACACCTCCGAGGATTAGGAGACGAGTTCAGAGGAACCCGGGACTTGAACAACCACACTCACCCCCCCTGAGTGATCAGCAGATAGAGGGACCCACTCCTGATGTGATACAGGTATTGGGTCAGGTACAACAGTTGCTGGGTACTTTACTGCCAGCCCAGCGGGTTCATGGGCGGCAGCAGGCACGGGGAGGTCTGGGTGGACCACAGCAGAGGCGCACAGATCGGGAGGTAAGCAGTAGCCACCTCAGCGTTCAAGGTGGGCAGGAGGGTGATCATTATGGTACTGAGACTTCTCGTCGGTTCCACCAACGACGGAAGAGCGAGACAGCGATCGACAAGGCCAGACTCTTAGAGAGATTTCAGCGCTTGAACCCCCCGAGGTTCAACGGTCGAGGAGGGCCCGAGGCGGCAGAGACTTGGTTCGTGGAAGTTGGTAAACTCCTTGGGAGACTACATCTTCCATCAGAGGTTAAGGTCTCGTTGGCGGCGTATAATCTACAGGATGGTGCAGATCATTGGTGGAGGAGCCTGCAGGGTCGGCTGAGGGCTAATGCGGCACGGGAAGGTTGGCAGGATCTGGACCCTACCTGGGAGCAGTTTGCCTACTACTTCCAACGGCAGTATATCGGAGATGCGGTCAGGGATCTCCGACAGTTGCAGTTTGACGAGCTGGAGCAGGGCACCTTGACTGTCGGAGAGTATGAGCGGGAGTTTGATCGGCTGGTTCGCTACGTACCACAGTATTATGGTATGGAGCAGGAGAAGGCCAAGAGATTTATCCGCCGGCTACGCCCGGATTACAGGCGGGCTCTGAGGCCCCTGGATATCACTTCCTATCATGAGGCTGTGGAGAAGGCCCAACTCCTCGAGCAAGAGGAGGTCGAGAGTCGGTATCTACCCCACCGATCTCGAGACAGAGACAGGGAGAGAGGTTCCGTGCAGCAGAGTTCGTCAAAGTTTATGGAGAGGGCGAACAGATCCGGGCAGAGTAGTAGGGGCAGTAGGGTGACTTCAGTGACGCAGACTTGTGCAGATTGTGGTAGGCGGCACCCCGGTCGGCCATGTTTCAGGCAGACGGGGCAGTGCCTGCGATGTGGGGCAGACGACCATTGGATACGGGATTGCCCTTTGACGCGGGGACAGGAGTCTGGTAGTGGTTCACGCCCTCAGACTCGGTTCCAGCCCAACGCACCCAAGGGGCGCGGATTCCAACAGGGCGGGCCGAGACCACAGCGACAGTTACCACTTCAGTCATCCCCTCCGCCACAGCAACCCAGGGCTGGCGTGTTTTTCAGATTGATCAGAGAGACATCAGGCAGGAGCAAGCTGGGTCTGGAACTCACCAGAGGGATCACAGTGAGGGTCAGGATCAGATGGGTACGGATGAACACCGCGAATGATTACACCACCTTAGTTGCAAATAAACATTTTTGGGATCTGGGGTTTGAGGTCAGTGTAAGGGTTTAGCAAGGTAGCATATGCTCAGGGAACTGTCAGGATTAGTAGGAAAAGGAAGAACTGGTATAAGGGTTATCGGTTCCTGTAAGAGTCTGTTAACTGGATAACATGTAAATTCGGGTTACCTTCCAGAATGTTTTTATGTGTACATGTATATGCTTTTATGTTGGTATGTATTGGAAGTTTATTAAGTATAAATTTGATACCGTCTGGGGTTGTCCGGTAGAAATACCGACAACTGACTCGGGGCGCAACGAGATGCACCCGGAGGGTGGGACGCCGCTGAGAGGCTCAGGATGGTAGTCTAAACTACCACTCCCGCCGCACCAGCAATGGTGGTCCGTTTATGTTCAGTAAAGAGTATGTATATTCTGGTTGGTAGCGACTCTTGTATGGTTGAGTTACTCTTGGAGGACCAAGAGTTCTAAGGGGGAGAATGTTACGGTCCCCGAGCGGGTGTGACCCGGGTGACTCGGGGCTCGGTTTTGGCTGCGGGTCACGTTTTTAGATGATTAAAAGGCTCCGAGACTTATCTGAGCTTTAATTCTGGAAATCCTTCGGGTTTTGAGGTCGTGTGGGCTCCCCGGACGTTTTCGCCGAAAATATTTTTCGGGGCCGGGGGGTTGTCTCGGGATGTACAGCGGGCTCGGTAGCGCTCCCGGGACCTTGGAATGAGAAACCGTTTGCGGGTTTGGAAACGTGGGAACGACCCGGAGGTTTTTACGGTGCATATTTTTCGGAACGTGACGTGCGGTCCCGGGCGACTCCCGGCTGGGCGGAATCCCGGGGCTCGGGATGGAATTTCTCCGACGGCTCCAGGGTAAGTCATGTTATATTTTAAGATGGATTTTATGGTTATTTTTGTGGAATTTTGTCGTGACGGGTTGTGGCTCGGGTTCTTATGCGGCCACGCCGGGATTCGTTCGGGTTCAGCAAGCCCGGTAGGACACGACGGAATGGTAAATAAATATTTGAAAAATGTTTTATGAATGTTATGATATTCCGAGGATTCTGGTCAGTTTTGGGTTCATTTGGAGTTCGTTACTTATATTTGGGGTTTAATTGCAAAGATTTGGAGAATTAGGGGGTTAAGTTGCAATTAACCCAAAAGTATTTAATATTTTGGGCCAGGTCTGGGCTTGAGTCGGCAGCAGCAGTTTGGAGGGACACATGTCTAATTTTTATTTAAGTAGAAAAGGAAGGGATAATATAAAAAGAAAACTTATAACATAAAATGATTTAAATTCATTTTCTTCTTCTTCTTCCTTTTTCTTCTCTCATCCGCCATGATCACCTTCTTCTAAGCTCCATGTCCTTCATCCTTTCTTTGCTGAATCTTCAAGGGATTGGGTCCAAAGATTGGTAAGCTTCCCCTCTTCTTCTCTTTCAAGTTTGGAAACAAGAAAATGTTGGAAAAGAGAGGATTTTCGAAAAATTGATTTGTTCTTGGCTATGTGCTAGAGTGATCCTCTCCTCCCATCTTTTAGTATGTTGTTCTTGGGCTTGAGGGGAGTAAGAATCTATGTTTAGATTTTGGAAGAACACCATGGATGGGGGAAACATATTTATTTGAATTATTGATGGAATTTCTAAAATGGTGTAGAGTTGTGTTCTTGAATCATGCTTTGGATATGTTGTTCCTAGCATGATTCTAAGGCATTCTATGGTTTCAATTTGGTGGAAAATTGGTTGAGTAGGAAAGTCCCAAATTGAGTGAATCGTGAATTAGGGTTTATGTTGAATTATGGTGATTTGGGTGAAATTGGTTAGTAATCAAGGTTAAGAAGTGTAATTGGTGATTAAAGAGTGCAAATGGAACTTTGTTTGGATTGAAATGGAAGTTAGGTGGGAAATTCCCTTTTGGCCGAATTGTTAAGGAAGAGGTTTTGTTGATTTTGGTGCAATTAGTTAGTAAGCATGCTTAGGAAGTGGAATTGGTGATTAATATGATTAATTGGAAGCTTGAATGGTTTGATTTGGGAATGTGGTGAAAAATTGGTTAAGGACCGAAATGTTCAAGTGATTCTTTTTCCATGTTGTTGATGTGTTTTGGTTGAATTGGATGCTAAATTGGTATCGGGGTTGGATTTAGGTGCGGTAAGGTGTTTAAAACGTTGGTTTCGGACAATAAATGGAAAAGTTACCTTTATGCGGGTTTTCCAGGAAAAGTGTCTGGAATGTAGGTTTAAAGGTTGGAATATGTTTGTGGGTGTTGGAATAACAAGGTTCTAGCTCGGTTCGTAAAACCGAGCTTTCTGTGGATTTCTTGCGGGAAAGTGCGGGATTGTGCGGGAGTTGGTTTCTGGGGTTTGTTTGGATGAGTTCTAACTGGTTTGTGATTGTTCAGCTTGATTCTGCGTTGGTGAAGTAGCGTGGGACCGGAAAAGGCAAGTTGCGACTTTTCGAGTCGGAAGCCGGGATTTCCCGGAAGTTGTACTGCGGGGCAGCGTTTTCGAGGTAAGGGTTCAACTTCTCTCGTTATATATACGGGTTTAGTTGAGGCAGGTTCCCGGGTTGAGGACGGTGGTTCGGTGATCCCGGGACCTGTCATATGGTAGGGTACACGTTTGTACTTGTTCTGTTTCAAGGCCCGGATGGTCTTAGAGGCCACGGGTTTATATGTTGTTCTGCGTATTCACGCTAGGCGCTGGTATTTATGTTTGTTCTGTTCCGCGGTGTCTGCACTGAGGGTGCCGACATTCTGTTTGTACACGCACCTGGAGTGCAGGTACTTCTGTTCTGTGTGTCTGCACTGGAGGGTGCTGACACTTTACGTATACACGCACCAGGAGTGCAGGTATACCTGTGACCCTACGACAGTTTGGGGATCGCGACCCGGCCCGATACCGTGCTTTTGCCTGCTTCGTATATTCGACCTCTTTGAGAGGGCTGTCGTTTTGGTCGCTCGGCGGTTGGACCGCGTATGATGGATTCGACTCATCTCGACTTTGCATACATGCATATGTATATATATATATATTTGTACTTGTGTTTGTTCTGCTTTTTGCGAGTTCGATTCAGAAGATTTCTTGTTCAAACCGTATCTTACCTCAGCCCTTACCGGGTCCTTCCGAGGACTCACCCTTATTTGTTTACCACCTTTCAGGCCGTTTGATAAGCATCCGGCGGAGTAGATTTCGCGGTCTTTGTAGTGGATTTGGGATTTTCAGCAGCAGCAGCAGCAGATCGCGTGCGGAAACCTCCTGCGATAGCAGATTTTCCGATTCCGCACTAGGTACATTTAGATTTTAGTTTGATGGCTCAGTAGCTGTAGTTGCATGCGTATTTAAATCATGAGTTGTATATGATGTGGGTTTATGGAATATAATCTGATCTTGATTGTCTTCTCGAGTCGAGGCGGAGCCCCGACTTGCCTATATTGAATTGGTATATGAGATGGATTCTGCAGTCCTGCTTGTCTTGTATGGTATTTGGAGAAAGTTATATTACTTGTATGCTTGCCATGTATGGATTTCGGTAGGTTGCATGTTAGTGTCGATTACCCTGTTTAGTGGGTAAAATGCTCACGTTCTCCGCCGTAGGTTCCGGTTCTCAACGTCGCGGCCAGGTCCGCCTCCGCAACCGGGCGGGGTGGCTGTGACACCACCCCTGCCAACCGGCACACCAAAATGAAGCCGGCAATATGAATGAAGGTATTGGGCCCAAGCTGAGACGACGGGAGACCCCACAGAGTGCACAGATCTTGGACCAAGGGGGCAAAGGAAACCTCAGCCCAGAAGACATCTGGGCAGTATAGAGGCACAATGCGGCACTCTCCAGGTTTTCCGGCGTCTGAGGAAGATTGAGCGCCTTGCAAGGTCCGCTCCGCGCCGTGAATACCGCAACTTCCTCAACAGAAAAGAAAGCCTTGACAAGGTCTTGGTGGAGCTTGTCAACTTTCACGACGGTCTTGTCCACGACGGGAACGACTGGGCGAACAACTCCTTTGGCAGCCATTACTGCAGGAGAGAGAACAGAAGGGTTGAGAAGACGAACAATCTATTAGCAATTCCATCGAACACCTCGCATGCAAGGAACAAAAAAACGACCACGTACCTGAAATTATGAAGACAAGAGAAAGCCACGACGAAGCAACAGGAGCAACAGATGATCACACACGCAACATAAAATACCAAGATTCAAGCAAAGAGAGCAAAGGAAACGATGGTGCGAGGCAAACAGGTAGAAAATTTGAACGAAGAGCGAGAATGCAAAGAGTGGGAAACCGTGATCGACCAACTATTTATAGGGCCAACCCTAGCGACTCTGAAGCGTCGCCTCAAACAGAGAGCCAGTCCCAACGAGCCGCATGTCAAAGATCAAGTAACGGGAGGCAACGTTTGGCCTACCGTCAGAGTGCCTGCTGCCCAACGGTCGACTTTGAGCCATAACGCGGAGTACAGGGCCCTGCCCATACTCCGCCTCTAGGAGGAAGCACCTTGGTACACTACCTAAGCAAATGCCCTCACGCCTCACCCCTTGCTTTATCATCAGTAGCAACTAAGGAAACACATCGCGATACCACCACATCGCGCGAAGGCATTATCAGGAGGGCTTCGCACCTGCTGGCTTCCCCAAGACCTCGCGGGTTCGCATCTCCTGGCTTCGCCAGACCGGTCCTTCGCAACTCCTGGTCAATGCCACCCATCACTTAGCGATGTTACAGACTGGGGAAAGGAAGCTGGGAACGGTCATCCCCACGACTTACCCACGTTCTCCATCACACCTCCAGTCCTCCTCTACTCTGGAACGTGGGGGAGTACTCCACCACTCCGGATCATGGGACAACCGCCACCTCAGCGCCTCCTATAAAAGGACAGCTTGGAAATGGTAAACCCCATCTACACACCTCCACTCCTCTTTTTGCTCCTGAGTATTCCTTTTTACATACGGCATATTACTCCGGAGCTCAAGATCGTCATTCTGGTCATTTCCTCATCACTCAAGTATCTGGAAGCCCAGTCCCGTCAAGGAAACAGACGAGACACCGTTCTCTCTGGTCTATGGCGCCGATGCACTCCAACAGACCGCATGTCTTCCTCGAGTACAAATTCCTTGTTGATTGCATGGAATACTCTTAGAAGCATGTCATGAACTTTATAGGCTTTTGTTCATAGTCACAATGTATATTGGAGTTGTTATGCTCCCACATTTATGTGCATTGCAGTCATGACCCCATCAGACTCCCATTGATGAGCTTTCATTCACTAACTCCTAATGTTCTCGCAAAGTTTGTAGTGCTTGTCTTCGTTTGTAGGATTTTCCCATTTAGATTCGAGGACAAATCTTTCTAAGAGGGAGGGAATGATGTGATCATAGGATCCACAAGCAACAACAAAGTGTCAAGTTCAAAGAGGAAGGTGAATGAAGCTCGGAGCACCCTTTTTGGCAAAGAGGTTCAGAGGCCCAGGTTGCCCGATCCACGACTCAGGCGGTCGCCTGACCAGGAGAAGGCGAAGCCTCCACGCGAAGCATCCCTGCGAAGCCTCTAGGCGAAGGCAAGGCTTACAACGTGCGAAGACCCCACCCGAAGCATCCATGCGAACCCATCAGCAAAGGCGAGGTTATTACACTACCCTGCGGGTTTATATAATTTTATCTGATAAATTGCTAAACCGGGTTTAACAGCAAATTATGAAGGTCGGGATTTCTATCAAGCGTTTCTTTCGAGTAATTGAGGTCTCAGGGTTTGTATTCAGTTGCGGGGATATTTCAATGAAGGACCAAAATATGTTAAAAATTTGTTGGACACGTTTTCTGTTGATTAGTAAGCTCTGTTTCTATGTATCCCGGGTCTCCGTTCCAAGCATGTGGGGCATGTTTTCTGTTGGTCAGATGGCTCACAGATCTTTTTTAGCTAACGTTTTCAAGAATGCTTGTATATTCGAGGTCGCACGAGTCCCCCGCACCTTTCCGCGGAAAATATTTTTCGCGGTCAGGACGTTCGTTCTCGGGCAACACTCGGGGCTCGGGATGAATATTTTGATGGCGCCAATGGTGTGTTGTGCGATATGACTCGGGATGAGTATTGTGTTGATAACCAAGCAAGCACACATGATAGGATTACTTGGTTATGCTAGCAAGCACACACGTCGGGATTTGCTCGGGTTAAGTTGGTGCGGGATGACACTCACTCGGGGCTTATAATTAAATATGTGAACCATGATTTGTATGTTATATGATGTCCTGAGGGTTGTGTTCAGATTTCGTCCCGGTCAGAGAAGTGGTTTGGAAGTTCCAGTTTTCGGGTTGGACTAAATTACAACTTTTGAAAGTTCAGAGGCTAAAGTGTAAAAAGGGATATATTTTGCACAATGATTGAAAGAGGACAAGAGGGAGTCGGCTACATGAAAGGAAGGAAAGAAAATGGGACACTTGTCCCATTTATAAAAAAAAGAAAGGGAAATTATAAAAAAGAAGAAAAGGAAGAAAATGAACACTTTATCTTCATCTTCTTCCTTCACGTTTTCTTCTGTCACGAGCGCCCGCGCCCGGTTGCGGATGCGGGGCCTCCCGCGACGTCAGAAGCAGAAGCTGCAACGGAAACCGCGGAAACGGTACTACCGAAATCCTCTATGTGCAATGGTCCCATGACCCGGCCCGCAAAGTCTCGTTCTCGAAGGCCCGGTGCCTGAGAACACTTTGCTCACTTAACAACTTAGTCGTGTTACGACCCGCAACCTACAAAACTCAAACACGGCAAGTATACAATATGTTCTTAACTATCCATGGTGAGCCCCGCCTCACTGAAATAGGCGAGCACCCGACCATCACCAAGCATGCAGTTCATGGAAATATCATTCATCGATCACAACAACCAGAATACAGAATCCATCCGATATATATATAACCAATATGAACATAGCTCGGGTCCCACCCTCAACTGAAATGGGCGAGCCCTCCAGTCAGACAGAAGTACAGAATCATAATGTATCCCAAAATACATAACATTCAACATGATCTGATCTAAACATGCATGCAAGTACATCTACAGAGCAACCAAAGTAAAACCCTAGAATACCTAGGTGCGGAATCTGGAAAACTTCGAGAACGAAAGATTCCCGCACTTAGTACTGCTGCTGCTAAAACACAAACAGAAGAGATAACGTCAGATTACCCAAACAGATCACAAAAGGGATCTAACGAGAATACCCCCAATCATAAACAGACCACAGAAATGCAGAACGATCACCGCGGGAGATCTACTCCGCAAGTCGTTTGCCTGGATCCCCTGAAAATGTTTAATAATTGGGGTGTGATGTCATCCCACGGCGGAAGCACACAGGCGATTACGATGCTTATTAACACCGTAGCCACACTCAGTTGGGGTAACAAATCACACACACAAAGCAAATTTGACAAGTGGGCCCTGTGGGCCCCACAGGGTATGTGGGCCCCGCAGTTCATATTAAGCTTCTTACTCAGGATGTTTCCACACAAATCATGTATCACGTACATATGCTTACACACATACACATACATGTGATTTCTGACAAAAATCCCGAAACCCGGGGCGTGGGCCCCATGTGGCGGTTTACACTTTTTCGGACGTACAAGTCCCAAAACTGATAAAAACAGCATTACACACTCAGAATCACAAACATGCACAAAATTTGCCCAAAATGCTTCCAAGCAGAAAATCCAGCACAAATCTGACTTTGGACGGAAACTCGGATTTTTCTAATTCTACATGCATGCATGTCATCTACAATATATAAAGCCACAAAAAATGTTACTGGAATGCATACAAAACGTACGAGGTGGCGACGCTACCAGGTCCAGCCAAAGCCCTCGACGTGCGGATACTGCTGCTGCTACACATACAAAAGTTTAACCATTAGAAACCATGGTGCATAATCAAATAATCAAACCCGTAATCAATGCCACACACCGAACCGCCACCGATCGTAACACACATATCGGTAGTCTCGGTCACACATGATCACACACACAACGGATATCACAATGTAAATATCAACACAATCGATCACGTCATACATCACTATGACCGATCACATCAATCACACACACGACAGACCTTACCCCTTTATCCACACAAACTGATCAGAACACACACACAAACGTACCTGTAATTTCAAACACAAAAGCAACCACCGACTCTACTCGGTGGGCTGCGGGTCAGGTACTCCTGAAATAGATAAGATAAGGGGGTAAGTCCTCGAAAGAACTTAGTAAGGGTGCAGGTATAAGCATGGTGTAACTTGTCGCACAAGAAACCTGCAACCAAAGAAAAACGCAGATATACAAGAATAGACATACTCATGTAATTACATACACATGCTCAACCAATGCAGAATTCAACCAAATGCAATGCAAGTCAAACAATGGATTATGATGTAATTATGCACAATGACGGTCTTCACGGCCTTTGTCGAGGCACACATATAATTACACACAAAAGCATGGCCAGCTCGGGGTCGCGATCCCCACCGTCATATCACACTCACACCATTTAGGTGTAGATCACACTTACACCATTTCGGTGTAGATCACACTTACACCATTTTGGTGTAGATCACACTTACACTATTTCGGTGTAGATCACACTTACACCATTTAGGTGTAGATACACATCCCACTTACTGCTCCTAACTCGCAAACCAATGCTTATACCACGGGACTAGGTTTAGCGTCATAGGGCCACCCCTCGGACTAAACCTAGCTTCAATATAAATTCTGCTATGCATGCTGAATAATGCAATACCAGAAGACACACTGAACCCTTACCTTATGTAGAAAACCGAAGGGAATTTCCCAATCAGCGGTCCCGGTACGAATTTCGGCAGAGTTTCGGCTGCATTTCTGACTACCCTCTGTTCACATATGATCCACAGATACAGAATACACATTGAGAATTCACAAAATTGACCCACAACAAAGGCGCCAAAAATGGGGCTCGGACAGGAAAACGGCTTTTCACATACGGCTTTTTCAACGAAATCTGAACTGTACAAAATGTATAACTCTTTGCCCTGATCAATAATATACCCTTACCTTCCGTCAAATCACGCCTGAAGTTAGAGTTTCTATTCAAAATTTCAGAACAATATTGGCAGCACTTCTGCAAAGATTCAGCTCACACTCCTGACACAAAAGACGTAATAGAAGGTGCAAGGAACGCTTAGAAACCATAAAATCAATCATAGGAGAATTTCCATAAATGTGGAGCATTTTTCAGAAGCTCACGGTTTCCAACCGGAGGCACAATCACAAAAACCGATTTATAAGGAGTTAATTATTTCTCCTAAGGATCGATTTAACCAACTGACCTTGAAGATTTTGGTGAGAAATTGAAAGATCTCAAATTGCTCCTTAAGCTCGGCGATGGTGCAGAGAGGAAGAAAGAAGAAGAAGCTATATAAGTATATGTATATAATAATATTAATAATAATATAATATTATAACATGTTTTCAAAACACGTTTCACTCTCTTCCTTTGTAACCGCCTAACACTTGCAGCCGCTTTTGAATTTTATTTTTTTTCTTTTTCTTTTTCACTTTAGCCCCAAACTTTCAAAAGTTACAATTTAGTCCAACCCGAAAATTGCAACTTCCAAACCGTAACCCCAAACGGCACGAAATCTGAGACACATTCTCGGGACCTCATAACACGCACAGAACATGCTTCACATAACTAATTATGAGCCCCGAGTCCCACAAAAATTGCTAATCCCAGTAAATACGCTTAATCGCGTAATTAGCTGGAATTCGCACTGGGTGGCAATAACAGTAACGAAAACTGTACCACATCCTCGAGACTTCATATCTCACACCAATTATACTTCATATACTTAATTATAAGTCCTGAGGCACAGAAAATTCACTAATCCCAATGTTGATTCTTAATTGCGTAATTAGCGTAATCACTTACCGGGTGTCGGTAACATTCCTCCCCCCTTAAGACCCTTGGTCCTCCAAGGCCGTCTTAAGTCTCTAATATTCATCTGGGTTGCGCTCCATCACATCCTACTAAACCTCCCAGGTTGCCTTACGCTCGGAATGATGGGACCACTACACTCGAATCATCAAGGCAATCTTACTCCGAAATGCCCGCACATCTTATCCCGGAATAGTCCCAGGTTCCTCTCTGTACTACAAATCCAGCTTTAGCTGTACAACCCCGACCGCAAATTGTCTGATTTGGATCCAAGATGCATTTCTTCAATATACACACATGAAACCTATTTTGCACTGTTGACATACTCGGTGGCAAAACTAGCCTGTAGGCTACCTTGCCCACTCACTCTGGAATCTTATAAGGACCCAAATCAACTCTATCGGAAGCCTCTGCACAGAAATGCGGCGTCACACAATGTCGGCCATATAAAGCCTCATAAGGTGTCATACTGATAGTGCTCTGATAACTGTTATTATAAGAAAACCCTACCAGAGGCAAGTACTGATCCCACACACCGACAAAATCTAGTGCACAACTGTGTAGCACATACTTGGGAATTTAAATTACTTGCTCTGACTGCCCATCGATCTGAAGATGATATATCATATTCAAATGGAATCGTGAGTCCAAAGTCCTACGAAAAGCACTTCAGAACCGCGCCGTAAAACGTGGATCTCGATCAGATACAATGGAGTTTGAAACTCCATGCAACCACACTGTCTCACGGATATTCGACTGAGCTAACCTTTTCCAGGGAATCAGAAATTCTCATAGACAGAAAGTAAGCACACTTTGTTAGCCGGTCCATAATAACCTAGATATTCTCACGATGTAATCGTATCATTGGCAATCTGGTCAGAAAGTCCACCATGTTGTTAACTCACTTCTGGTCGAATATGCAATGTCTGTAACGTCCCCGCTGATCTCTGATACTCAATCTTCACTCTCTGACACATGGCACACCTAGAGACATGGGTACCAATGTCCCTTCACATGTTCGACACATTCTGGGTGCACACTCGGTTTACCCGCGTGAGCCTCCTCAGAATCTCGTCTCGAAGTGTCGAGACATTCGGCACATCCAGTCGATTTCTGAAATACAACAGACCCTGCTCGAACTGAAACGATGAATGCAGTGATCTCTTTGTCTCTACAGATAGCTTCTTCAATTCAGAGTCACTCCTCTACACATCCCGTACTCTCTTTAGTCACTCAGATTTTGGATAATTAAGATGTATAGTTGCACGTGCTTCATTGCTCCCACTTGTGCTATAGGCACATCAGATCACTCTCCTCATCCATGGTCACATCCTTATGTCGGGTCTCTCCCTCAAATCCCCATACACCGGAGAGCTGTCATTTGTCACAAAGTGTGACTTATTACGCCTCACAATATTCATATCCAAATCCCGATTTGGAAGCATCTGTGTAAGTCACCTATGGCCCACTCGAATCTGGTAGTATCAAAATAGGTGAGTTAGTTAGCGTATTCTTCAACTCCTGAAACTGTGCTCACAATCCTTAGACCAAATGAATCTTCACCCCTTCCGAGTCGGCTAAGTAAGGGGTAAAGCTGACACATAAAATCCCGGAGGAAATTCCTGATCAAAGCCTGCTAATCCGAGGAAGCTCCTGATCTCCCGCACATCCGTCGGTTGCCTTCAATCCTGCTCAATCTTAATCTTCTCCGAATGCACTAAAATACCGCTCTCACTGATGATGTGCCCAAGAAATGGCACCTCCCGAATCCAGGACTGACATATGGAGAACTTCACATATAGTTGAGGATCGGACAATGTCTACAAAACAATCTGGAGATGATCTTGATGCCTACACTGATCCTTGGAATGTGCCAGGATATCGTCGATGAACACGATCACCACCTGATCCAGATACGGTCAAAAAGTCCGTCTCATCATATCCCTGAATGCTAGTGCGGAAATCTGTCTTCGGTATATCCTCGTCCTTCCACGATCGCATTCAGCTTTCGATAACCCATTCACAATCTCATCGTTCTTCTTCACAAATAACATTAGAGCATCCCACAGGGAAGTGCTCGGTCAAACGAACCCCTTTCGCAAGCAACTCATCCAACTGCTTCTTGAATTCATTCACCTCTGAAATCGGCATACGGTAGGGGAAGAAACAAATGTACGAACATATCCTGGCTAAAGCAGAATCTCAAACACAATCTCACGCTCTGGCGGCATACCCAGCAATTTTTCGGGAAATACCGGTAGAAAAAATCTCGAGTAGTAGATATCTAATCCCACTCACCCCTGATATTAGCTGAATTCAGACCAAAATATTCATCCTTGTCAGTCACAAATATCTTGTCCAGACTTTCTCATTCTAAACCATGCATCCCAGACACACATCCAGAAAAAGTGGTACTGAATTCGGTACTGGTACTAATGCACCGATCCCATCAGAACTCCGTAGTTAAGCGTGCTTGGGCGAGAGTAGTATTGGCATCGGTGACCTATCGGGAAGTCCTCATGTTGCATCCCTCTAAAATGGTTAGCTTCATAACATACATAGATATGCATATATCTCCATGCAATAACCCTACCGAATCCTAAGAACTCCCAGAGAAATCTCGCAGAATAGATACCTTATCAGAAGATAGCACGATTTCTCGATTTTCACTATTACCACACCATTTCGGACTACCACATCTGAGAATAGACACTAATTTCCGATAGGTTCACATCAGAAAGACACCAGACCGATAGCCCCAGACACAGATTCTGAGATAGAATGTTTCTCTATGCAGTGTCAGATACGATGCACTCACATCAGATAAAACAACTACTGAAAATTATTCAAAATTAGTATTCTTTCCCATACCTTTTTCACATATCCTTTTAAGAAGAAGACTGCACTTTTTCGCAGTCTAGAACACTCAATTAGATTTTTTTTTACGGTTGACGCGGAGAAGGGGGACCTTACAATGCTTCACATCCCACAATTGTGTCATGCTCCACTCAAAGCCACTTACTGAATTCTTTTTCAGAATTTTAAAATAATTTCTGATTAAGTGATTCACAAATCCACCTCTCGGATACTTTCCGATACTCCCACATAGAGGTACTTCGGGGTGCAGTAACTCACAACCAGATAGGCATCAAATGGTGGCACACACTCAGCCATCACATGATTTCTAATCCTCAGAATTTACCAGCATTTGGCGGTGGCCATTACAATCCGACACCTCTCACACTTTTTTTTTTGATTCTGCACGGATCACATTGGTACACATTGGTCGCGTGTATACACATTCTTTCCTTACTCCACTAGCTGGGCTCTTTAAACGGCCTTGTCCGCACACAATCCTTCCTTGTGAAAGATTATCCCGAATCACATTCTCATTATACTGATCACAAAACACCTGAGAGTATCTGTCCCAGTCATATCGCAACCACTTCAGATCACACCTGTCACTTCACAGTCCAAATAATTCTAGAACAGAACAAAGAGTACACACGCAGAAACTAGCAAGCAACAGTATTCCAATTGGCTCTATATATGTAAATGCAAATGCATCATGTAATAGCGCTCAACCTTAGAAAAGATAATCCAGATTACAGATCACATACGCAACTCTTGATGATGTTCCAGAACACAAATCACATAAACAACCAGAATAACGGAATTCTAGACCAAATACCAAATCAGATAACCACATTCAGAACACATATTTGTTAGCCACTCAACCTAACAGAAATCCAGAACTGAACAATAAATATACTCTGCCACATGCACAACTCCAAACAATATTCCAGAATAGAGATCCCATATGTATTACCATGCCAGAATATCAGATCAGATAACAGTCCAAATACCAGATCAGCTACCCACATCCAGAAAGCATAAGCATCAACCACTCAACAGAACAAAAGACCAGAACCCAAAATTAACCATGCTCTGATACCACCTTCTGTCACCCCACTGCGGAAACACACAGGCGATTACGATGCTTATTAACACCGTAGCCACACTAAGTTGGGGTAACAAATCACACACACAAAGCAAATTTGACAAGTGGGCCCTGTGGGCCCCGCAGTTCATATTAAGCTTCTTACTCAGGATGTTTCCACACAAATCATGTATCACGCACATAAGCTTACACACATACACATACATGTGATTTCTGACAAAAATCCCAAAACCCGGGGCGTGGGCCCCATGTGGCGGTTTACACTTTTTCTGACGTACAAGTCCCAAAACTGATAAAAACAGCATTACACACTCAGAATCACAAACATGCACAAAATCTGCCCAAAATGCTTCCAAGCAGAAAATCCAGCACAAATCTGACTTTGGACGGAAACTCGGATTTTTCTAATTCTACATGCATGCATGTCATCTACAATATACAGAGCCACAAAAATGTTACTGGAATACATACAAAACGTACGAGGTGGCGACGCTACCAGGTCCAGCCAAAGCCCTCGACGTGCGGATACTGCTGCTGCTACACACATACAAAAGTTTAACCGTTAGAAACCATGGTGCACAATCAAATAATCTGAAACCCAGAACTGAATGCCACACACTGAACCGCCACCGATCAGAACACACATATCAGTAGTCTCAGTCACACATGATCACACACACAACGGATATCACAACAGAAATACTGAACACAACTTATCACAGTCATACATCACTATGACCGATCACACTGAATCACACACACGACAGACCTTACCCCTTTATCCACACAAACTGATCAGAACACACACACAAACGTACCTGTAATTTCAAACACAAAAGCAACCACCGACTCTACTCGGTGGGCTGCGGTCAGGTACTCCTGAAATAGATAAGATAAGGGGGTAAGTCCTCGAAAGAACTTAGTAAGGGTGCAGGTATAAGCATGGTGTAACTTGTTGCACAAGAAACCTGCAACCAAAGAAAAACGCAGATATACAAGAATACGCATACTCATGTAATTACATACACATGCTCAACCAATGCAGAATTCAACCAAATGCAATGCAAGTCAAACAATGGATTATGATGTAATTATGCACAATGACGGTCTTCCCGGCCTTTGTCGAGGCACACATATAATTACACACAAGAGCATGGCCAGCTCGGGGTCGCGATCCCCACCGTCATATCACACTCACACCATTTAGGTGTAGATCACACTTACACCATTTCGGTGTAGATCACACTTACACCATTTCGGTGTAGATCACACTTACACCATTTAGGTGTATATCACACTTACACTATTTCGGTGTAGATCACACTTACACCATTTAGGTGTAGATACACATCCCACTTGTTGCTCCCAGAACCTGCAAACCAATGCTTATACCACGAGACTAGGTTTAGCGTCATAGGGCCACCCCTCGGACTAAACCTAGCTTCAATATATATTCTGCTACGCATACTGATGCAGTACCAGAAGACACACTGAACCCTTACCTTATGTAGAAAACCGAAGGGAATTTCCCAATCAGCGGTCCCGGTACGAGTTTCGGCAGATTTTCGGCTGCATTTCTGACTACCCCCTGTTCACATATGATCCACAGATACAGAATACACATTCAGAATTCACAAAATTGACCCACAACAAAGGCGCCAAAAATGGGGCTCGGACAGGGAAAAACGGCTTTTCACATACGGCTTTTTCAACGAAATCTGAACCGTACAAAATGTATAACTCTTTGCCCTGATCAATAATATACCCTTACCTTCCGTCAAATCACGCCTGAAGTTAGAGTTTCTATTCAAAATTTCAGAACACTATTGGCAGCACTTCTGCAAAAATTCAGCTCACACTCCTGACACAAAAGACATAATAGAATGTGCAAGGAACGCTTAGGAACCATAAAATCAACCATAGGAGAATTTCCATAAATTTGGAGCATTTTCGAAGCTCACGGTTTCCAACCGGAGCCACAATCACCAAAACCGATTTATAAGGAGTTAATGATTTCTCCTAAGGATCGATTTAACCAACTGACCTTCAAGATTTTGGTGAGAAATTGAAAGATCTCAAATTGCTCCTTAAGCTCAGCGATGGTGCAGAGAGGAAGAAAGAAGAAGAAGCTTGCTTCATTCTTTCTTTCTGTTAACATATATAAGTATATGTATATAATAATATTAATAATAATATAATATTATAACAAGTTTTCAAAACACGTTTCACTCTCTTCCTTTGTAACCGCCTCACACTTGCAGCCGCTTTTGAATTTTATATTTTTTTCTTTTTGTTTTCTTTTTCTTTTTCACTTTAGCCCCAAACTTTCAAAAGTTACAATTTAGTCCCACCCGAAAATTGCAACTTCCAAACCGTAACCCCAAACGGCACGAAATCTGAGACACAATCTCGGGACCTCATAACACGCACAAAACATGCTTCACATAACTAATTATGAGTCCCGAGCCCCACAAAAATTGCTAATCCCAGTAAATACGCTTAATCGCGTAATTAGCTGGAATTCGCACTGGGTGGCAATAACAGTAACGAAAACTGTACCACATCCTCGAGACTTCATATCTCACACAAATTATACTTCATATACTTAATTATAAGTCCCGAGGCACAGAAAATTCACTAATCCCAATGTTGATGCTTAATTGCGTAATTAGTGTAATCACTTACCGGGTGTCGGTAACATGTGATGTGATTCCGGGAGGGTATCCTGGAACACGAGGAGCAGATCTAGCCAACAAAGGAGCAACACGGGGTAGGTATGATTGATGAGGCGAAAATGTCAACAGGTTGACAGATCCGGAATGCACAAAAACAAAACGATGCGGAAGCTTGTGAAACGAACGGATATGGCCGCCAACTCCTCCTGGATCCTTGCCCAGGCAAAGATGGTGTTATGCCTTTGGCGACTCCTCCTTCTTGATACCAAAAATGGTCCAAGACAAAGGAAGCCTTCATTGCCAAAATTGTTGGGGAATGATGATGGGGCCAACACCTCCTTCTTCCAATGAGAAGGCAATATTGGTCTTAGTAGACTTGTTAAGAAAACTCAACAAGAATTGAGTGGAAAATGGTAGATAGGTTGAAAAGAGAATCACTCTAAATTTCAAGGAAAAAGGCGAAATATGTTTTCTAAATCCATTGACAAGTCCCTTCATCTCCATTCTTAATGATGGAAATTAAAGGAGATGTAAATATGAGAATTTAAAATAATTATTTCTAAAAATTATTCTAGGCTAGCTAATGGGTAGACCTAGCCAAAACAACTCTGAAAACTGAAATAAAATGATAAAAATTTGAGCTAGAAGATGAGGGATGAGTTTTGGCTAAATAAATGAGAAGTAAATGGCCCTCATTTAAGTGCTCTTGATGGAGGGGCTTCAAGGCTTGTAAATCCTTCACCAATGGTTTATGGATGATTTTGGATGACTCTTGAGTCCTCAAGGCTGCTGAAGTTCATCCTTGATGAGAAGTGAACGGTTGGAAGCCTTTGAAGTGCATTGAATGCGCCAGCTGGAAACTCAACAGGTTGAGAAATTCGTGAACCATGCACTTGGGCCAAATTGTAATTTGGTTGAGCCCAAACCGAAATGTTGAAAATTGTTTGCACAATTTGAGAATTGGGTTGGCCCAAATTGAGGAGTGGTTGCACTTTTCCTTCATCTTTGTGGATATCTTCACTTTGCTCCTCACACTTTGCAAACCGTGCATCAACAGTTGAGAGCTTCCTTAGCCTTCTTGGTCCGACTCCTTGTCATAGGTCCACCAAGACCAACGAGCGGATCTTGATGTTTGGGCTTGAGTTGGGTCTGTTCCACGTCACTCCCCCCTTCTTCAAAATATTCCGACCTCGGAATCTCATCTTCCATAGTACCTTCAAAAGGGGAAAGATCCATAACATTAAACATTGCATGTACTCCATATTTACCACTAGGAAGATCTAGAGTGTAGGCATTATCTCCCCTTTTTGCAACCACTTGGAAGGGACCATCTCCTCTTGGGGAGAGTTTGTTCTTTCTTTCCTGAGGGAATCTCTCCTTTCTCAAGTGTAACCATACCTAATCACCAACGTCAAAGGTGACTTGTTTCTGACCTTTATTTGCCCTCCTTGCATATGCTTCATTCTGTTTGGAGATCCTTTCTTTCACCTTCTCATGTAACTCCTTCATTTGTTTTGCTTTCAATGCTCCATCTTTATGAGTTGCATCATTAAGAGGTAAAGGCAATCAGTCCATTGGAGTCAACGGGTTGAAACCGTAAACAATTTCAAAAGGGCTGTGAGTTGTTGAAGTATGAAAAGCCCTATTGTAAGCAAATTCAACATGTGGAATAAACTCTTCCCACTGCTTCAAATTCTTCCTAAGGAGTGTTCTAAGCAATTGTATCATTGTTCTATTAACTACCTCGGTCTGCCCATCAGTTTGTGGGTGACTAGATGTTGAAAACAATAGCTTAGTACCAAGTTTAGCCCATAATGTCTTCCAAAAGTGACTTAGGAATTTGGTGTCCCTATCACTTACTATTGTCCTAGGCAATCCATGATATTTAACAACCTCCTTAAAGAATAAATTTGCAACATTTGTAGCATCATCCGTTTTATGGCAAGGAATAAAGTGAGCCATTTTAGAAAAACGGTCAACAACTACAAAAATTGCATCATGCCCATTTTGAGTCATAGGAAGACCAGTAACAAAATCCATTGATATGTCAACCCAAGGTAAAGAAGGAGTAGGGAGTGGAGTATACAACCCGTGAGGCTCAAGTTTAGACTTAGCCTTTTTGCATGTAACACATTGAGTACAAAATTTGTCCACGTCCTTTTTCATGTTCGGTCAAAAGAAATGCTCTTTGAGAGCTTCCAATGTCTTGAGCTGACCAAAATGTCCCATAAGTCCTCCTCCATGGGTTTCCCTTACAAGTAGCTCTCGGATGGAACCCTAGGAACACAAAGCTTGTTAGCTTTAAAGAGATATCCATCAAATATGCAATAAGTGTCAACAGGTTGAGACAAACATGCTTTGTAAACAAATCCGAAGTCAATATCTTCACCATACAAGTTCTTCATCTGTTCAAATCCCAAAACCTTACTGTTCAACATGCTGAATAAAGCATACCTTCTAGAAAATGCATATGCCACTACATTTTCTTTACCTTTCTTAAACTTAATTAAGTAAGGAAAAGATTCAACAAATTCCATCCATTTTGCATGTCTTTTTGAAAGTTTACCTTGACCTTGCAAATACTTTAATGAATAATGGTCAGTGTGAATGACAAATTCCTTACGAAAGAGATAATGATACCATATCTCAAGACTTCTCACAAGATAATATAATTCTTTGTCATATGTTGAATAATTCAAAGAACCGCCACTCAATGTTTCACTAAAGTATGCAAGAGGTTTACCTTCTTGAGTGAGAACTGCACCAATACCTATGCCACTCGCATCACACTCAAGTTCAAAGATCTTACCAAAATCAGGTAGTGAAAGGACTGGAGCTTGTGTCAACTTTTCTTTCAACGGGTTGAACACTTTCTCTTGCTTGTCACTCCAAACAAATGGTACTCCTTTCTTGACAAGCTCGTTAAGTGGGGCGGCTATGGTGGAAAAATCCTTCACAAAACATCTGTAAAAGCTAGCAAGACCGTGAAAAGATCTCACTTCGGTCACATTAGTAGGGGTTGGCCAATCCTTGATGGCTTGAACCTTGGATTCGTCAACACTTAGTCCTTTCTCACTAACAACATATCCAAGAAACACAATCTGATTAGTAGCAAAAGTACACTTCTTAAGATTAGCATAAAGCTTTTCTCCTCGAAGCGTTTCAAACAATAACATAAGATGTTAAACGTGTTGAGATAAAGTATGACTATAGATCAAAATGTCATCAAAATAAACCACAACGAATTTTCCAATGAATTTCCTTAAAACATGGTTCATGAGTCTCATAAAAGTAGAAGGGGTATTGGTTAATCCAAATGGCATGACAAGCCACTCATATAAACCAATATTGGTCTTAAAGGCGGTTTTCCACTCATCACCCTTTTCATGCAAATTTGGTGATAACCACTCTTAAGATCAACCTTAGAAAATACCTTTGCACCTGAAAGTTCATCAAGCATGTCATCAAGGCGTGGAATGGGATGTCGGTACTTGATGGTGATCTTATTGATGGGCGGCAATCCATGCACATCCGCCATGAACCATCACTTTTAGGTACTAGAAGCACGGAGTGCGACACAAGGGGACAAGCTTTCTCGGATGTATCCTTTTGCAAGAAGCTCTTGGACTTGCCTTTGTATCTCTTTGGCTTCCTCGGGATTGGTTCGATAATGAGGCCGATTTGGTAATGGTTCTCCCAGACAAGATCGATTTGATGCTCAATACCTCGGTATGGAGGTAAACCAATCGGATCTTCGAAAAGATCTTGATATTCCTACAACAACAAAGAAAGAAAAGAAGGAATTTCTTCCTCTTGATCCATTGTTAGAAGACAAGTGTTAGGTAAAAAGAAAACAACATTTTTGACTCAAAAGAGCTTTCTTGATGTGTTTTTCTTTGGCTATGGAAATGAAACACTCTTGTCTTCTCTCATTCTCTCTTTTACCACTATTTTCGCTATTTATTCCCTCACCATCCCAAAAGACTTTTGACTCTTGCAAATCCACTTGAGATTTCTTTTTATTTTCAACTTTACCCTTAAGTTTACCATCCTTACCCTCGGACTCACTTTGGAGTTGGATCTGATCGGCATGGGCTTGTTGGGGTGTTAAAGGAACCAAGGTAATCCTTCGGTCAACGTGTTGAATGGTGTATCGATTGGTCACACCATCATGCACAGCTTGCTTATCATACTGCCAGGGCCTCCCAAGTAGAATATGGGCAGCAACCATCTTAGGTACTGACATCACAAAGTACCTTGTCTTCATAATTGCCAATTTTGAGGGTACTTCAACTTGACAATTCACCTTGGCATGAGCGGTGTCATCCATCCATTGAAGAAGGTAGGGTCGAGGATGCTTGTGAGTAGCAAGTCCTAACTTATTCACCATATGAGAACTAGCAACATTAGTGCAAGAACTGGAATCAATAATGAGTGAACATACTTTACCATTCACAAGTGCTCTTGAATGGAAGAGATTCTCCCTTTGACATGATTGAGGGGTTGGTTGCACCTGTAGTACTCATCTTGCTACTAGGAGAGGACCTTCAACCGGAAGACCGTACTTTTCCTCAACAGGTTGAGCATACTCGTCCTCAACAGGTTGAGCAGATTCGATCTCATCATTTTCTTCATCCTCACTGTACCATTCTCCATCTCTCATGAGTATAACTTTCGGATTTGGACATTGATGAGCATAATGACCCATACCTTTGCATTTATAGCATTGAACTTCATGAAGGGGTTTGGAAGGGGGACGGTTTTGGGAACGATTTTGGGAAGTGGAAGGGGTAGAAGTGGGAGATTTGGAAGGGGTACCGTTTTGTGGAGATGTGTCCTTTGTGGAGCTTTCGGCCACTGATTTGATCTTGGAGCCATGGTGGAAGTGCTCCCTTTCTTGAGTTGTCTTTCAATTCTGATGGCTTTATGTAACAACTCTTGAAAATTTTTGTACTCACATAATTCCAAGGTATTCACAATGTCAGGTCTAAGTCCTTGAATGAACCTAGACATTTTTGTTTCACCTCTTTCAATAACATAGGCTCTCAAAAGGGCGGATTCCAACTCTTTGTGATAGTCCTCAACACATTTAGTGCCTTGGACAAGGGTTTGAAGGCGTTGGAAACATTCTCGAGTGTAGCATGATGGCACAAATCTCTCTTGCATTTGGATCTTCAATTCTTCCCAAGTTTGAGGACCTAATCCAAGCCGATTTTCTTGATTCCACCATGTGAGGGCATAACCATGAAACTCAATAACGGCCAATTTAACCTTGAGGTCAGTGGTATAATCAAAGAAATTAAATACCAATTCACATTTCTTTACCCAATCAAGGTACTCATCTGGGTTGCTTTTTCCATAGAAAGGTGGAATTTGCAATTTGAAGTTTCGGTAAACCTGTTGTGTTACCAACACCCGGTACGTAATTAAGTTAATTACGTATTTAAGTTTAATTACCGGATTTATGTTTTGGGACTCGTACTGCATGTTTGGTAATTGTGGATTTGATTTGGTGATTTTTGGGGCAACCCGGGACGAATTTAGAATTTGTTACGCGGGTGCGCGTAATTCCCGAGTTGCATTTCCGAGTGACTCGGGATTTATAAATGGATAAGAAAAATGTGTTTTATGGGTTTTGTGATGTACTGAGTATGTTGTTAAAGTTTTTTTCAAATCGGAGTAAGGTTGTTAAAATGTTACATTTTCGGGCTGAGCGAAAATGCAGTTTTGTAAGTGTGAGAGATATTTGGAAATTGCACATTTTGGTTAAAGAAGAAGGAATGGGCGGATGGGAGAGATGGGAGAAGGGACACTTGTCCCTTCTCAATTGAAGAAGAGAAAAGAAGAAAAGGATTTGTGCAATATTACATATATTTATGTGAATAAGAATAGAAATGGAAATTGGAAATTTTGGTAGAAAAGAGAAGAAAAGTGGCGGATGGGTGAGAGAGAGAATGAGACATGTGTCTCTTTGTGAGTGAAGAAGAGATGAAAAGAAAAGCTTTTATGTTGTTGAAATATATATGTATGTATGATATTAATACATGTATATATATGAATAAGTAAAAGAAAGGAGAAAAAAGTTGGTCAATACTTCACACTTCTCTTCTTCTTCTTCTTCCCGTATCCTTCTCTCTCTCTCTCACACTTGCATCCGCCATTATTGGAGCTTAAGCTCTACAACTGTTTTCCGTCAATTCGCGACCAAACTTCGAGGTAAACCGCTTAAATCGTTCATTGGGTTGTATAGATCGATAATCTGAAGTCTGTTTTGGAAGAATCAGTATAGTTTGTAAGTTAGGAGCATTTGAATTTTGGAGTGAATAGTGTCATATGCTCCTTTGTTTGATTTTTCGGTTCCTAAGCGTTCTCGGCACTTCCTGGTGCATGTTTGATAACAGGAACGTAGGAAGAAACGCACCCGAGGTTGTGCCGATTCGCGTCTGAAAATTTGGGTGGAATTTTCGACGGAAGAATTAGCGAAAGGTAAGGATGTTTCTGTGTTCAGAATGGAATTCTGATTCTGTTAGTATACTCGGTTCAGTTAGAAAAGGCTCGGCGTGAAAGTCGTTTTTTCCGGCCGAGCCTCGTTTTTGGCGCCACTGTTAGTGATTGATTCTATGAATTTTGAATTGAAATTGTGTATCTGTGATTGATTGTGAACAGGGAGTTGCTTTGAAATTGGGCAGAAACTCTGCCGAAATTCCTACCGGGACCGTCGATCGAGAATTCGGATTTTGGACTACATTCGGAGGTAAGGGTTCGAGTGTGTGTTTAGGAGTATTGCTTTGCGTAGCAAGCATACTCGGATATAGGCGAGGCTAGGTTTAGAAGAGGGGAGTGCCCCGATGACACCGACCTAGTTCCTGGTATAGACATTGTTGTGCAGGAACCGATTGGAATTCCGATATACCTACGATGGTTATCGATGATTCATATTGATTGACCGATGGGGGTCGCTCCCCCGAGCTGGTACCATGCTCTACCGACCGATTGTGAATGGACGCATGGCCATTGCCGGTTGGACCGGGGCAGATCTCGCCATGGTCCATCACAAAGATTGTTATCGTTATGATTGTGAACTGAATGTGATTGTCATTGACCGACTACATTGCATATGTTTGATTGCGTTGCATGGATTGCGCATTTGATTGATTGGTGAGATGCTTTGTGTTTCGTTTTCGTTACATTTCCGATTACAGTTTATTGTATCTACCGTTTTAGTAATCGCACCATGTCTTTACTGTTCCCTTACTAAGTTCTTTCGAGAACTTACCCTTATATCTACTGGTTCATGAAAAGGAAAGGAGAAGCAAGTCGCCGAGTAGAGGCGAGGTTGCTAGGATTTGGGGTGCAGCAGCAGTAGCTCCAAGTGGTGCGGTTGAATTCCGCGTGTTCACCACTTGGTTGGTTTTCTTGTATTCCGAACTTATTTCTGGCTCTGTATAACGTACATAACATGCATGTTTACTTTTGGAAGGCTTGGTTGTATATATATGGTAAGATGGTTTAAGTGTCAAAGTTCAGGATCAGAACCGTTAAGTTTTGGAGTTAAGTTCTGCAGGTTTCGGTTCAGTCGGAGGGTCGGGCGACCCTCCCTTGGAGTGGGCGGTCGCCTGGACCACTTTCGTAGTAGGCGAGATCGGGCGAGGTCCAGGCGACCCCGCTTGGAACAGCGGTCGCCTGGACCCCCCGGGTTTTGAGGCAGCGGCCGGGCGGCAGGCCAGGCGACCTAGCCTTTGGAGCAGCGGTCGCTGGGTCGGGCGAGAGGCCAGCGACCCCTCTCCTCGGGTCGAGGCGGTGCTGGGCCACTCAGCAAACTGGGCAGCGAGTCAGGCGTTGGTTCAGGCGACCCGGGCTTGGGGCCGGGCGGTCGCCTGGACCCTGTTTCCGTTATTCTTGGTTCTTTTCAACCCCGTTCGCGTAGGTAAGTGCCTTGGGGCTTGGTTGAACGCTAATGCTTGGGTTTAAGGATTTATGTTAAGGTTGTGAGTGAACCGTCACCGCCACCTTCCCCCTTTCCCCGGTTTGGTTCCGTTCTCTGCACGCTTCCGCGAGTGCGGGGTGTGAGGGTGCGGGGGTGGGGTGACATGTTGAGCCATATCCCTTTGCCTTTGATTGTGGTGAGGTGGAACATCATCTTCTTGATCATATTTGATTGGCGATCATCTTCCTCATTGCGAGGTTCCCGCTCTTCCTCCTCTCTTTGACCAGCCTCAAGATGGGCTAGCCTTGCATTTAGTAGAGCCATTTGTTCTGCAACATTCTTTAAAATTGTTCTAGCAATGCTTCATTAGCCATTTTTCGTCTAAAAACTCACAGATTCTATTTATAAACCTAGCAACTCTTTCTGGCTCAAAATTCTTGAAAAAGTGATTCAAAACAAGATACAAAAGACGCAATAAAATAAAACCTCAACAGATCTCAACAGTTGAATAAAGTGTGTTACACCCCACCTTTTCCGGCACTAATCTCCGGTGTTCGAGTTCTGAAGGTATGTTTAAGTTTGTAGTTGTGGAGTTTGTTATTTGTTGTTTTGTTGTTGTTGTTGTTGTGGGAGTGGAATGGTTTGGTATGGGTTTTGGTTAAGTTCACTTTGGAGGCTGAATTTTGTGAGTTTTGGGTCCAGGCGATCGCCCAGACGAGGAAACGGTTCGCCTGCGTTTCGCCTGGACACTTGCCAAGTTCGTGTCTTCCTGGAGCCAGGCGATCGCCCGGACTGAGGGGTGCCTTCGCCTGACTCTCGCCTGGATGCCTGGCCAGTGGCGGTTACTGGACCAGGCGATCGCCCGCTCTAGGAATTGGGTCGCCTGGTCTCGCCTGGACACCTGCCTCGGTGTTCTGTGGTCGCGATCGCTGACTGGGAAAGCAGTTCGCTGACCGTCGCCTGGCTCGGCTATTTAAGTCGAGCAGCTCGGTTTCAACCTCATTTTCGCGTTTTTCACTCCGAAAACTCTCCCAACTCTCTCTCAATTCGGTTTTGCTCCTATCTAAGTGATTTTGGACTCTTTGGTGCGTGGAAACGGTGGATTCGTGCGGGAATCACTACAAGAACGACGAATCAACAAAGGATTCGCTCCAACAACACTTGGTGGATGAATTTGAGAAATTTCCCAAATTGAGAGGTTGGTATTTTCGTGTTCTCTTGGTTCATTTGAGTTAGTAGTGGTGTTTCTATGTTGGATTAGAGGTAGAAACACATTTTACAACACGAATTGAGCATGAATTGAAGGAAATTCGAATTAGGGTTCTTGAGCTAGGATGAACGAATTTTGGGGATTGTTAAATTGACCTCAAATTAGTGTTGTTGGGTAGTTTTGGAACAACATTAATACTTGGTAAAAGGTCCAATTATGGGTTAATCTATGAGCTAAGAGAAAACTCATAGGGTTTAAGGTGGAGAATTGAAGTGTGTTGTTTTGTTGATTTCAATCCAAATTGTTGTTATTGGGTATGTTTAGAGCAATATTGATAATTGGAACATTGTCCAAATATGCTTCGATTATATACCTAAGGCAATGTTCATCCGGGTTTTTGGTGGAATGTGGAAGCATGTGTTTTGTGTGGTTTAAGGTTTCAAGCATGTTTAGACAATGAATTTGAGCAACTTTAAGTCTTGGAGTGAGGTCCAATTGTCAATGGATATTGATGTGTTAAATGAAAGTGTAATGTGGGAAATGTGTGAAATGCTTAGGTGATTTGTGAAGCAAGGTTTGAGGTTGGATAAGGTAGAAGGTTGGTGTGTGGTGCTTGGCTGCTA